>OX031057.1:27175500-27803500 GCA_943736015.1 Tridacna crocea | reverse complement strand
GCACTGGCAGGGTTCTTTATCAAACAACCAAATCTTAGTTACAGCATTTTCTTTTTAGCCATAACCAGCATTTTCTCCATTTCTCATGGTATTTTTAGAAGCTCTAAGCTTTCAATCTGATTTTCACTATCTCACTTCAGGTATATGCGCTCAACCATAAGCAGCCTGGCCTGTGAATATGGCATCACAGCGTGTATAGAGGAATCTAAAAGATTGTATAAACAATGGATGGACAACCCAAGTGTAAATCCGTATGTATATTTTTGGTATTAATCGAACAAATTGACATGAAATAAATTACCTCTATTACCATATATTATATGCTAATCAGAAAGAAAGTATCAGAGAAAAAATTATCGGAAAAAAAGTATCAATTTTTGCTGAGAAAGAAAGTATCAGGAAAGGAAGAATCAGTTTCTGTCAAAGTTGTGTTGCTTTATCAATATTCATTTTAAATCATATATTTATTATTTTGATACTTTATGTAATTAATTTATGACATTTTCGCACTCCAAAAATGCTACTTAGAAACATTTTCACTATAAAAGTTAAAGATCATCCAGAAATGAAATTCAATGGTGATTAAAGACAACATATTCTGAACAGTTTGGCATAATCAGTGACTTCATCAAAGTGAAAATTAGACATTAATTATGGTTTATATAGGTGGCAAATCATAATACACGTGTATAAAATAAATGACACACACAAATAAACAAGTCAAGAACATTTTAGTTACTTAATTGTTATTTCCCAATCCTTTGTAGGTATCAACAATAAACACATTTCTTCCCAATCTAAGGCCAGAAAAAGTAAAAAACAAATGTACAAATATCACATTTTTCTTTACAAAGTAAATATAACATTGTGATCAACCAAATACCTACAAGAAATAACACATTAACTTAGTTTCTTTTTCTGGGAACTGATACTTTTTTTCCTGATACTTCTTTCTGATACTTTTTATCCTGATTCTTTTTTTCCTGATACTTTCTTTCCTACAATCATAATTATTACACATTTGAATTATTGTCCAAACTTAGCTCTGGCTGCATATTTTTCAACTCTTCATGCGGTCAGTAGATTCATTGTCTCTTTAAAGAAAACTTGAAATACTTAAAATAATGTGATTTTGTGGGTTATAATTGGTTATATGTAGCAGATGAAACAAATCCAAGATGGACTTTCTGTGCAGTCTGATCTTGATCTATGTCATACTCAAAAGCTTCATATTTTGAGCATGAAACTGTAAGGGTCAAACCAGACATTTGCCATTGGAATTTCTGTACCATATGATTATATCCGATGATATAAACATTCAGTCTTCAATGATTATTATTCTTTGCATAAAGGTCAAGTTCAGGTCAATTTATTCATGTAATATATTTCTCAGAATTGCACCCAACTTAATTTAGTTTTGCAAATTTTTTAGCCTTTCCTGCTAAATTAAAGAGATAAAACTTCTAAGCCCAGTTTAAAAACCCAAATTTTCTTATTTCAAATGTATTCTTTGAGAAAGATATCTCCTTATGGGACAGAGACGATCAAAGATCAGACTGCACATTTTGTGCAGTCAGATCTTGATCTACACTGTCTGCAAAATGTCAGTGTGTCATGCTTAGCAGCCTAACGGTGAAGGAAAACATGTAATTTCTATTCATGTGCAACAAAATGGCTTAACCCATTACCACACAATCCCTACTTTTGACGCTCCTGGAAAAGAAGCCTTTTGAAAACATTGTAGGAAAAGGAGAAAATGCTGGTAACCAGCATTTTCTCCTTTTCCCACAATGTTTTCTACCCTTCACAAAACAAATTTTAAAATTTCAGTCACTTCTATTTTGTCGTCTGCAAATGCTTTTGATTTGGACAAGTCTAAAATAATGTCGACTGGTAACGAGTTAAATACTACGATATGCAGTCACATCCAGAAAAGCATGTAGAAAGCACATGGAATTTCCCAGTGTTTTGCAGTTTTTTTTAGGAATTCCAGTCTTCTATGATATGCAGAATCAATTATTGTGTTATATAATAAGAGAAAGATACATTTTTTTTCCTTTCTTCCACACAACCTGGATTTCTTATAACCCAGAGGTAGAAGGTATTTGACAACAAACTTGAAAAATAAGAAAATGCCAGTAAAAAGCAGTTTCTCCTTTTTCTATAATTCTATCTATATTCCGCAAATTGAGCCACATTTCAAATCATCATCTACCAATTTTATCATTTTGGACAAGTCTACAATATTGTCCTGAGGTGAACTCAGTCTACCAAACAACAAAATTTTAGACTTGTCCAAATTGCCAACAACAAAATAAATGTGACCCAAAATTGATTTTTTTTCTTTTTGTGAAGGGAAAAAACATTGTGGGAAAAGAAGAAAATGTTGATTACCAGCATTTTCTCCTTTTCCCACAATGTTTCCAGAAGGCTTCTATATCAGGGACATCATTATCAGGGGATGTTTTTTAAAGGGTTATCCACTTACTAAATGACAAAACTTCATGCTGGTCCATATTCCAAAGCATCTACAGATGACATAGTAAATGTATTTATCTTTCAGCTTTTGATAAGGTACAAAACACTGTAGGAAAAGGAGAAAATGCTGGGTACCAGTATTTTCTCCTTTTCCTACAATTTTTTCAAAAGATTTCTTCCTTGGGATTGTTCAAACTCAGGACTGAAGCAATGACTTACTGGTAACTATTCAATTTCGACTTTTAAAGGTGGCCTTCAGATTTTGAGACTAAAATTTTACAAAAATACAAAAAAATCACCCTTATACTCCCAAAGTCTTACAATTTTCAATCATAAAACTCCAGTTGTCAAAAACCATCTGACAACAAGAGAAATTAGAGATTTACTACGGCCCAGGTCAACACCGATGGGAAACATGTTCTGTTTTTACATGGGCAACTCGCTAATTTACATACTGAAAATACACAGACAAAGCTTCAACATAGTGTCCAAAGAAGATATTATGAAAGATTAATTACATGTTTGTTATGCTATGGAATTTAAGTGTCATTAGTCACATTCCAGTCACTTAACATTCCCACAGTGCTTGTTTTGAAATCTAAATATAGCTTAAGAGGCTATGTAGCCTTTTAACCCATTACCAAACGACAATATTTTAGACTGGTCCAAACTGAAAGCATTTGCAGCTGACAAAATAAAAGTAACTGAAAAATTAAAATCTGGTTTGGGAAGGGTAGAAAACAATGTAGGAAAAGGAGAAAATGCTGTTACCAGCATTTTCTCCTTTTCCCACAGTGTTTTCAAAAGGATTCTCTCTCTGGATTGTTAAAAGTTGGGATTGTGTGGTATAGAGTTAAGGGAATACCATCAAAAAATTTTTTTTTGTAATTTTATGATTCTTAGTTATTGATGTTTTGTATTGTTTTTTGATACAAATTTCAATGATATATATATTTCCTAATTTGGTGTGGTGTGAAAATTCTAAATACCTACCTTCAATGACCCTGGATGAGAAAGCTTTTAAAAATATTGTAGAAAAAGCAGAAAACGCTGATAACCAGCATTTTCTCCTTTCTCAATGTTTTCTTCCTTGCTTGAAATAAATTTCAATTGTTGAGCTACGTTCATTTTGTCATCTGCAAGACTTTAGTGCTTTCAATTCGAACCAGTCTAAAATTTTGCCGTTTGGTAAAGAGTTAACCCTTTGCTCCATAGATACTCATTTCTGCACATTGCTTGTAGGAGCCTTTGGAAAACATTATAGCAAAAGGTGAAATTGCTCGTGACGAGCAATTTCACCTTTTGTCACAATGTTTTCTATTCTATCAAAAGGTGTCATATACACATAAGAAATGGCTTCATCCTTGCTGTTATTTAGGGTCAATTAGAGATACCATAGAAATGCCTTATGGGGTAAAGGGTTAAACCATACTTTTAAAAGCGTAATTTCGTCCACTTGCTTGTCTTGTGGACAAGTCTGAAATTTTGTCTTCTTATAAAGTTCAACCAAAGTTTGTGAATATTCATCCTCGGATACCCCGGGGTCTCCCTATTTGCTACGCTACATCGACCCCTGGGACAATTAAGTGAATTTCCCTCGCTTTACCGCTGGCGGAATGCTGGCTTTTCATTGGTTCCATCATCATTTTGTGATGGGCGAATGGACTGTATGCTATGACGTTTCGTATCGATTTTCGGCGGCTGATTCAAAGTTTTATTAGTCAATTGTCCCAGGGGTCGATGTAGCGTAGCAAATAGGGAGACCCCGGGGTATCCGAGGATGGTGAATATTTATATGCTGAAATAACCAATATATTTCAATAATTTCCTTCTATTAGAATTGATCCTGGGCTGAAATCTACTGTGTACTGTACAGCTGTAGGAGAGGGTGGGATAGAGGAGTGGGAATTTGCCTTAAACCAGTACAGAGCAGCAAATCTTGCAGCTGAACAGTCCAGATTGCTGTATTCAATGGCCTGTTCCAAACAGACATGGATTCTTAGCAGGTATACCACATTTTTCAGTGACTTTCAGTGGTTTTTTATTAGTCATATTATGGCCCTTAGTCGTCCATCCGTCTATCCATCCGTCTGTCTGTTAACAATTTCCTGTGTGGGCAACTCCTACTACATTTTTCACTGAATAGGTTCAAACTTACCACATTTAATCTCTAAGATGTATAATTGTGCATGTGACTGGAAAAATTTGGATCACTGTAGGTCTTCTAGAATTTTACTGATAAGCCCCTTTGGGCATATAATTATGTGCTCCACTGCGAAGGCCTTGTTTAACTCATTACCGAGCAAGAGTATTTTACGCTAGCCCCGATTGAAAGCATTTGCAAATGACAAAATAAAAGTGACTGAAAATTTGAAATTTGTTTTATAAAAGGGTAGAAAACATTGTGGGAAAAGGAGAAAATGCTGGTCACCAGCATTTTTCCCTTTTCCCTTGATGTTTTCTAAAGGCTTCTTTCTCAGGGACGTCAAAAGTAAGGAATGTGTGGTAATGGGTTAAGCATGTAGGGTATTGAGCCATCATTCTGTTTGTCAACAATTTACACAGTCTGTATTCACCAATCATCCTTTATTTCATTGTATTCTAGATTTAATAATGTAATGGCAATAATAGCAGCAACTTCTGATCAGCTGAACTTTTTTGCAAACCACCAAAGCCGTTTATTAGTCAAATAATTGCAAATTTAAGGTTCTTTTGTCAAGCAGACCTCGGCAAAGTTCTCTGCTTTAACCCATTACCAAACGACAATATTTTAGACTTGTCCAAATTGAAAGCATTTGCAGACGACAAAATAAAAGTGACTGAAAAATTGAAATTTGTCTAGTGAAGGGTAGAAAACATTGTGGGAAAAGGAGAAAATGCTGTTTACCAGCATTTTCTCCTTTTCCCACAATTTTTTCTAAAAGCTTCTTTCTCAGGGGCATCAAAAGTAGGGATTGTGACTGGTAATGGGTTAACCCTTTCCCACACAATGAACACTTGATAAGCCTTGGAAAGAAGCCTTTTTCCACAATGTTTTCTTCCCTACCCAAAACAGATTTAACTTTATAAATCAAATTAATAGTGTCCTCTGCAAAAGCCTTCAGTTTGGACTGGTCTGTAATTCTGTTGTTTGGTAAAGAGTTAGAACATTGAAATGTTTTAACCCTTAACCCCATAAGGCATTTCTACGGTATCTTTAATTGACCCTACATAAGAGCAAGGATGAAGCCGTTTCTTTTGAGTATATTACATCTTTTGATAGCATAGAAAACATTGTGGCAAAAGGTGAAATTGCTCGTCACGAGCAATTTCACCTTTTGCCACAATGTTTTCCAAAGGCTCCTACAAGCAGTGTGTAGAAATGAGTATCTATGGAGTAAAAGGTTAAAAAAGTGTAAAATTAGTGTTTAAATATCACACACAGGTACTTAGAGATGTCAATAGATCCAGAAGAAATCCGTCGCCAAGACACTGTTTCTGTGATGACAGCCATATCCAGCAATGTGATTGGAAGGTATTGTGTTTTTAGCTTGCATCTGCCTCGGTCCTTGTGCAAAAATATTCTCAATTTTCTCATATCTCTGTTGTTATTGATATTTACTTCAAACTGTGAAAGTTGACAAACTTGAAGCACTTTTATCTTGTTACCACACGTCAACATTTTACACCCATCCAAATTGAAAGCATTTGCAGGTAACAACTTCAAAGTGGCTCAAACAGTGCCATTTTGCTTTTATAAGGTAGAAAACTTTGTGGGAAAAAGAGAAAATGCTGGTTACCAGCATTTTCTCCTTTTCCCACAACGTTTCAAAAGGCTTCTTCCTCAGGGAAGAAACTATCTGACACCTTATAAGGTCTTAATATATGGTAATTCTTGTCTTTGTCGTCCATATTTTGATTGCATGCATATGCCTGGCCCCTTAATTTCTTGCCTGCACAGATATTTTTCTGCATGATTTCATGCTTGCAAAGAAGAATGCACAAACAATGCACTGGTTAAAAAGAGAAATTCTAGAAGGGAAAAGCGTGGATATGTGCAACTGACCACTGCAAAGTAATATGTTTTAACCCATAACCATGCAATCCCTACTTTTAACGCCCCTGAGAAAGAAGCCTTTCGAAAACATGGTAACCAGCATTTTCTTCTTTTCCCACAATGTTTTCTATCCTTCCCAAAACAAATTTCAATTTTTGAATCACTTTAATTTTGTCATCTGCAAATACTACTAATTTGGAAAAGTCTAGAATTCTGTCATTTGGTAAAGAATTAAAGAGTTAAATGGGGTCAAACATCATACAGTATCTCATAGCTTCGGATCTTTATCAT
Organism: Tridacna crocea; assembly: GCA_943736015.1. Taxonomy (NCBI): domain Eukaryota; kingdom Metazoa; phylum Mollusca; class Bivalvia; order Cardiida; family Cardiidae; genus Tridacna; species Tridacna crocea. The sequence goes on along the minus strand of OX031057.1, from coordinate 27,796,695 downwards.
ACATTATGCCTCATTTTTTAATCATTTGAAAATCTTCACTTTTTTTCAGACCATTAGTTTGGGACTTCTTCAGGGGTCAATGGGACTTTTTAATGAACGAGTGAGTATTCAAATTTTTCTTCATTATTGGCTTAACCTTTTTCAAGAAAATTATATGGTATTGCTGTACCCCTGTCACCATGGTCATTATTTGAAACCTCACTAGGAAGGCGGGTCAAAGCTTTTTGAAACAGTTGTTCCTCATTTCATCTGCATTCAAAGAAGGCTTGTAAAAGCATTGTTGAAAAAGGAGAAAATGCAGGAAACCAGAGTTTGCTCTAAAACTGCACCTGACATCTACATTGTCTTGTATTCTATTTTGCAAATATGGATGCCTTTGAGATCGAAGTTAATTAAACCATTACCACACAATCCCTACTTTTGATGACCCTGAGAAAGAAACCATTAGAAAACATTATGGGAAAAGGAGAAAATGCTGGTAACCAGCATTTTCTCCTTTTCCCACAATGTTTTCTACTCTTCACAAAACAAATTTCAACTTTTCAATCACTTTTATTTTGTTGTCTGCAAATGCTTTTGATTTGGAGAAGCGTAAGATATTGACGTTTGGTAATGAGTTAATCTGTGTGTAACTTGTATCCTGCTTTCAGTCAGAATAATGCTACCTGTAATTCAAACTTACTTTTTGGAGAAAAATATTTCCTTATCCCAGCTGGTAGATCAAAGTTCAGAACACACAATATTAGTTGTACGGTCAGGTGGCAGGGGACTTGGAAACTTGTTCACGGCTGTGGTGAATCATGTCGCCCTGAGCCGAAGGCAGTGTGGCGACATGATTTGACACAGCCGTGAACAAGTTTCCAAGTCCCATGCCACCTGACCATACAACAAATTTATTATACTGCAAAGTTTTACCCTTTAAAAGCGCGTTAAGCGAAACTTTCTTGTATTATAATCTCACGAATTGAGTATGCTGACGAAACAAAAATTCCCTTCTGAGTGCCCCAATTCAACGAAAACTGACGTCACTGGAAACTGACGTCACTAAAACGTGCAGTTTGGTGTATAAATGTGCAGTCTGGTGATCGATCGACGCTGCCATTTTGGATGTTGTGTTGCACGTGCAGTGATGTTTATGGGGCACTCAAAAGGGAAACTGGCTTTACCTGGTTTTTGCCAGGGAACATGATATATGTTCCCGGCATGTTAACCAATCAGATCATGAGAAATTTCTTTGCAGTATAATAATCTGTGCAGTCTCATATTGATCTATACTGTCTGCTAATGGACAGTGAATTGGGCTAAGCAGCCTAAGGGTAAACTTTTAACCCTTAAAGCATCAAATAAACCAATGGAATTTTTATTGAAGAAATATTTAGACCCAATAGGACCCATTTCATTGCCAGCCAGTGTAGATCAAAGATCAGACTGCACATTTTGTGCCACAAATGCAGTTGAAGTAATGAAAGGCCCTTGAAAAGGTCATGATATTATATAGGACAGGGTATGATGTGCCTTCAGTGCATATTTGGTTATCTCCTTTCCCTAAATGGAGTTTAGATGATAACCATTACAAAAGCAAATTAACCCTTTACCAAACGACAAAATGTTAGACTGGTCCAAATTGAAAGCACTTGCAAACGTCAAAATATGTATAACAAAAAAACTGAAATTTGTTTCCAGGAGGTTAGAAAACATTGTGGGAAAAGGAGAAAATGCTGGTTACCAGCATTTTCTCCTTTTATCCAGTCTCGGGGTCGTAAAAAGCAGGGAATGTTTGGTTAAGAGTTAAGTAATGAAGGGTAAGTTGAATTTCATTTAGCAATATGTTTAAGCAATTTATTCTTGTGTTTTATGCAGCTATTTTCAAAGTGTTGGACCTTTTGTACTGACAAGATTAGTCAGTGGTACAACAAAACATTTTAACAACCATTTTGAACTGAAGCAGGTATAATGAATAATTACATAATTTGTGTCGGGGCCTATTGTATACCAGAAGCTTTATTCAGTAACCTCACAATTACCTTTCACTGGATGACAAGATTTTAGCCTTGTCCAAATTTAATTAAAGCATTTGCAGACAACAATTTCATTGTGGCGCAATCAGTGAGATTTTTCTTTGATAGGATAGAAAATATTGTGAGAAAAAGATAAAATGCTACTTACATGTATATATCCATATTGAAACCATTCAGCTAACAAATTCAGTTTAACTCATTACAAAATGACAAAATTTTAGGTTTGTCCGAATCGAAAGCATTTGCAGACAACAAAATAAAAGTGACTGAAAATTTGAAATTTGTTTTGTGAAGGGTAGAAAACATTGAGGGAAAAGGAGAAAATGCTGGTTACCAGCATTTTCTCCTTTTCCCACAATGTTTTCTAGAGGCTTCTTTCTCAGGGTCGCCAAAAGTAGGGATTGTGTGGTAATGGGTTAACTCAAATGATGGTATTTTCCTGGGAAAGAGCAGAAAACATTGTGGAAAAGGGATAAGTTGCTGATTATCAAAATTTTCTCCTTTTTTTCACAATGTTTTCAAATACCTTCTCCATTAAGGTCGTGGAAATACAAGAAGTTTGAATAAACTTTACCACACAGTCTTGTTCTACTGACTGCCTGGAAAAAAAAGGCCCTTGAAAAATTGTGAGAAAAGGACAAAATGTTGATGAGCAGTATTTTTTCCTCTTCTTACAATGATTTCTACCCATTTCAAGACATATTCTAACATTTGAGCCACACTTAATTTTAGGGTCTTCAAATGCTTTGAATTTGTAGCAGTCTGAATATCTGTCATTCAGGTAAAGAGTTAGGCAAGCTCACAGCTGCCGCTCACTTACAATACATCTGAGAGACAGTGGTTCAGTGGCAAAGCATCAGTCTCTTACACCAAAGGTTCTTCCTGTAAAGAGTGGGATTAAAACCTTTGAAACTACCCACATCGTGAGCGAGTACTTTTAAGTTAACTCTTTACCAAACAACAAATTTATAGAGAGGTCCAAATTGAAAGCATTTGCAGGCGACAAAATAAATGTGACTGAAAAATCGAAATTTGATTTTGGAAGGCTAGAAATCATTGTGGGAAAAGCAGAAAATGCTGGTTACCAGCATTTCTCCTTTTCCCACAATGTTTTCAAAAGGCCTCTACCTCTGGGTCACCAAAAGTTGTCATTGTGTGGTAAAGAGTTAAACAGTTACTAGGAAGCATTCAGTGATAATAATAATTATAACTTGTGAGAACTTGTTTCACAATCATTGTATATCTAGAAAGCATACATGTGCATATTTAACTGCAACACATGACTAAAAGGGTAAATATTGTGGCGTACAGAAAAACTGCTGATTTTGAGCAATTCCTTCTGGTGCAGTGATATTTTCAGCAATTATCTGCTCTAAAGTGAGAAAGTCTTTATGCAGAGAAGTAAATGTGCCAATGTTTTTAAAAATTTGAAATGTTGTGACAGTTTGGTTTGATTGCATAGCATGGTATTTGTTTTGTAATCCCTTAACTAAAAACAAAGAGTTTTAATGACACTGAAAAGATCATACCATGTCATGACCACCCTGAAAACACTGTGGGCGAAAAAAAACTATGCCTGTCGTTTGATAGAAAGATTTAACTCTTTATCACACAATCCCGACTTTTAATGACCCTGAGAAAGAAGCCTTTTGAAACCATTGTAGGAAAAGTAGAAAATGCTGGTAACCAGCATTTTCTCCTTTTCCCACAATGTTTTCTACACTTCCAAAGACAAATTTCAGTTTTTGAGCCATACTTAGGTTGTTGTCTGCAAATGCTTTCAGTTTGGACTGGTCTACAATTTTGTGGTTTGGTAAAGAATCAACTCATAGTGTTTTCTACCATTTTAAGGACAAGTCACATATATAAAGCCTTTGGAATGCAGTTTATAAATGCATGGAATAATGGAAAAAGTGAAATCAAATAAGGCATGCATGTTGCTATACATATATGCAATAATTATAGGTGATGCAACTTACTTATCAACTCTTTTAATACTGAGTTAATGAATTGCATTTTATCAAGGGCTAAAATACATTTCCTCTGCAACATCATCAGACAATTTGGTCATAATCTTGAGTATATAGCACTGTCCACAAATGATTATGGTATGGAAAAAGTTAATCAAGTTGCTTCTGAAGGCAAGCTGTCTTTTAAGTTCAGATGTCAAACTCCCTTAGGTATTAGAAATCTTTAGTCATGAATTCAAGAATCAATATACTCTTAGATCAAATTTCGTTTTTAGTAATCAACATTGCTTTAGGCAGTGAAAAGACTTGTATTTAACCATTTTCCAAACAGTCTTAAGTTCTAATGAACTTGAAAATCAAAACCTTTGAAAACATTGTGGAAAGAGCGGACAATGAGTAATATGCTCTACCCTTCCCAAGAGCAGAATCATTATTTTGAGATATAATGAATTTGTTTTTGGCAAACACTTTCAATTTAGACATAGTCTAAAATAGTGTTGTTTGGTAAAGATTTAATTTCAGTATTATAAATTGGGAAAAATTTTAATTTATTGTGAAATGTTTAATAGCTGAGCCAATCAGAATGCATGTCTTGAATCATCATTTGGGTTCCATTTTAATGATTTTTCATGCATGTGTAGTGGAATGTTTAAGAAAAGAACCCCAGTTAACTCTTTACCACACAATCCCGAGTTTTAATGACATCTGGGGAGGAAAACTTTTGAAAACATTAAGGGAAAGGAGAAAATGCTGGTAACCAGCATTTTCTCCTTTTCCCTTAATGTTTTCTTACCTATCAAAGACAAATGCTTTTATTTGAGACACATTTGAATTGTCGCCTGCAAATCCTTTCAATTTGGACAAGTCTATATTTTAATTGTGTGGTAAAGAGTTAACTGTTTAACACAAATCAATTTGAAGTGAGCCATATTTGGCCAAAAGGGAGTTCAATGCATTTCTATGCTGTACCAAGCAAGACATGACATAATTTGGGATCCGTAAAATCCAGGTTTTTTTTTTAAAGAACTGACTAAATCATGAAGTAGAATGGTCCTTGTACATGCAGAAAATTGACCATTCACCATAAAGTTTTGTCTTGGGTCAATTTGTACAGACTTAGTAGGCTGACCTGGGTAAATACCTTCTGCAGATGTGCTTAACTCCTTTTTGATAGAACATGGCTCAAATATATACTACACAAACTTTGATAGGGATCACTTACATATTTCTGTATGGGTTTATCTGTTACAACAGTTTTGCATTTATAAACTCTTTATCGTACTGTGAAACTCTAGATTTGTCCAAGCTGAAAGCATTTGCTGACCAAAAACTAAATGCAACATGCACTCTGCTGTCTGTAATAGGGTAGCAAACATTGTTGAAAAAGGACAAAATGCTGGTATCCAGCATTTTTTCCTTTTCCAACAATGTTTTCCAAAGGCTTCTTTCTCAGTGTCTTTAACAGTCGGCATTGTGAGGTAAAGGCTTAAAGATCCATTTTTACCAGTCATTCTATTGCTCAGCATGGCAATGTAAGTTATTGTAAAACCATACATGATACATGCCACATATATATTTAGAGTGAATCTTTTAGGGTGATCCCTAGCAAATTTTGAGCAGTATATTTTACCCTTATAGCTGTCAAAATGCATTTAACCCTTTCCCAAACGACAAACTTTTGGACTAGACCAAATAAAAAGCATTTGCAGACGATAATTCAACTCTTGCTGAAAAGATGATTTCTGTCTATGATAGGGTAGAAAACATTGTTGGAAAAGGAGAAAATGCTGGTAACCAGCATTTTCTCCTTTTCCCACAATGTTTTCAAAAAGCTACTATTCCAGACCCGTAAAAACCAGGAATTGTTTTGGAAAGGGTTAAATGAGGTTTATGGCTGTTTGATATACGTACACATGTATTGAATGAATACTTTGTTTTATATTTAGCTTTGGCGCAGGGGCATTTTCATTTTCAAGTTTGGTTAGCGGAATAACAGCATCGTTTAACACACGGTTTGACTTTGATCAGGTGATTTGATCAATCATTTAGCTTCAAATACACAAGAAGGATTCACAAAAAGTATGTTTAAGCTGACTTTACCCATTACCACACAATCCCTACTTTTGACGCCCCTGAGAAAGAAGGCTTTAGAAAACACTGTGGGAAAAGGAGAAAATGCTGGTAACCAGCATTTTCTCCTTTTCCCACAATGTTTTCTACCCTTCACAAAACAAATTTCAAATTTTCAGTCACTTTTATTTTGTGGTCTGCAAATGCTTTTGATTTGGACAAACCTAAAATTTTGTCGTTTGGTAACGAGTTAAGTACGAATGAAGATAAGTGGGTATTACTGATGGTGTAGATCATAAGATCAAACTGCAAAGACTGTGCAGTTTGATCTTGAATCTTTACCATGCATAACCTGAGGCTAGACTATGAGCAATTCATCTTCAACAACAATGGAAAAATTCTTTAACTCTTTACCAAACGACAAAATGTTGGACGAGTCCAAATTGAAAGCATTTGCAGACGACAAAATAAATGAGAATCAAAAATTGAGATTTGTTTTGGGAAGGGTAGAAAACATTGTGGGAAAAGGAGAAAATGCTGGTTACCAGCATTTTCTCCTTTTCCCACAATTTTTTCAGAAGGCCTCCCTCTCAGGGTCATAAAAATTCGGGATTGAGCGGTAAAGAGTTAACCCTTTACCACACAATTACGACTGGTAAAGGGTTAAGACTTTGGAAAAAAACAAGTTGAATTTGGACACTTATAGGGGATTCCGACCATATCTTTGTTTTAAACTTTATACATGTATAGGATTTTAAGAACATGTGCATATGTCTTAAAATCACTTGAAATTATAGACAAATTTAAATACGGGTGACGGATATCTTATTGTCCACATGACACGATCCAATATACTTTCAGCTGAGATGATGTGGAAAACAGCATGAAACATCAAACGAATATACTCGAACTGGGCAGAAATATGTCATCAAATTCAAATTTCCTTGACTTTTCATTATGTATTTTTGAGTGTGCAAGAAAATGAATTGCATAGCTTCTCAGGTTAATCATTTACCACACAATCCCGACTTTTAACGACTCTCAGAAACAGGCCTTTTGAAAACATTGTGGGAAAAGGAGAAAATGCTGGTAACCAGTATTTTCTCCTTTTCCCACAATGTTTTCTACCCTTTCTAAAGCAAATTTCCATTTTTGAGTCGAAGTACTTGTGTCATCTGCAAATGCTTTCAATTTGGATTAGCCCAAAATTTTGTTGTCTGGTAAAGAATTAAGCAATCATTTGGAAATATACCAGTGGAAAGAAAGTTCATGATAGTACACTTTTAGTGTTCATTACCTGATATCATATTTGTAGAACTTCCCTAAAACGTTTTTCAAAGCTGAACATATAGTTAGATTTATGATTTTTTTTTTTTTTCAAGATTGAACACATATATAATTATTTCAATATCAAATTCTTTGAGATAATTTGAAAAAAAAATAATAATGAAAAATTATTTAAGTCAATGGAGATTCTGATTTGATTTTCACTCATTGTACATACAAGTATGAAGGACTCACTGTGAATAATACATATGTGTATGTAATAATTTTGTTTCCATTATTTGAAGTTTCATGTTGTATGCTAGATCTACTGTCATTTTATGAATTATTTTTCTGAGTGTTAAAAACTACCACCACAAACACATGACATATTTTTTTGTGAATCCTCACTTGGCTATAGGCTATTTACATGTATGATATTATGCAGAAATACCTTTGTCTAATAAAAATACTGGTAAATAAGCTACCATCACAACACTTTTATTCCTTTACCACACATTTCCATGTTTTAATGACTCTGGGCAAAAATGCCTTTTGAAAACATTGTAGAAAAAGGAGAAAATGCTGGCATTTTCTCCATTTCCTACAAAGTCTTCTACCCTTCATAAACAAAGTACTGATAACTCATATGAGTTACTTTCAATTTGTTGTCTGCAAATGTTTTTGGGTACTCCTAAAATTTTGTTGTTCAGTAAAAAGTTAACCCTATAGCATATATACATGTAATCTCAGTTTCTAAAAGTTTTTGTTATGATGGTATTAATTTATTTACCTTTTCAAATTTGCTCTTTTCTCTCTTGTACTTAACTCTTTACCAAAAGCAAACTATTAGACCTGTCCAAATTCAAAGCATTTGCAAAGGATTAATCTGACTGAAGTCATAGGGTTGTCCTTGAAATGGTAGAAAGCCTTGTGAGAAAAGAAGGAAATGCTGGTCAGGAGCATTTTCCTTTTTTCCTACAATGTTTTAAAAAGCCTTCTTGCTCATGCGTGGTCATTAACATTCAGAATTGTGTGGTAAAATACAACCAAATTTTAGTCCAGTCCAAATTGAAAGCATATGCAGACAATATGTAAAAAGTGAGTGAAATGATGGAATTTGTCCTGAAAATATTATTGGAAAAGGAGAAAATGCCACAGACTGTTTGATAAAGAGTTAATATATTCACTTTTACCACTAAATTTACCTTTTTTGTAGATCTGTATAACCTACTCTTTGCTACGTCTCTCTTGCAAACTTTGCAGGAACTTGACTGTGCAAAAGATTGAAGTACTTCAAAGCTTAGATACATGTATTTCCAGAATATGAAGACATGATTTTTTAAAAGGGGTTTTTCTGCACCTAGAAAAAGAAGTAATCAAGGTCAGCCTGCGCACTCAGCAGTTTTAAGGCTGACCTGAGTCAAAACTTCCTCGTACATTAGTCAGACTAGTTAACTCTTTACCAAATGACAAAATTTTAGACAGGTCCAATTTGAAAGTACCTGCAGTCAACAAATAAAATCTAATTGAAATTTGTGTCAACCAGGGTTAAAACATTGTGAGAAAAGGAAAAAATGATGTTTACCAGCATTTTTTCCTTTTCCCAGAATGTTTTCAAAAGGCTTTTATCTCAGGGTTGTAAAAACCAGGGATTGTTGGGTAAAGGGTTAATCAAAATTGATCTGATAATTCCACAGTTATCCAAAGACTTGATGGTATAATGCATAACAGATATGTATTTAACCCATTTCCAAATGACAATATTTTAGACTGGTCCAAATTGAAAGCATTTGCAGACGACAAAATTAAAGTGACTGAGAATTTGAAGTTTGTTTGGTGAAGGGTAGAAAACATTGCAGGAAAAGGAGAAAATGCTGGTTACCAGCATTTTTTCCTTTTCCCACAATGTTTTCTAAAGGCTTTTTTCTCAGGGGCATCAAAAGTAGGGATTGTGTGGTAATGGGTTAACCCCTATTTGCCAAAGCATGACTGTGTCAATATTTTGTCTTATTTTTGGCATATGAGATAGTACTAAGAAAATATATGTTGGTCCACATGGCATTGTTGTTTCTTTAACTAGATCTGTGTGGTTGAGTCACCCACTGTGAACTACTTGATCTGTAGCAGATTTACTAATTAAGATAAAACCTCAAAGTTAGCTGCAGTTTTTAGCTCACCTGAGCACAACATGCTCAAGGGGAGCTTTTAGGATCACCCAGTGTCCGTCGTCCCTCTTCAACAATTCTTTAAACATCAACTCCTCCTAAACCATGGAGCCAATTTGGACTTAACTTGGCTTGAATGTTTCTTGAGAAGTCCTCTTTAAAAATTGTTCACAGAATTTGATTCCATTTAAAACTCTGGTTGCCATGGCAACCAAATGGAATTTTCTAAGAAATCCTTTAAAAATCTTCTTCACTGAAACCACTGATCAGATTTTTGAAACAATTTCACCGAGTTGTTCTTCTGGTGACCCTTTTGAAAAGCTGTTCGCGAAATCTTGATCCATCAAGAAACATGGGTCTAGGGAATGGGGGCTACTTGCACTAAATGGAAATTAAGAATTTTATTCTTAAAAGTTCTTATTTTCTTAAACTGCTGGTCTGATATCGAAATGACTTTTACAGATGACCTTTTGAAAATTGCTTTGCAAAATAATGATTTAGTTTCCAATGTTTCAATATCTCAAAAAAATAGGCTATGATACTCTCAAAGATTCAGGTGAGCTATCCAGGGCCATCTTGGCCCTCTTGCTTTTCAAATAGCCAAACAGTAGTCTATCTTGTCTTTTTCTTATGTACGGGCCATCTGTGGGTGTGTTTTGTGAGTATGTGACTGTCTACTTATACATGTATGTGAGTTTCTTGCTTTGTGGCCTTTTTCTCTAACTCCTAACTCCACTCATATTTGATTCCTTTTTAGTTTTTTGGTATGCCTATTCCATGTTGTTTGTCTTTTTTTATACCTGGAAGAATGAAATTTCATGTATTTACAATAACTTTGAAGAAAAAAATGCAAAAGTTACAACCCAGGTCAGCTTGTACAATACATGTATATGAAGGCTTATCTAATTTTCATTTTTTTAATACATGTATATAAATACATGTATATAAATTTTCTATAGCCAAGCAGCTATTCCTACCTATTGTATAGCCTGTTTTCAGACCTGGCATAAAACAAAATGCTTGGATTTTACCTATCACAAAGGTGCAATGAGCCACAGTTTTGCTAGAGTATTACTTGATTACAAATTATGTTTTAGGATTGTAGTCTTAGGAAAAACTTCAGTAGAAAACAGTCATTATGTTTGAAGGAGTACTAGTGAAAGCTGGATTAGTTACCAGAATTTTCTGCTTTTCCTGGTGATTTTTCAAAATCAATCTTTTTTTTTTCTATTGATCAGGTTTTTTTAAGAGATAAATCTATGGAAGAATTATTATGGAAGAAGCACCAAGAACGTGTTATTTTTCCAATAATTCCCATTACATTTTTTTATCCCTGTAGATAATAATCTATTTCAAAAACACATGCACTGACATGATATCTCAGATATACAAAACAAAATTGTAAAAAAAAAACTTCACAAATATCTCTGAAGAAATCTGATGGAGCAGAAAACACTACTTAACTCTTTACCACACAAGAGAACTTTTAAACTGGTCCAAATTCAAAGCTTTTGTAGAAAACAAAATAAATGTGACTGAAAAATTAAAATTCTGTTTGTGAAACTAGAAAACATTTTGGGAAAAGGAGATAATGATGGTTACTAGCATTTTCTCCTTTTCCCACAATGTTTTCAAAAGGCTTCTTTCTCAGGGTCATTAAAAGTCTGGATTGTTTGTTAAAGAGTTAACGATGAAAACATGTGAAGCTCCAAGCATAAGTCTTTACCAAATGACAAAATTGTAGACATTTCCAAATTGAAAGCATTTGCAGATGACAAAATAAACATGGCTAAAAAATTGAAATTTGTTTTGGGAAGGGTAGAAAACATTGTGGGAAAAGGAGAAAATGCTGGTTACCAGCATTTTCTCCTTTTCCCACAATGTTTTCAAAAGGCTCCTTTCATAGAGTCATTATAGAGACCTATAGTATAGATTCCGTAAAAACTGAATGGCTTAATGTCATCCCGAACAGCTTGGCTTATAAGGTACCTTAGTGGTTAGCCTATCTGACTTGTGACCTGATGGTCAAAAGTATGATACCTGGTTAAGGTAAATATCCTATCTGGTGATTTTTTTCTCTCTCAACTCTGATGCCTGTGGGAAAGTAGCCAGTAGCTTGGATAAATCAAAGGACTGATAGTCCTGAGAGTCGCCTGCAGGGTAATGGGTTAGAAGTTTTCACCCTTTTTTGTTCAAATATATTAAAAGCATTCAAGATACAAAATAACTTAACCACAAGACAGTATTATATGCAAGCATATTTCTGAGTTGTCATCCTAAAATCCAAAATATCTGTATTAAATTTTACATTTAAAAAAATGTGGTGGAAATTAAAATTTAGGCACCAGGACCAGCTTTAATAAGTTCAACGTTTTTTACTCACAGACAACAACCCTTTACAAATAAAGACCAGATTATCTTCTGGTATAGGATCTAGTGACATACTTTTAGACCAAAAATGCCCTTTTGCAACTCAGTCATATCTAATCTTAGCAGTTTGACAAAGTTTCATAAGTATTAGACTGAACATAAATGGATTCTACAGCTCTATTACGGTTTCGCCTGATTTGACCTAATGACAACCTTTAGGCTTTTTCTTTTATCCCCAGGTGACCTATATTCAGATTTGTCAAAAATACTATCGAGACAAACAGCAGGGCAATTTCATGATCATTGGACTGAACTGTAGCCTTTGGAGCACAAGCAAATGTATTTGACTCAGTGATCTACCTGTACTTTGGAAATAATTTGTTTTTGTTGTTGTCCAGGTTGAGGTTTTGACCAGCAATGGACTCTATGAATGTGGCTGCTACAACTCAATAAAATCTATAACCCAACAGCATGATCATCAGCCTTTAATATTTGTCTGCGTTTTATATCGTCCCAGGGCTTATAGTGCTTCCACACCAATCAAAAATTGTCTACATGTATATTGCTTTGGTGTAAATTAAATGTTTGCGATTCACTTTATTACCCTTTACAAAAACCCTTCACAAGATTACAAACACTCCAATAAAGAACTTGTTGTTTGAGCGGGTAAACACTGATCTGTTCTATTATATATTGAATTATAGCGGAGTAAAAAGTCATTTTCTCAGATTGCTGGTAATGTTGTTAGAACTGTGTAGTGTAAATTCAGATTTTGGCAGTTACAAAAGCACCTTGCATTCTAACACCCGCACTAATAAATCGTTGTTTAATAAATACTAGATCTAGGTTAATCGCTCATTGAAAAAAAAACAGCAGGCTTTAACAAATTTGGCCGTCTTTATGAACGAAGACCAATTAAATATAGTAAACTTCAAAGCACTCTCTCTACATAGGCCGGTTCAGCGACTGATTCATAAATATGTAAATTCATAGATTTCCGTGGTGCAAATGACGTTTATACGATCTTACACTGGTACCACCAGTGAAAATACCAATTTTCATGTTCTTGTCACCTAGGTAAATTGCGCGTGCCTGACAACCAGATGGGAAATATGACGTCATTTATCTTAGATTTCTCGCACATGACGTAATATTGTAATTATGTGTTGCCATGCGGGAGGGGTACGCTACAGGGAATAACGGAAAAGAACTGTACTGGATTTCGATAAAGCTCCTCCCAGAAAGGGTTAAAAACATGAAATAAATAGAATATTTGTTGTTTTTTTTTTACGGTGAAAGATCGAAATTTATTTCATCTCGAGAACACCATCAGTAATATTTTCACTCGTGGCTGCACCACTCATGAAAATATTACCGATGGTGTCCACTCGATTAAATAAATTTCGATCTTTCACTGAAAAAAACAAATATCCTTTATTTATTTCATCTCGTGAACAGCATCTGTAATATTTTCACTCTTGGCAGCTTACTGTCCCTAACTTTCTTTTCACTGCATACAAATATTTTGTTTCAATTGACAGACATGGAAAAAGAAGTTCTAGATTCAAATACCTTATAGGTGGTGTTACTAAGAAATTCACAACGCTATTACAATATAAAGAGGTAGATTTCAAATATTGTGTCATGTGACTTTTACTGTATCATGTGGTTTATACTTTGTCATGTGATTTCCAGTGTTATGCATTTTTCATCACATGTACATGTACATGACTGTATGAAATATGACTTTTTCTGTGTGGTATGATTTGCATTATGTGATATTTGTTTTTAGCCCAACCCCACATTTACAATATTATCTTGTTGTCAGCATGCCAATTATAAAAGCTGTAAGTACTTTTAAAGGTCTGTCTGTCAAAATCAATAGAATATGAAGAATGGTCTACTATCTAAATTGTCTGTTATATAATTATGTCAGGATAATCGTTTAATATCTCTTCTGTTTTTCAGCATAGCCTTATTATCTCACTTTTGACCTACTTTAACTCTTCACTACACAATCCCGACTATTAACAACTTGAAAAAAAAAACCTTTTGAAAACATTGTGGGAATAGGAGAAAATGCTGGTAACCAGCATTTTCTGCTTTTCCCGCAATGTTTTCTACCCTTCCCAGAACAATTTTAAATATTTGAGCTACATCTGTTTTGTCATCTGCAAATGCTTTCAATTTGGACAAGTCTAAAATTTTGTCGTTTGGTAAAAAGTTAAGTAATACAATTATTTTTACACTATGCTAAAAAAGTAATGGCCATAGTAGAAATTTACCAGTGTTTCAGGAATTGTAAACAAAGTGATCATGACTAAACAGTCAAATATTAAGTATGGCAATGAAGATTGTAAATGCTGAAAAATTCATAAATAACTATATATATTACATACATAAGAAAACAGCAATGAATATTTGCAAATTTTATATTTCATTTAATGTTTTTTAAAGACTTAATTTGTCACCCGTTTTGTCTAGCATAAAAGCAGGCTATCTCTTCATAGTCTTGCAAGAAATGGGATGGTACCACTTACATGTACCTCTTTTTCATGTCGTAATGAAAAATGGACCTACTAGTAATATAAAGAATTTAGCAGAAAGAGGCAATTTCTAGCGAGATACCTGTAAAAAAGTTAAAATATTTGTATCTGAAGACTTTGACTGTCTATCTGTTTTTAGCTCACCTGAGCACAACGTGCTCAAGGGGAGCTTTTAGGATCACCCGGTGTCCGTCGTCCGTCGTCCGTCGTGCGTCGTCAACAATTCTTTAAACATCAACTCCTCCTAAACCGCTGGGCGGATTTGGACCAAACTTGGCAGGAATGTTCCTTGGGAGGTCCTCTTTAAAAATTGTTCACAGAATTTGATTCCATCAAAAACTCTGGTTGCCATGGCAACGAAATGAAATTTTTTAGCAAATTCTTTAAAAATCTTCTCCTCTGAAACCGCTGGTCGGATTTTGAAATAATTTCACAGATATGTTCCTTGGGTGACCCTTTTCAAAAATTGTTCGTGAAATTTTGATTCGTCAAAAAATGTGGCTCTGGTGAATGGGGGCTTCTTGCACTATACAGAAATGAAGGAATTCTTTAAAAATCTTCTCCTCTGAAACCGCTGGTCGGATTTTGAAATAATTTCAGAGGTATGTTCCTTGGGTGACCCTTTTCAAAAATTGTTCGTGAAATTTTGATCCGTCAAAAAATGTGGCTCTGGTAAATGGGGGCTTCTTGCACTATACAAAAATGAAGGAATTCTTAAAAATTCTTCTTCTCTGAAACCGCTGGTCAGATTTTGAAATAATTTCACAGAGTTGTTCCTTGGGTGACCCTTTTAAAAAATTGTTCGCGAAATTTTGATTGGTCAAGAAACATGGCTCTGGTGAATGGGGGCTTCTTGCACTATACAGAAATGAAGAAATTCTTAAAAATTCTTCTTCTCTGAAACAGCTGGTTAGATTTTGAAATAATTTCACAGACTTGTTCCTTGGGTTACCCTTTTCAAAAATTGTTCGCGAAATTTTGATTGGTCAAGAAACATGGCTCTGGTGAATGGGGGCTACTTGCACTATATAGAAATGAAGAAATTCTTGAAAATTCTTCTTCTCTGAAATGGCTGGACAGATTTTGAAATAATTTCACAGAGATGTTCCTTGGGTGACCCTTTTCTAAAATTGTTCGCAAAATTTTGATTGGCCAAGAAACATGGCTCTAGTGAATGGGGGCTACTTGCACTTTATGGAAATGAAGAAATTCTTGAAAATTCTTCTTCTCTGAAACCCGTGGTCAGATTTTAAAATAATCTGACAGAGATGTTCCTTGGGTGACCCTTTCCAAAAGCTGTACATATAATTTTGATCCATCAAGAAACATGGCTCTTGTGAATGGGGGCTACTTGCACCATATGGACATGATGAAATTCTTTAAAATTCTCTTTCTCTGAAACCCCTGGTCAGATTTTGAAATTATTTCAGAGAGGTGTTCCTTGGGTGACCCTTATCAAAACTTGTTCGTAAATTTTGATCCAATAAGAAACATGGCTCTCGCGGATGGGGGCTACTTGCTCTTATACAGAAATGAAGAATTCTTAAGAATTCTTCTTTTTGAAACTGATGGTCAGATTTCGAAATGACTTTTACAGGTGACCTTTTGAAAATTGCTAGGCAAAATTATAAATTTGGTTCCAATGTTTCAATACCTCAAAAAAAAAAAAAAATAGACTATGGTCATCTCAAAAATTCAGGTGAGCGATCCAGGGCCATCTTGGCCCTCTTGTTGAAGATATTTCACATTGAACATGGAGTTGCATGGTGCAGAGTTTACTGTTTACCATTGAAACTCAGGATTGTTTGGTAAACAGTTAAAGAGGCCATAATACTCATTTAAAGCCAGTTTTAACTCATTTTGTTTTTATTTTATCAAAATATAGTCATTCTAATATATCTATGCCAAATATTGTGCCTGACGGTTGCAAGGTTGCTTAGATTACGCCTGATAGAAAATGCATTTCGCGGACTTGCGGCCTTCACTGTAAACAGACTGGTCATTTCCGGATTTTGAATCGAATATTTTCGATATCCATTATACACTCGGGTAGATTCGTACGATGATCATGCATTCTGTAACGTGACTATATTTGACCTTGGCCTTGATGTGGTAAATAAAGGAAAATGGATGCTTCTCTTTTGCAGCCTCTATTTTTAGACGGAGATCGAGGCCTATAATTATGTAAGTTACACCGTATCCGACTCTAGGCGGAAACCACCGATAAATTTCCGTGAATCACCGCGATTGTTTACAGCTTCGATAGTCAGCCAGTTTTCTTCTGGCCAATTTTCAGTTTTTCACACAAACCCCCGTGTTTCTTTTTTCATTTACATGATATATGTCAGTAATTTATCCTTGTGTACACAAAGGACAGATTTCTGTATCATTCTATTTTTCTTTTTTAATTTTAACAGCGTTTCTGCTCACCGGCTGTAGACATGCATCTTTAACTCTGTACCATATTACTAGTAGGTCCATTTTAGTGTAGTGTCGATAACAGCCGCTGTAAAGACAAAGTTATCAGTGGTTTATTTAGTGGATACTCTACTGATTTACGCGTATAAAATAATGGTGCCAAGATGCGTATTGTAGCAAACAACGTCAAGATTACATAAGGGTATGTCGGGTGATATCGACAGGCTTTGTCTGTTATCGACATTGTATTTAATTTTCAAAAATTTAACATCAAAATCCCTTTTAATTTGTCATTAGGGTTTTATTCCAGGACTCGTTACCAAGTTAGATCTAATATAAAGGAATTAAAGTAACACTTGGCGCATAACACAAGTACAACTGCAAAAGAAGGCTGAACAGGTACACATTGGTAATATCATAAGAGGCCTGGACATTGCACCAGTGTGCATCATTTCCATGGCCTATGACATTTTATTTGGCGAGTATTGAACTCGTTTTCAAGCCAAAATTTGTCTGACCATAGCTGTAACCTGAAAGAAAGAGTTAACCCTTTACCACACGAGAAAATTGTAGACTGGTCCAAATTGAAAGCAATTGCAGACGACAAAATAAATGTGACTAAAAAATAGAAATTTGTTCAAGGAAGGATAGAAAACACCATGGGAAAAGGAGAAAATGCTGGTTACCAGCATTTTCTCCTTTTCCAATTGTGTTTTCAAAAGGCTTCTTTCTCAGGGGCGTCAAAAGTAGGGATTGTGTGGTAATGGGTTAACAGAGCAATCCTGAATTAGCAACCCCATGGAAGAAAGGCTTCAAAAACATTGATCTATTTCAAGATTATTGTTCTAGATTATAATGTGAAAATATTAATTTCTCTCCATGATCTAGCATTTTGCTCTACTTTTGTGTTGATTAGTATATTGTTTTTGTTAGACTGTTTTTGTTTTTGTATTGTGCTTGAAAGGTGGCCCTTCAGATTTTGGGACAAAAATTTCACAAAAATACAAAAAAAAAATCATCCTTACACTCCCAAAGCCATTTAATTTTCATTCATAAAACCCCAGAATTTGAAAACTATCTGACAATAAAAGAAATTAGAGATTTGCTTACAGCTCAGGTTGACACCAGCGGGAAACATGTTCTATTTTAACATGAGCAACTCTCTCATTTACATACCACAAATACACAGACAAAGCTTCAAACATAATGTCTGAAGAAGACATTTAATTTATGGGAAATAATTGCATGTTTGTTGTTATGGAACTTAAGTGTCATTAGTCACTTGCCAGTCACTTGGTATTCCCACAATGTATTTTTGATTTCTGAAGTGAAATCTAGAAATACCTCAAGAGGCTACGTATCCTTTTAAGGGAACACCATCAAAAAACAAAATTTTATGATTCAAACTATTGATGATTAAATTTTGTATTGTTTTTTTTTTTTAAGCTCACCTGAGCACAACGTGCTCAAGGGGAGCTTTTAGGGTCACTGGGTGTCCGTCGTCCGTCGTGCATCGTCAACAATTCTTTAAAAATCAACTCCTCCTAAACCGCTGGGCCAATTTGGACCAAACTTGGCAGGAATGTTCCTTGGGAGGTCCTCTTTAAAAATTATTCACAGAATTTGATTCCGTCAAAACTCTGGTTGCCATGGCAATGAAATGGAATTTTTTAGCAAATTCTTTAAAAATCTTCTCCTCTGAAACCGCTGGTCGGATTTTGAAATAATTTCACAGATATGTTCCTTGGGTGACCCTTTCCAAAAATTGTTCGTGAAATTTTGATCCGTCAAAAATTGTGGCTCTGGTGAATGGGGGCTACTTGCACTATACAGAAATCAAGGAATTCTTTGAAAATCTTCTCCTCTGAAACCGCCAGTCGGATTTTGAAATAATTTCACAGATATGTTTCTTGGGTGACCCCTTTCAAAAACTGTCCGTGAAATTTTGATCCGTCAAAAAATGTGGCTCTGGTGAATGGGGGCTACTTGCACTATACAGAAATCAAGGAGTTCTTAAAAAAATCTTCTTCTCTGAAACCGCTGGTCAGATTTTGAGATAATTTCACAGATATGTTCCTTGGGTGACCCTTTTTAAAAAGTGTTCGCGAAATTTTGATCCGTCAAAAATTGTGGCTCTGGTGAATGGGGGCTACTTGCACTATACAATAATCAAGGAATTCTTTGAAAATCTTCTCTTCTGAAACCGCTGGTCAGATTTTGAAATAATTTCACAGATCTGTTCCTTGGGTGACCCTTTTCAAAAATTGTTCGCGAAATTTTGATCCGTCAAGAAACATGGCTTTGGTGAATGGGGGCTTCTTGCACTATACAGAAATGAAGCAATTCTTAAAAATTCTTCTTCTCTGAAACCACTAGTCAGATTTTGAAATAATTTCACAGATATGTTCCTTGGATGACCCTTTCCAAAAATTGTTCGTGAAATTTTGATTGGTCAAGAAACCTGGCTCTGGGGAATGGGGGCTACTTGCACTATAGGGAAATGAAGAAATTCTTAAAAATTCTTCTTCTCTCGAACAGCTAGTCAGATTTTGAAATAATTTCACAGAGATGTTCCTTGAGTGACCTTTTTCAAAAACTGTTCGTGAAATTTTGATTCATCGAGAAACATGGCTCTGGTGAATGGGGGCTACTTGCACTATAGGTCAATGAAGAAATTCTTAAAAATTCTTCTTCTCTGAAACAGCTCGTCAGATTTTGGAAAATTTTCACAGAGATATTCCTTGGGTGACCCTTTTCAAAAACTGTTCGTGAAAGTTTGATTTGTCGAGAAGTCGAGAAACATTGCTCTGGTGAATGGGGGCTACTTGCACTACATGTATATGGAAATGAAGAAATTCTTGAAAATTGTTCTTCTCTGAAACTGCTGGTCAGATTTTGGAAGGACTTTTACAGGTGACCTTTTAAAAATTGCTTGTCAAAATGATGATTTTGTTTCCAGTGTTTCAATACCTTCAAAAGAAAAAAGGCTATGTTCCTCTCAAAAATTCAGGTGAGCGATCCAGGGCCATTTTGGCCCTCAAAAATGGCCCTCTTGTTTCATATAAATTTCAGTATTTAATGAGATGTGAAAAATCTGAATACCCACCTTTAAAAGCTTTGCCAAGGTGCTTGTTTATATAAAATATCTCACAAATTAAAAACGTATCACAGTCCTCAAATTTCACATTTTCAGCTTTTTTTTTTCAGGATGATTTTCTTTATATTACCAAGTTACCTCTTTATTTTCTGGCTAGTTGCATGTAATTGTTTACCAAACTATCCTGAATTTTAACAACTCTGAGGAAAAAGCCTTTTAAAAAACACTGTGGGGTAAGGAGGAAATGCTGGTAACCAGCATTTCCTCCTTTCCCCACAATGTTAAATCCACCCTTTCAAAGGCAGACTTCATCATTAGAGAAGCATTTCACTTGGCATCACCAAAATTAATGCTTTCAGACTGGACTGGTGCAAATTTTTTTCCTGTGATAAGGAGGAAGAGTCCTTGCCATTTTGTGATACATATACATGTATATGTAAAGGTTTCATGTTCAAGTTTGAAAAAGTGGTCTTAAAGGCTTAATACCGACATATTGTTTTCACCTTTTTGTTTTCAGTATGATTTCTGGCATTTTGTTTTTTCCTTTTTTTTTTTTTTCTCTTGTTAAATCAAACCTCTTATAATCGTAATTTCATACCTTTTTTATTTTCAAACAAATTTTGAAGTACAGATCTGAATTTTGGGTCAGCTTGCCAAAGGCTGGCTGACTTAGTCTTGCCTTGTGCCCATTATGCACCTATCTGTCCATGCATTAACCCCCACCCCGGGTAACTTTTATTTCAAACATCTCTAACAAACCGCCCAGTGTTCATGAAACTTCACAGAAATTATCCTGCCATGGTCTTCTTCAGAATTTACAGAAAGAAAATTAATTTGATTCCTTCAAAAATTCTGGTTGCCATGGCAACAAAACTGAAATAATTGAAAATCTTTTAAAATCTTCTTGTCTGAAACCATCTGGACCAGGGCTGCAAAATTATTGATGGAGCTTTATCGTATGGATCTCAGGCAAGTTTCTTCAAATTATAGCCATGGGGTCCAAATTGGCCCTGCCTTGGGGATCACAAGTTTTACATGGGATTATTTTGTGAAAACTTTTAAAACCTCATTGTTTCTGAATGCGAGCTATAGATATAATGTTTTATGAATGTTATCATCTAGTGGGTGCTTTGAAAATTGGCCCAAACCCATGTGCTTATAAAGTAAAAAATTCTAAAAATCTACCTGCTTCAAATAACAAATCTTAGGGCTTCCATTAATTTGGCACATAGCTTCATGTTGTGGTTCACTCTTGAATTCAAAATTTGGCACTGGCATCTAAATTAGCCCTGTCTTAGGGTTTTCATATTTAAGAGGGCCTTTCATTGAGTAAGCTTCAAAAATGTTCTTGTTTATAAACATACATTCTAGACCTGTATTATTTGATACAGGTCTTTATTTTGTCGACCTCTACAAGAATTTAAGTAATCATAGCTCTGTTGTCAAATATAGCTTTGGTCTTGGGTGATAACTTTTTCTTGGGATTTTACATAGAAAATTTGTATGTCTTCTAGTTTAAAACCACTTGAACAAGAATAACATTTTTTGATGCGTGGGATTTTTAACTTTAACCCATTACCAAACAACACTATTTTAGACTGGTCCAAATCGAAAGCATTTGCAGACGACAAAATAAAAGTGACTGAAAATTTGAAAGTTGTTTTGTGAAGGGTAAAAAACATTGTGGAAAAAGGAGAAAATGCTGGTTACCAGCATTTTCTCCTTTTCCCACAATGTTTTCAAAAGGCTTCTTTCTCAGGGGCGTCAAAAGTAGGGATTGTGCGGTAATGGGTTAAGCAAGCGAAGCGATACAGGGCCATCATAGCCTTCTTATTAAGTAATAAGATTGGTTTTCTTTTAAACATATTTCAGATCTTAATATCAATGAGTAGTTTTCATAATATTACATAATATTAACCTTTATTTGTAATTTTTGTATGGATTTTTGTATAGTTCATAATTTCGCTTTAGTAATTGTTTTCAATAATTCGATAAAATTCCAGGTCTTGTTTTTTTGTAGTAAATTTCATAGGCTCCATAGGCTTTTCATACGTAAATCATAATTTTGATTAATCTTTCTTATTTTTCTCAATATTTGAATTGAAAATGTATTTCCAACGGCTTTTTTTCTTAGTTGTTCAAATCCAGGATCTGTCTTCACCAATCATTCATTCATAAGCCCTTCCCAAACAATTTCTGGTTTTTACGACCCTGAGATAGAAGCTTTATGAAATCATGGTGGAATAAGGAGAAAATGCTGGTAACCAGCATTTCCTCCTTTTTCCATAATGTTTTCTACCCTGCTAGAA
Organism: Tridacna crocea; assembly: GCA_943736015.1. Lineage (NCBI taxonomy): Eukaryota > Metazoa > Mollusca > Bivalvia > Cardiida > Cardiidae > Tridacna > Tridacna crocea. Next base: position 27,774,466 of record OX031057.1, on the reverse strand, counting down.
AAAATTTGAGTTACGTTTATTTGATCCTCTTTAAGTGCTTTCAACTTGGACCAGTCTAAAATTTTGTAATTTGGTAAAAAGTTCAGAAATTTCTTTGTCTTGTTCTGCAAGACTTTCCAGGTTTAAAAGTAAGACAACTTCTGATTGGCTAAACTGAAGGTGTGTTTCCTTAATATTTGGGAAAATCTGGAGACTAAGACTGTTCTTGAGAATGGTTGGTGAATGCAGGCCTAGGATTTTTTTTGTATATAATGTAAATGGATCAGCTGTAATAACTTATCCTGTATTCATCTTGTAGCTGAAAGAGTTTATAGATAGTCGACAAAGTCTAGGTTCAGGGGAGCGAGCCTTTGCTCAGGCGCTGGAGAAGACACAGAGCAACATTAACTGGATGGACGCCAATGTGCCTATCATCGAGAAATGGTTAATGGATGCTGGTTATTAAGGAGGTATGGAAAGCATGATTATTAAATCTTTACTGCACAAATTATAGTTTTAACAATGGTAAGAAAGATGGCTTAGAAAAAATTGTGGGGGAAAAGGAGAAAATGCCAACAATCTGCATTTTCTTCTATTTAGACAATGTCTTCAACAGCATTGATTTTTTTGGTCTCTGAATACTTTCAAAACAGGTATTAATGGAACGCGATAACCGTGGCCCTTGTTAAAATAATTCAGACCATTCTATTTTCGTATACGGGAAGGACAGGTACCGTATTTATTCCAATAAAGGCCCGGGCGTTTATTAGAATGATGATCAATGATGACGTTGGGGATGAGCGATTATTAGAATCATGATCAATGACGAAGTTTGGGGTGGGCGGTTATTACAAGTTAATTGACTTTGCATCGCAGGGAATAGATCTAAAGTGACCAATTCAACCCTCAAAAAGACGTAAATACCATGTTTTAATCAGCATCTACGTAATATCGTCATTCATATAGCCATTTTTCACTCTATAACTGCGTACAATCATTGTTTACATCGGAAATACGGAAGAAGTGCAAAAATAGACTGTCCTGTCGTCCGTGCTTGTTCGTCACAACGCCAGTTCGTCCATGGGCTTGGTCGTCCCTGGGCCTAGTTGGCCAAATCCTTATTTGAAAAAGATAAATTACTCCAAGCGAACAAATCTTTCCTTCTGAAGATTCTTCCATCGGGTTAGTAATGTCCGATCTTAAATTCTTGGAATTGCCAGCAAATGGCGCCAAGACTGGGGCCATAAACACCCCATAAACACCCCTTACAAGATACGCGCTCGATTTACCATTGGGAACACCTCGTTCAATTCTACGAATCAAGCCTCGGATGTATGCCGACAGACTACTTCCAGAAGGAACAACAACACCCCCATAACAAGAAATACAATGTCATTATCGCGCAAAAGTTTGGAAAATTTCGGCCAATCTTTCGATCTAGCCCATTTTTTCAAGTGCGTAATCAATGCAAATCCTAAATTAAGCCATTTATGCTGCTACAGCTAGACTTACCGTCATTCTACAGGATTTGTTGCCATTCGAAATGGTTACTAGTTGACATCATTTGGAACATCCCGAGAACTATGTAGTAGGGAGTATCTGTCGAATAACCGCTTCCGGCAATGCATGTCAAGTTTTTTAACATATTATTCCGTCGGCATACATCCGAGGCTGGATCGAAAGATTGGCCGAGGTGTTCCGAATGTCGATTTACATGTATCACTCCCGCGAAAAGCTGACGTAATATATATTTCGATTGTGTCACTTGTGACTCACTGTCGTGAGAATCAATGTGTTAACCCCGTAATTTTAGATATGGTTGTAACAATAATGGCAACTTGTATGTTAGTGTCTGTGAAATCTGCTGTTAAAGGATATCATGTATACAGAAACGAATTTTCTAAAGGGACAATTTTAGAATGCTTACAAGAACCAGAAAACGAATACAGTGAATCAGCAATTATCGTGAAAAAAGGTGAAATAGTTATTGGGCACGTGCCCGAAGGACTTTGTCAATTATTTACAAAACTTTTCAATGATGGCCTTGTCGTCAACATTTCGGCTGAAATAACGGGACCTCCTCGGCCGTCCTCGAATGGAATCTTTGTGAAGGGTGGCGGCATAGAAGTGCCATGTTCATGCAAACTGTACAGATCTGGTGAGAGGAAAGCTGAAGTGCGATTATTTTTAAAGAAGGAAATACTGAAAATTACTGCATAGACCGTAAGTCGAAATTTTTTGACTCGGTGGTGGGCGTTTAATAGAATCACCAACTTTTCAGTAAAATCTACCACTTTACGGCCGATTTTATGCGCTTTTTTGGGGACTGGGCGTTTATTAGAATAAGGGCGATTATTAGAATAAATACGGTAAATTATCTGATAATTTTAGTTAAAATGTAAATTGAAAAGGCTTAAAACTTTTACAAGTTCTCTATTGTACTAAGCGAGCAGTGGTGTACTGGATAACATCACTACCTCTAAAGCCGGCGATCCTCGTTCGAGCCGTCAGACCTACTTTTTTTTTAAGGAAGCATGTTGCATTTTTTTTTTCGGTTTTCGCTTTACTTTTCTTTTTTTCTTCTCCATACTTTTCTTTTCCTTGTTTGAATGCCTTTTATGTTTCTTTTCTTTATCCTTTCTTCTTCCTTTTTTAGACGTGTACATCTTTTTCTTGTCATTGATATTCTTTTGTTACATTTTATTCTTATTCATTTTCTTCTTCTTCTTTTTAAAGCATCTATATGACTGACTCAACAATAAAATTATAAGTGTGCAACTCTCATCCCGTGCTCTGGCAGTATCGGAACTTGGTTCATTTTCACTGTCCTTATCGGTGCCCTAACCCCCTTAACATTCATTATTTGTTGCTTCCTCGTCACTGAACTGCTCACAGGTTTCTTGAACTGCAATGTCTGCTTAAAAAAAAAAACAATTCTGCTAAGACTGCACATCTACAGTAACTTTTCCACTCAGGTTGCTTTAGTTCACAAGTGGTTCCGTTCCACTGGTGTTTCAATTTAAATCCTTGTGCAGTCAAGCTTCCGAGATGCGTAAGTTCCCAACTGTAGTGAGTCTATAGACATGTCTCTTCTGTCAAAGCCATGAAACAGGAAGAAAACTAGTAGCCAGAAATTTGTGGCTTTAGTCATCTTAGAAGTCTAAATCACGAGGCTATTTCTAGCATCAACTCCTGTACAAGAAATGTTTTGGTTCATTTTTCCCAACTTTCGAAGGATCAATGTGCAATCTCGTGTCATGTCAATTAAATATGAATGAAACTACAAAGTAAAAGTAAAAATATTCACTATGGTGTCATAAAAAATAATGTAACCATTGACTTGGCTTAAAAAAAAAAAAACAGTTGCTTTACTGAAAAAAAAAATTTTCTGTGACTCGAACTCGATCCGTTTGGGCGGTAGCAGAGTCCCTTTGACCACTGCACCACAGCATTACTTGCATGTCTTTGTTGAAAGTTACCAATAAGTAACTGCTTCGTCCCTGGTATTCCCTATTTGAATGTTTTGAACTGATCCATTGTTTGTAAACAAAGGCCACAGTTATAGCGTTTTGATAGTAAGTGGAAAACTTTGTTTTCCATTCAGCTATTTACAAAACAATCCACTGGTTCCTGACCCCAAGAAAGGAACCTTTTGAAAACAATGAGGGAAAGAAGGAACTGCTGGTAACCCTCATCTTGGTGAATTTCAACAAGTGAAATTAACACAACAGATTTTGTTAAACTTAAAGGCATCTAACCCTTTACTCCATAGATACTCATTTCTACGCATTGCTCATAGGAGCCTTTGGAAACATTGTGGCAAATGGTGAAATCGCTCGTCACAAGCAATTTCATCTTTAACCACAATGCTTTCTATGCTATCAAATAGTATCATATACACATACATGTAGGAAATAGCTTCATCCTTGCTGTTATTTAGGGTCAATTAGAGATACCATAGAAATGCCGAATGGGGTAAAGGGTTAATCGATTGGTTGTAACACATTCAGCTCCATTTTCAACATTATTTCAACAGCCAGTTTTTACACATACCCATGCTTTCTGCACAAAACTTTTTCTGAAGCCACAGGCTGCTTTCCCACATTACTATTATCAAAGCAATCGTCAGCAGTAAGAGAGCAATGATTCCTGTCCATTCTGTTAGTCACATTTATTGTGATGACTGCAAATGCTTTCTGTTTGAACAAAAGCAACATTTTACTGAGTGGTATTACTTACTTCATTTGTTCATTAGGTCAACATCATTTATATAAATTAAGATTGTATTTTTACCCTCTGCAGGGCTTGTATAGAAGCTATTCAACCAAAAATCATTTTTTGAGTCAATCATTCATTTTGTCGTCTGCAAATGCTTTCAATTTAGACTAGACCAAAATTTTGTCATTTGTTAAAAAGTTAACCCTTTCCCAAACGACAAACTTCTGGACTAGACCAAATTGAAAGCATTTGCAGACGACAATTAAACTCTTGCTGAAAAGATTATTTCTGTGTATGATAGGGTAGAAAACATTGTGGGAAAAGGAGAAAATGCTGGTTACCAGCATTTTCTCCATTTCCCACAATGTTTTCAAAAGGCTACTATTCTAGACCTGTAAAAACCAGGGATTGTTTGGGAAAGGGTTAAATAAAGTAGATAATGAAAGATTAATGATAAAAGATACATACTTTGTTTTCCAGGTAGCTACCAAGCAGTATACTTTCGGATCCAGAGAAATCACCTCACCAAAGTTCATTATGTGTGCATTTGAACTAAGTAGTATTGTACTTAGATTCTACAGTACATCAACATTAGACTTTTAGATCAAGGCCATTGGAATGTTGCCCTTTCCAGACTGGACAACAATGTTTCAATGGAATATAGTTTTGGTCTTCTGTTTATTTTTTGTTTCTTTTTCTCTCTGGTGTACTTTTTTGCCTTTATCTCTTACAACTTCATTGCCTGTTGAATCTTAGATTTACTCATTACCAAACGACAATATTTTAGGCTTGTCCAAATCGAAAGCATTTTCAGACGACAAAATAAAAGTGACAGAAAATTTGAAGTTTGTTTTGTGAAGGGTAGAAAACATTGTGGGAAAAGCAGAAAATGCTGGTTACCAGCATTTTCTCCTTTTCCCACAATGTTTTCTAAAGGCTCCTTTCTTAGGGGCCTCAAAAGTAGGGATTGTGTGGTAATGGGTTAAAAGTTGAGCACCAAGAAAAGTATTGTAAAATGGATAATATCCAGTATAGGCCAAGTGATGGCCAACTTGCATACCCCAATCTTACAAACATGAACGTTCACAACAAATGCTTAGCTGAGATACAAACTACCCTGGCAGGATTTCAAACCGAAGCGGCAATGATACTTGTTTTTTGAGGCTCAAAGGACAATATACACTAACCACAGAGCTTAAAGGAATTCTATCTAATGCAGTTGTCAGACCTGTATTGATTTTATAAAGGAAGTAGCTATGCAGTAAGAAAGGACGGATTGTCACTTTCAGAATAATTTTTCTGTTAACTCTTTACCACACGAGAAAATTTTAGACTGGTTTAAATTGAAAGCATTTGCAGACGACAAAATAAAGGTGACTAAAAAATTGAAATTTGTTCTCGGAAGGGTAGAAAACACGGTGGGAAAAAGGAGAAAATGCTGCTACAGTGTTTTCAAAAGGCTTCTTTCTCAGGGGCATCAAAAGTAAGGAATGTGTGGTAATGGGTTAAATTGTATAATTTAACTCATTACCAAAAGACAATATTTTAGACTTGTCCAAACCGAAAGCAAATCGAAAGCATTTGCAGACGACAAAATAAAAGTGACTGGAAATGTGTTCTGTGAAGGGTAGAAAACATTGTGGGAAAAGGAGAAAATGCTGGTTACCAACAGTTTTTCCTTTTTCCCACAATGTTTTCCAAAGGCTTCTTTCTCAGGGTCATCAAAAGTAGGGATCTTGTGGTAATGGGTTAAATCTTAACATCTGCACTGCTTATTGTTTTTGGTTATTTTGCCTTTGACAGACATAATTTAACCTATTACCACACAATCCCTACTTTTGAAGCTCCTGAGAAAGAAGCCTTAATAAAACTTTGTGGGAAAAGGAGAAAATGGTGGTGAGCAGCATTTTCTCCTTTTCCCACAATGTTTTCTACCTTTCACAAAACAAATTCCAATTTTTCAGTCACTTTTATTTTGTTGTCTGCAAATGCCTGCGATTTTGACCTTTCTAAAATTTTGTCGTTTGATAATGAGTTAAGGTATAATTTCATACATGTATACATTAGGGTACTGTTTGGATTTGCAGTTTCGTTCTTGTGATGACAGAATATGCAGTACAATCTAAGATCTTCAGAGTCTGCTAACTTCTAACAAATTTGGGCTTAAACTGCTACAAATTGGCTTTTCAGATTTTTAAAGGTCAATTTCATTATTTCTGTACCATACAGTGCTTTGTTTAATGACGCTGAAGAACCAAATGACAAAATTGAGACCTTTCCAAATTGTCTAACTATCCATCTATGTTTCATTCCACTTTCTGTCTGTGTGTGTTTTAACTCTTTACCAAACAACAAAATTTTAGTCTGGTCCAAATCAAAAGCACTTCCAGAGAACAAAATAAACATAATCAAAAATTGAAATTTGTCTCCAGCTGGGTAGAAAACATTGTGGGAAAAAGAGAAAATGCTGGTAATGTTTTCATAAGGCTTCTGTCTCAGGGTCGTAAAAACCAGAGATCGTTTAGTAGAGGGTTAAATCTCTCTGTCCATCTTTCCATTTGTTTGTCTATCTCTTGATCTAAATTAGAGCTAAAATTTTTAACTATGGTAATACAAAATGTTAAACAGAATCATTTTCATTTATGATTAATTCAAATGTTGTAATAAAATGTATTTTATATAAATAAATGATGTTTCACATTCCTATGTATACATGATCCCTAGACTATTGTCATTGTGGTATGGTTGTCTGACAAACAGAAAGAAAATTGACATGATAATAATAATATGATTTCTTTCCCATTTGACAAAAATGTACACTCATCCAAATTCAAAACTGTTGTGGACGACATACTGAGTGTGGCCCAGATGTTTTGACTTGCCTTTGAAAAATTGCAAACATTGTAGGAGGAGAATAAGATGCGGTTACCACCATTTTCTCCTGTTGCCACAATGTTTAAAATAGCCATCACCCTGAAGGTCATTAAAACTCATGGATTGTGCAGTAAGTAACAGATGCCAAGTCCAAAGTCTAGTCCTTTGATACAGAACATTGCAGCTTATCAGATACATGTAGCAGGTCTTGGAATTCAAAATTATAATCATATATCTATATTTTGTAATGGTTAGTATAAAATTATCTCCCTTTAATGAATTTAAATTATTTAACCCTTTACCAAACAACAAAATTTTAGACTAGTCTAAATTGAAAAAGTTTGCAGACAACAAAGTAAAAGTGAATCAGAAATTGAATTTTGATATTGAAAGGGTAGAAAACATTGTGGGAAAAGGAGAAAATGCTGGTTTCCAGCATTTTCCCCTTTCCCACAATGTTTTCTAAAGCTTTCTTTCTCAGAGTTGTTAAAAGTCGGAATTAAAAAAAAGTGTGGTAAAGGGTTAAATAGTAAGGGCAAAGTATTTGGAAACTAGTGTAAGTATATGTGCCAAGGCCAACCCACTCTCATTTTATCACAGGCCCAAACAGTTCAAATGTTAGGACTTGTAAACATCAAATCTTGAACTGATGAGTGGGTGGTTTTGGGCCCTAGGGCTGGTCATCTAAAATTACTATTCTAACATGATACGCAATTTTGGCTTTATAAACTCTTGCAATGAAAGCATGGTAAAATCTGCGGCATTCCATGTAGTTATGTAATGGAATATTTATAAATTCTATCTGCGCTGTCACTTAAGGTTTTAAGTTGTTTTCCTTTCATTACGAATTGGTCATGTTAGAATCGAAATCATCTTTTTATCATGCAAGTCTTAACTTGAAACAATACACAATACAGATAGTTAGTTGACTAAACAAAATTTTGCCATTTGCCGAATTTAAAGCATCAGCAGACACAAAATAAATGCAGCTCAATTGATCATTTCTATCTGTTACAGATTAAAAAAACATTGTGGAGAAACAAAAAAGATGGTTAGCAGCATTTGCTAGCATTCTCAATGTTTTTATTACTGTACCAAACAGTCACGAGTTTTGAGAACCCTGTAGGAAAAGTCTTTTTAAAACATTGTGGAAAAAGGAGAAAATACTGGTGACCAGCATTTTCTCCTTTTCCCATAATGTTTTCTACCATTTCCAAAACAAACTTTAATTTTTGTGTTGGTTTAAATTTGTCATCTGCTAATGCTTTCAGTTTGGAACAGTCTAGAATTTTGTGGTTTGATAAAGTGTGAAAAGCCATCTTCTATACTTAGGGTTGTTATAATTTAAGATTCTGTTGTACAATCTGTGTGGTACAAATCTAATTCTATACTAAACCAGAAAAAAAATAGTTAATTTGCCAATGCTGAAAACCCTTGCAAAGGAGTTATCAAACGTGGCATAGATAATTGTCCCTTATATTTAGCAATATAAAAATTTTGTGAGAAAAGGAGATCATACTTTTTTTATCTTCTCCTTTTCCACCATGTTTTCAAAAACCTTCCTCTTCAGGGCTGTAAAACCTTGGTACTTTCTGTTGAAGAGGAAACCCATCACTATAATGACCTACTATTAACCCTTTCCCAAGCGACAAAATTTCAGATTGGTCTAAATTGAAAGCACTTGCAGACGACAAAATATATGTAACTCAAAAATTGAAATTTCTTTGCAGCAGGGTAGAAAACATTGTGGGAAAAGGAGAAAATGCTGGTTACCAGCATTTTCTCCTTTTTCTACAATGTTTTAAAAAGGCTTCTATCTCAGGGTTGTAAAAACCAGGGATTGTTTGGTAAAGGGTTAAGAATCACAAATTACATCAAGGATCCACATTTTGAGTAAGGGAAAGTACTCGTTTGCAATTCCAAAGAAAAACATTATTTGAAATGGAAAGATGAATGTTACAAGCACTTTATTCTTTTAATACAAAGGCATAAAAAAATGCAGATATGGATCAAAAACTACTTTTAATCCCGCGTTGTCTTGAGTATTTTTTTTTTTTTAACAAGGGATATAACTGTGTATAAATCATAAGCAGATATTAGTACGAGTAACCTCCCCTGAATACGATGTGGCCGAATTGTGATGTATTGGAACATCGCTGACGATATTTCAAATATGGTCTTCAAGTATGGTACTTGTATTTCTACAGCTGATGACTTTTATTCACCCCCCCATTCTGATCATTTATAACATCTAAATTTATTTTTTGTGTATTTTGACACTTCATAAATATTTTCATGTACAGAGTTATCGAGATTGTTATCGGTTTGCTAAGTAAAGAGCTAATTTAAGTTATTTTTTAAAGGTCGTCAACCTTGTAGGTCATTTGATCCTTACCTTACCATGACATTTTTTTTTCCAGACGGTAATGGCCAAGACTGAACTTTATATGTGAAGTCTAATCTTATCCTACAGTGTCCAATTATTTCGGCGATTTTCTAGTCCCAAAGATCTTGAAATTGTGATTTTGATTATTGTTATACATGTAGGCCCTATACGATCCTCAGGTCCGTATTCACCAACCGTTCTTAAGAACATTCTTTGTCTTATTCTTCAGAATTTCGTCAGTGTGAAAGTAACAGAACTTCTGATTGGCTAAACCATATGGTTTAGCCAATCAGAAGTTTTGTTGCTTTCACTGTCAGTAAATCTTGAAGAATAAGAACGTTTTTAAGAATTGTTTGCGAATACGGGCCCTGGTCTACCCTGACAAGAGTTAAACTCTTTATAAGGACAACGGCAAAATTTGACTCACTTGAAAGCATTTAGATAAAGGACACTTTTTATCACGCTAAATTGAACAGCTTTGTCTTTGAAGGGGTAGAAAACATTTTTAGAAAATGTTGATTAGCACCATTTTTCTCTCTTACTCACAGTGCTTTCAGACTCCTTTTACGGGATCAAGGAAACATAGAATTGTGTGGGAAAGGGTATCAATGTCATATTACGCATTATTTAGCTAACACAGTCATTATTCAAAGAAATGGAATATGTTAGCCGTTCTTTTTTTGTCGTGACGAACAAAACTGAATAATGGACGCTTTTAGAGTACTTGATAAATAGATATCATAATTTTCACCCTTTAACCCTTTCCCAAACGAAAAACTTTTGGACTAGATCAAATTGAAAGCATTTGCAGACGACAATTCAACTCTTACTAAAAAGATTATTTCTGTCTATGATAGGGTAAAAAACATTGTAGGAAAAGGAGAAAATGCTGGTTACCAGCATTTTCTCCTTTTCCCACAGTGTTTTCAAAAGGCTACTATTCCAGACCCGTAAAAACCAGGGATTGTTTGGGAAAGGAATAACACGCATCCCGAGATTCAACGCTTTAACGCGCCCCGAAAGTTTTTTGAAAAATGTTGGAAAAGGAGAAAATGCTGGTGACCAGCATTGTTTTCCTTTTCCCCCTGTGTTTCCAACCTTTTATGTAAATATCTCAATATTTGACCAATATTTATTTTCTCGTCTGCAAATGCTTTCTAAATTCTAAGGGTACCAGTCTATGAATTTGTCGTCTTGTAAAGGATTAACCCTTTACTCCATAGATACTCATTTCTACGCACTGCTTGTAGGAGCCTTTGGAAAACATTATGGCAAAAGGTGAAATTGCTCGTGACGAGCAATTTCACCTTTTGCCACAATGTTTTCTACACTATCAAAAGGTGTCATATGCACATAGGAAATGGCTTCATCCTAGCTGTTATTTAGGGTCAATTAGAGATACATGTACCATAGAAATGCCTTATAGGGTAAAGGGTTAATGAGGCCAATGTCCGTTCTTTCATTTCCGCTGTCATGTGTTTATGGGTACGAGTGTCTATCAATTCATTGAAAGCTTACATTTTCTACTTTTTATTCCACATTTTAACTCATCTTCCCTTGTAGGATGAATGTGAATTCATAATTGTGGAAAAAAATGTGTGATCATCTTAGAATGATTGAACACTTGAATACCAGTGAAAATATAGCCGCAAAAAGAATTTTCACGTTGATTACGGCCTTTGGCCCAAGACTTAAGGTTTGCACTCAAGCTCACACCCTCAAGTGGCCCTTGACTTGACGTTCGCACTCAAGCTCACACCCTCAAGTGGCCCTAGACTTTAGATTTTTACTCAAGCCCACACCCTCAAGTGGACCTAGACCTTAGATTTTTGCTCAAGCTCACACCCTCAAGTGGACCTAGACCTTAGATTTTTACTCAAGCTCACACCCTCAAGTGGCCCTTGACTTAAGGTTTGCACTCAAGCTCACACCCTCAGTGACCTTAAGGGTGGCCCTTCAGATTTTACGACGAATATTTTACAAAAATACAAAAAAATCATCCGTATACTCCCAAAGCCTTATATTTTTCATTCATTAAACTCCAGTAGTCGAAAACCATCCGACAACTAGATAAATTAGAGATTTACAACAGCCCAGGTCGAGACTGAAGGGAAACACGGTCTATTTTTACATGAGCAACTCGCTCATTTACATACAGGAAATATACAGACGAAGCTTCAAACATAGCGTCCGAAGTTCTAGACATTATGGAAAATAATTATATATTCGTTATGTATTAGAATTTAATAGCCATTAGTCACGTGCAGTCACTTAACATTCCCACAATGCTTTTTTTATTTTGGCGGGAAATCTAAAAATAGCTTAAGAGGCTACGTAGCCTTTTAAGGGAATACCACAAAAAAAAATTTTTTTTTGTAATTTTATGATTCTTAATTACTGATGATTTGTATTGTTTTTTCATATAAATTTCATTGATATATATATATTTTTTTTTAATTTGGTGTGATGTGAAAATTCTAAATACCCATCTTTAAACCTTACGTTCTCAATCAAGTTCACACACTCAAATGGCCCCTGACTTGACTTTTGCGCTCAAGATCACACCCTCAAGTGGCTCCAGATTTGAAGTTCACACTCAAGCTCACACCCTCAAGTACCCCAAGACTTTATGTTCGCGCTAAAGCTCATACACTCTTGTGGTCTTAGACTTAACATTCGCCCTCAACCTCGAACAATCACGTGGCCACTGATTTGATGTTCACGCTTCAGCTCACACCCTTAAGTGGCCCCACACATGACATTTGCGATCAAGCTTACACCCTCAAGTGCTCAAGTGGCTTATGACTTGACGTTCATGCTCAAGCTGAAACACTAGTGGCCCATGACTTGACATTTGCCCTCAAGCTCAAACACTCTAGTGGCCCTTGACTTGATGTTCGCTCTAAAGCTCACACCCTCAAATTGCCCTTGACTTCGTCATCAAGCTCACACACTCATGTGACCCTTGACTTGATGTTTGCACTCAAGCTCAAACCCTCAAGAGGCCCTTGACTTGACGATTGCGCTCAAACACGCACACTCAAGTGGCCCTTGACCTGATTCGCTCATGATCACACCATTACGTGACCCTATACTTGACATTCAAGCTTAAGCTCACACCCTCAAGTGGCCTTTGATTTTACTTTCATGCTCAAGCTCACAGCCTCAACTGACCCTTAACGTGACGTTTGCCCTCAAGTGCACACCCTGATGTGACCCTTGACTTGAAGTTCGTTCTCAAGCTTACACCTTCTAGTGGCTCTAGACTTGACATTCACGCTCAAGCTCAAACCTTTAAGTGGCCCCAGACTGGACGTTTGCGATAAAGCTTAAACCTTTAAATGGCCCACAACTTGCAGTTTGAGCTCAAGTTCATTTTCTTATAACACCCTAGACTTGATGTTCTCTCTCTCAAGCTCAAGCATTCAAGTGGCCCTTGACTTGACGTTCACGCTCAAGCTCACAACCTCATGTGACCCTTGACTTGATGTTCACACAAAACTCACACCCTCAAGTGGCCGTTGATTTGATGTTCGCGCTCAAGCTTACAGCCCCAAGTGGCCCTTGAACTGACGCTCATGCTCCAGCTCACACCCTCGAGTGGCCCTTGACTTGACGTTTTCGCTCAAGCTAACACCCTCAAGTAGCCCCAGACTTGATGTTCACCCTTCAGCTCAAACACTCAAGTGGTCCTAGACTTGACATTCACACTCAAGCTCGCACCCTTAAGTTGCAATAGACTTGACCTTCGACTTCAAGCTCACACCCTCAAGTTACCCCTGACTTGAAGTTGGAGCTCATGCTAATACCCTCATATTGTCCTAGATTTGACGTTCCCGCTTGAGGTCATACCCTCATGTGGCCCTAGATTTGACGTTCGCCCTCAAGCTCAAAGCCTCAAATGGCCCTTGACTTTCACACTTAAGCTCACACCCTCAAACGGCACGAGATTTGACGTTCAAGCTCAAGCTCACACCCTCCAATGGCCCACTAGTTGATGTTCACGCTCAAGCTCACACCCTCTAGTGGCCCAAGACTTGATGTTCACGCTCAAGCTCACACCCTCAAGTGGCCCTTGACTTGAAGTTCACACTCAAGCTCACACTTATGTGATCCTAGACTTGACATTCCTGCTCAAGCTCAGACACTCAAGTGGCCCCTTACTTAACGTTCATGCTCAAGCTCAAACCCACAAGTGACCCTTGACTTGAAGTTTGGGCTCAAGCTCACACCCTCATGTGACCCTAGACTTGACGTTCGCACTCAAGCTCAAACCTTCAAGTTGCCCTTGACTTGAAATTAACGCTTAAGGTCACACCCTCAAGTGCCTTTGACTTGACGTCCACGCTCACCCGCAAGAGGCCCTTGACTTGGCGTTTGGTGAATGGTAAGACTTACCTTTGAAAACGTTGAAAACCTAATGGGAAAATGAGAAAATGATAGCAACCAATATTCTTTCCTTTTCCCACAAATGTTTTCAAATGTTTTCAAAATGTGTCCATTTTATTTTCAATAAGTTTCTCATGGTCATCAAAATTAAGAACTGTTTGTTTTAAATCTTTCCACACCATGGACGACAGCAGAAACTTTTGTTGACAGTTTAGATTAAGATCATACTGCACAGACCATACAGTCTGATCTGTACTGTCCATTGCTTTCTTGGAAACAAAGCCTTTCCTGACCTTATTGAGACAGTGTTTTTGTAGCCAATGAAAAAATGCAATTTACCCAGTAATGAAAGAGGTGAGGGACAAGATCTGAATAACAATGTAAATTTTTCAAACCCACTGAAGTGTACACAATGAGCAGATTGGGGGACGGACCGGTTTATGAATGAAAGCTGTTTAACAGTTCATCTATTTACAATAAAGGTAGTTATTAGCGACCTCTGACCTAGTAGTCGGGGTTTTATATGACTGAAGGGTCATACAAGAGGTGACCAAGGAAAGTTTTTGAAGTTGATGAGGTAGAACGAGGTACGCCGAGACGTGGAACGAGGTACGCCGTGACTTGAGCTAGAATAAGTTACGCAGAGACGAGAACTTCAGTTTTCGACATTGCTCAGTTGCTTGGCTGTTTGTCTCTATTTGACAGTCTCGAACAAATGCCTATTCATTCTGGGAAGCAGACAGCATTCAGCCCTAAAAGGGGCATTCACCCAAACTACCTTTCGCAAGTTTTTAATAACATCTTAACAATTGTCATTTGCATATGTAGAAAACGTGTGGAATTACCATGTTTTTTTTAATCATTGTATCTATAATTTCAAGGTTGCCACTCCGATAGTAACGGTCGAAGGCGTCATGTGCAGTATTATCGTTGAGTAGCCTACGTATCGAGGCAGTTTAAAAGTTTGGATGCGAGTTTGGATGTCAAGCTACAAATGTTGGACTCCAATCGAACGAACTGCCCCTCATTTTGATGCTAAGTATCAAAATCACTGCTTAATCATTTTTCTTTCGCAAAAACCATAAAACTGTTTTAGGGTCAGCAAGAAATTTTTGACTTCGAAAAACAAGCAAATGCTAATTTCAAAACAGTGGTAGATGTAGAGACTTCCTGAAATTTTTTCCAGACAAGAAACTGTCAGACTTATCAAAACTGAAACCATCTGCATACAAATCAAATGTACCTAAAATGAAGGGATTCGTTTATGAAAGGAAAGCGTGGTACAAGTGAAAAATGTTGATTACCAGCATTTTCTCCTTTTCCCACAATGCTTTCAAAAGACCTCTTCCTTAGGGTCGGTAAAAGGCGTAATTGTGTGATAAAGAGTTAAGAAAGATTCTTCCAAAGGGCCATGAGCACTCAGAATCGTTTGGTATAGGATATAATCTTAAAATAATATCTGCGTGGACAATTACAATATTTCTTTAGGTCAGATCTAATTATCGAATTGTTTCTCATCCTCTCGAGCCGCATCTACAACGAGTCTACCCTTAAATCCCGGCGTTAGGCATTTTTCTTTTGCTCAACTTTATCTGAAAATAAAGTAGCAGAGAACCCATAGGCACATATAAGGAAATCTGCAAAGCGCGATTCGATACGCCATCAGTGTGAACAGTGTCTGCTAGGTATGATGGCGCAAAACTGTCTGTTACATTATATGGAAAGGTGCATTCGGACATTTGCGTAAAGTGTCGTCCCGGATTAGCCTGCGCACGTAGGCTAATCCGAGACGGCACTTTCCGTTGATAAGTAATTTTCTGTTTTGCGCAAGTCTACTGTAAAACAAAAATCTAATGTATAGTCGTAAAGTGCCGTCTCGGATCAGCCTGCGCGGATTGCGCAGGCTGATCCAAGACGACACTTTACGCAAATGTCCGAATGCTCCTTTTCGCGTGTTGTACGCCAATTATTCTGTGCTGTGAAATCAACTTAAAACTGCGATGTTTGGACTTTTAATACTGAGTAGAAATTTTCATTTCATTAATTTATCAGCTGTACGGTTAATATCCACATAGAAAAAGGCAAATAAAAACTAACGTTGTAATGCGCCCATTCTAAGCAATGTGCGGTTAATGAAAAGAGAGATTAATGTAATTGCAAAAATTTTGACCTAGATCAGCCTGCGCATATTGCGCAGGCTGATCTAGGTCAAAATTTTCTTTATTGGACGATTCTCTACATGTCAAGGGACCAGTGTACCTCACGATTCAGAGGCCTGTTAGACAAATGGATTTCATTTATCAATCACGATTGGTTTGTTGGTTGTATTGGGGTTTAATGCCATTTTATCAGCTAAGGTCATATCATGGCGGTCGGTGACGCACATGTGTTTCCTGGCTTTCTCACACCAGTACTAACACAACTTTGTGAATTCGATACCCGGTTGAGGCAAACTTTCTTACCGGCGTACTTTTGCCTCTCACCTCAGCTGAAGTAAGTGAGAAAAGTAGTCGGTGGCTTTGGAAAGAAAGTAGAATTAGTACTGGTATGAGAAAGCCACGAAACACATGTGCGTCACCGACCGCCATGATATGACCATTGCTGTTAAAGTGGCGTTTAACCCCAATACAACCAACCAAATAAAACACAACTTTCTCTCCAAAGCCACCGACTATTTTTCTCACATGCTTCAGCAGAGGTGACAGGCGGAAATTCGCCGGAAAGAAAGTTTGCCACAACCGGGTATCGAACTCGAAACCACAAGGTCCTGAGTCCGACACACTCACCACTGAGCCACCCGGGCGGGCCTATCAAACACGATGTGACAATTAGCGTTGTACGATGCATCACAGAGGTGAATTAATCCCCCTTTCCTCAGAACATGGCTCATTTGTTAATTTTAATACAAATTTATACGGTAGTATTAATTAAAAAAAAAGATAAATCTTGACAAAACGATGAACGATCTAAATTAACTGTCTAATCTCTGTTTTGGGGCAAGCACCATTTGAGTGTCCCTAGATGCTCTCTAGCCCTTTACTCCATAGATACTTATTTTTACGTATCAACAAATGACAGCTTTTGAATCCTTCTGTACTAACACCAGATTACATATACATGATTGTGAATGTATGATGAATGAACATCTGTAAAGATCAAATCTCTGATAAAGGATTTATCTATCTATCTTTGACGCAAATTTATACGGTAGTATTAATTTAAAAAAAAGATAAATCTTGACAAAACGATGAACGATCTAAATTAACTGTCTAATCTCTGTTTTGGGGCAAGCACCATTTGAGTGTCCCTAGATGCTCTCTAGCCCTTTACTCCATAGATACTTATTTTTACGTATCAACAAATGACAGCTTTTGAATCCTTCTGTACTAACACCAGATTACATATACATGATTGTGAATGTATGATGAATGAACATCTGTAAAGATCAAATCTCTGATAAAGGATTTATCTATCTATCTTTGAAAACATTTTGGGAAAAGGAGAAATTGCTCGTAACGAGCAATTTCTCCTTTTCCCACAATGTTTTCCATTCAATCATATATTTGTATCCTCATTTGTCCCTATTTTTGACATCATATCTTCATTTGCTCCTGAAATGGAACGGCCTCAAATTGGCATGTCAGGTAAAGGGTTAAATATAGTTCAGCACGGCTTTCAATTCGTCAAAATAAATAAGTAATGGGCAATGAAAAGAGGGTTTAATGTATATGTGATGCATTATATCAAGAAAGTCATCACATACAAGTGAAACTTATTCATACAATTATTTTGTCAAACAGCCCACTGAATCGTAAGTTATAATGATCCTTGGGACATCCAGCAAATTAACCGATAGAGTTACCAAAAGTTTGGAATCATGTTGTCAACCTGCGTAGGCTGACATGGGTTGATACTTTTTGTAGACTGGCATTAAGCCTCCTTTTAGCTCATTACCAGACGACAATATTTTAGACAGGTCCAAATTGAAAGCATTTGCAGACGACAAAATAAAAGTGACTGAAAATTTTAAATTTGTTTTGTGAAGGGTAGAAAACATTGTGGAAAAAGGAGAAAATGCTGGTTACCAGCATTTTATTCTTTTTCCACAATGTTTTCATAAAGGCTTCTTTCTCAGGGGCGTCAAAAGTAGGGATTGTGTGGTAAAGGGTTACCAGACAAATAGATC
The DNA here is from genome assembly GCA_943736015.1 of Tridacna crocea. Lineage (NCBI taxonomy): Eukaryota > Metazoa > Mollusca > Bivalvia > Cardiida > Cardiidae > Tridacna > Tridacna crocea. The sequence goes on along the minus strand of OX031057.1, from coordinate 27,756,434 downwards.
ATAAAGTTTTCTATGTATGTTGATATCCCTAATTCTGATGGGAACAAAATGTGTCTTCATGATAAAACCCTCAAAATCGCACCATTTTTTGTCAACTAAGTACATGAAAAGCCCTGTCGATTGCCAAACAAATTGTCCTTTTGTCCGATATCTGCGGTGTCAAATATCCACTGTGTAGAATGACCAAAAAATTCAATAAACTATTGAGGTAGAATGATGATTTACCTATGAATGGAATAAATAATACGTTTTTCACACACTTGGATCCGTGGGCAAAAATCAATATTGTCTTTCGAACCCTGACATTGAGGACCGAATAGTTGTTTCCTTTTGTGATGGTTCTAGTCTGAAGAAAGTGGCTAAGTTCTGTCACTCGGTGTAATGACGAATTCGTAAGGCCCGTTGTCTGCGCATATCATATTCTTCGAAGATTCGACTCGTTGTCTGCGCATGTCATATTCTTCGAAGATTCGACTGTCTTATATGACGCATCACTACTATCCCCGAAAGCGGGCTGACTGTAATAAATTACGCTCTATAAAGTAGCAATGTTGAAAATAGCTTTTACGTATCAATACCTTTGAGGAGAAATGAGACCTGCTTTAGCAACAGTTTTCTCTAAACTGGTGATCATGGTTGAGTGAATTGCACGAGGTAACGTTTTATTGGGTAAACCTTTTTTTTTGCTTTAAATTCAAAGTAACGGTTGTCGCGTAGGAAAGTGGTTCGGTTCTGTACCCAGGATGCCCATATCAGATAGATGAGTATTTATAGAATGCCATCTAGCGGGAGATAATGAGATTCGACTGTCTTATATGACGCATCACTACTAGCCCCGAAAGCGGGCTGACTGTAATATTACGCTCTATAAAGTAGCAATGTTGAAAATAGCTTTTACGTATCAATACCTTTGAGGAGAAATGAGACCTGCTTTAGCAACAGATTTCTCTAAACTGGTGATCCTAGTTGAGTGAATTGCACGAGGTAGCGTTTTATTGGGTAAACCTTTTTTTTGTTTTAAATTCAAAGTAACGGTTGTCGCGTAGGAAAGTGGTTCGGTTCTGTACCCAGAATAGACCGCTGGCTAGGTATCGTTTAGCTCCCCCCTCAGGGGGAATTTTGTAGACCATATTTTTCTTCAAGCCTGATGTCTGGCGAGCATTTTGCAAGATGTTAGCCCTCTGCCCCCTGGGGCGTTACCGTGTAACAGCCTGTAATATACGTTACCCTTTAAATAATCAAAATAAAGGAAGCGCATTATCAAATTTACAAAAAGTGTAAAAGATATTATTAGATGAGTATTTATAGAATGCCATCTAGCGGGAGATAATGCGTAGGGCCTACTGGTAGTACCAATCTCGAAGCAGAGTTTTCGTTCGTCACCCTCACCATACAAGTACATGTGAATGATCCGGAGTGCAAGAGAGTGCTACCGTACAACTAATAACCCCTCCCTCCTCCCCCGTCCATATCACACGTAGAAATGTATTTCCCGGTACATATTAGTTCTACATAGAAAATGTACTCCCCAGTCCATAGTTAACGTGGAAATGCACTCCCCCATCCTCGGATACCCCGGAGTCTCCCCATTTGCTACGCTACATCGACCCCTGGGACAATTGACTAATAAAACTTTGAATCAGCCGCCGAAAATCGATACGAAACGTCATAGCGTACAGTACACTCGCCCATCATAAAATGATGATGGAACCAATGAAAAGCCAGCATTCGGCCAGCAGTAAAGCGAGGGAAATTCAATCAATTGTCCCAGGGGTCGATGTAGCGTAGCAAATAGGGAGACCACGGGGTATCCGAGGATGGCACTCCCCAGTCTATCTTGGAAAATATACTCATCGGTTCATATTCTACGTGGAAAATGTATTCGGAAGTCCATTTTATCGTAAAATATGTACAAGACGGTACAAGTATTATCGGGTCCGTATTCACTAACCATTCTTCAAAACATTCTTAGTATTATTCGCCAAGACTTCAAATTTGCAAGAAACACAACTTCTACTTGGCTAGAACGTTTGGTTTTCCCATTCAGAAGTTGCATTAATTTTCAAATTTTGACATGACATGCTGGAGATTAAGACTGAAAAGCTTCCTGAAAATCGTTGTTCAATACAGGTCAAGTTCGGCGTTAAGCCCGTGTGGAGTTAACTGGCAAGATGAGCAAGGTTTTCACAACGAACAAGTTCATTTAACCCTTTCCCAAACAAACCCTGGTTTTTACGGGTCCGGAATAGTAGCCTCTTGAAAACATTGTGGGAAAAGGAGAAAATGCTGGTAACCAGTATTTTTTTCCTTTTCCCACAATGTTTTTTCTACCCTATCATAGACGGAAATCATCTTTTCAGAAAGAGTGAAATTGTCGTCTGCAAATGCTTTCACTTTAGTCTAGTCCAAAAGTTTGTCTTTTGGGAAAGGGTTAAGTACTTGTGTAGCTTAACTCTTTACCACACGAGAAAATTTTAGACTGGTCCAAATTGAAAGCATTTGCAGACGACAAAATAAAGGTGACTAAAAAATAGAAATTTGTTCTTGGAAGGATAGAAAACACTATGGGAAAAGGAGAAAATGCTGGTTACCAGCATTTTCTCCTTTTCCCATAGTGTTTTCAAAAGGCTTCTTTCTCAGGGGCGTCAAAAGTAGGGATTGTGTGGTAATGGGTTAAGCATTTTGCTTTGTAGGCTGAAATGATAGGATCTTTCAAATCATAGTAAATTGTCGAAGTATATAAAAATGCTACTGTGTCGCAAAACATACTTTCAACTGTTCAAAGTTTATGTACAAAATCGTATGGGAACAGGTTATAAATTGTTGAGAAAAAAATACATTCGCACTACATGTAAATATACACAGATTTAAAGATTTAATTATGCTTGAAAACTTAACGAGGATTGAACTATTTTTTAATTTGTCAAAAATCACATAAAATCGAAATAGTAATAACTAATTGGTTACAATTCATCATAACGTCTCCAACCAACCAATCAAAATAACAAGGCGTCAGACCGGAATATTGACCTTGAAAGAAGGGCTTGGTCAATGTTGTATAATGTTCTGTACAATTGAAAGGTATTCTTTGACTAGTTGAAGTCTAATTGTGTGGGGGAAAAATGTAAAAAAAAAAAGGTCTTCATTTCTTTGCCCTGTTTTTTTTTTCGACGATAGATAAATTAACTGCTGCCATTTATTTTTCAGTGATTATTTCATTTGTTTACACACTCTGAATATAGTGCACGCCCTGTATTACGAGCCTCAGTCATTGGTAATGTCACACCTACTTGTTCAACCAGTTATGATTATTGACCCGATTATAGTCTTCAAACCTATAACAAGATATTTACCGTTTGACCTACTACTGTATCATGGTCGTACTCTTGAACTTGCGTGTGTGGGTGTGTGTGTGTTTGTTATGGGAGGGAAGGAGAGAGAGCTGCGACCAAGCCCATCTTGTTTCTCAGATACTCAGGGGATTTTTTTATTTTCTTTTTATCCAATGTTTTACTCAGTTAGACGAGAAGTAAACTCCTATCCTTTCCAAAAAAAACCCCAGACGTTAATGACTTCTTCAAGCATGGTCAATGCAACTGAAACATCTGCAGAACACAATTTTGAAAACAGTACCAGTTTGTTGAGTTTTGAGGTGTGGTGTGGAACATTGTGGAAAATGCAGAAAGTGCTTGCTACAATCAAGTGTCCTTATTACAATATCTTTAGAATGCACTTTTCCCGTATACCCTTTAAAGAACTGAAAAAAAAAAAACAGATTTACACTTTGCATCAACGAAGTCTCTGTTGGAGAAATTTCGTGAAATCTTGCTCCTTCATCCCGTCTCACTTTTCAACCTTCCAAAGCATTGATAAATACAGCTACAGGTAAAACAAACAATGAACGTTTGAATGAAAAGAAAATGTCTTTCTTTAGTGTACAGGGGATTTTATCGGGAAAAGCAGCTTTAGTTGTTCCCTACAAGTCGTTATATACCTCTTCTCATCGTGAAATAGTTTCCATATCACTATGTCAACTTGTGACGAAAAGCGTATCTGTACTGTACAAAACGTCTTAGTATAGCTCTGGTGTCGTTCAGGAGAGCTTTATGAACAACATTTTATGCATGCCATGACTGGTCTTTTGGTGGTATTCTAGGAAAATCTCACCATATTTTGGGACCAAGGAAAATAGCACTTGAAGCAGCATTGGTTAAAAAAAGAACGCCCGAGGTATGCTTATTGCCGTATAGTATACAGTGTTGTCAACGTCCTTCATACATGTACACGTACTTGTATCCATTGACGTTACTTGTTACATGTGGTGACAGCGGTGAAATGAACAAGATCGGAAACGCATTGTCCTTTTTCTTGTCTGAGAGTAGAGGATATTTGAGGAAGATCATTAATACATTTGAGAAAGCAGTGACGGTAAAAATCACCTAAGCGAGAGCTGTAAATCTTACACATAATCAGGTTATGTTATGTGTGTGTGTGTGTGGGGGGGGGTCTGTGCTCCGATCCGGCAAAATATACCAAAAGGTTGCGATAAAAACGGTATGGCTGATATATTCTAGAATTTTTCAATAAACTTTGTAGAAAATAGAAACAAACCAGTTGTTCCACGTTGCCGTAATACCACAATAGTGAATATACAATACGCGAAAATCGGTATTGAATGACATTATTCATACGAGATCGCTCAACCCTGACAGCTACCTATTCATTCGTCTTGTACGCGAGAATGTCAACCGTGTGTTTCAATCCCTTGTTTTTACGACCCCGAGAAAGAATAATTTTGAAAAATTCGTCGGAAAAGAAGAAAATGATGATAATCAGCATTTTTTTCTCTTCCAACGATGTTTTCTCTTTTCCAAGAAAAATAAAATGAATGATGATAGACTCGATCGGTCTTTATTTGCCAATAATTTGTACACATATAAAATTTTGTTTTGCAGTAAAGAGTTATATTTTAATTCTCAATTAGTACGAGATTTCAGAACGGGATCTCAGGACAGGCCACCACGCCCCCGACTAAAACTCGTGGTTGTTGTGAGGTTAATGTAAGTGGTAGCCCGGTGTCATTTCAAAGAATTTAAATCCTTTTTAATTAAGATAAAATACTAAGAACCTTCGTTAAATTTAGAGTTTTAAAAAACAAGTGGTCAGTGTTTTATATTCGATCGCTGTTTTTTTTTTTAATTGAAAATAAAGTGTTGAGTGGTGCAAATAATTGTTGAGGAATTTATCATTTTCATATTGTATGTATGGTATTATATAAAGGATTAATAGATCATGTTACCTTAGATCGGTATTATACACCAAGTTTTATCTTTATCCTTGCGTAAGGCTGGTATTTTGAGATAGATTAGTCTTTCTGTAGAAACCTGAGATGAAGTGACTGCTGACTTACTCAGACTGCACTGACAGTGCAATTCAGTCTGATCTTAGTTCAATACGATCAGATATTTGTCTTTGATACTCTAGTAGTTAATCTTGAGCATCTATATACTGGCGCTCTCTCTCTCTCTCTCTCTCTCTCTCTCTCTCTCTCCTGTCGAATAAACGTATATGGCGTTAAAATGTTATTTCATAGAAAAATAAAGCAAAATGCTGATTTTTATTTATATCATTACCAAAGGTTGATCGAGACTGTCAAAGATTTTAACTGCTAATACTAACTTTAGTATTAACTCATTACCAAACGACAATATTATAGGTGTGTCCAAATTGAAAGCATTTGCAGACGACAAAATGAAAGTGACTGAAAATTTTTAATTTGTTTTTTGAAGAGTAGAAAACATTGTGGGGAAAGGAGAAAATGCTGGTTACCAGCATTTTCTCCTTTTCCCACAATGTTTTCTAAAGGCTTCTTTCTCATGGTCGTCAAAAGTAGGGATTGTGTGGTAATGGGTTAATACAATACTTTCTGTAGCAGTGCAGCTCTTTTCTAGATGACAAAATACAAAGCTTGTCCAGATTGAAAGTATTTGCAGACGAAATATGAAGCGTGACTCAAATATTAGACTTTTCTGGGAAAACATAAAAAAAACATGTACATGTATATACATGTAGATCCCCAGGACCTTTTCCTTCTCCCTAAATGTTTTCAAAGGCATTCTTCGTTTGTGTCATTCAACTTTTTACCAAATAATTCCTGGTTTTAACGACCCAGAGGAAGAAGCCGTCTGGGAACATTGTGGGAAAAGGAGAAAATACAGGTAACCTGCCTTTTCTCATTTTCCTACATTGTTTTCTACTCTTCTAAAGCCAAGTTTTGACTTGTCGCCTGCACATGCTTTCAATTTGAACAAGTCTAAAATTTTGTCGTTTGGTAAAGAGTTAAACAAAGGGTTGTTTAGTGAAGGATTAATTTATTTAGCATTTTAACCCATTCCCAAACAATCCCTGGTTTTTACGTGTCAGGAATAGAAACCTTTTGAAAACATTGTGGGAAAAGGAGAAAATGCTGGTAACCAGCATTTTCTCCTTTTCCCACAATGTTTTCTACCCCATCTTATAGAGAAATCATCCTTTTAGCAACTGTTAAGTTGTCATCTGCAGAATGCTTTCAGTTTGGTGTGGTCCAAAATTTGCCGTTTGGGAAAGGGTTAACCCATTCGTGTATACATAATTGCACTTCAGCACTTTAATTTTAACAATGTTAAAGGAGATTCTTGTATTTCTACGTCAATGCGTTCCTTTAATTTTGGGATGGGGAAAGGGACAAGGAGGGGCTATAATGGATAAAAAAAAAAGGAAAACCCCGAACAATGTAAACCCTAGGTCAGATAAGTGAAATGGAACCTCAGAGCCGTAGTAAGGATCAAAAGTGCGCTGTTTTGAATTGTCTTTTTATAAACAAACATGTATCCTTATGTGACAGTGTAACCCTAAGATCAGACTGCATGTTCTGTGAAGTCTTATCTTGATCGACACTACCTGTAAAAGATCCTTGAGTCGCGCTTAGCAGCCTTAGGGTAAAGGGGCTGTACACTTTTTTTTTTTTTGATTTATGACTGGTTGTGGTTTTAAATGTTAATTTTCTTTTCTCCTTACTCAACATTTACGACCCATTTCTAACGGCTTTCGCGAAGCAAGAAGCGAACCAATAAAGCAAAAATTTAATAAATTTTTAAACTGACTTTTAACTTTCTTTTTCGGTGTTCACCGCCATTTGCACCACTGTTCAGTGCACAGTTTATACCTACGTTTCTACCTAACACTCTCTCAAATCCACTGGCTGCTTTCTCACAACCATATTGCCGAAACAATGTAAAGCAGAGAGAGAGAGAGAGGGATGAATCCTGTCGTAATGACTGTGTCAATCCTTAAAAAAAATGGCATAACTCTACCGAACGACAAAATTGTAGACCAGTCCAAATTTAAAGCATTTGCAGACGTATCTTGTAGATCAAGATCAGATTGTATAGAACGATGATTATATTTCTATTGCTTTGCCACTTTGAGAGATAGACCAATAGCTTAGGTTTAGATTTCGGTTAAAAATGAGATTTGACAACAGTCATTTTAACCATAGCACGACATGATCAGGGGCGGGACCACAAGACCTGATTAATGCAAACTGAGCATTTTTACAGATTGCCCATGGTTTCGAACTCTAAGATGTGCAGTGATAAAAGTTACTAATTTCATTTAGAAATTGTATTTGCGTATAGCACACTTCGTGGAAAGAAAACCACTTTCACCTTAGTAAATCTATAACGAGCCACGTGATTGGCTCAAAGAAAAATTGATCCGACCAATCACAAATAAAAAAAAAATCTCTCTGAATTCACTGCAATGATTCAGTCTAAGGTTGGTTCGTTAGTTACAAACAAAACTGAATGAAACTTAAGCGTTCCGCCTCCGTATCTGCATAACGTTCTATCTACCAAACTTGGTATGCTGTGTTGACAAATTTAATGCTTGTTTAAATATAGACTAGATTACGTTCAAAAGTGCTGCAAGTGCCTGTATCCGTTAGAAAGTGTTATATCAAAATTTCGGTGATAACCAATGCTTTTCACCCATTACTGCTAAATCCTGTACCTCACAAACCAGACTTAACTCCAACGAAAGAAGCCTTTAGAAAACGTTGTGGGAAAAGAAGAAAATGCTGGTAACCAGCAAATTTTGTTTGGTACAAGTTTAAAACAAAATTTACACGAGACAATACAGCTCTTTACCAGACGTTAGAATTTTAGACTCATCAAAACTCCAATCATAATCTCTCGCTAGATGGCATTCTATAAATATTCATCTATCTAATATGGCCATCCTGGGTACAGAAGCGAACCACTTTCCTACGCGACAACCGTTACTTTGAATTTAAAACTGAAAAAAGATTTACTCAATAGAACGTTACGTCGTGCAATTCACTCAGCTATGATCATCAGTTTAGAGAAATCTGGAGCTAAAACAGGTCTCATTTCTCCTCAAACGTATTGATAAAAGCAATTTTCAACATTGCTACTTTATAGAGCGTAATATTACAGTCTACCCGCTTTCGGGTGTGTCATGTGTCGTGCGTCATATAAGACAGTCGAATCTTCGAAGAATATTACATGCGCAGACAACGAAACTCAAATTCGCTGTAGACGACAAATTACATATGGCTCAAGTGATGAAATTTGTCTTTGAAAACAAGCCATCACATAGATTTATAAAATACATATTGCATCAAATACAATAGCGTCATTAGGTTGAAAGGTTCAGGCTTGAACATACAGAAAATTTACAAAATGAAAAATATTTCGACCTATGTCAGCCTGTTCTAACTGCGCAGGCTGACATAGTCGTAACTGTTTGCAGATGCATTAAATTCCCTTTTTAGCTTACCTGAGCACAACGTGTTCAAGGGAAGCTTTTAAGATCACCCGGTGTCCCTCGTCCGGCGTGCGTCATGCGTCGTTAACAATTCTTTAAACATCAACTCCTCCTAAATCGCTGGGCCAATTTGGACCAAACTTGGCTGGAATGTTCCTTGGGAGGTCCTCTTTAAAAATTGTACACAGAAATTGATTCCGTAAAAAACTCTGGTTGCCGTGGCAACCAAATGGAATTTTCTTAGAAATTCTTTAAAAATCTTCTTCTCTGAAACCGCTTGCCAGATTTTAAAAATATTTCACAGAGACGTTCCCTTGGTGACCCTTTTCAAAAACTGTTCGCAAAATTTTGAATCATCAAGAAACATGGCTCTGGTGAATCAGGGCTACTTACACTATATAGGGCCGAAATGAAGAAATTCTTGAAAAATCTACTTCTCTGAAATCCCCGGTCGATTTTAAAATAATTTTACAACAATGTTCATTGGGTGACCCTTTTCAAAATTAGTTCGTGAAATTTTGATCCGTCAAGAAATATGGATCTGGTGAATGGGTTCTACTTGCAATATACGGACATGAAGACATTCTTGAATTTTTTTTTTCTCTGAAAAGGCGGGTCAGATTTCAAAATGATTTCACAGAAATGTTCCTTGAATGACCTTTTTCAACAAAATGGTTGCGAAATTTTAATCCGTCAAGAAACATAGCTCTGGTGAATGGGGCTACTAGCACTATCAGAAGTTAAGAAATTCTTAAAAATTCTTCTTTTCTGAAACTGATGGTCAGATTTTGAAATGACTTTTACATGTGACCTTTTGAAATCTGCTTGGCAAAATAATGGTTTTGTTTCAAATGTTGCAATACCTAAGAAAACAAAAAAAAAAAAAAAAATAGGCTACATATGGTCCTCTAAAATATTCAGGTGAGCGATCCAGGGCCATCTTGGCCCTCTTGTTTGAAGGATTCAGTAACGGCAGAGATTTCTCACAAGAAGCATAGAAAAGCTGAAAGGTATCTGAAAGTCTGGCGAGACGGATCCTATATAGGGGTCTCCATAATTTTCCCTCACAACCCTTTCAACCCTTTTAAAGACAAGACCCAGATCAGCTAAAAATTGCCCTTTAGCTTTTGGTCAACCATTGATGGCTAACACTTTACAGGCTGAATGGTCAATTCTTTACCAGACGACATACTTAAAGATTTCTTCGAAATGAAAGCATTTGCAGACTATAAACCACGTACATATCCGGTTTATTAAACGACCTCTTATTGTAACGACCCTTATGAAGAACTGATTTTAAAACATGGAGTGGAGTGATGTTCTCAGTCGCCAACTTCATTCGTTGCCGAAAGTTTTGGCCTTATTTATTTAGTCTGTATTGCTTTATGCATATAGATCTATATGGACATACAGACTTGAATTTTCCATTAACGGGTTTTTAATGTAAAACCCGGTTGAACTAATCAGATAAGCTAAAAAAAAAACAAAGTGACAATATCTGTCAACAAATTGTCGACAAATAAAGTTTACTGTGCTAGGGGCTGTTTAACAAAAACTACATACGCAAAAAGCTCTTTAACTGATGAACAAATCAATAGTGAAAATTAGTGAAAGTACATTGTATAATCACCAAGTTTATATTTTGCCATAAAAAATTCTTCTGTCAGCCAAATTCCGTGAAGTCTGATCCTGGTCCATACAGTGTCGCGCTTTGCAGCCTAATGTTCAAAGCTAAACAATATAAAGGTGGTTATAATGCAAAGAATATGCAAATAAGTATCAAAGACTAGAAAAAAACTCGGTTCAAAGGTAATCAAACAACTGTAATAATGATAAATAAATAAATAAATAAATAAATAAAAAGTGTATACATGAGCAAGGCATTGTGAAAAGGGGATTTAATACTTCTGCAAAATGTATCAGTCTTCGCAGGCCGACCTGGTAAAAACGTTTGGTTCTGTTCTGTTCTGCATCACGAAGATACATTAAAGCGCTATTTGTCAGTGCATGGCTCAATTATATAAAAGAATAGAACCAACAGATCTCTTAAATATCAGGATTAAAAAGAAATGTTTTAGAAGTAAAAGATTCTTATGAATATCATTTTATCCACATGCACAAATGCTTTAATTGTAAGTTACAGCCACATGTGTAGTTATGCTTCCGTACTACGGCTTAAAGTAATCGTGGGAATTATGCAAATAATCATGTCGGTAGAAGATCAATAGTTCTATTATGTTAATTTCGACAGGAGACAATCACGCGCTACATGTCAGAGTATAGGTATGTTACACACCTGTGTTAACTAACGTTGTGCGAGCTTACCTCGTGGAGTACACTATTTTCCTTTTCGTTTGTGAATCATTTAAGTTTTAAAAGAATATTTCTTGAGTGTTCTCTGTTGGCTTAGCATCGTGTGAATAATTTCACTGTGGTTTAGCATTGTTTAATTAAACACTTTATAAGCCAACAAAATTTCATACTTTTCCCAATTTAGATTATGTTAGATTTATCTATTTATTCATCTATTCATTTATTTATTTATGATTATTTTTTTATTTCGTTTATTATTTTTGAGTACGCAGCCAGTCATATAAAACAGTCTTCTGTAATGTGGCAACCTCTAGATGACAAGGTGAAAAGGGTGCTAAATTTGGGTGCGGAAGGGTGGGGGTAAAATCTAATTGGTTGTCGATTTTTTTTTGTAATGTGGATGAAAATATGGGGATGGTTTAGAGAAGAAAATTCTTAAAAAGAAAACGACAGTCAAGAAAACAGCGTGACAAACGAATTAAGTATTATTTTACATTTTGTTTGAATGGGTTTTCAATAGTCGTCTGCATTAGGTACGTCATTGTGCGTTTCAATGAACAAAAAGGGTTTACTCGGTAGCTATTTGTATGGTTCAGTTGTCATTATTCATTTTAAAATATTTCAAGTGTTACTAAACCCGGGTGCAGCGTGATTCACTCTCAAAAATTTATTTCGAATTGCAAGGACAAAATAGCAGCAAAAGGGATCAGTATTTGTTTACCTTCAAAGGCGCGCGTACAACGGTGAAGAGACAGTGTATAAGTTGACATGGAATTATTCAAAATGCGCTTAAAACGGACTACAATAGTGGATTTATTTTTGTTTTCGTGCCTTTGTCTTACTGTGATTCTCGCTCAAGGTAAGTTTTGGTTAATTTATTATTAGCTTATGTTTTCTATAATAATACTATCCTCTTCTCTATCAGTATTAATTATCCTATGGACAGCTAATATTACTGAAAACTGTAATTTCATTGTCCAGACAATAAACCATATGTAACAATTTCAAGGAAACTGTAGTTTATTGATTTATAAATCTCTCAAATTTGATTTAAGCGATCAGACTGCTCTTCTGTGTATTCTGATCCTGATCCATACTGACATGTTGCCTTTGATGTTTATTGGAGTTCAACCCTTTGCCAAACGACAAAAACTTGGACTAGACCAAATTTAAAGTTTTTGCAGATGACAAATCTAATGTAATTCAAAAAGTGATTTTTGTTTATGAAAGGGTAGAAAACATTTTGGGAAAAGGAGAAAATGCTTGTTACCAGCATTTTCTTCTTTTCCTACAGTGTTTTAAAAAGCCTTCTTCCCAGCACCGTAAAAACCAGGGATTGTTTGGGACAGGGTCAAAAAAGGCTAGCGCTTCTTTACAACCCCTCTCCTCCGTTTTCTACCTTATCAAATAAAATTGGCTGCATTGAAATAGTCATCTGTAAATGCTTTATATAAGGGCGAGTCTTGGCCGAGCCCCGGCAGCTCAATCGGTAGCGTACAGGACTTGGGATGAAACGGTCGTGGTCACGGTACCTGGCTGGACGAATTCCTATCCAAGGTATGATGATAGTAATTGCGACAAAATTCATTCCTCTTCCTCTGCTTATCGTTTTTTCGGCGGTTGGTATGTGAGAAAGCAGCCAGTGTCTTGAAAAGGAAATTGCGCGGAGTACTAGTAATAGAGACTTCAGGAAAGCATAGATAGGGGAGTTGGCCGCCGCGATATATTTGAAATAGTGTTGAAACGGTGATAATAAACACCATACACTCGACCACAAATCAAAAATTTTGTTGTTTGGTAAAGAGTTACCTCATTAGCAAACGACAAAATTTTAGTTTTGTCCAAATGGAAAGCATTTGCAGAGGACAAAATAAAAGTGACTGAAAATTTGATATTTGTTTTGTGAAGGGTAGAAAACATTGTGGGAAAAGGAGAAAATGCTGATTACCAGCATTTTCTCCTTTTCCCACAATGTTTTCTAAAGGCTTCTTTCTCAGGGGCATCAAAAGTAGGGATTGTGTGGTAATGGGTTTTAAAGGAAAACTCTTGACCAGACAACCCTGAGTTTCAATGATGTTCATGGATTAACTCTTTACCAAATGACAAAATTTGGACACTGGTCCAAATTGAAAGCATTTACAGACGACAAATTAAATGTTGTTTAAATGGTGATTACCTTTTTTGATGGGAAGAAAACATTGTGAGAAAAGGAGAAAATGCTGGTTACCAGCATTTTCTCCTTTTCACACAATGTTTTCAAAAGGCTTCTTTTCCAGGATCTTTAAAGGTAGGAGTTGTCTGGTAAAAGGTAAAGGAGGCTCAATGCGTTTAATAACATTTTATCATCAGGAAAAGGATTGAACTTTTATTTCTACAAAAATCTCTTCTGAATGTAAACCTTCTCGGGGATTTGAAACTTTAACCGTTTACCAATGGACAAAACTATAGATTTGTCCAAATTGAAAGCATTTGCAGACGACATAATAAAGATGACTCAAAAATTTAAACTTGACTTATAGAAGAGTAGAAAACATAATGGGGAAAGGAGAAAATGCTGCTTAGCAGCATTTTCTCTTTATCCCACAATGTTTTCAGGTTGCTTCTTCCCCTGGGTCATGAAGACCAGTGATTGTTTGGTAATGGGTTAATTGAGTTCATTATTTACCCTTTATTCTGTATGATAATCAAACTGTGACACAGTTAAGATAAACTTTGGCGGAAAAAAATGCTAAATAATGGACTTTCATTTGAAATGGTTTTAGAACGTAGTTGGAAAAAAATGAGAAAAATGTTGGTTACCAGCATTTTCTCATTTTCCTACGATATTTTCAAAAGCCTTCTTATCCCAGGATCCCTAACTTTCGGGTTCCAACAGTGCAGACTATTAAAGTAGCCAAGTTTACCCTTTACCCTGATATCTGATGATCCATGGCACACCTTTGGCGAACTTTCGTGATAAACATAATCTAACATCAAATGGACATTTCAACAACTTCTTCTGGTCCATTTGTTATCTAGATGTAAGGGATTGTATTTGAAAAACCAAAACTTCACTGCCTTCAGCTAGATGTTTAAACAAGTTTTGAAAACATTGAAACAATTTGCAGTAGACTGTGTTTCATGTTGCTTATTTAACCCTATACTCCATAGATACTCATTTCTATGCATTGCTTGTAGGAGCCTTTGGAAAACATTGTGGCAAAAGGTGAAATTGCTCGTGACGAGCAATTTCACCTTTTGCCACAATGTTTTCTATGTTATCAAAAGGTGTTATATACACATAAGAAACAGCTTCGTCCTCGCTGTTATTTAGGGTCAATTAGAGATACTATAGAAATGCCTGAAGGGGTAAAGGGTTAAGTCTTATCAAACAATCACTAACTTTTAATGACCCTAAGGAAGAAGCCCTCTGAAAACATTGTGGGAAAAGAAGAAAATGCTTTTATTTTGTCGTCTGCAAGTGCTTTGAATTTGGAAGAGTCTGAAATTTTGTTGTTTGGTAGAGTTAAATTAGGACAATTCATACATGTTTGAATCTCATATGATGTAGAATGATTGTTGTGTTTCAAAGGAACGAATTAGTGTTGTTAAAAAAAGAGATAGAAAGGGTTTAAGCAGAGTATTCATTGTGCCTTTGTAAAAATAGCGTTTCTTCTCTTCCCACACTGTTCTGTGCCTTTTCCGAAATTAAATTCAATTATTTTGGCCACATTTGATTGTATTGGCTGCAACGGCTTTCATTTTGGATTAACCAAAAACATTGTGGTCTAGTGAAGACGTAACACTCATTTCTAGCAAAATTTTATACTTGTCTATGTTGAAAGCATTGGAAGACAACAAATAAAATGTGGCCAAAGACCATGTACATGTAGTTGTTTTTCGTTAAAAGGGTAGAAAACATTGTGATATAGGAAAAAAATGCTGGTAACCAGCATATTTGTCTTTTCCCACAATGTTTTCAAAAGCCATCTTCCACACGGTCATTCAAACTCAGAATTGTTTGGACAATATAGGGTTTAGTGCAATATTCTACTATAATTCTATGTTCGATGAATGATTATTGGGATCTTAATGTGGCCTATATTACCCTTTATCTTGTTTGGACCTCCAGTGACACACCTGAGGTGAACCTAATATTGATAAAAGTCGGGCCCAGAAAATCTATATTATTGACTTGTCTTGGTCCGTAATTGTTATCTATAGGTATCGGAAGGTTTTTTGATTATTAACCCTTTACCAGATGCAAAAATACTAGACCAGTCCAAATTGGAGGCATTCACAGATGACAAGTAAGCAGCATTTTCCCCTTTTCTCACCATGTTTTCAACAGTCCTCTCCCTCAGTGTTGTTGACTCTTTACCGCATGATAAGATTAAAGACATGCATGAATTTAACCCTTTACCCCATGAGGCATTTCTATGGTATCTCTAATTGACCCTAAATAACAGCAAAGATGAAGCTGTTTCTTATGTGTATATGACACCTTTTGATAGCATAGAAAACATTGTGACAAAAGGTGAAATTGCTCTTCACAAGCAATTTCACCTTTTGCCACAATGTTTTCAAAAGGCTCCTAGAAGCAATGAATAGAAATGAGTATCTATGGAGTAAAGGGTTAAAGGAAGAAATTTGTTGAAGGAAGCTTAGATGCAAACACGTGAACAAATGGGGTATGGGCATTGGGAAATTTGGGGATTGAAATTCAAAGAAACAGGAATCGAAGAAAACCTTAAAAGACCATCAAAACAAATTGTTTCAACTGTCAGGCTTACACTGGTCCTAAAATGGTAAAAATGATTTACAGTAGACCTATATTAGTACATTGTATTGATTGTTTCTGTCCAAGGGGTAGCTTTCTTGATTTTTTAAAGTAACCCTTTAACAAACAATCCCCTTTTTACAACCTTGAGGAAGAAGCCTTCTGAAAACATTATGAGAAAAGGGGAGTATACCGGAATCAGCATGGCCATCCATCAGTCTGGCTGTCCAGCCATCCATAGACACAAATTTGTCAGGCAATATACTCGGACAGTTTGCAGGTACTGAACTCAAATTCACAACTACCGGTAGTGTTTCTATGTCATTTAAATAAATGAAGTAAAGTTGTGCATGTGCAATCTTCATGACCCTGCTGTGATTTGTTGGGGAATTATCTCCCCTTGAACTTTTTACAACTGTTACTTTTGCACTAAACCAATTTCTGCAACCTAATATGACAAAGACCTGTTTTGTGAGGTGGGATGTATCATGTATGATCAGGTTTAGTGATGGCTCTAGTTTCGCAGGAACAAAAACGTTAAGAATGGTACAAGGTGTTATAAGTGGGTAAATTATGGGCTATCCAGTATTTCTTTTATTCTTGTAACATTAGTACTTAGAGCCCAAGGCATAACAAACTTGCTGTTAGAGACACAAAAAAGCCCATTTCAGTAAACCAATTAGCCCTGAGAGAAATAGTAAAAAGAACTTTTCCTGTTTAGACATGATTTTCTTTTATTATCCATCTAGGAGAGTCTTGCACAGAATGCAGATGTACGAGAAGTACCAAACCAACTCTACATACTAATCAAGGGGTTAGTGCAAGACTATTGTAAGTGGATAAACAATGTATATGCACTTACAATAGTCTTGCACTTAACCCATGAAATGTACCTGACTTAAATTTTATCAGAAGGCAATGACTTAAATGAAGTAAATGCATGGCAATGGAATGCAAGGCATCTTAGGTGTTGACAGCTGTTCAACAGAGTAAATGTGGAAAAGCAGACATTGGCTTGGCAAAATATGTCTTTCGCTAGGAAATTATGAATATAGGCACTTGCTGTTGCAATACAACTGAAATGAATTGTTAAAATTTAACCCTTTCCCAAACGACAAATTTTGGACTCTTCCAAACTGAAAGAGTTTGCAGACGACAATTTTTGATTTTGAGAAAATGGCGGAAAGTTCTCAAAAAGGGTAGAAAACACTGTAGGAAAAGGAGAAATTGCTCGTTATGAGCAATTTCTCCTTTTCCCACAGTGTTTTCAAAAGACTTTTACTGCAGACACATAAAAACTAGGGCTTGTTTGGGAAAGGGTTAATACTTTCATTACACTTAACAACGGAAGTTTAAAGACCGGAGACATAAAAATTGAATACCTTTGGCTTTGAGTCGTCCTTTAAGCATTACTAGGACTATGATGTGTTCAGTTCCAAAGGAATTACGTTAACCTGGATTTGAACCTAAAACCTCTGATGTGAGATGCCGTCTTTCATCCTTGTCATTATTGTTTCCCACTTAAATTTAACTCTTTAATACCATACACGGCATACAGTCCCAAATTTTGATGACCCAGAGAAAGAAAGCTTTTGAAAACATTGTTTGAAAAGGAGAAAATCTTTCCCCTCAGGTTTTCCACCCTTCCTAAAACAATATTCAGTATTTCAATCACAATTATTTTGTCGTCTGCAAAATGCTTTCAGTTTGGCCTATTTGAAAGTTTTGTCATTTGGTTTATAAGAGTCTCTTTACCAAACAGCAAAATTTTAGACTGGTTTAAATGGAAAGCACTTGTAGATGACAAAATAAGAATAACTCAAAAATTGACATTTATTTCCAGCAGGGTAGAAGACCTTGTTGGAAAAGGAGGAAGTGCAGGTTACCAGAATTTTCTCTTTTTCCCACAATGTTTTTGAAAGGTTTCTATCTCTGGGTTGTAAAAGCAAGGGGTTGTTTTATAGAAGGATTAGGTCATAATTTAACTTTCAAACAGTTTGTAATGTTGATAAAACTGGAGATAAGGTTTTATTTTTTTTTAAAACAAATTTGATCTCAGTGATCTCAGGTACCCAACACAAAGATTTACTTTATATTTCTGTGTCAAAATGACTTACTAACCAAGTTTAACCCTTTAGCCCCCTACCACACAGTGACGACTGTTAGTGATACTGAGGAAAAAGCCTTTTGAAAACATTGTGAGAAAAGGAGAAAATGCTGGTAACCAGCATTTTCTCCTTTTCCCACAAAGTTTTCTACACTAGCAAAGAAAACTTTCATCATTTGTGCCATTATTAAAATTGTCATCTGCAAATGCTTTGAATTTGGATGAGTTTAAAATTTTGAGGTATGGTATAGAGATAAAGTGCCTTTAACAATTTAAGTTGCCTCTTTGGCAAGCATGGATCCAATCAGACTGTCTGATCTCGGATCTTCTCTGTTTGTTTTTGCAAATTGTGGACTTGAGCACCCTTGACTATGCATAAAATAAGTGTTCTTATTAGCCATTTTCTGAAGTGGAATTCTCAGCTGAGTTTATTGCTTCTTTTAGGGTTAAATGAGATTTTAGACTTGTCCAAGTTTATAACATTAGCACAGAGCTGACTTTTGTTTTATATCGAAACCTTTATAATTTAACCAGAATACTATCAGGAATTTTTAAAAGTGGCCTTTGAAAACATGGGACAAGGTGTAAATGCTGGTCACCAGCATTTCTTCATTTCCCACAATGTTTTTGAAAGTCTTTTTTGTTGGAGTCGTCAAAAGTCAGGATTGTGTGGTAAAGTGATAACCCTTTTCCAGATGAAAATTTGTCCAAATTGAAAGCTTTTGCAGATGACCAATCAAATGTGGATAGCAACCAGCATTTTCTCCTTTTCCCACAATATTTTTTTACTCTTCCCATAAATTTTTTTTTAATTTTCAGTCAGCTTTATTTTTTTTGTGTGCAATTTGAACCAGTCTAAAATTTTGTCGTTTGATAATGAGTTAAGGTTTAGATATCAAACACAAGTACTCAATAAATTCAGATTGGGACCTAATCACCTGCTTTGATCTGACATGGCTTCACATTTGTTACAACTTTTGATTCTTACAGCTCTTCTAAGAAGTTAAATCCATGCTGTGAGTTTTTGTGAGAGAATCTTTCAGTTGCTGTTAGCATTTTTTTGTTTTTTCCACATAAAGATACAGATTGTTTTGTGAGAGGCTGTGGATCTATGGGTCACATTTGTTCATTACATATTTTTCAAGGTGTTTCAGAGGGCAATTTGGGGGAATTTAAATAAGTCATTAGGTCAAGGTGATGTAAGAACTTTTCAGCCCTTTACCACAGAACCCCAAGTTTGACATTATGACTCAAAGAATGAAAAGGCCTTTAAAACATGATGGGAATTGGGATCATGGGTTGGAGAGTCAGCAGTGTCAATAATGTTAAAGATCTGTACAATGATGTTTTCAGACAGTTTTATTCAATTTCATCCTTCACTATCAAACCATAGTTATTCTTGTATCTTCATGCCTTGAATGTTACCCCTGATGGATGCAAGGTTGCCTAGGTTACGTCCAATAAGGAATTGATACATTTTCTGGAAGCCATCAAAAAATTGTTGTTGTTT
Source organism: Tridacna crocea (assembly GCA_943736015.1). Taxonomy (NCBI): domain Eukaryota; kingdom Metazoa; phylum Mollusca; class Bivalvia; order Cardiida; family Cardiidae; genus Tridacna; species Tridacna crocea. Next base: position 27,736,919 of record OX031057.1, on the reverse strand, counting down.
TTTCCGACTTTGAATGGAAGTTTTCCAAGTTACTTGCATGTAGTATCCTTGTGATATCACATGATGATTCTTCGTTCTATAGCACACTAATATGTGACCGGCTTGTAGGGAATGTGGTAGAAAAAGAAAATGGTTTTTAAAAAAACTTTGAAGACAGAAATTGTATGCAAATTATATCCTCTCTGACTCTTGGCTGAATTCAGCGATATCTGCTGCGCCCCTCCAATGTTTCTTTCTCGGGGTTGTTAAAAAGTAGGGATTGGTAATGGATTAAATTGTAAAAAAATTATATGTGATCTCTGGTCACATGATAGAAAAGATTGTGAGAAAAGAAGAAACACCAGCATTTTCTCTTTTTCCCTCAATGTTTTCAAAAAGCTCTTTCCTCATGTTCATTAGAATTTTGTATTGTATGTTAAAGGGTCAAAAACTAGTATTTTGGTTTCTACAGGGCAAGCTATTGATCACAGGTAAACCTTTTTCAATCAAACCCCGAGGAAAAGAACTTTGGAAAAAGCACTGTTGGAAAAGGGGAATATACTGGTTACCAACATTTTTCTCCTTCTTCAACAATCACAGTTTTTGACCCTTTCAAAGACAAGTCCCATGGTTTGAGTCATACCTAGTTAGTAGTCATCTGGACATGCCCTAAGCAGGGTCGAGACTAAAAGGTTGTCAACTGGGAAAGAGTCTGGTAACATATTTCATTGACTAATTATTGATAAACTCTCAACTCAGTGTTTACAATGGCTACCAGTAATGGCACTATTTCCCGACTTTAAAACCAGTGAAAATCCAAATCACCCCTCATGCCATAGACCTAGATCTACTCAAAAAAATCCATTTGAAATGATTGTGACTTGTTCCTGAGACTTCGGTTTATAGAGCATGCAAAAATGTAGATTTTAATAGGTGAATACAGGTCTTATCTTATCCCTGTACCAAACAAACTCTGGCTTTTACGGCCCTGAGATAGAAGCTTTAAGAAAACATTGTGGGAAATGGAAAAAAAGCTGGTAGCTGGTTGTTTTTAGCTGGTTTTCTATCCTGCTGAAAACAAATTTCAATTTTTGAGTTATGTTTATTTTGTTGTGAGCAGCTAGTGCTTTGAATTTGGACCAGTCTAAAATTTTGTTGTTCGTTAAAGAATTAAGAAGAAGTCATAGGATAAACTATTTTCTCTACAAGGAAATACCGTACAGAGTATATACCATTCCAGGGACTGGAACTGGGCACAGGAATCAGAGACCGTCAAAGCCAAGTCAAGTAACTCTATCAATTGAGCCATCCTCGGATACCCCCGGGTCTCCCTATTTGCTACGCTACATCGACCCTGGGACAATTGACTAATAAAACTTTGAATCAGCCGCCAAAAATCGATACGAAACATCATAGCGTATAGTCCACTCGCCCATCACAAAATGATGATGGAACCAATGAAAAGCCAGCATTCGGCCAGCGGTAAAGAGAGGGAAATTCAATTAATTGTCCCAGAGGTCGATGTAGCGTAGCAAATAGGGGTATCCGAGGATGCAATTGAGCTGTACATGCAACAACTACCCATGCAACTTACTGAATGAAAATATCGCCTTCTAAAAATCTACTCGTCTCATTTCAGACAGTACAGAACAAACAGATACACATGAGCTATGCTAGGAAAAGGGGGTTTGATTAATGTACCCCTGTAATTCACAGTACAAAGTCATTGCATACTTGTGGATCCGTAATATTCAATTTTTGTAGTATATGAATTAATCATGTAATAGATTTGTCCTTGACATGCAGAAAATACAGGGCCCCCCCCCCCCCCCCCCCCTTTTCAAATAACATGCCTTTCATAGTTCTTAACCCATTACCAAATGACAATATTTTAGACAGGTCCAAATTGAAAGCATTTGCAGACGACAAAATAAATGTGACTGAAAATTTGAAATTTGTTTTGTGAAGGGTAGAAAACATTGTGGGAAAAGGAGAAAATGCTGGTTACCAGCATTTTCTTCTTTTCCCACAATGTTTTCTAAAGGCTTCTTTCTCAGGGGCGTCAAAAGTAGGGATTGAGTGGTAATGGGTTAACCCTTTACCCCATACCCCATAAGGTATTTCTATGGTATCTCTAATTGACCCTAAATAACAGCAAGGATGAAGCTGTTTTTTATGTGTATATGACTCCTTTTTATAGCGTAGAAAACACTGTTGCAAAAGGTGAAATTGCTCGTGACGATCAATTTCACCTTTTGCAACAATGTTATCCAAAGGTTCCTACAAGCAATGCGTAGAAATGAGTATCTGTGGAGTAAAGGGTTAAGATATATACAAACTCAATCCATTTTCTCTAATTCCTACTATGCCTTCAGAAATTTGATCAGTCATTCCACATTAATCTGGTCATGTGCAAATGTTTGTAATTAATACATAAGTCTGAATTTTGTCGTCTGGTTACACATGTAGGTTGGCCGTTGCAATGCAACACCAGTACATGATATTGATATTTTACATTGTATGACCTGGAGGAGACAATTGAAAGGTAGATCTAACTTTATACCAAACAAACAAATTTTGGATGAAACCAAATCGAAAGTGTCTGCAAACAATTCCAGTGTGGCTGAAATGGAAGAATTTGTCTATGACATAATTGGAAAAACAGTGTGGGAAAGGGAGGAAATACATGTACTGGTTAACAGTATTTTCCTGGTCTAAATTCCTCTTTCTTAGGGTTTCTTAAACTTGGAATTGTGTGGTAAAGGGTCAGATTAACAATGTCATATTGAATACTAAATGGAGGTGTTGAAAATACAAAACTTAGATAAATCTAAAAATGTGGGCCAGTCTTTGGAAACCTGCCATTCAATGTTTTTATCAAGTTTTTGTATCTACAAAGAATTTGTGTACAATGTAGTACTTGACACTTATTACCCTAAAGACCCAAAAGCAGACAAAAGCACTGAACATGTGTTAAAATGTAGTTAACCATTTACCACAGAGTCCCAACTTTGACAATCCTGAAAGAGAAGGCTAACCAGCATTTTCTCCTTTTCCCACAATGATTTCTACCCTTCCCATAGCAGATTTTAAGTTTTCAGTCACATTTGGTCATCTGCAAATGCTCTCAATTTGGACCTGTCCAGAAATTTGTTGTTTTTTAATGGCCCAAATCTAAATGATACCATTTATAAGTATGGAAATATTGCGGATAGATGACAATCTGTTATTACCGGGTGTTACGTCTTTATAAAAAAAGATATAGGGAGCTGGTAGCTTTTAACCTAGTTTTGTCTTTGCCAGCAAATAACATTTGGGCTGACTGTACAATAAAGGATTGTCATCTTCACAGTAATTTCCATTCTTTAACCCTTACCCCATAAGGCATTTCTATGGTATCTCTAATTGACCCTAAATAACAGCAAGGATGAAGCTGTTTCTCATTTATAAATGACACCTTTTGATAGCATAGAAAACATTGTGGCAAAAGGTGAAATTGCTCGTCATGAGCAATTTCACCTTTTGCCACAATGTTTACCAAAGGATCCTACAAGCAGTGTGTAGAAATGAGTATCTATGGAGTAAAGGCTTAACTCATTGTAACCAAACGACAAAATTTAAAATGAAAGCATTTGCAGACGACAAAATAAACATAAGTTAAAAATTATAATTTGTTTCCAGCAGGGTAGTAAAACATTGTGGGAAAAGGAGAAAATGCTGGCTACCAGCATTTTCTCCTTTTCCCACAATGTTTTCAAAAGGCTTCATTCTCAGGGTCATTTAAGATCGGGATTGCGTTGTAAAGAGTTAAAATGGTATGAATTTAATTTGAAAGCAGCACAAAATATTAAACATTCAACCCCTTTCCTCCTGTGTTTCGGAAATCTTCAGACTTTTTCTCAGAATCTTTGAACATGGTATTGTTGAGTAACAAGAAGATTAACTTCATGCCCTTCAAAATTTGTCTGTGTAAAGGTTACGGGAAACATAATGGGAAAAAGGGACAAGTCACATCTTACTATCATTTCCTCATTTTCTGTCAATCTTTTCAAAGGCAACCGGTAGCAGGGTTGCGGCTAAGCCTGATAGTTCAAATGGTAAAGTGCAGGGCTCGAAACCAGGAGGTGCAGGATTATGAAAGACTAATTGCTCAGTTCACTGGTAAAAGAAACTTCAGAAAAGCTTAGCAATGTGCACTGGCTGCTGCAGTATAAAAAAAAAAACCCTGAAATAATGTTGAAAATGGCACTGAACGACAAACAAACAAATAAACAAACAAAACCTCACAGAGGTAAAACTAAGAGTTTGTTTCAAACTTTGGTAAAGGGAATCTATTTGACTTCAAAATATTGAATGACACATAAGAATGTATATTTATCTGACAGCAGGTAATTGTGGGCATCAAAAAAATTTGCATTTTATGCAGACTGATGAAATTTAATTACATGCAATTTTATACTGCACGGTTTAACTCTTTTCATACTGTGGATGATGTTTTTGGGGACAGTGTAGATCAAGTTCAAACTGCATAGAACATGCAGTCTCAGATCTCTGATCAGTGGCCACTGTCCTTTGCTAACATCCAGATTGTGACCGAATTGTCTCTTGATCTTGCAGAGGAAATGTATTTTTAGCCTTTGAGAAAATACAATGAATTTATTCAGGAGTGAAGAGTTAACCCATTACCACCGGTCTTAGAAAGAAGTCTTTAGAAAACATTGTTGGAAAAGGAGAAAATGCTGGTAACCAGCATTTTCTCCTTTTCCCACAGTGTTTTCTACCCTTCACAAAACAAATTTTAAATTTTCAGTCACTTTCATTTTGTCATCTGCAAATGCTTTTGATTTGGACAAGCCTAAAATATTGTCGTTTGGTAATGAGTTAATCCTTCACTAACAACATTCCCATCACTGTTTCGACAACCCTAAGGAAAAGGGCTCCATGTTGAAAAAGATTACTGGTTTGTACAATACCTCTATCCTGTCCGAGACGGATCCAATCATATTTAACATTTAGAGTGCTGAATAAACCCATAAGACATTTTCAACTGAAAAATTTGACCCATATAATAGCGATTTCATAGTCGCATTAACATCTGTAGTGTTGCATCAAAGCTGACAGCGTAGATCAGATCTCAAATTGCTCTCTCAGAATGATTTTGCGGTGCTGAGGAAGTTCTTGACATCACTCGGATAACACAGGGGATTTATTGAGATGACCAGTGGCTCAAACAGGATGGGACAACCCCCACAATCAAATCATACCCTAGACTGGCTTAGACAGCAGTCTCAGGAAAGGTTGATCAGCAGGAAGTGTGATAATGCAAAGTCTAGGGCACCTTATGCACTGGACTTAAACCCCCAAGATTTTTATCTGAAGGACAATTATTGTGTATGAGAACAGTCTTTAAACATTTGGAGAACTCGAGGATGCAAATGCAGGAAAATGGGGGGAGATGCCAGAGAGGAGTGTGTGCGAGGGATTGACAATTTTGCACAACAGATGCAAGTCTGTCTCCAACACCGAGGAGGTCATATTTCAGAGAGATCATAACTTTTGTGCAAAGCATCCTATATGTAGATTACTGGTTTTTGGGTATAACCATACACAGAAGTTTGAGTACAAAATTAGAAATATTTTGCTTTATTTTTGTAGAAGTAATTAAGAAGTTAATGGGTTCTGGTTTTTTGGGGACAGTGGCAACTTTTGATGACCCTGAAAGAAAAGGCTTTGGAAAACATTGTGGGAAAAGGAGAGAATGCTGGTAACCAGCATTTTCTCCTTTTCCCACAATGTTTTCTACTCTTCATAGAAGAAATTTCAAGTTTTCCGTCACTTTTACTTTGTTGTATGCAAATGCTTTTGATTTGGACAAGTCTAAAATATGGTCGTTTGGTAATGAGTTAATTTTATCTAATATTTTGTAATCTTGTAAAGAAGTAACCACTAACCAAACAATATGCATGTTGGATGACATTGAGAAAGACCTATTTTGAAAACAATATGGGCCAAAGAAAATGTGTGGGTATCCACATGTTTTCCATCCTCACAATGTTTTTTTTTACCCATTCACACACAAAATCTCATTGTTTGAGTCAAGTAATTTTTTGTTTGCAAAAACTTTTAAATTTGGATGTGTAAAATGTTGTTATTGGGTAAAGATTTGTACTTTATTTACATTGTTTCTGCAGTTTGACCTGTCTATCCTATAGTGTGATCCTAACATCCTGTGTTGAGACATTATTTGGTTCTGTTTCGGTCATCAAGGGTCATCACTGGTCATTTTAAATTTTAGATGGTCACTACTGATACAGAAGTTGTGGATGGAAACTGGAAAGCACCTTCAGGCACCATTAACATCAAGAATTGAACTTCAGATAATTACTCTCTAAATTCTGTACCACACAACAAAATCTTTAAGCTTCGTCAAAATTTATAGCATTTCACAAACATGTAACAAATTAAACATGAATGAAATGGTGGGATTTGTTAATGATAGATTGGAAATTGAGAAAATGCTTGTTGCGAGGGTTGTTTAAAAGGATTATTCCATTGCCAAACAATCCAATATTTTAAAGACGCGAGTGTTTTCACAGCTTTCTTTCTCAGGGATACTAACATTTGGGATTGGTTGGTAAGGATGAACTCCTGAAATGCAGATTTTGGATACCAGTATTGATATTGATGGATTGACTGATTGAATGATTGATCAATCAATCAATTGATTGATCCATTGGTTGGTTGTTAGGTTGGATGGATGGATGGTTGGTTGCTTGATTGATTGATTGATTGGTGTTTAATGCTCTTTTCCACATAGTTAAAGTTACATGTATATTGCAGTTGCCTGTGCACCTATCCATGCTTGCCTGGAGTTTCTTTTACTAGTGCCATTATGTCGTACAGTATTCTGCCTTGAGCATTTGGTCTCTTTCCCATATACATGTATAACTATAGGAATTGTCAAAATAATGTTCAGCAGTGACAGGGGAATGAAACCTGGCCCAATGACTATCATCAATATTTGAAGAGAAATCCAATGACCTTTGGTTTATTACGATTGGAAGGAATGGAAGATAACAAGGAGACAGATTAGAGCAAGAGTGACAGCCTCTACCATCATAGGGTGAAGGTGCAAACCCCATGGTGAGTGGGACCAAGCTTTGGAATTACCCACATCATCATGTGAAAATTTAGCAGGGGTAGGAGAATCTGTATTGGAGTTGGCAAAGAAAGCGAAACAGAACATTTTATCAGGTTGACTGTTTCTGAAGAATAGGTCATGGTATTCTTTATAGCCCTGTCATTGCCTGAGTCTTTAAGTTTTCATCTGCATCTTCATCTCTGTCTAATCTGTGTTATCATGTCTATTCTTCGTCATCATGTCTAGTCTGCATCATCATGTCTAATCTGCATCATGTCTAATCTGCATCATCATGTCTTATCTGCGTCATCATGTCTAATATGCGTCATAATGTATAATCTGTGTCATCATGTCTTATCTGTGTCATCATGCAAATTTAGTTTTGACATTTCATAATATCTCTGCTCACTAAGGATATTACTTTGAGCTCAAACTACTTGTTAACTCATTATCAAATGACAAAATTATAGACTGGTCCAAAATTGAGAGAATTTGCAGAGGAACAAATAAGTATGACTGAAAAATTGAAACTTAGTTTGGGAAGGGTAGAAAACATTGTGGTAAAAGGAGAAAATGTTGGTTACCAGCATTTTCTCCTTTTTCCAAAATGTTTTCAAAAAGCTTCGTTCTCAGAGTCACTCAAAGTCGGGACTGGGTGGTAAAGGGTTAATAATCATAAAAAGAAACCCAGTCAATAGGAGCAGGAAATCCTCGAATCATTTTTCAAAACAGTTATGCCCATTTTTAAACTTATAATTTTCACTGCAGACCAATCTATTTCTAAGGGTGTTGGCATATGCACGTACTGCTCTTGTTTAACTCATTACCAAACTACAAAATTTTAGGTTTGTCCAAATCGAAAGCATTTGCAGACGACAAAATGAAAGTCACTGAAAAATTGAAATTTGTTTTGTGAAGGGTAGAAAACATTGTGGGAAAAGGAGAAAATGCTGGTTACCAGCATTTTCTCCTTTTTCCACAATGTTTTCTAATGACAGGGTCGTCATAAGTAGGGATTGTGTGGTAATGGGTTAATGCAACAAACAGTATTACAATTTGTTTTTTACATAAAACAAGCATAAATGGCCTCCATCAGGTAAAAAGGGGCAGTCAGACATTTGCATAAAGAGTCGTCTGGGATCAGCCTGCACAGTCCATGCAGGGTAATCCAAAATAAAACTTTCTATTTTTATGCAATTTTTTGTTTTGAACAAAATTATAGTACAAAATTTAATGTTGTCATTAAGTGGTGTCTCAGATCGACAGCGCAGGCTGATCTGACACAACACTTTATGCAAGTGTCTGAATGCCCTATTTCTCGTGTTGCAAGCCATGTCGTAACTGCTTCTAATTAGCGTCAGTTTGTGAAGACTCCAAGGGTGAAAAAAAAGAAAACAGGATGATAGGCTAAAACAATTTATAAGCAAGCCACTTGGTCACATCTGCATGTTTGGCTGTATTTGTTTTTACCTGTGCATTAACACTCTGTACCTGATGATGCAGTTTTTGACTTGTTGAAATTAAAATCATTAGTAGAGGACAAATTGTACATTGGCTCGAAGGACGGGATTGGTGTTTGATAAGATAGAAAACATTGTGGGAAAAGGAGAAAATGCTGGTAACCAGCATTTTCTTCTTTTCCCAAAGTGTTTTTAAAATCCTTCTGTTTCAGGATCGTTAAAACTTTGGATTGTTTGGTAGAGGGTGAGGATGTATTGCATCAAAAAAACGCCCATTGTAAATAAACGTCATTCACTTGAGAGTCATCTAAAAGGATCATTTTGTCAACATTCACTGATGCTGTGTTATTGTTCGACTGAATGGCATATTACACCGCTTTCAACATTACATATTTATGAGTCAACCCTGTTAACATTGACCACACAATGACGACTTATTACAGCCCTGAGGAAGAAGCCTTTTTAAAACATTGTAGGAAAAGGAGAAAATGCTGGTGACCCGAAAGCAAAATTGCACTATTTGAGCCACTTTGAAATTGTTGTCTGCAGATGCTTTCAATTTGGATAGATCTAAAATTTTGATCTGTGGTAACAGGTTACAAAGGGAGTTGAATGCATCTGCAAGAAATATAAGCCCAGGTCAGCCTGCGCAGTTTGGAAAAGTGTACAAAAATCGGGTAAAAGTGCCAGTCTTTTCTTTTAAAAAAAGAAAGATTAACAAAAAACCATAATGGGGAAAAGGAGAACATATTGTTACCACCAATTTCCCCTTTTCCTAGGATCTTATCATCCTCGGATACCCCGGGGTCTCCCTATTTGCTACGCTACATCGACCCCTGGGACAATTAGTTGAATTTCCTTCGCTTTACCGCTGGCCGAATGCTGGCTTTTCATTGGTTCCATCATCATTTTGTGATGGGCGAGTGTACTGTACGCTATGACGTTTCGTATCGATTTTCGGCGGCTCGCTTTACCGCTGGCCGAATGCTGGCTTTTCATTGGTTCTATCATCATTTTGTGATGGGCGAGTGGACTGTACGGTATGACGTTTCGTATCGATTTTCGGCGGCTGATTCAAAGTTTTATCAGTAAATTGTCCCAGGGTCGATGTAGCGTAGCAAATAGGGAGACCCTAGGGTATCCGAGGATGGGATCTTATCAGAAGCCATCTGTACCAGGGCTGTTAAAAGGTTTTGTAGAATTGGTTTGAAATATGAGGTTGCATTACATTATTGTCAATGAGCCATATTTTTAAATGAAAACTTGTTTCATGTACATGTATATTGCTTTCAAATATTGTCAAGTAGTTATCATTGTAAAATAGTGTGACAGGTTGGAATGGCATTTATGATGGACACTCTTGTCCAATACTGAACAATACAATATTTGTACTTTTGGAGATGAGAGATTTGGCAAAAATGTGAGAAAGAATATTAAGTAATGTGGTCTGTAACAGATGCTCCTTTTTCCATAATCTTTTACCAAATGATGAAATTGCCAGCCTGATTTAAATTGAAATTGCAGACTGATGAAGTGGTGTCCATCTTCAAAGCTATTGCAGTCAACAGATTACAGATTAAACATCACTGAAATTATGAGAGTTGTCTTTGAAGGGTTTGAAAATATTGTTGGAAAAGGAGAAAGTCCTTGTAATATTTTCTACCACATTACTTGTATTTTCTTTTTATACCTACCTTTTCAGCAACAAACTAGTTCTGTATTGACCAACCACTCTTAAAAACATTCTTAGGCTTATTCTTCAAAATTTTCTAAATTTGAAAGAACTGCAAACCAGTCAGAATTTGTGGTCTTTGTAAATCTATTATAAGAATCTAGTATAATTATGAATACTCTTGAGAATGTACGATGAATACGGGTCCAGATCTCATCACTTGAGGCTGACATTTCTTTGTTGCCCTACCTTTGGTTACAGGGGGCATGGCTAGCTTAACACTGGTGACGATTTCTACAATGTTATCTTATTTTGTATTGCAACTTCTACAGAAGATCAATGCATTTGTGCGTACAGACAGCTTCTTTTCAGTATGGCCTTAAATTTTGAAGTCTGGGAAAGAGTAAGAGATGTCACAAAGTTGACAAAGTATTTAGCCATTATGACATCAGCTGTTAAGAATGACAACAAAATGCACAGAAAACACTCAGTAGACATTGTAAAACAGTGATAAATTACATGTCCTTTTGATGGGTGGTTCAAGCCCCCAGGGACCATCATTACCGTGAGGCTGTGAAGGGGGTAGAATAGAGACACTGGATTGATTGATGGTGGATGATTGATGTGATCAATGAATGAGGAGTATTGATTGATAAGAGAATGAAAGAGAGAGGGTAGACCAGATAAGGACGGACAGACAGATGAAAACAGACACAGACACAGATAGAAGGCCAGTCTGACCTTGTCAGGATAAATTGTTGGTGATTGATTGATGACATGAATGAATGAAAAGGTTCACTTGAGTCTGGAGGGGCAAGAGAGAGAGAGAGAGAGAGAGAGAGAGAGAGAGAGAGAGAGACAGACAGACAGACAGAGATAGAGAGAGACAGAGAGAGAGAGTTAGTTTGTGAAGAGGATGTTTTTCGAGACTCTTTACCGAGGGACAAATTTTTTACTTAACCAAATTAACACATTTTCAGACAACCAATTAATTCTTTACCACACAATCCAGACTTTTAACGACCCTGAGAAATAAAGCCTTTGAAAACATTGTGGGAAAAAGAGAAAATGCTGGTAACCAGCATTTTCTCCTTTTCCCGCAATGTTTTCTACCCTTTCCAAATCAACTTTCAACTTTTGATTCACATTTATGTTGTCGTCTGCAAATACCTTCAATTTGGACCAGTCCAAAAATTTGTCGTTTGGTAAAGGGTTAAATGTAGACAAAGTGATAATGCATGTGTTTGAAATGCTAGAAAGCATAGTGGGGAAAGGAGACCAGCATTTTGTCCTTTTTTTTTTTGCAAAATTTGCGAAGTTCTTGTTTCTTGGGTTCATGTCATAGACATCATTAAATTTTATAAAAGGTTTAAGACAGAATAATGTTACAGCCTGAAAATATAAAGTGGAAAAAAAATGAGCAAAAGATTTGACAAGGTTTGTTTTGTTGTCTGTTTTAGCAAAAATGAGAAAAAAGTCATAAAAATGCGACAGTAACATATAACCTGTCAATGGTTTATTATTTCTGTAATGATGATGTCAGAGTTATTGCACCCTTTATTTTGTATTCATCTGTTGATGATTGGCTGAGAGTTTAGCCAAGGACTTTACCTTTTATTCCACCTTCCCAAATTTTAACCCTTTACTCCATAGATACTCATTTCTACGCATTGCTTGTAGGAGCCTTTGGAAAACATTGTGGCAAAAGGTGAAATTGCTCGTGACGAGCAATTTCACCTTTTGTCACGATGTTTTCTATGCTATCAAAAGGTGTCATAATTATGCATAAGAAATGGCTTCATCCTTGTTGTTATTTAGGGTCAATTAGAGATACCATAGAAATGCCTTATGGGGTAAAGGGTTAATGAACCTGGCTTATATGACAGCTCTTAACAATATTGTTTGAAATTATTAAAGGAGAAAATGCTGGGAACCAGCATAATTTTTCATTTTCTCACAATGCTTTCAATGTTTGTCTTCCTCAGGGACATTAACCGTTTACTACACTGAATGACTATTTTTAACACCTCTGAAAGAGAAAACTTCTTAAAACATTGTGGGAAAAGGAGATAATGTTGGTTACCAGCTTTATCTCCTTTTCCCACAATGTTTTCTACCCTATCAAAGAAAAATCATATGATATGAGCCACACTGAAACTGTCATCTGCAAATGCTTACAATTCGGTTAGGTCTGAAATTTTTATTTCTGGTAAAGGGTTAAAACTTTGGATTGTGTGGTAAAGGGTTACTCACAGTCCACTATTACAACTTATGTTAATCTCTCTCGATTCTTTTCCTTCCCCATCAAACAGAAAAATCATCTGAGCTACTTTTAATTTTTGCACTAATTTCTACTAAATTGCTATATTGGACTTTGTTTACACTCTAGCATCTACAAATATCAACAAAATAAATATCAACCTATCTGCACCAAACTTGGTCAAAATATATATAACTTTTAGACGGCTGATGAGTTAGATTATGGGTCTAATCAGACAGGAATGACTGGAGTTATATGCCCTTGAATTAGAAAGTTCTATAGAATAGTTCTTAGTCTGGAGCATAACTTTTTCATCTCCAGTCAGATTGAGTTGAAACTTGGTATTTGTGTTTGCTGCAATAATAGAGAGTGCATTTTGAAAGAACCATAACTGTACCTCATACAGTCTATGAATTATTTCCCTTTGATCATCATTTTTATAGCATTTTCTGCTCATCTGGAATATAAAATTTGTCATCTCCAGCCAGAACATCTTCAAATTTGACAAGCATGATTGTTGAAAAATTACGGAGTGCAGTGCACAAGAACCATAATTATGAGTTATTCTCCCTTTGACATTCATTTTTATAGGATTTCTTGTCCGCAGCAAAACTTGGTGATTTGGTATGCTTACATGTAGTTGTTGCTATATTTGGAAGTGCAATGCAGAAAATTGTAACTCTGCCTCATTCTTTCTTTGTGTTATATCCCTCTGAATATTATTTTTACAGCATTTAGTGCTTGTCTGGAATATAACTTTGTCATCTCAAGTTAGAATGACTTCAAACTTGGTCTGCATGTTTGTTGCAATATTACGGAGTACAGTGTGCAGAAACAATAACTCTACCTAGCGCGGATTTTGAGTAATTCCACTTTGATCTTCATTTTCATAGTATTTCTTGCTTGTCCAGAAAGGAACTTTGAAGTCTCAAGTCAAATTGAGACAATTTGCTGCTCTTGTTTCATTATCATTTGGTCTTGAACCTTAATATTTGGTATTTATCTTTATTTTAGACCTTTACTGCTTTGTACTCAGGTGAGCGATATAGGACCATCATGGTCCTCTTGTCTTGATTAACATTGGTAGTAGAAGCAATGAAAGGCATTTTTTGGTTAAACATTCTCTAATCAAGGTATCCAGAGGAAAGACAAGTGACCAAGGAGTACAGATAAAAGAAGTAACTGTAAAAAGATAAATAGAGGGGGCTGAAGTCATTAGTCTGTTTGCTTTGAAACACCTCCACAATGTTTTAACCCTTTACCCCATAAGACATTTCTATGATATCTCTAATTGACCCTAAGTAACAGCAAGGATGAAGCAATTTCTTATGTGTATATGACACCTTTTGATAGCATAGAAAATACTGTGACAAAAGGTGAAATTGCTCATCACAAGCAATTTCACCTTTTGTCACAATGTTTTCCAAAGGCTTCTACAAGCAATGCGTAGAAACGAGCATCATCTTCAGGAAAAATAATGAAGTAGACTAACTTAAGTACAGTCTTGCAAAAAAAGGATAATCCAGATAGATAGAGTTAGGTTGTATATTGAAATAAAAGTGAAAAATTGGAACTAAGGGAAAAATTCATACTACAAGCAGTGTCCCCTTTTTCCACAATATTTTCAAATGGTAACCTCTGACAGATGGGGGGAAAAAGTCTTCTGTCACCTAAAGGTAATATGTTAATTCCTTGCCAAATACTAGTACATTTATTTCCTATTGTTTTATTAATGATTTGAAGAAGTAGGCTTTTGAAAACATTGTGGGAAAAGGCAAAAATGCTTGCTACCTGTACCAGCATTGTGTCCTCTTTCATCTTTACCCTTTCCAAATCAAATTTCAACGCTTGGGTAACATTTTAATTTGTTGTCTGGGAACACTCTCAATATGACCAGTCTTATATTTTGTTGTATGGTAAAGAGTAAAAAGTAAAACGGATGTCGTTTGAAGCCTATAGGTGATAATATATTAATCTTTTCTGAAACAATCGCACATGTTTTGTTGATGCTATAAGGAAACCAAGCTTTTAAAAGATTGTGGGAAAAGGAGAAAATGCTGGTAATCAGCATTTTCTCCTTTTCCCACAAAGTTTTCAGTTCCTTAGCAGGCATATTACTCCACTTTTGGACCATATTCAATTTACTATCTGTAAATGCTCTGAATTCGGATGCATCTAACATTTTCGTTTTTTCAAGATTTAAAAGACCTATTCCGTAACCACTGAGCTAAAGAGGTATCTCCCTAATGCCATTGTCAGGTATTGTATATAGATCTACATGAAGCCATGCATGAAGGAGTGGTCTCCCGTAACACACCCATTATCATTTATTGATGACTCTAAGCCTGTTATTTCTGGACAACAAATGGGATTAATGGCTCATTGGCCAACCCCAGACAAACCCCCATCAAACGAACATGAAAGTTTGCAACAAATGCATTCTGAAACACAAACCTCATCTGGCGGGATTCAGACCCATGTGGACAAATAACCTTGAGGTCATGTTGCCTTGACTGTGCAGCCTAACCTTGTTCCACACTTTTTTGAAATGCATGAACCCCCTTTCACACAGAGGATGCCTTACATGTTTGTAGTGGTTTATTCCCAGTTCGCCCATTCCCATTTCGCCAGAATTTTTACTGTTTCGCCCATTCTTTTTTTGCCCTTTCCAACTTCGCCCTTTTCCCATTTCACCAAATATCTGTCCTGCCCTTTTCCCTTTTTGCACAAATTCATTTTTGCATTTCGCCCAGAAGCCATCTTGCCCAACTTTCCCATTTCGCCCAAAGACCATTTCACCTTTTCCCACAAGGCCCCTTCCCATTAGGCCCAAACCCCATTTCTCTGATATCTGGGCCCAAAACTAGTGAAAAGTTCTCTAATAAGTTAATTCCTCAATTTATGGACCTTATTTTGAGGGTTATTATGGCCTGCACAAATCACAGGTGAGGAGGACATATTGGTTAGTTTGAACATCCCCTTCAAAAAATGGTGTTTCCCAGTTTAACCAATTCCATATAGGCCCTCCAACACACACAAACAGGCTTAAAAACACAGATGGGCGCAGCTAATGCCTTATTTTGGTGGTAATGACTATAGGCCTGTGGTAAAGGAACAGGGTGTAGGCTACAACACATAAGGGCCAAAATGGTGATGGGGCAAGCTGATAACTGGGCAAAATGGCATTGGGCGAAGTGGTGAAGGGGCAAAATGATAAAGGGGCTAGATGGCATTGGGCGAATTTGGCAAAGGGTGAATTTGCAAAAGGGCGAAACGGTAATTTGGTGAAAAGATGATTGGGCGAGGTGGCAATGGGGCAAAATGAAAAAGGGCAAAATGGGTAGGGGACAAGACGGCAAAGGGCGAAATGGGAAGAAAAGTTTGGCGAAATGGGAATGGGCGAAATGGATTTGGGCGAACTGAGAAGTCACCGTTTGTAGTACAAGTAAGAAATAAAAGATTTAGCAAAAAGCTCTCTGTCTGAAATGAATTATGCATTAACCCTTTACCAATCAATCCCTGGTTTTAACGACCTCCAAGGGTGATGCCTTCTGAAAACACTATGGGAAAAGCAGAAAATGCTGGCAACCAGCATTTTCTCCTCTTCAGACAATGTTTTCTACCCTTAGAAAAGTAAAGTTTCAATTATTGAGTCACATTCATTTTATCGTCTGCAGATGCTTTCAATTCAGACCAGTTTAAAATTTTGTCATTTGGTACAGGGTTAACACAAATGCGGAAGATTTTCAACCCGAGACTGTGTGATGTATAGCTAGTGCCTGATTCATCCATCACCCCATGGGATAACATGTTTAGCTCTTTACCAAACCACAAAATTTTAGATTTGTCCAAATTGAAAGCATTTGCAGAAGACAAAATTAATGTCACTGAAAAGTTTAATCTTGACTTTAGAACAGTAGAAAACATGGTGGGAAAAGGAGAAAATGCTGGTAACCAGCATTTTCTCCTTTTCCCACCATGTTTTCAAAAGCTTTCCTTCTCAGGGTCGTTAAAAGTTGGGATTGTGTGGTAAAGAGTTAAACTTTACAACCATCAGTAGGAAGGCTTTTGAAATATTGTGGCAAGATGATTGCATGGTGTTTAATACCGTTTTCACCATGATTTCATTTACATTGCTGCAACCAGTACACCTGCCAATGCTTTCCTGTTTATTCTACCAGTACTTCTCACAGTACTTTCCTGAGCCACATGCTGCTTTCCCACAAACCAGTAAACTATCATTGAAAACACGACCAGCAGTGAGATGAATGAATCCTGTTGCAGTGACTGTCTTCAAAACTCGGAAACAAATTTGCCAAGCTTGGAATTTGAACCATTGGGACCCCCTGTTCTCAAGTCTTTATGTTATTGACTGCAGTACTGGGACTGGGCTTGCAAAAAAGAGAAGAAAATTAATGCTGGTTACTAGCAGTTCCATGAATTTACTGTCCAGGGCCCGTTTTAACCAACCATTCTTGAGAATATTATGTGTCTTATTCTCTAAGGTTTTCTAAATTTGTAAGAAACAACTTCCGATTGGCTAAACCAAGTGGTTTAGTCAATCAGAAGTTGTGCTACTTACAAATATAGAAAATTCTGGAGAACAAGACAAAGAACGTTCTTAGGAATGGTTGATGAATACGGGCCCAGAAAAAAGAAAATTTAGACTCAATGATCTATTTAAAGCAATTGTTGAGACAGAATCTCAAACATGGCTTAAGTGGTATGATAGAAACCTGCTAAGTAAAGGAGAAAATGCTGGTTACCAGCATTTTCTCCATTTCTCACCATTTTTTCAAAAGCTCACTATCTTGAGTTTGTAAACTTGGGATTGTCTGGCAAGGTGATAGCTAACCATTAGAAGGAGGGATTTTGAAAACATTGTGACTGAAGGAAGACATGCTGCTGAATTACTTGTTGTCCAACAAATTGAGACACACAGAACATAGTCGGACTCGCTGAGTCTCAATGAGACGCTACAGTGATTATTTTTGTATTCTGACATTTATTGTGTACCAAACCGGAGGCGAGCAGTCAAAAATTGAAATTGCCATCGGGGGACGGTTATCTGTACTAACTCACTAATCTAATGAAAGCATGTGAAAAAGGCAACTTAAATTTGGCTCAAGTGGTAGTATTTGTCTTATAAAAAGAGTAGGCAATGTTGTGGGAAAGGTAGAAAATGCTGGTTTACCAGCATTTCTCCTTTTCCCACAATATTTTTAAAAAACATGATCCTAAGGGTCAGAAGAACATGGGATTGTTGGCAAAAAGGATTAAACCCACAGGAATGTGAAAACTTCGCCTTGTTCAGATCTATTTGTGGTTCAGAAGCCTTTATTACTGACCAAACAAAGAACGGATTAACAAACACTTTTGTCCAAAACTGCCTTTCACTTTTCAATTTCATGATAAAATTGGTTTATTTCTTACATAACCCTTCATTAGTTAATCAGTTTAATTAAAAAAAAGCCTGTTTAGACCTGTTGTAAAATTATGTATATTTCAATATTTAATGCCTTCTGTTCATGACTTTTATTTCTCTTTACAAGTTTACAATGCTTTTATAATATGTCCAGTTTGAAAGCATTTGCAGATGGCAACATAAATGAAAACAATGTGGGAAAAGAAGAAATTGTAGACAACCAGCATTTTCTCTTTTAACAACAATCTTTTCAAAGATTTTTTTTCTCAGGGTGGTTGAAATCGGGATCGTTTTGTAAAGAATTAATTCATAAAAAGTAATTGGAGAGGTCATCAGACCTCTCCAACAGTGTTGAGTTTAAAAGGCAGACTGCCTCAGAAATTGCTGTCTAAATCCAATCTTTGTAGGGGAATTGTTCCGATACACAGTCTATTTCGTCATGATTTTATAAAGAAATCGAAGTCTAAAAACTGAAATAGGAAATAGACGTGGTTTGTTTCTATATCACGAATTTCAACAAAATTGTAAGGATTTAATTGCATATTCCCTTTCCAACAATTTTAATTTTATATAACAATCTTAAATCTTAACAAAAAGAAGAAAAAGAAAAAAGAATTTCGTTAAAAATAGAAATGAACACAGCGGAAAAAATCATGTGACCTTAAAACGCGGGAAGAAGGTCGTGTGACTTACATAAATTACAAGGACGGATGAATACGGAATCTTGTTTTTTACAACTGAACAGATTTCAACTACCCGTTTATTGTCTTGCTTGTTTCTTTACATGTACCTAGATTATATTTAACGTAAAAGCATAAAAAGTATTAGAAAAAAATGATGTCGACCTCTCCTGGCTTCTTTTTTAAAGAAGCCACTTGTTATTATGAAAGTTAAAAATCATTAAACAGGAAAAGTGTTGACATAAGATTTGTCCCACCTACTCAAGTCATGACAAACAGTTATTTTTTTCACCCTCTGCCCTGCTTTTTTAATTAAGACCCTCAAGAAATGTTTTTCACATTATTTCAGTCATCTCTGCAGACATCAAATGTATTCTTTTGTTTTGTAGAAATTACCATAGCTGGTGGTGGTTTTGAAGAGCCTTGCTCCTGAATGTGGGAAAGAATATTATAGTTAAATCGTTACCAATGACAAAATCTTGGCCTAGTCCAAATCAGGAACATTTGCAGTGTGTTTTCTTTGCATTGCGAGAAAATTACTGGTTACCAGCGTTTTCTCCTTATTTGATATTATGATTTCACCCAAGTAGGGATTGTGTGGAAAAGGATGAAATTGAATAGTGAAGGAATAATCAGAATATTGCTTGTGACCAGAACCTTCTCTATTTTCCATAGTTATTTGATCCTTTCAAGGAGAGACACTATTGTTTGAGCTGGATTTGTTATATCAACTCTTTACCAAACAACAAAATTTTCGACTGGTCCAAATTGAAAGCATTTGCAGATGACAAAATTAATGTGACTAAAGAACTAAATTTGTTTTAGGTAGGAAAAAGAACATTGAGGGAAAAGGAGAAAATGCTGTTTATCAGCAATTTCTCCTTTTCCCTCAATGTTTTTAAAAGGCGTCTTGCACAGGAGTGTTAAAAGTCGGGATTTTGTGGTAAAGAGTTAATGTTGTCTGCCAAGTACTGCATGTATGCTTTCAGTTTGATATTGCCAGAAATTTTGTTGTTTGGTGAAGAGGTTAAGAACTTGCTGACTGCTGGTCAAAATCTCTGATACTTTTTTGTTGACTACCAATGGTTCAAAAGTATACAGACATGCTTTTGTTTATTATTGGATGTAAAAATAAATTTAACTTCTATTTATTTAATTTATTCTATACAAAGATTTTTTTTGTCCTGGGGCTCAGTGCAGACTTTTGCTTGACCTGTTCGATTATTTTTACCCCTTATTTCTGAAGGTATGTTTAACCAAATACTTATTAACACTTTTCCCTTGCTATCAGCCTAATTCAGGTCTATTTATGACAAACAGTTTTCCCCCTCAGAGACATTTCCTATTAACAAAATTCCCAATGATCTTATCAGATCTGTCATAATTATTTCAAATCAGGGACTGTACAATTACTCTTTATGGCTATTTTCCTAGAGTTTAAGAAGTTAACTTCAATAAATATTGAATGAATGAAAGGACATTGCACTGATAAATTGATTGAAAATTGACAATCCTACAAATTCATTGTATATATAAGCATAAAGCATATCATCCTACATGCTCAATATACCTCTCAGTATTAACCCTTTACCAAACAATCCCTGGTTTTTATGACCCTGAGATAGAAGCCTTTTGAAAACATTGTGGGAAAAGGAGAAAATGCTGGTAACCAGCATTTTCTCCTTTTCCCATAATGTTTTCTATCCGGCTGGAAACAAATTTCAATTTTTGAGTTATGTTTACTTTGTTGTCTGCAAATGCTTTGAATTTATAACAATCTAAAATTTTGTCGTTTGGTAAAGGGTTAAACTGCTGCACTCTTTTCCAAATAACAAAATTTTGCATAGTGCTAAATTGAAAGCAGTTGCAGATGACAAATGATAATTTCTGTCTGAGAATTGAAAGAGTAGAAAACATTTCAGGAAATATTATGGTGAAAATGAGCGGCATTTTCTCCTTTCCCCTGAATGTTTTTAAGGGTGTTTTTAAAGGTCGTTAAAAGTCAGGATGTGTGGTAATTGGATGTGTGAAAAAGTATGTGAAGTCCAAACAGAAAACATTTCCATTCAACAAATCGGCATCCTGCTAAATAACTAAAATGAAATTTTTCATTTGATCATAAAAGCCCCAAATATTGTTATTTCGAATTGTTATTTCAGGGAACAATTTCTCCTAATCGGAGAGTGTAGATCAAAGATCAGACTGCATGTTCTGTGCCGTCTGATCTTGATCTATCCTGTCCGCAAAAGGTCAGTGAGTTGCGCCTAACAGCCCTCTGACCCTGGGCTTTTTCGTTCCAAAACAAATTTGTTCCACGGCTTGTTCGTCCTATGATTGCGCGCTATTCCATTTGATTGCTCATGAATATTTATAGATCGAAGTAATTGATTGTATATTGGAAATTAAATGTAAAAGGCTAAAGATATTTCAAAATTATAGTTTTAAGGTACATAAGTACTCTCCCTTCAACCGATAAGGTATTCATTTGCTTAGTGGATTGACTTTTATGCCAATATTTGAACAAAATGTCTCTTTTTCTTTCAAACTATAAATTCCACACAATGGATTTCCTTGACAAATACCACTTCACTGGTCTGAATGCTTTGATTTGACATGTGGCTACGCTAGCCCCAGTGCTGCATTCATTTCTCCTATGGTATACTTGAACCCTGCCATAACCTCGACTCGTCAGAGAAAGCAACGCTATTCCATTCTTTTCTAAGCCAGCGTTGGTGTGTATGTGCCCAATTAACATGATTTGCACGATGACTTCGCGTCAAAACACAACCAAGGATGGACGACTTGCACGTAGCCCACCCTCGCGCAATCGATTGGGCACAGTTTGGGTAGATATAAGGTTGTAATGTGTATCAGGGGTGTTAGCAGCATTGGCTGTGGTAGTTTGGAAGCAATTGTGCAGGTGGGTGTTCCGAATATAGCGGTCTTGGCTGCTTGGATGCCAACTGTTGGTTGATCTTCAGTATGCCCTGTTGCTTGAAAATGTTTCCTAAGGTGTCATTAATAGCACAAACAGAACATCAAATATTCGTAGCAACAGCGTTCATCATCATACCAGCATTGAGCATTAAATTTTGTGGAATTCTAGGCATGTCAAAAATAAAGAAAACTAAAGTTTTTTTTTTTTCAACGTCTTTTTAGCTCACCTGAGCACAACGTGCTCAAGGGGAGCTTTTAGGATCACCCGGTGTCCGTCGTCCGTCGTGCGTCAGTGCGTCGTGCGTCGTCAACAATTCTTTAAACATCAACTCCTCCTAAACCGCTGGGCGGATTTGGACCAAACTTGGCTGGAATGTTCCTTGGGAGGTCCTCTTTAAAAATTGTTCACAGAATTTGATTCCATCAAGAACTCTGGTTGCCATGGCAACAAAATGATATTTTTTAGCAAATTCTTTAAAAATCTTCTTCTCTGAAACCGCTGGCCAGATTTTAAAATAATTTCACACAGATGTTCCTTAGGTGACCCTTTTCAAAAATTGTTCGTGAAATTTTGATCCGTCAAGAAACATGGCTCTGGTGAATGGGGGCTTCTTGCACTGTACAGAAATGAAGAAATTCTTAAAAATTCTTCTTCTCTGTAACCGCTAGTCAGATTTTAAAATAATTTCACAGAGATGTTCCTTGGATGACCCTTTCCAAAAATTGTTCGCGAAATTTTGATCCGTCGAGAAACATGGCTCTGGTGAATGGGGGCTTCTTGCACTATACAGAAATGAAGAAATTCTTAAAAATTCTTCTTCTCAGAAACCGCTGGTTAGATTTTGAAATAATTTCACAGATTTGTTCCTTGGGTTACCCTTTCCAAAAATTGTTCGCGAAATTTTGATTGGTCAAGAAACATGGCTCTGGTGAATGGGGGCTTCTTGCACTATATAGAAATGAAGAAATTCTTAAAAATTCTTCTTCTCTGAAATGGCTGGACAGATTTTGAAATAATTTCACAGAGATGTTCCTTGGGTGACCCTTTTCAAAAATTGTTCGCGAAATATTGATTGGTCAAGAAACATGGCTCTAGTGAATGGGGGCTACTTGCACTATATAGAAATGAAGAAATTCTTGAAAATTCTTCTTCTCTGAAATGGCTGGACAGATTTTGAAATAATTTCACAGAGATGTTCCTTGGGTGACCCTTTTCTAAAATTGTTCGCAAAATTTTGATTGGCCAAGAAACATGGCTCTAGTGAATGGGGGCTACTTGCACTATATGGAAATGAAGAAATTCTTGAAAATTCTTCTTCTCTGAAACCTGTGGTCAGATTTTAAAATAATCTGACAGAGATGTTCCTTGGGGGACCCTTTCCAAAAGCTGTACATATAATTTTGATCCATCAAGAAACATGGCTCTTGTGAATGGGGGCTACTTGCACTATATGGACATGATGAAATTCTTTAAAATTCTCTTTCTCTGAAACCCCTGGTCAGATTTTGAAATTATTTCAGAGAGATGTTCCATGGGTGACCCTTTTCAAAACTTGTTCGTAAATTTTGATCCATCAAGAAACATGGCTCTCATGGATGGGGGCTACTTGCTCTTATACAGAAATGAAGAAATTCTTAAAAATTCTTCTTTTTGAAACTGATGGTCAGATTCCGAAATGACTTTTACAGGTGACCTTTTGAAAATTGCTTGGCAAAATTATAAATTTGGTTCCAATGTTTCAATACCTAAAAAAAAAAAAAAGACTATGGTCATCTCAAAAATTCAGGTGAGCGATCCAGGGCCATCTTGGCCCTCTTGTTCTTATTGGCATGAAAGTCTATAAAATTAGACTGAAAGGTTTAAAAAAATATACACAAATTATACTGGCCCGTGCATGCATGTGAACATCGCTTCCAGCAGGTTTCTTCTGCAAAATGCTTTCAATAGAGTTAGAATTTGTTTTATTGGGCAGACAGTTGTTCACCCAAATATAATTATATAGGTCATTTGACATTTTGATTTTTTTATAACATTGCATTTGCATTTAAACACAGGGGAAGTTTCTTTTTTGGTTCAGTATAATTGATTTGTGTAATATTTTCTTTCCCTCATGCCACAAATTTTTTAGCAAACAGCTGTAAATGTCCATGGAAAATAAAGATTCATGTAAAGGATGAATTGATAAATAAAAAGATACATGTAATTGGGGAATTGTTTAATACAATTGCAACAGAGATACAATGTAAAAAGATTGTTTCTTATGGAGAAAATGTGTGTATTAGCAATTTCTCGTACTGGTGCAATATTATCTTAAATGACCCTACTAATGATTGGTTGCCTACTAGAGGTACCATAATGCCAACAGCACCTTTCTTGACTATTAATGCCTTTGTGGCCAATATAGTTCAAGATCAAAATGGAAAAAATATGCCGTTGGATCTGACCTGTGACCTACACTTTCCTCTTTGCTTATACAGTTTAGACAACAACTGTGAAACTGCCTTTACAAGGGTCTCATCTGGAAATAGACATTGAGCACTGTGGAAAATGCATTTACAGGGGTCTTATCTGGAAATAATCATTGACAACTGTGGAATTGCATTTACAATGGGTCTTGTCTGAAAAATTCCAAATAGACATTGACAACCGTGGAAAATGCATTTACATGGGTCTTATCTGGAAAATAATCGTTGACAACAATGGAATTGCGTTTACAACGGGTCTTATCTGAAAGATTACAAATAGACATTGACAACTGTGGAATTGCATTTACAGGGGTCTTATCTGAAAAATTTCCAAATAGACATTAACACTGTGGAATTGCATTTACATTGGGTCTTACCTGAAAAATTCCAAATAGACATTAACAAATGCCCACGAATTGCATTTACAAGAGTCTCATCTTGAAATAGACATTAACAACGGTGGAATTGTATTTACAAGGGTCTTATCTGGAAACAGACATTAACAACTATGGAATTGCATTTACAAGGGTCTTACCTGGAAATAAATATGTTCCTTGGGCTGTTAACTGTTCTAAGGGTTAACCCTTTCCAAAACAAGCCCTGGTTTTTACATGTCTGCAGGAAAAGTCTTTTGAAAACACTGTGAGAAAAGGAGAAATTGCTCGTAACGAGCAATTTCTCCATTTCCCACAGTGTTTTCTACCTTTTTTTGAGAGCCCTCTGCCATTTTCTCAAAATCGAAAATTGTCATCTGCAAACTCTTTCAGTTTGGAAGAGTCCAAAATTTGTCGTTTGGGAAAGGGTTAATTTAATCTTATAATACAAGCCATGGGGTATTGAATTTTCATTAGATCTTTACAGGATCTGGAACTATTACCTTTAGCCCTTTACCACACAGTCCAAATTTTCAGTGACACTGAGAAGGAATGCTTTTGAAAACATTGTATTAACCCTTTCCCAAACAATCCCTGGTTTTTACGGGTCAGGAATAGAAGCATTTTGAAAACAGGCGCGTAGCCAGGCGGAAGCCTTGAAGCCCGGGCTTCAACATAATTTTTTCAAGTATCGTCTTTCTGAGAAAAAATTAAGAAAGAAAATAAAAATGACCATGATTGCTTTTCTTAATACACGAATTCAAGTATTTATTGGCTTGATCAATTTCTCCTCCAGTTTTCACAAAATAATTATCTAAAAATCTTCAAAAATTTGATCGCAACACACCCGTTCAGACATCCCCAGATGCCACCAAATCGCACCAAATTTTCAAAATTTTCTCAGGGGAGATCTGCCCCCCTCTCGTGCTCTCCCCCCTGCTCGTGCCTTCGGCACTCGCCCAACGCCTATGGCGTTGGCTTCAACATAACAAATATCCTGGCTACGCCCCTGGAAAACATTTTGGGAAAAGGAGAAAATGCTGGTAACCAGCATTTTCTCCTTTTCCCACAATGTTTTCTACCCTATCATATAGGAAAATCATCTTTTTAGCAACTTTTAATTTGTCACCTTCAAAATGCTTTCAATTTGGTCTGGTCAAAAATTTGCAGTTTGGGAAAGGGTTAACCAGCATTTTCTCCTTTCCCACAATGTTTTCTGCTCTATCCAGGACAAATTCTGGCATTTGAGCCGTATTTAATTTGTTGACTGCAAATCCCTTCATTTTGAACCAGCCTAAATTTTGTTTGGTAAGCATGAGCCAAAACTAAAATTGGTCATGAAAAGGTTAAAGACATTGTGGAAAAAGAAGGAAATGCTGGTAATAAGTATTTTCTTCTGTCTCTGCAATGTTTTCAAAAGCTTTTCTCCCCATGGTTGTTAAAAATGGACATTTAGCAGTAAACAGTTAGACTTTATCACAACTTAGCCATATGAAGGAGCGTTTGATTGATTATTGCTAACCTGTAGCTTTCATTACACTGTTATAGATTTGGGTCCTGCAGTTTTTCTTTTCTCTACTGTAGGAAACATAAACTTCTTTCGCTGGGATCCCAGGCGTGGCCATTATCAAACATTTTTATGCTTTAATGATGTTTAACTCTTTACCACACGAGAAAATTTTAGACTGGTCCAAATTGAAAGCATTTGCAGACGACAAAATAAATGTGACTGAAAAATTGAATTTGTACTGGGAAGGGTAGAAAACACAGTGGGAAAAGGAGAAAATGCTGGTTACCAGCATTTTATCCTTTTCCCACAGTGTTTTCAAAAGGCTTCTTTCTCATGGGTGTCAAAAGTAGGGATTGTGTGGTAATGAGTTAAGAAGGAAGTTTCATAAATCACAGCAGAAAATAGAGAAAAGTGAAGTAATAACTGTATTCTCCACAATGTTTGTTATTCTGCCAAGGACATCAAATTTAGCCATGTATACTTTATCATCTACGATTTTTTTTCAATTTGGACTTGCCTGAAATTTTACTCTTTGATTCATGTTCATTTACTGCGACCTGATGAGGAAACCCTTTGAAACATTTTGGAAAATGGAGAAACTGATAACCGGTATTTTCTTCTTTTCCCACTCTGGTTTCTTTCTCTTTCAGGACTGCTAGAATCATTCTCTTAACCACACGAGAAAATTGTGTGCATGCAATCCCTACTTTTGACGACCCCGAGAGAGAAGCCTTTTGAAAACATTGTGGGAAAAGGAGAAAATGCTGTAACCAGCATTTTCTCCTTTTCCCACAATGTTTTCTACCCTTCACAATACAAATTTCAAATTTTCAGTCACCTTTATTTTCTCGTCTGCAAAGGCTTTGGATTTGGACAAGCCTAAAATGTTGTTTGGTAATGAGTTTAAAAATAATGTTTTGTGCACGTTCTTCAACTTAAAGAAAACTAATGCTTTGTTGCCTGGTACCAAAGGGTTAAATGACTTTACCAAAAGTCAAAATTTTAGACTTTTCAGATTTAAAAGGATCTGCAGAGGAATGATGAAAATTAAAATGTCTTTGAAGGCTTAGAAAACATTGTGGCGAGGAATAAATGCTGTTAGTTACCATTCTTTTCAAAGCTATCCTATTCAGGGCCGTTGAAACTGGGGACTGTTTTGTAAAGGATTATCGTTTTACACAACTTCCTGAAACATGCTTGCAGCAAACAATTTCGTGAACGTCCATGTTAACCCTCTACCAAAACAATCCCTGGTTTTTACAACCCTGAGGTAGAAGCTTTTCAAAAACATTGTGGGAAAAGGAGAAAATGCTGGTAACCAGCATTTTCTCCTTTTCCCACAATGTTTTCTGACCTGCTGGGAACAAATTTAAATTTTTGAGTTACATTTATTTTGTCATCTTCCAATGCTTTCAATTTGGACAAATCTAAAACTTTGTTCTTTGGTAAAGAGTTAAATAAACATGAACATAAATAAATCATCATTGTTTAGTGTATTTTTTACCTGTTCATTGCCTTTTGTTTAACCCTTTCTTACACAACCCAGACTGTTGATAACCCCGACAGAGACAACCTTTTAGGAAATTGTGGGAAAGTAGAAAATGCTGGTCTACCCTATCAAAGTTAGAAATCATCATTTTAACAACATTTAATTTGTCACTCTCCCTCAGGGTCTATAAAACACATGATTGTAGTATGAAGTTAACTGTATTGTCATTACTTTAATTTTTTATCATTCAGAAAACGCTGGACGCTGTCCACCAGTCCCTAGTGATCAAGCAGGAGCGTGTGTTGAACAGTGTTCGACTGACGCTAATTGTACTTCAGCAGAGAAATGTTGCAGCAACGGTTGTGGTCACCAATGTACTCTTGGTAAGTTAACAAAGAACTTCTGATAATCTCTGACCCCTCCAGTAGAAAATAAAATTTTGGACCTTATGATCCATATTCATAGCATTTGCAAAAGTCAACAGAGCTCAATTGATAGAGTTCGTGTTTAATTAAAAGAGTGGAAAATATCATAGGAGAAAATGCTGGTGAACATTTTTTCTCATTTCCCTTAAATTTTCAAAGGCCTGCCTCCTGCATATGGTGAAAACTTGGGATTGTTTGGTTATAGGATTATAATGCTAACATTTTGAAGAGGTGTAGTACCAAAGACACCATCTTCGCAAGCCAAGAGTTATGATCCACTACGCTACTCTACCCTTGGCGGATTGAGCTTGATTTGGACGATCACCCGATACGCATTTTCATTGGTTGCAGCTAGCTCTAACTGCATCAAATCAAATCGCTCGTAGCATTTCATCTTCGATAAAAAATAGAACAGGGTAGCGATAAAAATACAAGGTAAACATGAATACCTCCGTGAATGTGTGCAGGATTTGTAATGATTTATTACGGAAGAAAACATAGATGAACAATATTTACATAAAGTTTCAGTGTGACCAATCGATCAGCAGATGTTTTAGGCTATATCCCAGCACCCGACCATGGAATGTCGAAGTACATTTGTGGTTATTGCTTCATGTTGATTTATTGTATTCGTAAGCGGTTTGTAAAACGACATTTCATTGGCTATAAGAAATATGATGTAAAGGGAGATAATAAGCAGCATCCTGTAGGGGGCGTGTGGTAAGAATTTTGAAATCGGGCTCGATCCGCCAAGGTAAGATCAAAGTAGTGATCGTAACCTTGGCTCGCGAAGATGAAAACACAAGTTTAGGCAAAGCAATTGTGAGGGGGATGTGCCCCATCTCATTAGGGGCAAGTTCTATTTGTCATATAAATATGAATTCAAGATTTTTATACAATATACATTTAGCATGGCTCCCAGTATATATTAATATAAGCATGGCTCATCATATTTCTCACAGTATTTAAAAATGTGGTCAGTACAATAATCAGCCATAAAATTGCCTGGTTATGGTTGGACTGCTGCTCACAGGCTTGTTTCAACCGTGTTTTGTTTAAAAAATTACTGATTTTCAGTAAAATTGCAAACAGGGTAGTCTCGGAACATGTAGGCATCAACACTTTTTCCTTGGTAGGGGAAAAGTGTTGATCTATAAACACCTGACATTATGGATTCCAATTATTCCAATGGATGTTCATGTGATATTGTCACTTTTCAAATCAATTGAGTCTTGATCTGCATGCAAAAGCTACTAATTTTGACTCTAGCACACTAAGGCCGAGGGTCAAACCTGACTTCCACTGTTAACAGAATTTCTGTATCGTCCAATTATACCTGATAATTTTCATATTGTTCTCTAATTATTTTTTGCAAAAAGGTCAATTTCGGGTCAATTTATTCAAGTAATAGCAGCATTGTCTTCATTTCCCACAATGTTTCTGAAAACTGTCTTCCTCGGAGTCAATAAAACTTAGGTTTATGTGGCAAAGGTTTAATATAATGATAGCCCAAAAGTAACATAAGAGGTCAAGATTAGAGATGACATCAAATTATTCTATGAATTTATAATTTTATGATCCAAAACATAATAAATTTGACACATAAAGTATACATCATTTTTCGTAAAAAAGAAAGCAAGATAATGTGACAAAATTAGCAAAGGTGAACCCTTTATCAAACAATCTTATATTTAATTAACTTTGTACCAGACAACAAAATTTTTGCCAAGTCCAAATTAAAAGCATTTGTGGACTTTAATTAAGATGATCACTGGCTCTAATGGTGTGGTCTAATGATGCAGTTTACCTTTGATAAGGTAGAGAATATTGTGGGAAAAGGTGAAAATGCTGCTTTCCCAAAATACTTTCTAAAGGCTTCTTTCCTAAGGTCATTAAAGGTTGGCACTGTCTGGTAAAAAGTTAAAGACCCTAAGAAGGGGAACTTTTGAAAATATTGTGGGGAAAGGAGAAATTGATGATAAGTAGCATTTCTTTTTTCATGGCATTTCTGTCCTTTTAGAGACAAATTCAGTCATTAAATATAAGTTGGAATTGTCATCTGCAAGTGTTTTCAATTAGATCACATTTAGATTTTGATGTTTGTTAACCCTTTACCTCACAATCTCAATTTTAAGGACTCTGAGAGAGGTGACTTTTGAATACATTGTTGAAAAAGGAGAAAATGCTTTTAACCACCATTTTCTCCTCTTCCCTCAATGTTTACTACCATTTCATAGACAAATATCATCATTTGAGCAGTGCTGAAGTTGTCATCAGAAAATGTTTTCACCAGAAAAAAAATAAAAAATTTTTGTTTGTTAATGGGCTAACTCTTTCGCAAATGACAAAATTTTAGACTGGTCCAAACTGAAAACATTTGCAGACGATAAAATAAATGTGAATAAAGAATTGAAATTTGTCTTAGGAAGGGAAGAAAACATTGTGGGAAAAGGAGGAAATGCTGGTTACCAGCATTTTCTCCTTTTTGCCACAATATTTTCAAAAGGCTTCTTTCACAGGGGTGTTAAAAAACCAGGGATTGTTAGGTAAGGGGTTAAATTTCTCCTTTTGCCACAATATTTTCAAAAGGCTTCTTTCACAGGGTTGTTAAAAGTCTGGATTGTGTGGTAAATTAAGGGTTAATTAAACAGGTGAAATATAAAGCACAAGATTGATGGTTTCTGCAGATAGTGTAGACTATGATCAGACTGAGAACAACATTTTAAGTATAAATTGTGACTTTCTGCTTAATAATCTTTGCAAAATGTTTCAAATTCGATGTCTTATTTCAGGACCAGAAAAAGGTCGCTTTTCATAATTATATGAATATATTTGCTTTTTAACTCTTTACCAGACAACAAGTTTTGAATCTTGTCTAAATTGAAAGCATTATTTTGCAGACAACGAAATAAACATGACTCAAAAATTGAAATTTGACTGTAGAAGAGTAGAAAACATTGTGGGAAAAGGAGAAAATGCTGGTTACCAGCATTTTCTCCTTTTCCCACAATGTTTTCAGAAGGCTTTTTATCTCTGGGTTGTCATAAAAACAGGGATTTTTAGGTAAAGGGTCAAATTGTGAATGAATTATTACTATAAGTTTATGTAAGGAGAAGTACTACTTATGAAACTTAAATATTTGTCTTTTGTGTACTCTCCCACAAAATTCATGTTTTTTCCCAGGGTGCCGCACCCATATAAACCTCTGTTACTGGCACGTTAATCCTGTACCAAAGAATACCTTTGTTTCGTTAGTAAGTCAAAAGATAAAAGGCTCTTGAAAACACTGTGGGAAAAGAAGAAAATGCTGGTAACCAGCATTTTTTCCTTTACCCACAATGTTTTCTAGTCTAACTCTAGTGACAGTTTCCATCATTTGAGATACACTGAATGCTTCTATTTTGGACAAGCCCGAAATCTTGCTGTTTTGTATTCATCATCATCATGACCAACCAACCAACCTACCAACCAACCAACCAGCCAGCCAGCCAACCAACCAACCAACCAAACAACAAATTATCATCCTCATCATTGATAGATCATGCAGTCTTCTTACACAGTTATCGTACAAATCCAATACAACCCAACCGTCCAACCAAAAGGGCTTGCCCAGGCATGTAGATCTAATTAAGCTATTTAACCATATGGAAAATCATTTTCATAGTTGACTAGTGATCCAGTTAGCTAGCCAATGAACTGATTTCACATTGAATTTACTAAGCCACATATTTTCAGACAAATAATTATTTACAGTAGTATTTAAATATTTACTGAAAAGATATGGGAGCCTTTGATGCTGTGTGAAAAGGGGGCTAGATGTATCTGCATTAAAGTTTGGACCCAGGTCAGCCTGTGCAGGTAGATCTGGGTCAAGGGCTCTTGCTTTTTGTGAATTTCCTTCGTGTCAGACGACCATGCTATCCAGAGATCCGGTTCAGCCAAAGTGGATTTTATAGAACCATAACTATATATGATTGCTTGGTTATTATAACACATCACAGCCATGTGTTATATCCACTTTTGCTAGAGGATGGGTCAAACCTGTATATAGAATTAATTCACTTAACTCTTTACCACACAGTCGGGAGTTTTGAAAACATTGTTGGGTCGGGAGTTTTGAAAACATTGTTGGAAAAGGAGAAAATGCTGGTGACCAGCATTTTCTCCTTTTCCAACAATGTTTTCTACTCCATCAAAGACAAATGCCATGTTTCAACTACATTTTAATTGATATCTGCAAATGCTTTCATTTTAGACCAGTCTATTTTTTTCGTTGTGTGGTAAAGAGTTAACTCTTTACCACACAAGAAAATTTTAGACTCGTCCAAATTGAAAGGTGACTAAAACATAGAAATTTGTTCTGGGAAGGGTAGAAAACACTGGGAAAAGGAGAAAATGCTGGTTACCAGCATTTTCTCCTTTTCCCATAGTGTTTTCAAAATGCTTCTTTCTTAGGGGTGTCAAAAGTAGGGATTGTGTGGTAATGGGTTAAAAGGGATTAATGCAGATTAAACATTCCAATAATCACTTATCTCTCCGTTAAGCCTCTGGCATGAACATAAATTTAGTTTTACTAACATTATTTTTCGTAGTTGATTTCATCCTTTAGGTTGCAGGTTCACATCCCTTGCTCGGCTAATTTCATTGTGAAAATTGAGGATAGTCACTGCAATAGGATTCATAATTCTCTCTCAATACTGATTAATATTGCGTCAGTGTTTACGTGGGAAAGCTCGCTGCCACTGGCTTTAACCGTTTCCCACACAATGACAATTTTTGACGACCCTTGGGAAAGAAGCCTTTTGAAAACATTGTGGCAAAAGGAGAAAATGCTGGTTACCAGCATTTTCTCCTTTTCCAACAATCTTTTCCTCCTGATCAAAGAAAACTCGTTTCATATGAGCCACTTTCTAACTGTAATCAGTAAATGCTTTCAATTCCGACAGGTCTAAAATCTTGTCATGTGGTAAAGGGTTAAAGAATATCATGATTTGTTTATTGTCTATGTAGAAATTAGTGATGGAAAAGGAGAAAATATCAGTGGGAAGCATTTTTTTCCCTCAAATGAACATGAAGTTTTTTTTCCTCAAGGTAACAGGTTAACTCTGTACCACACAATCCAAACTTTTAACAAGCCTGAGAAGGAAAGCATTTCAAAACATTGTAGGAAAAGACGAAAATGCTGGTAACCAGCATTTTCTCCTTTTCCCACAATGTTTCCTTCCCTTCCAAAATCAAAATTCTATTTTTGAATCACATTTATTTTGTCGTCTGCAAGTGCTTTCAGTTTGGACTAGTTCAAAATTTTGTTGCTCGGTAAAGAGTTAAAACAAGGAATTACTAAATCATGAAGAATGGTTGACTGTTCCAAAATTTTGTAATTTTATGGCTAAATTTAGCTCTTCTTTAATTACTCTTTGTTGCTAGATAAAAAGAGTAAATGAAGTTTACATGCCACTTTTAAAATAATTTCGCTCATATCACACCAGTAAACTTCTGACTCATCTGTTTCCTTTGTTATACCCTGTGCTATTATTTGAATTTGCGATTATTTACTGTCTCCACCGGTTTCCCATATGGGCGACACCCGCTGAAGACTGTTAGTATTGTTACAGGGTATAGTGCAGATACAGGACAAAATCCATCAAGTTAAGCCTGGTTCTTTAACATGTGCGGTGTGTAGTACCATCACATGGGACCATATTGGCTCACTGTTTCGTCCGAAAGACTATTAGTAATTTTAGATGGCCAGCCGTGGGAATCAAACCCACACCCTCATGATTATGATTCTTACACTCTACCAGCAGAGCTATGCAGGCGGGTCATGCCAATGCTAGCTAGGCTACAGCTGCTGTTTTAAACTGTCATGCCCAAGAGCACTCCCACAAAAAGTCCAGTGCTTCAAATGAAGCTCAGACCAGGAGCCCCCAGGTTATGAATCAGTGTCACCTTACCACTGAGCCATGCCAGACTGGGTTGCTAAATGGCCATGGCTTTTATCAGTACAATATTTAACAAAAAGGACCAGTAGTAAGTTTATTGACAAAAGTCTTATGATCAATTTCGTGACAATTTCACCCGTCATTGAATCAGGTGACTGACGTACATTGAATACCATATAGATTTATTTATATAGATTTCACCTATTATGATCTTTATTTATTTGTGATTTTGAAAGAAGATATTTTGCAATTCAGGATGTCAATGGAAGAGTTTTTGTTATATACTTTATGGCCAACTTTAGTCCTTTTCACCTCTTACTATACAGTACTATATTGTAACCCTAAACCCTTTACTAAACAAATTCCTGGTTTTTACGACCTAAAGGAAGAAGCCTTCTGAAAACATTGTGGGAAAAGGAGAAAATGCTGGTAACCAGCATTTTCTCCTTTTCGCAAAACGTTTTCTACTCTTCTAAAGTCAAGTTTCAGAAAACTTTTGAGTCACGTTTATTCTGTTGTCTGCACAATATGCTTTTAATTTGAACAAGTCTAAAATTTTATTGTTTGGTAAAGAGTTTATGCGCCCAACAAACCCTGTGGATATTTTCAATCCACTGTACATCAGAATTTCATTAACTGCTTATGAAATGTAAAGATACAGTAAAAACCTGTCTTCGTGGCCACCTTTGCTAAGCAGGCAACCTTTATTAACCCTATACCAAATGATAGAATTTAGACAAGATTAACCCTTTCCCAAACAATCCCTGGTTTTTACGGGTCTGGAATAGTAGCCTTTTGAAAACATTGTGGGAAAAGGAGAAAATGCTGGTAACCAGCATTTTCTCCTTTTCCCACAATGTTTTCTACCCTATCAGAGACAGAAATCATCTTTTCATCAAGAGTTGAATTGTCTTCTGCAAATGCTTTCATTTTGGTCTAGTCCAAAAATTTGTCGTTTGGGAAACAGTTAAATTGAAAGCATGTGCAGATAAAAAAAATTAAATGTTACAAAAATGTTGATTCTCATTTTTCATAGGGTAGAAAACATGGTGGGAAAAAAGAAAGTGTTGGTAACTAGCATTTTCTCTTTTTCCCAGCAATGTTTTCAAAAGCTTTCCTTCCCAGGGCCATGAAAACCAGGGATTGTTTTTCCAGGATGTCAGATGACTTTTGGAAACATGTACTTGTATTTCATGTCAGACAAATCATAAATAATCATGAATGGACTTGTAAGGTTTTCCTAAATTGAATGTCAAAATTTATGCCATTTGTACAACTTATACCAAATGACAGTATTTTAGGCTCGTCCAAATTGAAAGCATTTGCAGACAACAAAATAAAAGTGATTGAAAATTTGAAATTTGTTTCGTGAAGGATAGAAAACAATGTGGGAAAAGGAGAATATGCTGGTAACCAGGATTTTCTCCTTTTCCCACAATGTTTTCTAAAGGCTTCTTTCTCAGGGTAGTCAAAAGTAGGGATTGTGTGATAATGGGTTAATTATAGTAAAATCACTTGATAAACCAGCCAGTGGTCATGACACATCCACATTGAAAGAATTTGAAGATGGCAAAATGAAAAGTGGCTCATATGTGAGAATTTGTATGTAAAGACAGAAAAAATATGGAAAAAGGAGAAAGTGCTGGTTACCAGCATCTTCTTTTCCCATAATGTTTCTAAAACCTTTTTCTCTAGGTATGTTTAATCTTGCATTGCTGATTATGGGGTTAATGTACCAAAGAAAAAGACAGTTGAAATATTGTGAAAGAAAAAGAAAATCCAGGAAACTAGTTTTCATTTTTAGGTAAATTTTGTTTTGTCAGTAGTTCAGGAAACATCTAACTTAGATCTAAGATCTACCTTTTACTTTCATTTTATCATTTTATTTTTTTGTAAACTTACAGGAAAAAAGCAATAAAAATTTAACTCTTTACCACACAACAAAATTTTAGACTGGTTCAAATTGAAAGCATTTGCAGACGACAAAATAAAGGTGACTGAAAAATTGAAATTTGTTCTGGGAATAGTAGAAAACACAGTGGGAAAAGGAGAAAATGCTGGTTACCAGCATTTTCTCCTTTTCCTACAGTGTTTTCAAAAGGCTTCTTTCACAGGGGCGTCAAAAGTAGGGATTGTGTGGTAATGGGTTAATAATGGTATTTAAGTATAGAATTAGAAGAGACTATTGTGACACAAGGAGTTAATTTGAATACCACAACATTATCAACTTTTTCATGTTTTTGCAAAATATGTCAGACGATATATGTTTTTTAATGCGAGATGACTGCATAATTATCTGTGCATGAATAAACAATGTAATTGAAGTAATCAATCTAGACTGGGAAACTTTTTTTTGACATTGATAGTTAACAAGTGGGGCAAAAGGTACGGCTGAACCTAATCCTGTTTTAAGTGGCCCTACCTTCTTTCTGAAGAGCACTTTATGACCACAGAAAGGTTGGGGAAGGAATATAAAAGTGGCTTCTCTAAGTTTAACTATTATTTATTCAGATTTGAAATGATATCCATGATAATGCTTCAGTCACCTATAGAGCCTGGGTGATGTTGATTAGATCTACCCATATTGTACAAGGACATTTAAATTGCCATCACCTGTAGAGTGCTTCGAGAACACAAATGTGGGTGGGGAAGGATTTAAAACTTCGCTTCTTTCGTCCATGATTTATTCAATAAAACCATACTGTTGATACCAATATAAAACTTGGTTCACATTGAAATAGATCATTTTTTGATTTACAAGAATGATTAAATGCTCTCTCCCGAAGAGTACTTAGTGACCCCAGAGGTGGGTGAGGAACGATAAATTTTGGGATCCTTAATTACTGAATCAGCACTGAACCTAGTTGAAATGCTAAGTCTCTATACCAAAGAAGAAGAAACAAGCTCGAAAGATTGTACTTCAGTTTGTAGCAAGATCTAACCAAGACAATCATGCGAAGTTTTAAACCTTTCCCAAACGACAAACTTTTGGACTAGACCAGATTGAAAGCATTTGCAGACGACAATTCAACTCTTCCTGAAAAGATGATTTCTGTCTATAATGGGATAGAAAACATTGTGGGAAAAGGAGAAAATGCTGGTTACCAGCATTTTCTCCTTTTCCCACAATGTTTTCAAAAGGGTACTATTCCAGACCTGTAAAAACCAGGGATTGTTGGGGAAAGGTCTCAAAGGAGTCAAGCTACTGGCCTTACTAATCTGTGGGGACATGCTTCTGGGCATGTCAGTATCTGTGACATCATTAGACCTAGGAGATATATTACTGTCTGTGTTGCAAAAAAAAGGAACATGTCATGACGGTGCATGTCTTCAGAAAAAGACATGCTTGGGTCTTTGTTGGTCTTCTTGGAGTTGCTTTTTGTGCTGGATATACTATCCCTGACCACTCTTGTTCTCGTGTTAGAACTCTTCACTGGTGTAGCTGAGAGCATGTTACCGTGGTCCAGTCAAGCAACAGGCACGTTTTGACAATAGTTATGGAAGAAAGCAAAGTCCTTGTAAAAGAAACCCACAAAAGCGTGGATAGGTTAACTGCCACTGCAATATGTCAGAAGTAATGTTGAAAGCTGTGTAAAACACCCTACAAATAATTATTGATTTATGTCCAGTCACAAATAACTAACTGCCGCCGGACGGCGAGTTTTTCAGTGATTTTGACGCAATCATCCCGTGACCGAACAGCGACCATCCTGTGGCAGTTCCATTTTGAGACACCCTCCAGTCCCTGTTTGAGGTTTAAAACAAAGTTATAATTGGATGACAACCAGACAATCTTTTGGCCATCTGAGAGCCCATAACTCATCATCTGAGCTCCGTCTTGACGCTGTCCATTGACCGGATGATGCCTGGCCAATATTTATGAAAACCTTTTATCTCCAAATCATCCGGCGACCAAACTGCCTTTGTCCAGGTGCCGGATGGAGCCCAGACAGGTACCGCTCGATTATGAAAATTTGTACGGGCACCATCCAGTGACTGTCGGATCACCGTGCAGCATTGATTTTGTTAAAATCTTTCCAGAC
This sequence comes from Tridacna crocea, assembly GCA_943736015.1. NCBI lineage: Eukaryota > Metazoa > Mollusca > Bivalvia > Cardiida > Cardiidae > Tridacna > Tridacna crocea. The sequence goes on along the minus strand of OX031057.1, from coordinate 27,699,116 downwards.
AGCGACTGGATGACAAACATATACTTTGGCGACTTGATGACTATATTATAAAAGTGTATATTGATATCTTACATCACTATAATTTATCAGTTCTGAAGTGAAAATGGCACTTATACCACCACAAAATCTGTTGAATCTTTTCCTTCATCAAGAGAGATTGCAAGCTGCTCGCCAAAGGCAGATAAATATAATAGCAGCTGCTGCTGTTTATGATCAGGAGCGTGCTGGGCGAGGCAACAGAGTGAGGACTGGGGGGGTCAAAACATGACTACAGAGGCGTGTCATCCTCGGATATTATGACATGCCTCTGTAGCCTGCTGGACGGCGGCACAAAGGTCGAAAGATGTCCATCCAGTCGCCGGTGCCTGTTGTATTTGTGACCTTAGGCATCTGTACAGTCATAGAACATTTTCAGGTAAAATGAAATTAAAAGTTCAATACTTTGGCTGCTTTATCCTTATTAACCCATTACCCCATAAGGCATTTCTATGGTATCTCTAATTGACCCTAAATAACAGCAAGGATGAAGCCATTTCTTTTGTGTATATGACACCTTTTGAAAGCATTGATTCAAACATTGTGGCAAAACGTGAAATTGCTCGTCACGAGCAGTTTCACCTTTTGCCACAATGTTTTCAAAAGGCTCCTACAAGCAATGCATAGAAATGAGTATCTATTGAGTAAAGGGTTAAAAAAATTCATTAAATTCCATTTGCTTTGCCTTCACACTTTACCAAAAGACTTGTCCAAGTTGAAAACAATTTACAAACAACAAATCAAATGTGTGTCAAATAATGATTTTTGTCTGTGATAAATGATAGGACTATGCTTTCATCTTTCCAGTGATTTTTGTCAGACGTCTCACCTCTGTTGCATGCGAGAATAGTTCTGGTAGTCAGTGGTGTGGAAAGAAAATTGTGTGAGAAAGCAAAGAAAGACAAAGATAGGTGCACTGGTGGCCAAAATATGACCTAAGCTATTGATACAATTAATTTTGCATAAATGTACACCTTCTAGAACTTACAGTAAGTTTCTTTAAAAGTTTCATCAAGGTAATTTCAGTTGGCCTCTAATATAATAATGAGTTAAAATTTGACAGGATCTTTTTAGTGTTGACAGCCCTCTTCAAAACCCTATAAATACTTTTTGTGTGCTTACAAGATAAAGAAATGGACAGGTTTAAAGCAAGCTTGTGCAATTTCATGGCTCTTTTTGTCAGCTTGACAAAAATTGTGGGGCATTGTAGGTTTAAGATGAGACTCCACATTTTTATCAGTCTGATCTTAGTTGTTTGCTAGTAGGATAAGCAACAGAAGTTGTGTGGAGACGTGACTTAAGGGTAAAAGAATTGAATTAGAACTCTTTATCTGGACTCATTGATAAAGATCTACAAACTTTAGAAAAATTTGCATAGTAGATCTATTTTGTAATATTGATTTACAACCCTTAGACCCGATCATTCTCTCCCAAGCAGTCCCAGGTTTTAATACAAGCTGGAGGCTTTGAGTTGGAGCCTCATTAAAAGCACTGGGTTCGGGCAAGATATTTAAACCCAAAGAACCCCAGGTTTTCACGACCCTGAAAAAGAAACTTTTTGAAAACATTATGGGGAAAGGAGAAAATGCTGGTAACCAGCATTTCTCCTTTTCCCACTATGTTTTCTACACTCCCAGAACAAACTTCAATTTTTGAGTCACATACATTTTGTTGTCTTTAAAATATACTTTGAATCTGGACCAGTCTTTAACGTTTTGTCCTTTGGTAAAGGTTACACTAGAGCCCTTAATAAGTGCTGGTCTGATTGCCGGGACATGAATTGAATGAGCTTTCACCATGATAGGACTGACATATCGTTGGACGTATCTGGTAAAGTCAGCTAAGCATTGAAGAATTTTTAAACCATTTTGATCCTAGAAATTGGATACTTTTGAATAGCATTTTATTACACCTTTCCGTCTGTTGGCACTTGTTTTGCCCAGTGCTTCTTATGAGCCATCCTCTGGCAAAAGGGAGTTTGAGACATCTCAAATAATTATATGTCCATTTATCCATTTTGTCTAGATATACTGGCTAAATCCTTATGTAGGGTTGTCTTTGGACATGTTGTAGGAAAATTTAGCAAAAGCAAAAAAGTCGGACCTAGGTAAGCCAGTGCAGGCTGATATGAGTGGATACTTTGTGCAAAATGCAATAAATTCTGTCTTTCAAAGATAGAAAACATTGTGGGAAAAGGAAAAAAAATACTGGTAACCAGCATATTTTCCTTTCCCTACAGTGTTTCTAAAAGCCTTCTCTGCAATGTTTCTAAAAGTCTACTCTTTATGTTGAAAGTCGTGATTATGTGGTGAAGGGTAAAGATCCCATTATATCTTGACTTAACCCTATACCACGCTATCCCTACTTTTGATGCCCCTGAAAAAGAAGCCTATAGAAAACATTGTGGGAAAAGGAGAAAATGCTGGCAACCAGCATTTTCTCCTTTTCCCACAATGTTTTCTACCCTTCACAAAACAAATTCGAAATATTCAGTCAATTTTATTTTGTTGTCTGCAAAATTAATGCTTTCGATTTGAACAAGTAAAAAATATTGTCGTCTAGTAATGAGTTAAGCAAAAACAAATTTGAAATGACAAATTGAATCTTTATGAATTTTATTGACTTGTTGGTTCAGTATAAACATTGTAAAACTGTTGTAATCTTTGTCTGATTAACCCTTTACCTGATGTTGAAATTTTAACCTGGTCCAAACTGAAAGCATTTGCAGACACCAATTTCAAGTGTTCCTAAGCTCCATTAATGCAGTTTTTCTTTCTAGGAGAGATTACACAGTGTAGGAAAAGGAAAAAATGCTGGTAACCAGCATTTTCTCATGTTCCCACAATGTTTTCTACTCTGCTTAACTCATTACTCCATAGATACTCATTTCAACGCATTGCTTGTAGGAGCCTTTGGAAAACATTGTGGCAAAAGGTGAAATTGCTCTTGATGAGCAATTTCACCTTTTGTCACAATGTTTTCTATGCTATCAAAAGGTGTTATATACCCATCAAAAACTGCTTCATTCTTGCTGTTATTTAGGGTCAATTACAGATACCATAGAAATGCCTTATGGGGTAAAGGGTTAAAACAAATTTCAATTTTTTAGTTACATTTATTTTGTTGTCTGCAAGTGCTCTCAATTAGGATCTGTCTAAAATTTTGTTGTTTGGTGTAGAGTTAAAATTTTGAAAAATTCTAGAGAATATCTCAGACTAGGAACATTCTTAACTTAATTTTTACCAGATAACCAAATTGTAAATCAGTGGAAATTGAGGGCGTATAGAGATGATAAATGTTGCAAAAGTTATGAAATTTTTATGAAACATTTTCTCTCTTCTCACAATGCTTTCCAAAGTATGTTTCCTCGTGATTTACCACACTGTCTAACAATCTGGTATTTTCATGACCCCGAGAAAAAAGCCTTCTAAAAACATTATGGAAAAAGGAGAAAATGCTGGTAAATAACATTTTCTTCTTTACCTACAATGTTTTCTACCCTTGCCAAAATGAATTTCGATTTTGTTGTGTGCAAATGCTTTCTATTTTGACTAGTCTATTTTCTTGTGTTGTTTGGTAAAGAGTCAACTCTTTTTCAAACAACAAACTGTTAGATTTGTCCAAATTGAAAGCATTTGCAGACGACAAAATAAATGTGACTCAAAAGTTGAAGTTTGACTTAAGAAGAGTAGAAAATATTGTGGGAAAAGTAGAAAACTATGGTTACCAGTATTTTGTCCTTTTCCCGCAATATTTTCAAAAGGCTTTTTCCTCTAAATAGTAAAAAGCAGGGCTTATTTGGTAGAAGGTTAAGCATGGTTGGTGAACTGTGAGACCTTGCATGGTATACCTCAAGCAGTACAAAACTATTCATGGCTCTCTCTTTAAAAAGACATTCTGTAATCAAATATAGAATGACATTTAATCCTTAATTTTTTTTCTACAAAATTTTAGACTCTTCGAAATTGAAAGCATTTGTAGACAATAATTAACATTAAATTGACTCATAGATTTAGATTACTTTTGGGAAGGATAGAAAACATTGTGAGAGAAGGAGAAATGCCTTTACTGGCATTTTATTCTCTTGCCACAATGGATTCAAAATGCTTTTTTTTACGGGACGTTAAAACATGCAGGGTTTGTTTGGTAAAGAGTCAATTCTTTACCACACTGCGTTGTCTGCGCATGTCATATTCTTCGAAGATTCGACGGTCTTATATGATGCATCACTACTAGCCCCGAAAGCAGGCTGACTGTAATATTACGCTCTATAAAGTAGCAATGTTGAAAATAGCTTTTACGTATCAATACGTTTGAGGATAAATGAGACCTGCTTTAGCAACAGATTTCTCTAAACTGGTGATCATAGTTGAGTGAATAGCACGACGTAGCGTTTTATTGGGTAAACCTTAATTTTTTTGTTTTAAATTCAAAATAACGGTTGTCGCGTAGGAAAGTGGTTCGGTTCTGTACCCAGGATGCCCATATCAGATAGATGAGTATTTATAGAATGCCATCTGGTGGGAGATAATGTACCACACTGACATAATCTCTAAGTCTTGTTAAAATTCACAGCACTTGCAGAAAGCGTTATTGATAGTGCTCACGTGATAGAATCAATCTTTGATCGGGCAGGCTATAAAATGTTGAAGGAAAGGAGAAAATACATATTAGGATCAGTATTTACTACCAGCATTTTCTACTCTTCCAACAATGTTTTCAAAAGTTTTCTTTCAGGGTCATTAAAACTCTGGAGTGTCCAGTAAAGGATTAACTCTTTACCATGTGACAAAATTTTGGACTGGTCCAAATTTAAAGCATTTGCAGAGGACAAAATTAAAGTGATTAAAGAATTGAAAATAGATTTGGAAGGGGTAGAAAACATTGTGGGAAAAGGAGAAAATGCTGGTAACCAGCATTTTCTCCTTTTCCCACAATGTTTTCTAAAGGCTTCTTTCTCAGGGGATTGTGTGGTAATGGGTTAAAGGGCCAGTTACAAGTATTGTTACTTATGTGGCCACGGTAGATGATCAAGATCAAAATGCAGAAAACATGCAGTCTAATCATTTCAACTACAGAGTGTCTACTTAGCTATAATCTTTATTATTGCATAAAGGCAGTGGCTAGAGATACGGTACCGTACCTCTAGCCCCGGAGTCTAAAGATACGGTACCGTATCTTTAGTCATTCTTATGATATAAGCTAGAGGTACGGTATTTTGTAGATACATGTAAGAAATTATAAATTTACTTCAGTTTTGATTATTATCGTTATAAGTATGTATTTGTAGGAATTGATCAACATCAAAGGACAGAAACTCGTCAAGTTGCAGCGTGCGAGTTTGCATCGATGCGCGAAAATAATAATTGCGTTGATTAGTTAGGTGAATTTAATTGCTTAAGATGTATGCGGATCTTACATTATTTTAACTTTTGTTGTTCTTTAATTGATTATGGAAAACGACATAATTAATTAATTACTCAATCACGGAAATTGATAATTAATCTATTACTCAATCACGGAAAATTTTCTGAAAGCACTTTCAAGCCAGTTTTGTATCATACGGTCAAAATGGCTCATATTATTCACGTCGGGAAGAAATTTGAAGATTTTCAAACATTTAAAGCGCAATAGAGTGCTATCAAAGTGCAGAAAGTATGCAGTTTTACTAGAGGGATTCTATGACTATACAAAAAGCCCAGACGCGCGTACAAACAAAAATAAAAGAAAGGATAAAGTATTACGGGATATCGCTGTACTGTATTCATGGTGGCAAGAATTTCAAAGCCAGAGGGACAGGAGTGAGAGAGCAAAGGTTATTTTTTTGTCTGTCTGTCTACCATCCATCTATTTATACTTATTAAGTTATTTTATTTATTCATTTATTTATCTACTATTGTGTTTGGAGCGGCGGATAGAGTTGCGTGTTTAGGTTCGGGTCTGGTAAGCATGATTCGAACTGAAATTTGGTGTGGGCTATTGCTTATGTATGGTAGAAGCAGAATTTTACGGCATGAATTATATATAAATATTTATTGCAAACATTAAGGGCAAAAAATAATGTGAACAATGAGTTCTTTTAACCAGTTCTCCGCACAATATTCTTTCCAAGTCACTGGCTGCTTTCCCACATAACTATCGTCGAAACACTGGACAGCAGTGAGAGAGAAATGAATCCTGTCGCAATGACTGTCATCAATCCTCGGAAAGTTTATTAGCCGAGCCGTGGATCGAACGGCGATCTCCTGTTCTCAGTTCCGGTACGCTATACCGACTGAGCTATGGGGCTAGGTCTGCACATGGTTGTAAATAACTTTAGGAATTTGATTGAATTAATGGTGTTTAACGCCGTTTTCAACAGTATTTCAGTACTTTTGCATCGGCCAGTGCACCTATTCATGCTTTCCTCGAGCTTTTATAGCCAGTACTCGGCACAATATTCTTTCTAAGCCACTGACTGCTTTCCTACATGCAGTACAAGTCCTTTGAAAACACTGTAGGAAAAAGAGAAAATGCTAATTTCTCATTTTCCAACAGAGTTTTCTACCCTTTTGGATGACCATTTTCCACCATTTTTCATCAAAATTTAAATTGTTTACAAATTCTTTGAGTGTAAAATTTGTCTTGTGAGAAAGGGTAAAGCAGGGATAATACATATGTTATATAGAATCCCTGGGTTAAGTAATCAAGTTCACCTAATAATCAACGCAATTATTATTTTCGCTCATCAGTGCACATTCACACACTGCAACTTGATGAGTTTCTGTCCTTTGATGTTGATCAATTAATACAAATTCATACTTATAACGATAATAATCAAAACTGAAGTAAATTTATAATTTCTTACATGTATCTACAAATACCGTACCTCTAGCCTATATCATAAGAATGACTAAAGATACGGTACCGTATCTTTAGACTACGGGGCTAGAGGTATGGCACCGTATCTCTAGCCATTTCTTCGATATAGGCTAGAGGTACGGTACCGTATCTCTAGCCACTGCCTTGCATAAAACGTGCCTTTTCGGGCCGTTATAAGCATGTATTAACAGGTAAAAATCGGGCGGTTAACGGGAGAAAACGTGTATTAATCAGTAAATTCATGCGCCGTTAACGCCCGGGTTTGTACTATCAAGATCCTCTAAACAACGTTTGTCCTTGTCAGATTTTCCCTAGACTCCGACCATCAACCTGTAGGAATTCGTACCATATTCGATCCTTTTCATGGCATGTCTTTGATGATATTAGTACACCACAAACAAACTTTTGCACAGAATCTCAGTTTAATCGAGATCTGAACAAAAATTCACCCGTGAAATGTACTCTAAAGCAGCTACATCCCACCCACTTTTTAGCGTGATCGGTCCGCCTCGCTTGATGTATATCGAACCCTCTGTTGCCTTCAGTTACAGAAATTTATATCCATGCATTCATCCCAGTTGTAATCGTCCAAATGTGTGCAAGTTTATTCCACATAAGTCCAGTGTGTATTAAAAATCAAAAAAAGTGTATTTACAGCGAGAGAATCAAAACTGGCATACAGGACTAACGGCCCTTTCCTAACCGTAACAAAAACTTCTTCGCCGACTTCCGGTTTTGACCCATTTTCGTACAGTACATTTGAAATTCGCTTATTTGCATTTCTATGGAAATATTTTCGCTATCTGTGCAAATTATTGTTAGAATACCTTAACTTTATGCAATAATAGCGTTAATTTACATTTTTTTCGGTCGTTAACATTCGCAGAGGCCCTCAAAATACTTAAACACCCTCGTGCTTCGCACTCGGGCGTTAAAGTATTTTTCGGGCCTCTGCGAATGTTAACGACCTCAAAAACGTGAATTAACCCTATATAATACATAAGCAACAATAAAATAGCAATTATCTGGTTATTTCTTTACCGAAATAGCAGTTATCTGGTTATTTTTTTACCGAAATGTCCGGTTTACTTGTCGCTCTATGCTGCCTATTGGTTACCACACGAGAAAATTGTAAACTCGTCCAATTTGAAAGCATTTTGCAGTCAACAAAATAAAGGTGACTGAAAAAATGAAATTTGTTCTGGGAAGAGTAGAAAACATTGTGGGAAAAGGAGAAAATGCTGGTTACCAGCATTTTCTCCTTTTCCCACAGTGTTTTCAAAAGGCTTCTTTCTCAGGGCGTCAAAAGTAGGGATTGTGTGGTAATGGGTTAAGATCATTCATGTTTTTTCTTGGGCAATGTTTGTCACATCATCTTGGTACATTCTGAGGCTCCAAGGAGTCCTGTGTTGCTAATAGTTGTAAAATTTGTTTGATTGATTGAGCACTGCTTAATTCTTTACCGCACAATCCAGACTTTTCACACCCCTGAGATAAAAGCCTTTTGAAAACATTGTGGGGAAAAGGGAAACCAGCGTTTTCTTCTTTTACCAGAATGTTTTCAACCCTGCTGGAGTTACATTTATTTTGTTGTTTGCAAGTGCTTTCAATTTGGATCTGTAAAAAATTTAGTCGTATAATAGAGTTTAACTCTGCTAATTAAAAAAGTAAAAGGCCCGACAGAAGGAATACTAAAAGTACAAATATTACTAATATTAATATTAGTTTTGTGCATTCTGATCATGGTTTGTATTGGCTGTCACTAGCAACTAAAGTCATGAAAGGTACTTCAGGGGTTAAATTCTTTAGTGTAGGATTCAACATGATGTAAAATTGTATGCTAAAATAATGTTCCTAACCTTTTTTTTTTTTTAACCCATTACCACACAATCCCTACTTTTGATGCCCCTGAGAAAGAAACCTTTAGAAAACATTGCCGGAAAAGGAGAAAATGCTGGTAACCAGCATTTTTCCTTTTCTCACATTATTTTCTACCCTTCACAAAACAAATTTGAAATTTTCAGTCACTTTTATTTTGACGTCTGCAAATGCTTTCCATTTGAACAAACCTAAAATTTGTCGTTTGGTAATGGGTTAAACAACTACATTTTTCTGACCTATAGGAAGAGTTCTTTTAAAACAGAGCTCCAGATAGAGGTTAGTGATTTTAATTTCAAAGTTGGAAATATAAATAACTCTCCTCTAAACCCAATGTTATGGGTACTCATTAGACGATTCTAATTAGTACACACAACACAGGATTTCGAAGAGAAATAACGGATTTAGATTACCATCACTCCTTCCTATCTTGAGCTCTGTAAAACGTTGCAGAAAAAGGATAAATACTGGTTACCAGCATTTGCTCCTTTTCCAACAACATTTTCAACCCTCTCATAAGGGAATTCTATGATTTGACTCACATTTTTTTTTTGTTTCCTGCGATCATTTTTGATGTGGATGAAAACGCTTTTTCTATGGTAAAGAGTATGTACAGTGGTTGTGTACATTTCCCTCTTTCACTGCTTATAATGCACCACTCATGGGCCCTTGGCAGACAGCATTGATCAAGATTAGACTGCACTTATTGTGTAGTCTGATCTTTGATCTATAATGGTCCAATAACAAGATACCCCCCACCTCCTTCCTCAACAAAAAACACCTTTTTTAACTCATTACCAAACAACAAAATTTGAGGCTTGTCCAAATCCAAAGCATTTGCAGAAGACAAAATAAAAGTGAATCAAAATTTGTAATTTGTTTAGTGAAGAGTAGAAAACATTGTTGGAAAAGGAGAAAATGCTGGTTACCAGCATTTTCTCCTTTTCCCACAGTGTTTTCTAACGGCTTCTTTCTCAGGGGCATCAAAAGTAGGGATTGTGTGGTAATGGGTTAAATAGCACCATGCATCATATGTTTTTCACTTTGGCTGGAAAGTTTTATTATACTTATCACACTTATCTGGCAGGTTAAGGGTTTGTACTTTTTTTTTATGTACTCAAAGGCCAAAGATTTATGATATAACAGAAGAATAACTAATTGTTTCATTAGCATATAGTGTATCATTAATCTTTCAAAGTGGTTCTTCAAAAAAGTGGGTGAAAAATAAAACTGTCTTTATCAAACATATTCTTTTCCACATGAACCCAAGTTTAACCCTTTACCACACAATCCCTTCTTTTGACGCCCCTGAGAAAGAAGCCTTAAATTGAAAACACTGTAGGAAAAGGAGAAAATGCTGGTAACCAGCATTTTCTCCTTTTCCCACAGTGTTTTTTACCCTTCCCAGAACAAATTTCAATTTTTCAGTCACCTATATTTTGTCTTCTGCAAATGCTTTCAATTTGAACCAGTCTAAAATTTTATCGTCTGGTAATGAGTTAAGTCTATACCAGAAAACAAAATTCTAGACTGGTCCAAATTGAAAGGGCTTGTAGAGGACAAAATAAATGTACATGTAACTTAAAAATTGAAATTTGTTTCCAGCAGGGAAGAGAACATTGTGGGAAAAGAAGAAAATGCTGGTAACCAGCATTTCCTTCTTTTTCCACAATGTTTTCAAAAGGCCTTTATCTCAGGGTCATAAAAAGCAGGGATTGTGTAGTAAAGGGTTAACTCTTTACCAAAAGACAAAGTTTGGAAGTAGTCCAAATTGAAAACATTCAAAGACAACAAATGAAATTCAATTTGGTAAGGGTAGAAAACATTGTTGGAAAAGGAAAAAATGTAAGTAATACCAGCATTTCCTAGATGTTTTCAAAAGCTTTCTTTCTCAGGGTCATTTAAATTCGATATTGTGTGCACTGAAGACTTAAACAACTTTGAGAAAGAAGAATGAAACATTGTGGGAAAAAGCCTAAAGGATATTTTTTATTATATTTATTATTTATATGTATTTTTTTTATTCACCAGCACTTTAGTTCCTTATCCCAACCATAATTTTCTCTACCCTCTCAAGCACAAATCCCATCATTTGATTCACAATTGCGAGGAGTCTAAAGTTTTGTTGTATTGTCAAGAGTAAAGCCCTTGTTGGTCAGACTTTTGATGGGTTTTATGGTCTGTGCCACATGATTTTGATCTGCACTGTTACCCAAAGTAACGAAACTTTCTCCAGAACATTCCAAAAACTGGCCTATTTTCACACAGTAGTTCAACAGTCTGACACAGTCAAAGGATTTTTCTCTTTATTCGATTACCATAGAAACTAAATCTGAAAACTACTTGTAGACTAAACTGTGAATTCCCTAGATTTCTTCTACATAATTGGCATAATCAGAATTATCTTTGTTGATGCAAGTCCTTATTATTATTTGACAAAATTTTGGACTGGACCAAATTAAAAGCATTTGTAGAAGACAAATTACAAGCAGCTAAAATGAAGATTTCTGGCGTTGATAAGGTTACAGATGTAACAGATGGAAATGGAGAAATTACACATTATCAGGGATATTTCTTTCCACTGATCAATTTGGTATTTGACTCCATATTTATCAAACTTAATCAGTTAAACAGGATGACTCTATTCAGCACAATTTTGACTTTGTCACATTTTGCTTTCTGTGATACCACTGTCATGGCAAACAAGATCTTAAAGCCCAGAATCGTGGATTAAGCTGCTCCATTAATGGAGCCCGCCCGGGTGGCTCAGGGGTGAGCTTGTTGGACTCATGACCTGGTGGTTGTGAGTTCGATACCCGGTTGAGGCAAACTTTCTTACCGGCGTACTTTTGCCTCTTACCTCTGCTGAAGCATGTGAGAAAAGTAGTAGGTGGCTTTGGAAAGAAAGTTGTGTAAGTACCGGTGTGAGATAGCCAGGAAACACATGTGCATCACCGACCCTGACTTTTAACGACCCAGGGAAAGAAGCCCTTTGAAAACATTGTGGGGAAAAAGAGAAAATGTTGGTTAAACCAGCATTTTCTCCTTTTCCCACTATGTTTTCTACTCTTCTTAACTCAAGTTTCAAATTTTGAGTCACATTTATATTGTCGTCTGCAAATGCTTTCAATTTGGACAAGTCTAAAATTTTGTCGTTTTGTAAAGAGTAAAGGTGCATCATACTCTCATGGTCATGTACATGCAATGAAAATAGCACATGACATAAATGAGAGAAGATTTACAAAGTTTTTTATAGAGATAACTCGAATTTTACCCTTATTAGTAATAGGTGGTTATCGTAGGGAGAACACATTTTAGGCAGGAAAAGAAACATGTTTCTGTTACATCTTTAAGGCTTTTTTTATCAGATATTGTGTAACAATTAGGACAGTGTATTATGTCCTAAGATCAGACAGGGTGTTTGTTGCGGTATGAAATCTTGGTATACATTACTGCCAATTAACATAAGCAGCTGAAGTTGGTTGTTGTACTCTGCAGGTTTCGTTCATATCTCAGCCATTTGAAAATATGTCTAGTTCTTCAAAATTGAGAGCATTTGAACTGATAAAGTCTATGAAAGATAAGAAAACATTGTTGGAAAAAAGATAATGCTGATTACCAGAATTTCTTTTCTTTTCCAAAATTGTCTCAAAATACCTTCTTCCCCAGGATAGTTGAAATGGAGGATTGTTAGCTAAAGAGTTACGGATGTGATAACATTTACCGTGTAATACTCTTCCTTTACTGATGTATGAATTATGCAAATGAACTCTAAACACTGAATATTTAATTAGATGAGGCTCTTCACATAATCCATTACCAATACAGACTGCATTTTTACATGACAGAATGACAAAACTGTTACCCACAGAGTATTTTTTGTGGTACAGAGTTTTTCGTACCTTAACCCATTACCACACGAGAAAAAGACTGGTCCAAATTGAAAGCATTTGCAGGCGACAAAATAAAGGTGACTGAAAAATTGAAATTTGTTCTGGGAAGGGTAGAAAACACTGTGGGAAAAGGAGAAAATGCTGGTTACCAGCATTTTCTCCTTTTCCCACAGGGTTTTAAGAGGCTTCTTTCTCAGGGGCGTCAAAAGTAGGGACTGTGTGGTAATGGGTTAAACCTCATAAAAATAAAAAAAAGTTTAAAGGCACACAAGGGACCAAATGTAAACAATTGCAAGTACAATAGCAGGTAAATTTAATTCATACAATTTGAAGGTATGGGTATTATCATCAGAGCCTGATAATCAATCTCCGAGCAGAGTTGTCGTTTGTTACCTCACATACATCTCTGCGATGGGCTAAATGACAAGAATCTTGTCAAACCGAGGAAAAGATGTTTTGTTACTGTTTAACTGTTCCATATGTAAAATTGTAAGTTTGACAAAGGAAATATGATTCTGGATACATTATAGGTGCGTTCAAACTGATGAATTTACCTGTATAAAATGGAACTATTTTTTTCGAGCCTCTTCACTTTTCAGAATCTTAAGCCGATTTTAACAAAAATGGCTGCGCCCATGAATGATGACAACTGATTTGACACACCGCTGGATCTAAGTTTGTACGATTAAAAATCAAGTTATCGTCCTTTAAAGATATTTAGGCATTTCAGAAAATGCCTCTTTTGTTCATTTCCTATCACTAAGTCTGATTGGTCCCATGCTGTTTGAACAGCACACGAAACAATCGATATTGGTCTTTCTTTCACCGGCGTTTGTGTTGCCATTTTGAGTTATGGTCATGCGACAAAAATATGATGTAATGAAGGACTACTTTCTGAGCCCATTACAGAGGTGAATGTAATGATCCGGAGTGCAAGAGAGTGCCTGATAATGTGTCAAAGTTTACAGCTTTTACTCTAGTTTTGCAGCGCAATTTTCTGCCAGTAACAGATACTGTAACTTTAATAGTGTGGATTACCTGCTCCTAACACTTCTTATCGTGTCAAGCAAAGCCCAATAATGGTGGCCTTGAGCATGTATACATTTCTCGTGATCCAGTTTTATTTTTGAAGAAAATGAAATACTGTGTTTAACTCATTACCAAACAATAAAATTTTAACTTTGTCCAAACTGAAAGCATTTTCAGATGACAAAATAAAAGTGACTGAAAATTTGAAATTTGCTTTGTGAAGGATAGAAAACATTGTGCGAAAAGGAGAAAATGCTGGTACCAGCATTTTCTTCTTTTCCCACAATGTTTTCTAGAGGCTTCTGTCTAAGGGTCGTCAAAAGTAGGGATTGTGTGATGATGGGTTTACTCTTTACCACACAAGAAAATTGTAGACTGGTCCAAATTGAAAGCATTTGCAGACGACATAATAAAAGTGACTGAAAATTTGAAATTTGTTTTGTGAAGGATAGAAAACATTGTGCGAAAAGGAGATGGTACCAGCATTTTCTTCTTTTCCCACAATGTTTTCTAGAGGCTTCTTTCTAAGGGTCGTCAAAAGTAGGGATTGTGTGATGATGGGTTTACTCTTTACCACACAAGAAAATTTTAGACTGGTCCAAATTGAAAGCATTTGCAGATGACAAAATAAAAGTGACTGAAAATTTGAAATTTGTTTTGTGAAGGATAGAAAACATTGTGCGAAAAGGAGAAAATGCTGGTACCAGCATTTTCTTCTTTTCCCACAATGTTTTCTAGAGGCTTCTTTCTAAGGGTCGTCAAAAGTAGGGATTGTGTGGTGATGGGTTAAGGTGACTGTTAAAACAAATAGCTGAGTTACTTGAAGTGCTTCAAAAGTGTAGTTTTCTTGTTAAATAGAAATGACAATTACAAGTAGTCTCACTGCTATTACTTTATTGCAACTGCGCTGGTTTAAATTCAGCCTACAGTTCTATTTGATTAATAATATTGATATAACAATAATTATCCTGTTACTTCGCCATCATTTCAACCAACCCTGTCTGAATCAGTTTTGTTGGATTCTGAGTCAATTCACATTTAGTACCATACATTTTCAATTTTTGCAATATGCTAGCTCCAGGGATCAAACAGGGGGATTGAACACTAGTTTGGAAGAAATATTATACATGTATTATGCAATGCTATGTTAGATCCATGCAATCACTCTTCTTCCATAGTATTTAACTTTGTTAAAAAAAATTCAGAGTTTGAACAACCACATAGGAGAAATTTTTTGAAAACTGTAGGAAAACATGGGTCAAATGTGATTGGGAAGCCAGGCTTGCGTGTCGACAATGCTTATTTTGTTTTGTAAAGAAAAGTCCCTGTGCTGTTGGGTTTTGTACTATAACATATAACTTCTCCCCAATGTGTTGTGTATGGGTTTGGACAAGTCTTTCATTTTTTAAATTTAATCTGTTGGCTGTAAATAAGGACAATTATAAAATTTGTCATCTGGCAGATTAATTTTCAAAACCTGTATGTATGAACGTCAGGTAACCAATTGCAGACAATAGCATGTTGACAAAGCATGTTTTATTTAGAAGAAAAGTGTTAATGCACTAATGGGTTTTGTAGTATAACATGCAACCTTTCTACCATAACATTTCATTACCACGTGAACAAACACTGTCTGTTTCACTCTTTACAAAACAATCCCTTAAATTTTTGATTTGGAAAGAAGGCTTTGTAAAATTTTGCAGGAACAGTGAAAATGCTGGTCTCAGCATTTGTCCTTTTTGAAAAGTGTTCTCATAATGGACATTTTTCATTTTCTCTCAGTGTTGTCTAAGTGTGATCTCTGACAAATTTTTTCAGCACATGGACCTTTTTTTTCCCCCAAGATTTTTAGGTGACTGACAAAGTGCAGGATTTGTAATTTTAAAGTGTAATGCAACAAGAGTTTGTTTCGCTTTAATTTTAGAAAATGTTAACAAAAACATATCATCTTGATTCAGCTCTACAAAATCGACAGTATAAGATATAAAAAACGTGATAAATGTCTGTGGCTTTTTTTTTGGTATTTTTTCTGTAAAATTTTCATATCCTGCTTTTATGTCACAAGATACTGGTTATTGCGCATCACGGCTAAAATACACTTTAACTCTTTACCACACAATGTCGACTTTTAAAGACCCTGTGGAAAAAGCCTTTTGAAAACATTGTGGAAAAAGGAGGAAATGCTGGTAACCAGCATTTTCTACTTTTCCAACAATATTTTCTACCCTATCAAAGCAAAATTGCACCATTTGAGCCACTTTGAAATTGTTTTCTGCAAATGCTTTCAATTCAAATTATAAGTTTGCGGTGAGGTAAAGGGTTAAACCTTTACCAGATTTACAGAACTTCAAACCTGTCCAAATTCAAAGCATTTGCAGACAGCTAACAAAATGTCACTCAAATTATGGTAACAAGTACTGGTGTTACCAGCCTTCTCTCCTTTTTCACACAATATTTTCAAATATATTCTAAATATCATGGATGTTTAAACTAGGGATTGTGTGGTAGAGGGTCAAAAAGTCTAGATATTGAGTTTTGTAGTAAATCTCTTTTTATGGTGTTTAATGCAGTTTTCAACATTCTATCATTTATGTCATGGTGGCCAGTGCAGCTACTCAAGCTTTCCAGGAGTTGTACTCAGCACAATATTCTTTTCAAGCCATAATGTCTGTCTACCCACACAAGCATCTCATCATGGAAACAATGACCACTATTCAATAGGTGAGTGCAACACTATTCTAAGTGCCCGTACAATGTACAGGCACTTAGAATAGTGTTGCATTTACATATCGTATTGAGAGGAATGCATTCTGTTAATTAACTTTCATCAATCCTCTGAAAGAAACTGGCTCAGATTGATACTCTAACCAGGGACCTGGCCTGTTCTCATTTAGTCCTATGGGATACTGACTGCTTAACCCATTACCACACAATCCCTACTTTTGACGACCCTAAGAAAGAAGCCCTAAGAAAACATTGTGGGAAAAGGAGAAAATGCTGGTGACTAGCATTTTCTCCTTTTCCCACAATGTTTTCTAGCCTTCACAGAACAACTTTCAAATTTTCAGTCACTTGTATTTTGTTGTCTGCAAATGCTTTCGATTTGGACAAGCCTGAAATTTTTTTTGTTTGGTAAAGGGTTAACCCATTACCACACAATCCCTGCTATTGACGCCCCTGAGAAAGAAGCCTTTGGAAAACATTGTGGGAAAAGGAGAAAATGCTGGTAACCAGCATTTTCTCCTTTTCCTACAATGTTTTCTACCCTTCATAAAACAATTTTCAAGTTTTAGTCATTTTTATGTTGTCATCTGCAAATGCTTTCAATTTGGACTAGTCTAAAATATTGTCGTTTTGTAATGGGTTAACAAACTTTGCCTTGTGTAATCAGTCACATCCTAATCATTTTTTCTTTATACAAGAAAAAGAATTTGATCAAAATCAAGTTTTGTGAAGCTCTAAAGCTGTTGAGTCCATAAGGTTAGCAGGAAAACAGAGATCAGGATCAGACCGCAGTTAGAACAATGCACTCTGATCTTGGATCTATATAATTTACTATGCCGACTGCCGAGATGTTTTGAAAAAAGAGCAACAACTTCTGTATTGAAAATGTCTGCTGGATTTCAATTCAGAACTCGCTACCTTTCTCAAACATTCCTTACTTTCAATAACCCTAAGGAAAAAGGATGGGAAAAGGGACAAACATGCTGGTAAAATATGTTAGAATCTATTTACAGTAAAATCCCACCATGTCATCCACATTTAGCAGGGTGGCAGAAGACCTTGCTTTGGTGTTTTCAAACACCTTGCAAGAGTGGCTTCCTTTGATCTCTCGATCCCTTGATTCGAATTGCTTTTCTAATTAGGCTAACTCCTGAATTACTGCACATTGATACTTTGTACGTATATGCTAAGATGATCAATGTATAGTGTAGGAACTCCAGAAAATAATGTTACAAGTGGCTAAAAATCTGAAAAACAAGTTCCATATATACTGGTCTTTACTCTGGCTATGCTAGACAGAGTTATGAGCATGATTCATAATTATATTTTCATTCCTTTATGAACTGAATTTATGATTCCATTTAGGAAAGAAACTTTGAAGACAATGATTGTAGGAAAAGGTAAACGTGAAGCGATGAAAACAAGCATTTCTGTTTACACAAATATTTGCTACCCTGAGACAAACATTAGTCTCATCATTTTAGCCGCATTCAATTTGTCATCTGCAAAGTCTAACTCTTTAGCAAACAACAAAATTTTTAATTTGTGGAAGTTGAGAACCTTTGCAGATGATGAAGTAAATCTGGCTTAAATTATGGGATTTGTCTCTGGAAAACATTGTGGGAAAAGGAGAAATTGCTGGTTACCAGCATTTTCTCCTTTTCCCATTATGTTTTCAAAGTTCTTCTTTCTTAGGGTTGCTAAAACGTAGGATCATGTGGTAAAGGGGTAATGGTTTCAAAATGAACAAAAATTTTTAATGTCTTAGGGGTATGTTCTTATAATAGGAAATGACTAATGTATGGTTTTTGTTAATTGTCAAAATAACCATCAAACCTGTTGTCAGAATCTGTTCATTTTTTACCCTTAAAGTGCATGTCTCAGGTACATCTACCTTTTGTGCTCAATGTAGATCAAGATCAGGCAGCACAAAAAATGCAGTCTGATCTTTGAGAAAAGAGCTGGACATCCAGGAATTACTGGTTTGATTCCTTAATTAGCCAAAGTCTTTATGAGGGATTGTTTATAGTCATTTAGACAAGATTTATTCCTCTCTTATCTGTGAACTTTATTCAAAGATAAAAAGGTGGAAAAATTGCTTGAACAGAACATTTTGTGTAAAGTACTTGTTGAAGTAGCTCCAAGAAAAATTGGCAGGTATTCAGACTGAAATAGCTGAAATAATGTTGAAAATGGCATTAACTCTTTACCAAACAATAAAATTTAAGTTTTTACCAGATCAAAAGCATTTGCAGATGACAAAATAAAAATGACTAAAAATTTGAAATTTGTTTTGTGAAGGGTAGAAAACATAGTGCCTGACAACGTGGCCGATCGTGACAAATCGCAGTAGAAACATAGTGAAGTCTTCATAAGTGCATTATGATCGCAGTAGTGTCTTCATGATCGGGAAGCTCTGCGCTCTCGCCACGCTTATTTTGAACATGCTCAAAACAAACGTAGTGGGATTGTGGCCAACAAGAATCGGGGTAAAGTCTTAAAAAGAGTATAGTAGAAACGACGTAATCGTACAAGCAGCATGGAAGCATGGTAGAGAGATCTTTATAATCGTAGTAAAAGCACAGTAAAAGTGCAGTACAGTCTGGAACATATCGAGTACGCTCCTACAACGTTCCCATTACGTTCTTGCCACGTTCCCAATATGATCTCTCTACGTTCCTGACGATCATATGAAGATCTACCATGACCTTAGACCAATCATACTACGACCTATCAGGCAGCAGTTTGTTTTTATAGCGCTGATATTTGACCAATCATCATCTGTCAACTACATATAAAGGGTGGCACTATACTTCACAATCATTTGCAGTTGAGACTTCAAACTTTGCACATCTTGTTACAGTTGCAAAAATTGAAAATGCCCCATAAACCCTGCGGTAAATGCCGTGAAAAATCTGCGGTTGCAAGCTCTGTGACTGACAAGATCTTGAAAATCCTGCAGCAGAAAATACTGAGGCCGAAAACGAGCAATACGAGCCTTCTGCCGTAGAAGCTGGTGCCCTTTCTTCCTCGGAAACTGAAAATGCCTGATCCCGCTATTGTTTGGAAAGGAGAGAAAAATAATGTTTGAAACCGAAGATATATACAACATCACCAAAATCGTACTGGAAGCGTACTACAAGTGTGATATGATCGGCACCACCATAGCGATATCGTTGTACAGTCTTTTAAGTCTGCGTAGTGTCGTAGTATGATCTTGAATGTCGTAGCAGAAGGGTAGTATAAACGCAGTAAATGGGGCCGCTGGTCGGCAACAGTCTGTATAGCATCGTAGTAGAAGCATGTCAGCAGTGCGTTGAACAAGGTCGCAATGAAGACCATACGTAGTATGGTCGTAATGAAGACCATAGTTTGCCAAATTGCTTGATTTAGACGCTGATCCGCCCAGATCCACCCCGATCCAATACTTTTTCAGATCATGGCTTTGTCGGGATGATCGTCCTAAAGTCGCAGCTGTGTGTGAACGGGGGCAAAGAGTGAAAAGATACAAATACTGCATTTTCAATACTTTTTTTGGTAGAATATCTGGCAAAAAAGGGGGTACTAGAAATCCATGATGAGACTGCAAGTTCTTTGCTGTCTAATCTTGATCAAAACTACCCTCTCATACAACTTACGGTTATGTAGGTTCATTGCTTGAAGTCAGTTTAACCCATTACCACACAATCCCTACTTTTGAAGCCCCTGAGAAAGAAGCCATTAGAAAACATTGTAGAAAAAGGAGAAAATGCTGGTGAACAGCATTTTCTCCTTTTCCCACAATGTTTTATACCTTTCACAAAGCAAATTTCAAATTTTCAGTGACTTTTATTTTGTCGTCTGCAAATGCTTTCAATTTGGACCAGTCTAAAATATTGTCGTTTGGTAATGAGTTAAAAGGATGTACATGTATAATGTTTTGTTGACTGTCTGCTTTTATACATTTTTGATGAATGGATAACATCTTCAAGTTATTTAACTCTTTACCACACGGGAAAATTTTAGACTGGTCCAAATTGAAAGCATTTGCAGACAACAAAATAAAAGTGACTGAAAAATTGAAATTTGTTCTGGGAAGGGTAGAAAACACTGTGGGAAAAGGAGAAAATGCTGGTTACCAGCATTTTCTCCTTTTCCCACGGTGTTTTCAAAAGGCTTCTTTCTCAAGGGCGTCAAAAGTAGGGATTGTGTGGTAATGGGTTAATCCCTTTTTTACTTGACAATTTCCTAAGGGATATAAACCAGTCAAGATTGAATTCTACACTTTACTACAACAGTTGAGACTTGTTCATTTCCAAAGCTAATGCACTAATAACCAATTTCATAGGATTCAAATAACAAAAGTTATTTCTGAAAGGGTTAACAATATTGTTGGAAAAGGAGAAAATTCTGAGTAACAGCATTTTCTCCTTGTCCCACATTTTCATTGGGCTTCCACCTCAAGTTTATTAAAAATTTGCATTGCTTGACATTTGAGATTAATCACTAGATTTAGTTTAATTCTTACACACACAATCCCGACTTTTGACAACCCTGAAAAAGAAGCCTATAGAAAACACTGTGGGAAATGGAGAAAAATGCTGGTTTAAACCAGAATTTTCTCCGTTTCCCACAGTACTTTTTACCCAATCATAGTCAGAAATCATCATAGTAACAAGATTTAATTTGTCATCTGCAGATGCTGTGAATTTGGTCCAGTCCAACATTTTGTTGTTTGGTAAAGAGTTAATGACGACATGGACTTATTCTGTCAGTGTGATTACAAGTGACCAACTGTTTTAGCAACAGGCACATTTGCTGCTTGGTCATAAATGATAATTAATGAAATATTGCTGGAAAAATGACACTGTACACAGAACAAGCCATGCATCTCAATGCTTCATTATTTCATTACTAAACAACAAAATTTTTGACCTGTCCAAATTGAAAGCAGTCAATTGATTATATAATATAATTTACAGTTCAGCAGATCATGGTTGTTATTTGCTGGCTTGTGAGAACACTATGTAAGACAAGAAAATGCAGCAACCAACATTTTGTCCTATACCCATGCTGCTCCAACAGCCTCCAGTCTCAGAATTGTCAACCCATAACCCTTTACCCCATAAGGCATTTCTATGGTATCTCTAATTGACCCTAAATAACAGCAAGGATGAAGCTGTTTCTTATGTTTATATGACACCTTTTGATAGCATAGAAAACGTTGTGGCAAAAGATGAAATTGCTCGTCACAAGCAATTTCACATTTTGCAACAATGTTTTCCATAAGGCTCCTAGTTACAAGCAATGCGTAGAAATGAGTATCGGTGGAGTAAAGGGTTAAGCAAACATTATGATGCAATTTCACAACCCCTAGAAAAATAATTTTAGAAATAATTCTAAGGAAAAGAGACAATGTAGGTTACCAATAATTAAATTTTTATACATTGAAAGAAAAACTTCACACATTTTGTTGTCAGCAAATTATTTTGATTTGGACACTTTCAAAATTTTTGTTGTGTCATAAAGTGATAGAATAAAGAATGTTTCGGAAAAGGGGTTAGCGGATAATTACAGGTAGTTATATAAACTAACAAGGTGACAGAAGGGTCATTGTAACCCTCTTAGTCACCAGCTTTCCCCTTAGGATAGTCAAATACTGCGGGTATGTCATAGTTTGACTACCAAGCACAGCAGAAATGCTGTCAGAAAACTTCACTCCTCTCTCTGATAGCAACATCACCAGTCGCAGACACCTACTGCTATTTGCACTCTGTGTATCAGACTTCTTTAGAAAACATTGAGGGAAAAGGAAAATCTGCTTTTGATACTTGTTTAAATGGTATTTTAAGTCTTTACCAAATGACAAATTTTTGGACTGGACCAAATTCAAAGCATCTGCAGACAACAAATTAAATCTTGGTAATATGATGATTTCTGACCTTGCTACGGTACTAGAAAATATTAAGAGAAAAGGAGAAAATGCTGGTAAGCAGCATTTGCTCCTTTTCCCACAATGTTTTCTATTGGCTTCTGTCTCGGGGCTGTTAAAAGTCGGGATTGTGTGGTAAAGAGTTAATGCCATTTTAATACAATTTCATCTATATCATGGTAGCCAGTGCAACTGTTCATGCTTTACTGGGGTTTCTGTTTCCAGTACTTGACACAAATTTTTACATTGCTTTTGGCATATATTCCGTAATGTTGAAGCGAATATCACCAGGCGCTAGCGTAGCGCAAGTCAAATGCAGGGTATACAAGATCAAGCCAGCAGTTGTTGATATGACTTGAATAATTGTAAAAGAAGCCAAATATTTTCCAACCAATCCCTGGTTTTCACGACTCTGTGAAAGAAGCCTTTTGAAAACATTGTGGGAAAAGGAGAAAATGCTTGTAACCAGCATTTTCTCCTTTTCCCACAATGTTTCCTACCATTCCTAAAACAAATTTCAATTTTTTGAGTCTCTATTTAATTTTGTTGTCTGCTAAGGCTTTCAGTTTGGAACAGTCTAAACTTTTGTCCTCTGGTAAAGAGTTAACTCATTACCACACGAGAAAATTTTGGACTGGTCTAAATTGAAAGCATTTGCAGACGACAAAATAAAGGTAACTGAAAAATAGAAATATGTTCTATGAAGGGTAGAAAACACTGTGGGAAAAGGAGAAAATGCTGGTTACCAGCATTTTCTCCTTTTTTCCACAGTGTTTTCAAGAGGCTTCTTTCTGAGGGGCGTCAAAAGTAGGGATTGAGTGGTAATGGGTTAAGCATCTTTCAGTCAAACAATCAGTAATTGTCGTCTGCTAAATCCTTTGAATTTTAAATCCAAATTTTTGCCATTTTATTAAGAGCTAACCTTTCACCAAATCAGTCTGTATTTTTTGACACTGAAAAAAGAAGTCTTTTGGAACATTGTAGGAAAAGAACGAAATGCTGGTTACTAGCTTGTTCTCCTTTTCCCACAACATTTTCACAGGCCTTTTTACTCGGAGTCATTAGTTCTGAAGTCTTTACCACATAATCCCAACTTTTACAACCCCAAAAATAAATTCTTTAAAAAAAAAAATTAGAAAAGAAAAAAATGGTTAATAGCATTGTCTTCTATTCCCACAATGTGTTCTTATTTTCAAAAAAAAAAAATCCAATTTTCAAATCATATTTTTTTGTTGTCTGCAGAATGCTTTCAATTTTGATGAGTCCTTAATTTTGTCCTATGATAAAGAGTTAACCAAGAATCTGGATTAGACGAAATTGAAAGCATTTTCAATATTATTCCAGTTATATTACAGCAGCAAGTTTACCTACCTATTCTTTCCAGGAGTATTTTTTACAAACTGTATATGATTCATTCCATAGCGACTGGCTGCTCACCCACTTAATCCCCTCCCAAACAACAATATTTTAGACTGGTCCAAATTGAAAGCACTTGCAGACAACTAAAGAGACATAACTCAAAAATTGAAATTTGTTTCCACCAGGGTAGAAAACATTGCGGGAAAAGGAGAAAATGCTGGTAAGCATTTTCTCCTTTTCCCACAATGTTTTTTTAAAAAGGCCTCTATCTTAGGGTTGTAAAAACCAGGGATTGTTTGGTAACCGTAGTGGACCGGTAATACAAATTGGCTATTTCAACTATAATATTATCCTACAAAATTTGTTATAATTAAAAATGAGTATTGCTATAGTACTTTCACCAAGATTCTTTTTCCTTTTTGTCCTTCCTAGAATAATCATTTATAAATCTAAAACGACTAGATTCTCATTACAGAAGGATATCTTAATTACCTCCCTTTTCTGAAAACTAACAAAAGTATCAACAAATAATTTCATTATAGACATCAAAGGAATTTCTGGTCGGTTAAGAATGTGCAAAAGTATTATATCTGTATAAATCTGTCTTTATCAACTGTCAAGAAATTTTATGCCATGCTGCACTAGAAGTATTACAGGTCCACTAACGTAATTGTCATCAGAACTATAATCGTAGTTGAGATAGGAATAAATCCTGTGCAGTATTACTATCATCAGGCTTCAGTCCCCAGACAGTAATTGACCGAGCCTATAACCAACAACCCCCTGTTTCTCAGGTTGTGATCGATCCTTTGACAAGCCTGCATAGCTCAATTGGTAGAGAGCCTAGGACTGGTGAACATGAGGGTATTAGTTCGATCCCCAAGGCACAGGCCATCTAAAATTACTTATAGTCTTTTGGGTGAGACATTAAACTGAGGTCCCTTGTGACTCTGCTATATACACCAAGCATGTTAAGAACCAGGCAAGACTTAGGATGAGTTTCGTCCTGTATCTGCACAATCCTCAGCCTTCAGGGGGTGTCGACCACATGGGAAACCAATAGCAACAATAATTAAACGCAAATTCAATCAATCTCATGGCTTGGCCATTTGCACACAAGAAAGAAATTGTAATACAAATGATGATTTATACCTGTCTTTGATAGAGCAGAAAACACTGTTTGAAAAGAAGAAAGTGCTGGTTACCTGCACTTTCTCCTTTTCCCACAATATTTTCAAAAGCCTTAGTTTTCAAAGTTTTTAAAACTTGTGATTGTACGGTAAAGATCGACTTAACCCTTTCCAAAACAAGCCCTGGTTTTTACGTGTCTGCAGTAAAAGTCTTTTGAAAACACTGTGGGAAAAGGAGAAATTGCTCGTAACGAGCAATTTCTCCTTTTCCCACAGTGTTTTCTACCCTTTCTGAGAACTTTCTGCCATTTTCTCCAAATCTAAAATTGTCGTCTGCAAACTCTTTTGGTTTGGAAGTGTCCAAAATTTATCGTTTGGGAAAGAGTTAAACTACACGATAGTTCGTACTCGGGTAACTAATTGAGGGTGCTGGAGACCCCTAGATATCTTTTTTGTGGCAAGTGTAGATTAAAATCACACTGCACAAGATGTGTAGTCTGATCTTAGATATGCAGTGTCTGTAGATGACAAGATTATTGGTAACTAATTGAGAGTTACGGATACCAACCCCTAAATATCTCCATTATGAGTCAAACTTCAAAGGTAGACAAGCGTGTCAACCACATCTAATTGTACCAAGTGAACTTTTTACTGTCGGCCATTTTAACCCTTTACCACAAATTACCGACTTTTAACAACCCTTAGGTAGAAGTCTTCTGAAAACATTATGGGAATAGGAGAAAATGCTGGTAATTACCAGCATTTTCTCCTATTTCCACAATGTTTCTTTTTTTTCACTGTCACATTTTTTTTTCTTCAATTTTTGAGTCATGTTTTTTTTGCCATCTGCAAATGCTTCCAAATTAAGAAGTCTAAAATTTGTTATTTGGTAAAAAATTAAAGGGCAAGAGAAGAGGAATGTGGAACGTTTTGGCCACGGAAGTGTTGGCCACGGTTGTTTTGGCCACGGTTGTTTTGGACAGCTTAATATACAAAGTAGGACGTTTTGACCAAATGTTAATTTTGTGAATTTTTGCCCCATTAAACATGGTTTTAAAAACATTATAGCTAAGTGAAGAATTAATATTTGCAATAAATGGAGTATTGGGTTAATTTCAATTTAAAAATTTACCAATGATGTCACAATGGTTTACTTCTTCATTTTTTAAATGATTCATATTACTGAAAAGAATTACTAGCCTTCAAGTGTTATTTTTCATTTTATACTCGACTAAGGACAATATTGTATTCGATGATTGCTTTTATTGCTAATTATCAACTCTTTCAATTAATAATGATTTAACAATACCTAAATACCTTTGCAAATTATGTTTTGGCCAAGAGTCTTTTTAAGCAAAGAGTCAAATGAAAAAATACAGGCAAAAATATTACTAAATGAATTAATTGATGATTTATTTTTTTTTTGTGTGGTGTCCGTGGTCGTGAGGTAGAGCGTCGGCCTCGTAACCTAAAGGTCCTGAGTTTGATACCTTGGAGCGGGTGTCAACTTTGGGATTTTTCATTGGCCCACACATTCGGCGTGAGTACTGGTGTAGTTCCCAGGAAGCAGAATCAAGAGAGATTAGTATAAGTTGTAAGAACTTGTTTCTCAATCGATGCAAAATAAATGTGTTTAAACCAGTTGATGATATTAACAGAATTAATTGTTTTGATAATCTTAAGAGAAAGAAGCCAGCATTTTTTTCCTTTTCCTATTTTGTTTTCTATTAGGCTTCTTTCTCAGTGTCGTTAAAAGTCAGGATTTTGTTGTAAAGAGTTAGAATTGAACTGAGTAAGATTTAAGATGGATTTCTTACTTACATACGTAATATTATTTTTGTTACGAATACATGTATGTGTAGTTAACGATTATTTATGGAATCTGTCAGTTTCATCTGACATCTAATACATCATAATGCATCATCCGTTACAGATGACAGGTGTCAATCATTGTCATTTATCGGCCATCAATACACAATTGTGTTAGTTATTATAAAAAATATTAAAAATATTTGCCCTCCCATCATTTTGGTGTGACCTTGACAAAACAGTGTTACTATCATGGACAATTGTCAACTTGAACATTTGCCTCCAAGGACTTTTGCCACCCGGTCAGTCGCCACCCTCACACTAGCCCACTGACTTACCTCATTACCAAACGACAATATTTTAGGCTTGTCCAAATTGAAAGCATTTGCAGATGACAAAATAAAGGTGACTGAAAATTTAAAATTTGTTTTGTGAAGGGTAGAAAACACTGTGGGAAAAGGAGAAAATGCTGGTTACCAGCATTTTCTCCTTTTCCCACAATGTTTTCTAAAGATTTCTTTCTCAGGGGCATCAAAAGTAGGGATTGTGTGGTAATGGATTAAGTTGGGTAACATGCACTTATCCTGTGCCATTTTTGACATGAATATTTATTGTGATTTTTGAAAATTTATCATGTTTACTTCTTTTCTGCTAAAAAAACAATCTAGACTTGTCCATTGTTAAAACATGATCTTCAGCAGATGACAATTTGAATGTGACACAAATTTTGTAGATTGACGGTCAAAAGGATAGAGAACATTATGGGTAAAAAAACACAATCTTTTCCACAGCATTCTCTTGGGCTTGTTAACTCTGTACCAAACGACAAAATTTTAGAAAGGTCCAAATTGAAAGCACAAACGTAACTCAAAAATTGAAACTTGTTTCCAGCAGGGTAGAAAACATTGTGGGAAAAGGAGAAAATGCTGATTGCCAGCGTTTTCTCCTTTTCCCACAATGTTTTCAAAAGGCTTCTATCTCAGGTTCACAAAAAACAGGGATTGTTTGGTAAGAGGTTAACTATTTACCAGACAATCCCAACTTTAACTATATAGAAGGACAAGGCCTTTGACAACACCATGGGAACAGGGCAAAAACGCTGGTACCTGCATTTTTTTCTTTTCCCACATTTTCTTCCTTATCTGAGACAGAAATCATTATTTTGGCAAATACTTAATTTGTTGCCTGCTAAAAATTTTAATTTGGGCCAAGCCAAAATTATGCTGTTTGGTTAAGAGTCCCTATAAAAGAAAATTTGCACCATTTGAGCAACATTGAAATTGTTGTCAGCAAAATACTTTTCAATTTGGACAAAGCTGAAATTTTGTCACCTAGTAAAGGGTTATGGGTATTAACAGAGGATCGACTTTCCAAAGTTAACCATAGAATTCAAAAGAAATTCCAGACCCTGAAAATGAACCAGATACACAGAATGGTAGTTTCAGTGGTACTATGTACACCAACTCTCATAAAATATATCAATGTGTAGATCTAAGACCAGACTGTATTGTCTGTTCAGTGTAATCTTTATCCATATTGTCTGAAAAATAATATTGATTCTATCTGTTGCCTTCTGAGATAAGTGTCCAATTTCTCCATCATATAAGCTGTTGTGTTGTAATGTAAGGGAGATAACTCAAGTTAAAACTTCTTTCTGCAGAGTTATAACTCTTGAATTTAATTATGTTAAAAATTGGTGCTCTGTAACCTCATAGGGTTTGGTTTTTTATCCTATTTCTCTTCTAGAGGAACTTTGAAATGTTACATACTGCAACCTAGAGCAATTATTGTTCACATTTGCCTGCTAGAAAGTTTTTCGAAACATTATTGGAAAAGGAGAGAATGTTGATTATCAGCTTTTTATCCTTTTTCCATATTGTTGTTTTCCCACTTGATATTAAATCTGAAGATTTGAGCCACATCAATTTTGTTGTCTTCAAATATTTTCTGTTTGAGGAAGGAGTCTAAAATTTATTGCTTTGGTTGGGAGCTACAAGCCTTTTGAAAACATTGTGGGAAAAGGAGAAAATGCTTTTAACCAGCATTTACTCTGTTTCCCACAAAGTTTTCTACCTTATCAAAGGAAAATTCTGTCATGTGAGCCACTATGAAATTGTTGTCTCCAAAATGCTTTCAATTTGGGTAGGTCTAAAATTTTGCTTGGTGGTAAAGGGTTAACAGATGACAAAATTTTAGCCTAGCCCAAAGCATTGAATATATTTTGTAGATGACAATTTTCTTGTAGCTCAAATGGTGCAATTATTCTTTGAAGGCGTAGAAAAATTGTGGGAAAAGGAAAAAATGCCGATTACCAGCTTCTTTTTCAGGGGTGGGAAACAGTTAACCCTTTACTCCATAGATACTCATTTCCACACATTGCTTGTAGAAGCCTTTGAAAAAAACATTGTGGCAAAAGGTGAAATTTGCTCGTCACGAGCAATTTCACTTTTTGTCACAATGTTTTCTATGCTATCAAAAGGTGTCATAATAAACACATAAGAAACAGCTTCATCATTGCTGTTACCGTACAACGCTGTGTATAACACGCAGGCATGTATAACACGCAGGCTTTTTTCAGCATCAAATGCGAGGAGAAAAGGTTGTTCGGATGTACAACACGCATCAAAAAATGACCAAAATATCGTAACATGTGAAGCTTAGGTTGCTATCTTGTAAAATTGTAAATGGCGATACTTCATCAAAGGGAAATAACCATTTTTAATCTAAGTGGAAATGGTAATGATTCGATGTGTACCCAGGGGATTATAAAAACATGCCAGCTTATTTGGCATGCTGCAAATTCACACATTGAACTGACGGCCATATCGTAGTTAATAATCTCCTTTTTTCTCACCTCGATCGACAAATGTGACAGATGTGAAATAAACATAGATCTATATGATGTAAATCACGGTTTTTGTAAAAAGTAGCGATAATTTTTTTAAATCATTCATTTCTTTCTGAATCATTATTTTACTCCTTTATAATTGTTCAATTTTAGCTATTAATAAAGAATAAAAAAAAATATAAGACGAATCAGAGGATAGGGCTCCGTATCGGTCAGTTTGATCGATACGATATTTGTATCGATACAAAATGATCGATATTCGATATATCATATGATATTTCAATTTTCAATAAAAGAAAGAAAAAAATGCGAAAATTGTGTTTGTTCTTTTTTCAGCATACCTGAAAAACAAAATACCGCAAATTTAACACTTCTAGATTGTATTGAAATTTCACAATTATGTAGGCCTAAATTAATATGAATTCTAACTAGATCTATATTTACTACTCATTAAAAAGCTGAAAAGAAAGTCTATGAGGACTCTGATCGGACAATGTCAAGGAGACATTTTGTTGTGTCATGGGTTTCCGTGTTTTTTTTTCACCGAACTATTTTTCATGCATGTTAATTTCTGGATAGGTATGTTCGCATGATTCGACATAGATTTCTCAATAAGGATTAGAGCTACATGTAGCATCAAAACCTGTCATTTTACTCACGATAAACAGATAATGGCCTTTTTTGTCCATGTTTTTTCTTACGTGAGGTCTCGCGTGTGATTAACATTTGTTATGCAAATTTCAAGTCTATAAAATGATTTACACAATAACTTACGCGAGTCGGAACACTGATTTCAGATAATCTAATGGAAAAAGAGATTTGATTTTCGAGCCACATTTTTCGGCAATATTAAAAGATCGACCAAATAAAATCTTAGGATGGTTGAAAGGTCACGGCTTCAATTATTTCCATCGCTACCTCTCGGTCACATCACGAGATGTTCATTACCTTTCTTTAATCAACTATATTGACCAATTATCAGCGTAAATTTGTCTGCAATCTGCTGATTGATGCATAATTTGCAGATTTCAAACAACATGACGGGGGAACGAGAATAAGGGTATAAGCTAATTGTCATCCATCGTGTAACGGGTACAGGGCGAGTAATAAAGAATGACGCATTTCGATTGGTTGTAAGTTTCCCAGGTAGCCACACCTACCTCTACGACTACTCGACTTTAGAGATTACCTAAAGTAAACTCGTAATGAATTTCGCCGTTAAAAACAACTAAAATGGGTATTTATATGCTTTACTTTTATTTTCTTTTGATGATCGATATTTTGTTCGATACAGAAACGTTCGATCCGATATATCTATCGAACGTAAAATACCGGTTTTCGATATATATCGAGTACCGGTACGGAGCCCTATCAGAGGATAATAGTAAATCAATATTTATCATTCCGGGGTATGTTCGGCATTGCCAAAATGGCTGATAGAATCGGGAAATATACGAACTCTAATCCACAAATTAAGAATGTACATTTTAACAAAATTAAAACAGAATCTTTTTTTTGTTTTTAATCGGTTAAAGTTGAAATGGGATGATGAAGAAAGTTAAGGCTGTGGTGAGAGAACTTTGGCCGTTTTGTAACTACCCCCCCACACCCACTTTGAACAGGTATACGCCCGATTTTCAGGGAGGAGAAAATCATGGTTTTGCCTATTGTAGTGTATAACACGCAGTCCCCAGTTTGAAATTATTCAGACCTGAAAAAATGTGCGTGTTATACACACCAAAACACGGTAATTAGGGTCAATTAGAGATATCAAAGAAATGCCTTATGGGGTAAAGGGTTAAAACATGATATATTTGGTAAATGTTTAAGAATATGGGTGATCAGAAAAAGTTAATGTTTATGGACATGTTTAGACCATCATGGCAACTGGAGAAATCCTCATTGCTTTCGATCTCTCCCTTTGCAACAATGTTTTAAATCTTTACCATACAAGTAGTAGAAATCCCATAAGCAACATTTACAGTCATCTGCCTATGCTTTCAAAACATACAAATATAAACTTTTTCCCTCTTAGTGTGGAGAAAAAATGCATTTGACTCGGTGCAAGACAAAAAAGGCCTTGTCTGCAGACAGAGATGTGTTGACAAAGCGGCTGATGTACTTTGATTTACTTATCATTGCAGCACAATACAGAAAATTTGAAGGAACAGCCATGGTAAATATCACATGGAATGACAGCTATAACAACACAGAGAGTGACGAATACATGGACCTGGCCACTAACCTAACAAAATGGGTAAGTATTTTGTAAGAAAGGATAATTTGCCTGTTTGCATTTTTGAAGGGGGCTTGTTTACTGCATGGCTCAGTGGTGAAGTGTGACCCATGACCTGGAGGCTCCAGACTGGAGCCTCACTGGATCCACTGTGTTTTTTTGTAGGAGTCCCCTTGGGATTGACACTTCAGACCGCTAGCCTAGTACTAATCAACCCCAGGAAGTGCAATGTATATGAATATGTGAGCTGTTCCTCTGATATATATGAAATAATATCAAAAGTGGTGTAAAACACCATTCATTCAATCTTGTGAATGGGCTACTGCTTCTCTAAACAGTATTTGTTTCAACAATTATTCAGTCACTTGAGACATAAAAAGGTGCATATAAATTTCACTTTGATTGACCCCATTGGTACCCAGACAATAAGGTATATACATGTATAAGACTATCCACTAACCTCACAAATTGAATACCATATTTCTCCTAATAAAAGCTTTCTCTTCTTCCCCACCACCACTCACACATACACACACAATAATAGTAAAAATGTCTAAAAATAGATAGTGAAATTTAAATGCCTGTTTGATCACTTAAAGTGCACATGTGCACCTTCTTTGAAAATATTGACAACAAAATTTCAGGCAGGTCATTCAAGATAACTTTGAAGGTCTTTTTTTTAAATTTGATACAAACTGAAAGTTTTTTAAAAGGATGCAGTATCTTTGCTGTTCAAGGTCCTTATATATTATATGGATAGATGCTTCTCAAGTCTATTTGGAACACCCTGGGTGATAGGAGTCATCAGATCCCTTGGCTGTATCTGGTGGCTCGATATGCACCTACATGATACATTTCATTGCCAGAAAAATGCAAGTTTACTGATCTTAAAATTGTAAGGCTTTTCTTACAGAATTGAATCTCAATTTTCTATAGAAATCTCTTTAACTATATTTCAATTGACAAATAGATTGTACATTTTTTTTTCACACGGTTAATCAATTCTGACTGAAGTTTTCACCAACATACAGATAGATGTGAAGTAATACTTCATTGAAGTTGTTTATGTCATTGCTAAATGATTTACAGTGGCGCGGCCATGTATAAGATCATACAATCGGCAGTTCAAATGGAAACGACCTTTACACAGACAAGGTTAGATGTGGGAAAGGAATCAGCCCCAACTGTGATGAGTGTCTCATTACGTGATAATTTGTTGGTGTGCTTGTTAGTGTGTTTGTTATTATGAATGGTATTTACTTGTATGCCTCCTTTGTTGGTATTCCAGTCACATCACTATGACAGTGGGTAAATATTAACCCTTTACCACACAATGATGACTTTTAATGCCCCTAAAAGAGAAGGCTTTTGAAAACATTGTGGGAAAAGGAGAAAATGCTGGTTACCAGCATTTGCTCCTTTTCCCACAATGTTTTCTACCCATCAAAGAAAAAACATTTCATATTGAGCTACACTGAAACTGTCATCAGCAAATGCTTTCAATTCGGACAGGTCTAAAATCTTGCCGTGTGGTAAAGGGTTAATTAATGACAGCCCAGGGGGTGATAATGGATGAAGCATGCTCTGGCAAAAGGTGGATTATTCACTCCTTACCACACAATCACGAGTTTTAAAAACCCTGTGAAAACAAAGCTTTTGAAAACATGGTGGTAAGAAGGAGAAAATGCTGGTAACTGGCATTTTCTCTTTTTCCCACAATGTTTTCAGCTCTATCAGAGGCAGAAATCATCAACTGAACGCCATACAATATTGTCACCTGCAAATGGTTTCAATTTGAAGGAGTTAAAAATTTGTTGTGTGGTAAAGACTTGGCCCATTACCAAATGACTGAAACTAGAAATGATTCTAATTGGTAGCATTTGTGATTGAGAATTAAAATATGGCTGATATTTTGAGTTTTGTTTGTGAAGGAGTAAACAAAAATTGGGGAAAAATAATCATGCTAGATTGTCTTCTAAAGCCTTCTTCCTCAAGGTCATTAAAAGTTAGGATGGCATAGTAAAGGATCAGTGAGGTTAATTTTTTAACTCTGTTTGTTTCAGTTGGAGTGTGCCTACAATGTCAGCGAGCTTTCAGGAAATGTGACCATTTTATCAATGATGTAAGTACAGTTAAACCTGCGTTAGAGACCACCTGTATTAAGAGACCACCTGCTTTAACCCTTTACTCCATAGATACTCATTTCTACGCATTGCTTGTAGGAGCCTTTGGAAAACATTGTGGCAAAAGGTGAAATTGCTTGTGACGAGCAATTTCACCTTTTGCCACAATGTTTTCATCTTTATCAAAAGTTGTCATATACACATAAGAAACGGCTTTATCCTTGTTGTTATTTAGGGTCAATTAGAGATACCATAGAAATGCCTTATGGGGTAAAGGGTTAAGAGACCACTGTTATGATACAACAACCCTTCTTACATTAACCTAATATAACCTGTATTTAAAGACCACCTGCTGTAAGAGACCAATTTCAGTACTTCCCTTGAGTGGTCTCTGAATACAGGTTGTACTATATAACAATTGATATGCTTGATACTATGGAGCCCCTGTAGCACATATCTCGGTCAGTAGAGTACAGGACTTGAGAACAGGAGCTTGCTGGTTCAATCCCTGGCTCAGCCAATTTCTATCTGAGAATTGATGATAGTCATTGCCATGGGATTCATTCCTTTCTCTAACCATTGTGTCAACTATGGCTATAGGGGAAAGCAGCCAGTGGCTTTGAAAGAAGACTGTGCAGAGTACTGATAATGAAAACTCTAGGAAAGCATGGATAGGTGCACTGGCCGCCATTATATAACTGAAACAATGTTGAAAACAGCATTACACACCATATAATCATTTAATCATTTAATCAATTGTGCTTATTATTGATGCATCTAGTGTATGACTGTACTTATCACCACGCAACTATGACAAATATGAAAAACAGTCCTATCAAATGCATAACATGAAAACGAAAAAAAAAACTTAACCAGCTTGCCAGATTGGTCCTTAAGTTTTTTTACCAAAAGACAATGTTTAAGACTGCTTCAAATTGAAAGCATTGCAGACGACAAAATCAGTGCGATTATATGATGACTTTGTAGGATTAAAGTCCTTCCTTTCTCAAGGCATTTATATGGTATGGATCGTTAGAAAGAAAGAATGGAATACAAGGAAATCCGGGTACAAGCCCCAAGCTCTTCTTCAAATAGACCTCCTTGGTTCCTTTACCTGCCCAATGTAAAGCAACGATACATGCGAGGCTACCTCTGGGTTACAAACCAGTTCACCTCTAGTTGGTTGGGAAACACAAGGTGTCTCAGAATGGTCCTGGTTTAACTGGATATCGAACCTTGGGCTTCAGGATTGATAGTCTAGCTTTTTACCACTGCCCTGAAATGATGATAGCCGAGACAGACACTCATTTATGTAATTCTCCAGGAGCATGATCGGAGCGCTATCATATCACCAGTTGATTGTAGAGTTTCCATTATCAGTACTCTGTCATATCACCACTTAATCGTAGCAGAGCGCTATCATTTCGCCACTTGATTCTATAGGAGTGCTATCATATTGCCACTTGATCGCAACAGAGTGCCACTGCATCTCTAAGGGTCGCTATTGAAGCAAAGTGGGATGACTGACATACTGGCGAACATTTTGTGCTCTTGAGGGATCCGATAGTGCCCCAGTTATAATATTTACGTTCAGTTTCCATTTCAATAGCGATTTGAGAGATTAAGTAGCGATTTTATGGTGTTCTGAACAGATCGCAACGAATATTTGTACGAGAGTGTAGACATGGTGATCTTGCTGATCTTGGAGATCTGTTAAAAATCGGGTAGCGTTCTTGCCTCTCTGTGTAGCGATCTACGGTGTTCTGTGAGAATGCTGTAGATCGTGGCCTAGTGGAATGGGGGTATAAGTTCAAGATCAGACTGCGCAGAACTTTCAGTCTGATTTTTTTTCTACACTGTCCATCTTGTTGTGTGCTATTCTCGTTCTGCTTTGTCTTTCATAAATATTTATGGTAAAGTAAAGCCTATATTTGACCAATGACCAAACAGTTCAGTGTTTAGTTGAAACCACAGGCCTTTGAATTTCATTGATCCATCACAGAAAACTAAAATTTTCCTTGGCCGATCAATGAACACATAGAAAAGCTTTGTGCATCTCCGGTATGTATTATGGAATAGTGAAATTTTCAACACTGTAACTGTTAATATCATAATGACAACTGCCTCTTTGCTGTATATTATTATTATGATGATAAAGAGGGACTTACCAATGTGTTATTTATAGTAATGGTATCTGATAATGGAAAATTCTTCAATCCCGTGATAGACCAACGGAATTTCAGAGGCCTGAGGTTTTAATAACCATAAGGAAAAGGTTTCTGAAAAAATTCTGGCACTGAGAGGGAATGGTTGTAACAAGGATTTCATAATCTTGTACAATCAATTGTTGTACAATCTTGTACAATCATTTGCTGTAGTGACCCTGAAGAAGATTCTTGAAAATATTGTTAGAAAAGCAGAAACCTTTGTTGCAAGTATTTTCTCCTGTATTTCCACAATATTTTCTACCCTGTCAAATGCAGAAATCATTGTTTTAGCTAGATCTACACTTTTTTTCTTGTGTGCATTCAATTTGGTCCAGTCCAAAATGTTCTTGTTAAGTGTCAGAGAGTACAATAAAGTGCTGGAACCTTTTTGGACTTGTAACCTTGAGGTCACATGTTTGAGTGTACTGGATGCATTTAGTAGTGTGTGGGAATAGAAATGTCAGAGCTGTATCCTTTTCACGTTGAAAAACAAGATGTACATGAATATGTAAAATTTTGTGATATGATTGAAATAATGTTGAAAGTGGCATAAAACACCATTTAATTTATCAGTCAATTTATTTCAGGGATGATGAAGGACAGGTACTAGTCTCTTTTGAAATGGAGACAGACACTTTCGTATTGGTTGCTGATGCACTGGCAGCTTTAAATGAACTGATTGGACTAACAAACAAATCTGGATATTACGATATCATTTCCTTCACTCTTATTGGTGTTGAATCACAACATGATTCGACAACAACCACAACTACTACTACCACAACAGCAATAACAACACCTCCTGGAGATACAATAACAGAATCGCCTAATAATGATACAACAACAAACTCTGCAATAAACACTACATCTGCATCAGCTTCTTCTACTTCATCCATGAGTTCATTTTCCACAATGACATTGTCATCAACAATGTCATCAAGCATGGATTCCATGAGCTCAACATCAATGGCTGCAACTTCTGCTTCATCTATGACTTCTTTACCAACTTCATTGGCTTCATCAAGCTCGATAAGTTCCACTCCATCATCAACAATGACAATGAGTATGACAACGACAATAGACTCATCAGTGATGTCTACAATGACAACACCAGCAGCATCTACAACATCAATGTCAGACACATCATCTCTGATGTCATCAATGTCACCATCTTCCATGACTACTACTAGTTCAATGACATCAACACCTACCAGTTCTATATCACCTACTTCAGTAACAGATTCACCTATCACAGGTAAAGGTTTGTTGCTTTGGCTCTGATGAATCATCAAAATATCGTCAAGCATTGAAACATCCATAACTGTCTTTTTATTGAATTTAGAATGTGAGAGTGATGGCTGTCAACACAACTTGTTTTTTTGTCCTTTTTTTTTTTTGAGGTTAGATTAGTTCTAAAACCATATGACATAATTACAATACTGCAATATTGACCAGCTGTGAGAAAGGTGTGCTTTCATAGAATCTGCAGTCCTAATTAATGTTCACAGAAATACCTGCTCGTCTGAGTAAATTTTGTACATGCAGCAAAATATATTTACCATTATCAAATTAGAAAGCTAACAGCCATTTTAAATCAGTGGTTAACTTCTTACCAAACAACACAATTTTGAACTGGTCTGAAATGAAAGCATTTGCAGACAACAAAATAAATGTAACTCAAAAATTGACATTTGTTTACAGAAGGGCAGAAAACATTGTGGAAAAAAGAGAAATGCTGGTTACCAGCATTTTCTCCTTTTCCCACAATGCTTTCAAAAGGCTTCTATCTCAGGGTCGTAAAAACTAGAGATTGTTTGGTAAAGGGTTAACCATTCTAACCAGGGTTCAAATATTTATCTTTTACAAATTGAACAAATCTGCAATTGATAAATAACCATAAAGGTAATATGACTTGCAACACGCAAAAATGGGGCGTTCAGACATCGGCGTAAACTGTCGTCTCCGATTAGCCTGTGCGGACTGTGCAGGCTGATCTGAGATGGCACTTTATGACTACATTAAATTTTGTTTTTCATTAGATTAGCACAAAACAGAAACTACATACAAACAGAAAGTGTCATTTCTGATTAGCCTGCGCAGAGTGAGCAGGCTGATCCGAGACGACAGTTTATGCAAACGCCCGAATGCTCCTTTTTGCGTGTTGCATGCCACATGAATTTCATTTGAGTTGACATGAGAAAGACAGCATAAGGGGGTGAAAATTCAAGATTAGGTATTTCTATGTCAAAGACAAGGCACATGATTTTTTACAGTGATTGTTCTCAATCTACAGTCGTGATCAGTGTAGATAATGTAACTAATGACATTCTTCTCATTTGCTATTTATATGCTCATAAGCCATTTTTCTGTGCAAAAAAAAGTTTTATGAATGTCTGTGTCAGTAATCTAAATTTAATATAACGAAAGAGTAAAGGTTCCTTTGTTTTGAAAAACAATATATAGATGTTATAATAGTAATTTGGCATTTCAAAGATTATTATACGATTTGAAATTTTCATCTAGATATTAACCTCTATGATACATGTAAGATACATGTACTGTATACTCCTGCAGAGGACAGATTTTTTAGCTCACCTGAGCACAATGTGCTCAAGGGGAGCTTTTAGGATCACCCTGTGTCCGTCGTGCATCGTACGTCAGTGCATCGTGCGTCGTCAACAATTCTTTACACATCAACTCCTCCTAAACCGCTGGGCAGATTTGGACCAAACTTGGCTGGAATGTTCCTTGGGAGGTCTTCTTTAAAAAGTGTTCACAAAATTTGATTCCATCAAAAACTCTGGTTGCCATGGCAACCAAATGGAATTTTCTAGGGAATTCTTTAAAAATCATCTCCTCTGAAACCGCTGGTCAG
Source organism: Tridacna crocea (assembly GCA_943736015.1). Taxonomy (NCBI): domain Eukaryota; kingdom Metazoa; phylum Mollusca; class Bivalvia; order Cardiida; family Cardiidae; genus Tridacna; species Tridacna crocea. The sequence goes on along the minus strand of OX031057.1, from coordinate 27,660,197 downwards.
ATTTTGAAATAATTTCACCGATATGTTCCTTGGGTAACCCTTTTCAAAAGTTGTTCGTAAAATTTTGATCCATCAAAAAATGTGGCTCTGGTGAATGAGGGCTTCTCGCACCAAATAGAAATGAAGGAATTCTTAAAAATTCTTCTTCTCTGAAACCGCTGGTCAGATTTTGAAATAATTTCACAGGATTGTTCCTTTGGTGACCCTTTTTAAAAAGTGTTTGTAAAATTTTGATCCGTCAAAAAATGTGGCTCTGGTGAATGGGGGCTACTTTCATTATATGGAAATTAAGAAATTCTTAAAAATTCTTCTTCTTTGAAATGGCTGGTCAGAATTTGAAATAATTTCACAGGGATGCTCCTTGAATAACCCTTTCCAAAAATTGTTCTTGAAATTTTGATCTGTCAAGAAACACAGCTCTGGTGAATGGGGGCTACTTGCACTGTATGGAAATGAAGAAATTCTTAAAAATTCTTCTTCTCTAAAACTTGTTGTTAGATTTTGAAATAATTTCACAGAAATGTTCCTTGGATGACCCTTTTTAAAAATTGTTTGTGAAATTTTGATCCATCAAGAAACATGGCTCTGGTGAATGAGGGTTTCTTGCACTATATGGCCATGAAGAAATTCTTTAAATTCTTCTTCTCTGAAACGGCTGATCAGATTTTGAAATAATCTCACAGAAATGTTCCTATGGTAACCCTTTTCAAAAATTGTTAGCAAAATGCTGATTTGTCTAGAAACATGGCTCTGGTGAATGGGGGCTACTTGCACTATTTGGCCATGAAGAAATTCTTTTTCTTTGAAACGGCTGATCTCACAAATGTTTCTTTGCTAACCCTTTTCAAAAATTGCTCTAGAAATTTTGATCCATCAAGAAACATGGCTCTGATGACTGTGGGCTATTTACACTATACGACATGAAGAAATTATTAAAAATTCTTCTTCTCTGAAAGGGCTGATTACATTTTGAAAGAAATGGCTGTAGTCCTCTCAGAAATTCAGGTGAGCGATCCAGGGCCATTTTGGCCCTCTTGTTTAAAATATTGCAGAGAAATGAGCAAATGCTTTTAGCATGCAAATTCCCTCAAGATTTTCAACCGGTACAAGAAAAGTAGCATCTTTTATTTACAACCTTTCTCTTGTTATTTAACTTCAGTTATTGGTAAGCTTGAAAAAAATCAGGATTCATACTTCTCTCACTAAATTTTTCAATCTGCTGGTGGACTACGGCTCATTTATGGAAAATTTATAGCTATATGATTTCCCTAGGTGTGTCAGCCCTGTCAGAACCAAGCCCTGTGCTCTGACTATTATGTTTTCATCTTTCTATATTTTTATAGTGAGCTCTGTAGAGTCAATGTCAAGTTCTCCGTTGTCATCAATGATGTCATCAATGACATCATCAGTGATCTCAAGCACCAGTGGTAAGTGTGATGCAATTCATCTTGCTTTTCTTCTGTTCTATATAAATGCAGCTTCTTTTTATCAATGTGCCATCACCTTTTCTTTTTGTTTCTATACCATGAGAAAGGAAAACAACATTACTGTAACTTGATATTGCATGTAGGTAACAATTTTTCATTTTACACGACAGAAATCTTCTTTGACTCTTTAACAGACAACAAAATTTTAGATTTTGCCAGTCTGAAAGTATTTGAAGTCAACAACTATGAATGTAACTCAAAAGATGTAATTTGTCTGAAAGGTTACCAGTATGTGCTCTTCTTTGCAAGATGTTTTCAAAAGCTTTCTTTCATAGGGTAACAATGTAATGCACTTGTTAAAGGCTGAAATTTAGTAGTGTATTTCTTTTGTGGTGAAAGGTAGCATAAGTTTTGCAAAGCAGTGTGTTTAGTTCCTTTACCTCTGCTGTTTTCATAGAAAACTGGGAGATATAATCATAGCCCTGTTGTCATTGTTCTCGTCATTCTACTTTAATGATCAATTGATGTTTAACACTGCTGTCAGTGTTCTTTCAGTCATATCATGGTGACAGCTGACTTATTTATGTGTGTCGTCGGTTTCCTTAGTGCTAGGCTAGGGTTCTGAAGTCCCTTTTGAAAGGACATTTGCACAAATTCTCAGTGCTTCCATGGGGCTCAAACCAAGGATATCCAGGTTAGGACTCTGAGCCAAGCAGGAGCCCTTATGGTTGTAATGCGAAAACTTCAATATTACCTCACATCTCTTAATCTGTTGAAGAAATTTGCTTCAAATTTGGGCTAGTTGTTTACAATTAAAAGAAAAACTCATACCAGAAAGACAGGTACATCTCAAGACATTTACGACATGGTTATGCACCTCTGTTTACTAAGAATTTTCAATGAAAAGGCACCTGCAGCCCAGCGTGAGTATGGTGCCTGCATTTTCTATGTGACTTTTCATAACAAAGGTATCAAAGGTAGCACAGGGTTTCTTTTCTTTCTGTTTTAACCCTTAACCTGCTAAATAAGTGAAATGAAACTTTTAAGCAGATATAAGATAGGAATTACTTAAAATTTTGCTATTATAAAATTTTTCGTGGGGGAAGGGAGGATTTCTCTGTATCTGACAGTGTAGATCCAAGATGATACTGCACAGTCTGGGCATCTTCTGTATATTCTGTGCAGTCTAATCTACACTGTCCACAAAAAATCTTTGATAAAATTTGCACTTTGCGTCTAAAGGGTCAAAAAGAAATGATTTGTGTCATTCATCTGATGCGTAACTAAATCAAGTACCTCATTATTACCCCATTATATTTTCACAGATTGCTTTGTTATATCGCTTGCAACATGTGAAAAGAGGCATTCGGACATTTGCATAAAGTGTCATATCTTATCAACCTGCGTAGTACGAGCAGGCTGATCCGAGACGGCAGTCTCCTTTTTTATACGCCCGTCAAAGACGGGACGTATTATGGGATCACCCGTGCCGGGCGGGCGGGCGGGCGTCCAGGTGGGTGGGCGGGCGGCGTCCAGTTCTTTGTCCGGAGCATATCTCCAAAACTATACAAGCTAGGGTTATGAAATTTCATGGGTGGATAGATCTCATCGAGGGGGAGTGCAGTGCACAGGAATCATAACTGTTGCTTGCTTAACTTTTGAGTTATTGCCCTTTGCCGTTTTTTATACTTGAATTTTGTCCGCTGAATATTTCCAGAATTATACTAGCTAGGGTTATGAAATTTCATGGCTGGATAGATCTCACCGAGGGGGAGTGCAGTGCACAGGAATCATAACTCTTGCTTGCTTAATTTTTGAGTTATTGCCCTTTGTCATTTTTCATACTTGATTTTTGTCCGGAGCATATCTCCAAAACTATACTAGCTAGGGTTATGAAATTTCATGGGTGGATAGATCTCATTGAGAGGGAGTGCAGTGCACAGGAATCACAACTCTTGCTTGCTTAATTTTTGAGTTATTGCCCTTTGTTGTTTTTCATACTTGAATTTTGTCCGGTGCATGCCCCAGCTTTACAACTTGGGGTAAGACGGGCGTATCTTGCGACAATTTACCGCTCTTGTTTTTTGAAGTGTTCTCCTTTGCTCAAGTCTACTGTGGCACAAAATCTAATGATATCGTAAAGCTCCATCTTGGAGTAGCCAGCGTGAAATGCGCGGGTTGATCAGAGACAACAGTTTACGCAAATGTCCGAATGCCCTGTATTGCGATACATTGCCATATACTGCTGCCCTTCAAAGGACAAGGAAAATTGAAATTTCAGACATAGTTTAGCAATTTTTTTAGCATTAATAGTTCCTGTAATGGTGAATGAAATTTCCCTTGTCATTTAGTTTTATCATAGAACCTTGTATAAGCTAGAAATTTAATTCTTTTATGGCTTGATATATTTCATTGAGTAAATGTTTCAAATCTAACAAATGTATAGAGCTTTCTGTAATCCAGCAAACCTTTCAAATTTCTGGTTGCACCAAATATACAGAGCTTAAAATCTTTAACTTTAATATCTGCTGTCCTCCAGTTTGTATATACATGTATTCCATAGAATGATTCTGAAGCATATCAATCATTGTAATTCATACGATGAAAACTATGTATATTGTATGAATCGAATTGGAAATTCTGTCCCTGAGGCAACATAATTCTTTACTGGTGGACTAAATTTTAAACTTTTCCAAGAGATGAAAGCATTTGCAGATAATTATGGCTTACTATGGCTTAATGATGAAATTTTGTCACCGTAAACGTAAAAAAGATTGTTGAAAAAAGGGAAAAATTCTGGTTATTTGTATTTTCACCTTTTCACTCAACTGTGTATAAAAGAAAAAAGAAGTACTCGGCTTTGTTGTCAAATCAAGAGATTGTCTGGTAAAGGCTTAAATTACTAAAAGAACCAGAAGGAATGCATGCACTAATTGAGTACATACAAATTCAAGAAAAGTGTAAGCGAACATACATTTTGGACTTCAGTCTTTGGTTTCTTATTCTTACTTCACCTGTGTCACCTTACTTGTTACATCCTTTAAGTTATTCACAAATTTTATTACCAGCAGCTTCAACTGATGCATCAATATCCACCACATTGATGACATCATCAACTGAAAGCATGACAGGCACCATGTCAACTTTATTATCTGTTACAAGTACAGAGATATCACCATCAACAACAATAAGTACATTGATCATATCCTCCATGAATACATCTACCATGATGACACCTTCCATGGACACGTCTACCACGATGACATCCTCCATGGACACGTCTACCACGATGACACCTTCCATGGACACGTCTACCACGATGACATCCTCCATGGACACGTCTACCACGACATCCTCCATGGACACGTCTACCACGATGACATCCTCCATGGACACGTCTACCACGATGACACCTTCCATGGACACGTCTACCACGATGACATCCTCAATGGACACTTCTACCACGATGACACCTTCCATGGACACGTCTACCACGATGACACCTTCCATGGACACGATGACACCTTCCATGGACACATCTACCACGATGACACCCTCCATGGACACGTCTACCACGATGACATCCTCCATGGACGCGTCTACCACGATGACACCTTCCATGGATACGCTTACCACGATGACACCTTCCTTGGACGCGTCTACAACGATGACATCCTCCATGGACGCGTCTACCACGATGACATCCTCCATGGACGCGTCTACCACGATGACATCTTCCATGGACGCGTCTACCACGATGACATCCTCCATGGACGCGTCTACCATGACATCCTCCATGGACGCGTCTACCACGCTGACACCTTCCATGGATACGTCTACCATGATGACACCTTCCATTGACACGTCTACCATGATGACATCCTCCATGGACACGTCTACCATGATGACACCTTCCATGGACACGTCTACCATGATGACATCCTCCATGGACACGTCTACCATGATGACACCTTCCATGGATACGTCTACCATGATGACATCCTCCATGGACACGTCTACCATGATGACATCCTCCATGGATACGTCTACCATGATGACACCTTCCATGGATACGTCTATCATGATGACACCTTCCGTGAACACATCTACTCTGATGACACCTTCCATGGACATGTCTACCACAATGACATCCTCCATGGACACGTCTACCACGATGACATTCTCCATGGATACGTCGACCACGATGACATCCTCCATGGATACTTCTAACACGATGACACCTTCCATGGACAGGTCTACCACGATGACACCTTCCATGGACAAGTCTACCACGATGACATCCTCCATGGATGTGTCTACCACGATGACATCCTCCATGGACACGTCTACCACGATGACACCTTCCATGGACACGTCCACCACGATGACATCCTCCATGGATACGTCCACCACGATGACACCTTCCATGGACATGTCTACCATGATGACATCCTCCATGGACACGTCTACCATGACACCATCCTCCATGGACACGTCTACCACGACGACTTCTTCAATGGACACGTCTTCCACGACGACATCCTCCATGGACACGTCTACCACGATGACATCCTCCATGGACACGTCTACCACGATGACATCCTCCATGGACACGTCTACCACGATGACATCCTCCATGGATACGTATAGTACGATGACACCTTCCATGGACACATCTTCCACGATGACATCCTCCATGGATACGTCTACCACGATGACACCTTCCGTGGATACATCTACCTTGATGACATCCTCCATGGACACGTCAACCATGATGACATCCTCCATGGATACGTCTACCATGATGACATCCTCCATGGATACGTCTACCATGATGACACCTTCCGTGGACACATCTACTATGATGACATCTTCTGTTGACATGTCTACCACAATGACACCTTCCATGGATATGTCCACCATGATGACACCTTCCATAGACACGTCTACCATGATGACATCTTCCATGGACACGTCCACCATGATGACACCTTCCGTGGACACATCTACTATGATGACATCTTCCGTGGACACGTCCATAATGATGACACCTTCCATAGACACGTCTACCATGATGACATCTTCCATGGACACGCGTACCATGATGACATCTTCCATGGACACATCTACCATGACTTCTATGTCTTCAATGCTTACAACAAGCATGGTGTCTAGTCGTACATTAACCAGTCCTTCTATTGGTAAAGTATATTTTCTACTTTTTTTTTTTAAATCAAAATATTTTTACTTCTGATATTTTTAATTTATGAAATGTTTTTCTGACCTAAAGAAGTCCTCAGGAAGGAATAATAGAAAATGAGAAAACATATTTGCTTAAGTTTTCAAAGTAGTTATTGTCTTTTCAAAACTGCTGTCTTGCTTGTTAACAACATGTTTTCAATTTTCTTAAGTTTAGAACTAAGTCTTTTTGTTATTCAGACAGTCTGATTTGCTTACCATGTGTAACAGAATATATCTATTTTCCTTCATTTGTGTCTCAAGTCCTTCTGCTCAGTTTCAAGTTGAATGAAAATTCTGTTTAGTTAGGTTTGAAAGTCTTTCATTAGATTCAACAGGAATAAAAAAAGGTTTGAAAGTCTTTCATTAGACTCAACAGGAATGAAAAATTGCACAAAATGGTAACAAGTCTGATTTTCATACACTTTTTTAATTTTATGGTGCACACTGTACTAAGGGATCAAACAGCACTGTCCTGTAAATGCAAATGGTTTTTATATGCATAAACTTTTATATTCAAAACCACCACTTTTGAACCTCTGTTAACACTTTACCACTCAAGAACATTTTAGACTGGTCCAAATTGAAAGCATTAGCAGACAACAAAATAATGGTGACTGAAAAATTTAAATTTGTTCTGGGAAGGATAGAAAACAATGTGGGAAAAGGAGAAAATGCTGGTTACCAGCATTTTCTCCTTTTCCAACAGTGTTTTAAAAAGGCTTCTTTCTCAGGGGCGTCAAAAGTAGGGATTGTGTGGTAATGGGTTAATGAGGATGAGGGAGAATTCTTGTGAAAAAAATATTGGAAAAGAGTTGACCAGCATTTTCTTCACATTTTCAACCCTTTCAATGACCAATCTCCTCCTATGAGCCACATTTGATTTGTTGTATATTATTATTTTTAATAACTAGTCTAGGATCTTTTTCTTTTCCTAGTAAAGAATCGATACAGTTGGTTACTTAAGTTCCTAACAGACAGCAAAAATTTGTAATCTGTCAGTGTAATATATATAATGAAACACTTTACATGTATGATATTCTTTATGTTCACTTGCTGTAAGTTTGTAGAGCTTCTAATTTTTTTTTAGATCTTTTGTTTGATTTCTCCTTCCAGATAGGAAATGGCTTTGAGATTTATTTTTATAGTCTTTCTTAGCACCATTGCATAGTAAATGTAAAGGGTAAATTGAAGTAGAGCTAGATTTTTAAACAGGCTGTTTTCTAATACACATTTAACTATTTACCAAACCATCCCGAAATTCTAACAACCCTGAAAAAGAAGCTTTCTGAAAAAATTGTGGGAAAAGGAGAAAATGCTAGTAACCAGCATTTTCTCCTTTCCCCACAATGTTTTCTTCCCTTACCAATACAAATTTCAAAATTTCAGTCAGTCTAACATTTTATCATTTGGTAAAGAGTTAATTGTTGTCATAGCTTTTTATTGTTCTATAACATCTCTGTCATGGCAGAAGATATTTCAAAGTTGGAGAATCTGTTAACCATCAAAAGGGAAACAGATACTGCAAGAGCAGATACATGTAACTATAGATTATTTCTGAAGTTTTCTTGGCAGAAGTATGTCCCTTTTAGTTATTGTAAATTTTTAACTAAAATCAAGCAAATTTGGAGCTTGGTGCTGGCGTCCACATTTGGTATTTTTTCTTTCAGTAAGTGTTTCATGAACTTATGAAACTTAAATTTTACAGAAATGTATATTAGTATATTTTAAAAAAAATGAAAACAAGTTTTTTAAACTCTTTACCAGTCGACAAAATTTTAGCCTTGCCCAAATTTATAGCATTTGCAGATGACGATTTTAACATCGCTTAAATGGTGCAATTCTTCTTTCATAGGGTAGTAAATACTGTGGGTAAAGGAGAAAAATGCTGGTTTCCAGCATTTTCTCCTTGCCCCTCATTATATTCAAAAGGTTTCTTTCCCAGGGTCGTTTTAAATCGACATTGCACAGTAAAGACTTGAGAGTAAACGATTGATCTGGTATATAATTGGCATTCTGTTCTGTGTCAGTCATGCTCTGAAAAAATGTGTTTTGATGCATGTGCAAAAAATATTTACCCATGTCAGCCTATAATTGATCTAAAATTTTAACTTTTGATTTTGTTAAATTTTCTCCATGTCAAATGACTACTCTATGTCATGTTCTCTTGGTTTAACCCTTTTCCAAAATTAATGATAAACTTTTGGACTAGACCACATTTAAAGCATTTGCAGACAACAATTCAACTCTTGCTGAAAAGATGATTTCTGTCTATGATAGGGTAGAAAACATTGTGGGAAAAGGATAAAATGCTGGTTACCGGCATTTTCTCCTTTTCCCACAATGTTTCAAAAGGCTACTATTCCAGACCCGTAAAAACCAGGGATTGTTTGGGAAAGAGTTAAGGACTAATTGAATTTTAAAGGTAAAGAATTATGTGCTGACTTGCACGGTATAATAATGGTCACAGACTCCCATCGGTCTCCTCTTTTACCTTAGCACAGTATGAGACATGCTATGACAAACAGCAGTTTAATGCATCTCCTTGCTTCAATCTAAACCAAACAGTTTGTCACATAATATGGATCCATAAAATCTATTTTGTTCAACAATCAACTGAGTCCTGAGGTAGAATAGTTCTCTAACATGCAAATATTGACCAAAGTCAGCCTTTTTGGACAAGTATTAAACCCCTTCTTCTTGCAGCATGGCTTACATATATAAATTATACTTTGGGTATGTTCTGTACAATGAAAATGTTGAATTTTGGATCTAACTTTTGAGAAAAAAAAAGAATTTTACTTTATAGGGCTTAAGATGACATCTTATTTAAAAATCCTTTTTTTCTGTTCAGATATTTTTTTTTTGTTCTTTTCGTCAAAGAACTGTCAACAAAGTTTTGGCTATTAGGCTGGTTTTCTACCATTTTTCACCTCTCATGATTTGTATTTTATAGCCATTGTTAATCATAATAGCTAGTCTAACTTGCTTTATAATATCAACTATTGCATTTGTTTGCTTAATAATATTTTCTGTTTTGTAAGAAAAAAATCAGGATATTGTTGTAATCTGTCATTGTCTATGCACAGTTGTCAATTTCACTGCCATTGTGTGGAAAAAAAATGGAAGTTTTTCATATATCTCTTAACCCATTACCACACAATCCCTACTTTTGATGCCCCTGAGAAAGAAGCCATTGGAAAACATTGTGGGAAAAGGAGAAAATGCTGGTAACCAGCATTTTCTCCTTTTCCCACAATGTTTTCTACCCTTCACAAAACCAATTTCAAATTTTCAGTCACTTTTATTTTGTGGTCTGGAAATGGCTTCGATTTGGACAAGCCTAAAATATTGTCGTCGGGTAATGAGTTAATATTGTTAGTATTTACTTCAAACTTTAACAAGTTGTTAACTATTATCCTGATAAATAACTGAAATGAAATTTCCAAGTCGATAGTAAAATCCAAAATGTTGCCATTTCAAAGATATGTTACAAGGAAAAATAGCTCTGTGTTTGATAGTGTAGGTCCAAGATCAGACTGCCCTCTTGCTCTGTCATGTGTTAACTCATTACCACACGACAATTATTTTAGGCTTTTCCAAACTGAAAGCATTTGCAGACGATAAAATAAATATGATTGAAAATTTAGAATTTTTGTGAGGAGTAAAAAACATGGTGGGAAAAGAAGAGAATGCTGTTTACCATAATTTTCTCCTTTTCCCACAGTGTTTTCTGAAGGCTTCTTTCTAAAGGTTGACAAAAGTAAGGATTGTGTAGTAATGGGTTAATAGAGCATAGAGTGTAGATCCAAGATCAGACAGCACATTTTCTGATAGAACCTGTGGCAGAAGAGTTGGGAACTCTCAAAATACTTTTGACACAGTTATGTCCCCTTGTTAACCTAGAGTTATTATTGCAAAACAACCACTGAAGCCTAGTGTGATTCCCCACTCAGAGTACTGTTGTACCATAATTTACTCTTTAACTCTTTACCACAGGAGAACATTTTAGACTGGTCCAAATTGAAAGCATTTGCAGACGACAAAATAAAAGTGACCGAAAATTTGAAATTTGTTTTGTGAAGGGTAGAAAACATTGTGGGAAAAGGAGAAAATGCTGGTTACCAGCATTTTCTCCTTTTCGCACAGTGTTTTCAAAAGGCTTCTTTCTCAGGGGCATCAAAAGTAGGGATTGTGTGGTAATGGGTTAATTAGTTACAAGTATATTAGGATGTATTGCAGAAGCTTAAAGATAATCCATGCACGGTTTTACTAGTTAAGCCTGTACTTCACAGTTCGAGAAAGAAAGCTTTTGAAAACTATGTCTGAAAAAAAGAAAATGCTGGTTCCCAGCATTGCCTTCTTTTCCTGCAATGTTTTCTATCCTTCCCAAAAACAAATTTCAATTTTTGAGTCACATTTAATCTGTTGTCTGCAAAATGCTTTCAATTCAGACTAGTCTACGATACTGATGTCCTTTAAAGGTTTAACTTGCAGACATCTATGTATGATAGGATGATAGGATGCATTGAAAAGGCAGGGAGATATTTACAAATATGACCTTAAAACTCTGTCAACACGACAATGTTTTAGACTAGTAAAATGCAATGAAATACTGATTACCGGTACCAGCATTTTCTTCTTGAATGTGTGTACTGGTAGGAGGTGAAAATAAATGCTTCTCAGGAGTCACATGGTTATTTTTCTATTAGATTTTTGTCTCATTTTAACCCATTACCGCACAATCGCAACTTTTAATGATTCTGAAGAAGAGGCTTTTTGAAAACAATGTGGGAAAAGGAGAAAATGCTGGTAACCAGCATATTCTCCTTTTCCCACAAAGTTTTCTACCTTATCAAAGGAAAATTCCATTATGTGAGCCACTATGAAATTTCCGTCTCCAAAATGCTTTCACTTTGGGTAGGTCTAAAATTTTGCCATGTGGTAAAGGGTTAAGAGTAAAAAATATGAAGGATTATTAGTATGCAGTGATGAAGTGTAGATCTCATAACCTGGAGGTTTTGGGTTTGAGCCACACTGCATGCCCAGGTCCTTTGTGAGCAAGATTTTTTAGAACCCCAGTGTATTACTGCTGAATCCTAGGACATCTGAATATGTAAGCTGTTCACATAACTAAAATAATGTTGAAAGAGGTGTGAAACACCATTCAATCAAAGCATTCATTAAAATGCATTTTTTTGCAGAAATGTCCACTAGTATGACATCATCAATGCCATCCAGTTTTTCATCAACAATGATGACTACATCTCCACTAACACCGACATCATCAACCATGATGACCACACAAACTTCTTCATTTGTTACCATGCCAACATCCAGTATAACACCTTCACCAACATCGGCAACAACTGTTAGTTCTGCGGTAACAACAACTACAACAGTATCAACAACTGCACCACCAGTGATAACTGTTCAAGGTGGTTTAAAAATTACTGCTGGAGCAGAGTGGGATGAAAAGTTGGCAGATAAGATGTCACAGGAATATATAACCTTGAGAGCGAATATCTCTGAAAAGGTTTGGTGGTTGTTTGTTTGTTTGTTTATTAGCTTGCCTGAGCACAACATGCTCAAGGGGAGCTTTTAGGATCACCCAGTGTCCGTCGTGCGTCATCAACAATTCCTTAAACATCAACTCCTCCTAAACAGCTTGGCCAATTTGGACCAAACTTGGGAGGTCCTCTTTAAAATTGTTCACAGATTCTGTCAAAAACTCTGGTTGCCATGTCAACCAAATGGAATTTTCTAGGTAATTCTTTAAGAATCTTCTTCTGAAACCACTAGCTAGATTTCAAAATAATTTCACAGAGATGTTCCGTGGGTGACCCTTTTCAAAATCTGTTCGCCAAATTTTGATCCTTCAAGATACAGTCATGGCTCTGGTGAATGGGGGCTAATTGCACTATACAGAAATAAAGAAATTCTTAAAAATTCTTCTTCCCTGAAACTGCTGGTCAGATTTTGAAATAATTTCAAGACGGTCTTTTGGTGGCCCTTTTCAAAAACTGTTCGCAAAATTTTGATCCATCAAGAAACATTGCGCTGGTGAATGGGGGCTACTTGCACTATAAAATATGTTTAAACTAACTGACTTGCACTATATGGAAATGAAGAAATTCTTGAAAATTCTTTTTCTCTGAAACAGCCTGTCAGATTTTGAAATAATTTCCTTGGGTGACCCTATTTAAAAATTGTTCGTGAAATTTTGATTTGTCTAAAAACATGGCTCTGGTGAATGAGGGCTACTTGCACTATATGGAAATGAAGAAATTCTTAAAAATTCTTCTTTTCTGAAACTGCTGGTCACATTTTGAAAGGGCTTTCACAGGTGACCTTTTGAAAATTGCTTGGCAAAATAATGATTTTATTTCTAGTGTTTCAATACCTGAAAAAAAAATCGGCTATGGTCCTCTCAAAAATTGAGGTGAGCGATCCAGGACCATCTTGGCCCTCTTGTTGATTGACTCCTTACCATACAACAAAACTTTAGACTGGTACAATATGAAAGCACAGGCAGACCACATATAAAATTTGGCTGAAATGATAATAGTTGTTTGTGAAAGTGTAGAACACTTTGTGGGAAAAGGAGAAATTGCTGGGTAACAGCATTTTGTCCTTTTCCCAAAAGGTTTTCGAAAGGCTGCTTCTTAAGGGTCGTGAAAACTTAGGTTTGTGTGGTAAAGAATTAACTTTTTACCTCAAAACAAAAATTCAGACCCTACCAATTTGGAAGGTTGTGCAGATGACAAACTGATGTGACTTAAAAAATAAAATTTGCCTTGGAAAGAGTAGAAAATGTGGAAAAAGGAGAAAAGCCGCCTTTCTCAGAGTAGTTAAAAGTGGGATTATACCACAAAGAGATGCAGCTGGTGTCCTATCTCAGTTTTTCAGTCCATTAACCATTTCCCAAACAATCCCTGGTTTTTACGGGTCTGGAATAGTAGCCTTCTGAAAACATTGTGGGAAAAGGAGAAAATGCTGGTAACCAGCATTTTCTCCTTTTCCCACAATGTTTTCTACCCTATCATAGACAGAAATCATCTTTTCAGCAAGAGTTGAATTGTCATCTGCAAATGCGTTCAACTTGGTCTAGTCCAAAAGTTTGTCGTTTGGGAAAGGGTTAAATTTGTGGTCTGCAATTGTTTTCAATGTTGAGAGGTCCAAATTTTGTCATTTTTTATTTTAAGTCGCTAAATCTTTGCCGTAAAAATAGTCTTAATTATCATGAAGTAAAGGTTTACTCTTGAGAACTAGTGAAAGCATTGTGACAGAGAAGAAGTTGCCTGTCATGTAAGCTATGTGATGCAGGAAAAGATGTTGACTTAGGACACATACATCATATGAGCTTACTCTGGCAAAAGGGGCTCAATACATCTCCCTTTACATGAAACTAGGCATGTCATCTCATTATTGTGGTCCATAATAGATATTTTTTTAAAACAACAGACCTAATCATGTGGTAAACCGGTCCTTTTACATACAGAAAATTTACCAATTTTGAAAAGTTTTGGCAGAGGTCAGCCCGTGTGGACCGCGCAGGATGACTTGGTTGGATACTTTTAAAAGATGCATTAGGCCCTCTTTTTACAGAGCATAACTAATATATATAAGTATACATGTAGCTCTTTCCTTTTTACCAGATGGCAAAATTTAAGACTTTACTGTTTGAAAGAGGCTGAAAACATTGTAGAGGAAAAGGAGACAGCATTTTCTTCTTTTCACTCAATTTGGGATTGATTTTGATAAAGGGTTTACCAAACAATGCTGAGGAAGAAGTATTTTGCAAAAAAAAATGTGGGAAAAGGAGCATTTTCTGTTTTCCCACACTTTAATGGAAAGGTTTTTTTTCTCAGGATTGGGAGAAAAAATATTTGGAACAGGTTTATGAAACCAGGGAAGACCACATTGGCGCTAATGGTGTTGAACTGTTTACTAAACTATAAAATTTTGGACTGGTTCAAATTGAAGCAATAGTAGACAACTAAATAAATATGACACAAATACTGAAACTTGTTCCGGGAAGGGTAAAAATCTTTGTAGGAAAAGGAGAACATGCGGGTTACCAGCATTTCTCCTTTTCCCACTATGTTTCCAGAAAGAGTCTTTATCAGGGTTGTTGTGTGATAAAGGGTTAACAAGCTTCATCCACTTTAGCTCAATATATACATCAGGATATAGAATGCGAAGATTGTCAAAATCCAAGTGCCATTTTTTTGTTTGTATGGCGTTTATCATCATTTTCAACATTATTCCAGAAATCTTGTGGTGGCCAGTGCACCATGCCTACCTAGAGTTTCTTTTACCAGTACTTTACATAAAATCATCCCAAAGTCCTTGGCTGCTTTCCCACATAACTACAATGATCAGAGGTGATCAAGAAATTAATCTTATTGCATTGATTATCATTAAACTTCAGTGAGAAAACAGCAGAGCTGGGGATTCATATCAGCAACACCTTTGTTTCAAGTTCTTTACAATACTTACTGAACTTCTGAGCTTAGTCAAATTGCCTTCTTGGTAGACTATGAAAGGGTCCTTTTTTTCTGTTTCAGCTAACTCCAGGGTTTGACGCCCTTCCTGGACAGTTCCAAGGATTTAATTACATGATTTTTAGGTGAGATAATTAGGATATGACAAAAATTTGAATTTTAGATGTGTATGATCTGATATAAGGTGACATTTTAAATGAGCCATGCCCTGTAAAATTCGGACTTAGCCCTTTACTCCATAGATACTCATTTTGACGTATCAACAACCGACAGCTTTTGAAAACATTGTGGGAAAAGGAGAAATTGCTCGAAACGAGCAATTTCTCCTTTTCCCACAATGTTTTCCACTCAGTCAGATATTTGTATCCTCATTTGTCCAAATTTTTTACATCATATCTTTATTTGCTGCGGAAATGGAAGAGCCTCAAATTGACATATCAGGTAAAGGGTTAATACAAGTGCAAAAAGTATTTACCTAGGTCAGCATATGGTGAGATTTGTCTGTTAACAGACAGGAAATATTATGGAAAAAGGAGAAAATGCTGGTGACCAGCATTTTCTCCTTTTACCACTATCTTTTCTGAGAGCCTCTTACCTAGGGTCGATAAAAGTCAGGATTTTGTGAGTATGGTAAAGGGTTAAATTCATTTACATATGGGTTATTTTGGAAGAGCCTCTTTCTCAGGGTCAATAAAAGTCAGGATTGTGTGAGTATAGTAAAGGGTTAAATGTCATTTACGTATGGGTCATGCTCGATGAACCCTTTACTGCACAATCTTGACTTTTAACTACCCTGAGCAGGCTGCCTTTTGAAAACTGGGAAAACGATGCTTTCTAGATCATCTGATATAAGTTTGGTCATTTGTGCTGTACAATTTTTATTACCCCCCCCCACAACGTAATGGAGGGGGGGGGGTATACTGGAATCTCCAAGACTGTCCTTCTGTCTGTCTTTCCATAGACACAAATCTGTCCGCATGAATACTATGCAGTTTTTCACGTACTGAACACAAATTAACACACAGGGTTTGTATATTTATGTATATAAAGATGTGCATGTGCAGTTTTCATGGCCCTGCTGCGATTTGTTATGGAATCATCTCCCTTTGAACTTTTTCAACTCTTAATTTTGTACTAAACCATTCTGCATTCTGTGACAAAGACCTGTTTTTGTGACAAGGAGCTAGTGGGGGGGTGGGGGTGGGGTTAAAACCATGTTTAGTGATGCCTCTAGTTTTATGTGCAAGTACTATTTGACTGTCTATTGATACTCTTGGAAAGAGTCTAAAAGAGGTTAAAAGGATCTGCAAAAAGTATCGAGCCATGTCAGCTTGGACAGTTTGCACATACTGACCTGAACAACATTTGAGCCACATGTATACTGTTTTCTGCAATTGCTTTTAATTTTTGTCGTAGATTTAACATGTACGAGGGGTGATCAGAAAGAATGTGGACCAGTGCCGGTATCAGAATATTGTTATAAAATGCAACTTGGAGTGTTCGCTATTTTTGAAAGTAATCTCCTCTGAGTTCAATGCACTATTCATTCTTGATTTCCATGAGTGAAGCACGTGTTGGAGCATGTCACGTGACGTTATCATCAAGGACCCGGTTGTTACAAGCGAGGGTTAGCTCCTCTCTGCTCTTGTAATGTATGCCACATAGAGAATCTTTCGAAACAGAAACTAGTTAGAGGACACATAGAGTCAGGACTTAATTATACAAAGCGTTGGCAAGTGTTTCCATGTTTAGTTTTTGCAAAGTTTCCAGTACATGTGTGGTTCTGTGAGCTAGGTGTTATTTTGTCGTAAAGTGATGTCACCCTGCAGGACTTCTGGCTAAGTTTTTCGTACCATGTATGTGAAATTCATTTGAATAATGTGGGCATAAAACTCAGTATTGACTGTAGTATGTATAGATACCACATGATTTAGAAGAAAAACAGGGGTACAGAAATAATTAATGTAGATAACTTTTCCAAGTGACTTAGAAAGGTTAGCTTTACCAGCTGAAGGCTATGTTGAATGTTTCAAATCACTGCTTTGTTGTTTAGATTCGGTCTCATTAAAGTGTGCCTATTTTTCATTGCATGTTACAATATGATCAGTAAAGTTTGACCCCTCTGCCCTAATGCATTCAGAAATTTCTTTAAAGACTTCGACCTTAACCCTAATTTTCTCGAACGTCAGTTGCCGTGGTACCTACATTCTGCAATTACACGACATTCCAAGATTCCCTGTCAAAATCTCCTGGGCACTTTTATATGAAAGGGCAAGTGTTTAAGCTATGCTACTGACACTTTCTCAGCGATCTTGTTTTACATGCTGCTCTACAGACCTTATGATTTTGTCTGTGACTGATGTTGATAGACGGCCAGATTTAGGGTAATCTTTAACAGTATCGCACTCTTGTCTAAACCACACAAATGCATGTACAAATATCAGATTTCTTTAGTGCAGTGCCCCCTTTAACTGGTTCTAAATTGCTTTTGATTTCTGGTAAATACTTTTTGAGTTTGACGTAAAACTGTATGATTACTCTCATCTCAAATAAAATGTCGTATGATATTTTAAACCACTAATGCAGTATATGACGTCATTAAAATGACGTCATACTTTACCTACTTGAATATGACAACATTTGAAAGGGTTGAGTCAGTTACCAGATAATTGATGCTCATCTATGCAAAATTTTGTAATTTTATGTGTAGTAGTTTTCAAAATATTGAGGTAGTCCATGATCTTTTTGATCACCCCACGTATACTGCTTTCTGCAATTGCTTTTAATTTTTGTCTTAGATTTTATTGTTTTGTAAAAAGCTAAGGCATGTTAGACAATAAATTTTTGAAACTGTTTCCAGTCAAGGTAGTGTGAATGTCATTTATGAGGCTGCCTTTTTACCTGATGAAACTGGTTCTGTGACTGCTGAGGATGTGTCAACTGCTGTCAGTAATGCTGCCGATGCTAGTGATTTTGGATTCACTGTACAGGAAGGTTCTATTACCAATACTGGTAAGAATTTAGCTTGGCTGTTTTTGAAGAATACCTTGAGGTATTGCCTTAGCCCTTGCGTCAATGTCTGCATCATCATACAGTGCTCAAGATAGGAGTTATTTTGACATCATACTTAGAAATATTAATTATTCTCCACTAAACCCTTGCTTGTCCAGAACAGAATTTTAAAGTCTCAAGTCAAATTGCAAAAATTTTCTGCTCTTGTTTCATTATCATTTGGCCTTTAACCTTTATACAGTGGAACCCCGTTACAACGAAGTGCGCTATAGCGCTGATTCCGTTATAACGCGGGTGTCCTTTGGCTCCCAAAATTTCGGGGGTTGACCATTTTCGAGTCTGATCCGAATCCACCGTTGCTCTCACAAGAATCTTCGATGTAAAAAAAAAAGACCTCTCGGTCAAAAAAAATCGATATAACGTGACAATTTTTCACACTTTTACCTTGTTGATTACATTTATCACCTATGGCTTTGCACAATTACTTTGACAAATACACGCACAGTAGGTAACAAAAGGCCCTCGTCCCATAATTGTCTTTGCAAACAATCTTGCATTATACAAACTTTACGTCAATGTGTCTGTCTGTATGTAGATCGTAACGGCGATATCAGAAAATAGCCGAATGATCGACTCTCTTTCTACCGACTACACAACGTGCACGTGACACGACTGGGGTACTCTTGCAATTATCATTACGATACGCAGAAGGGTTGTATCAGAAAATATAAAGCAACAGAGATACTGGCTTATTGCGTGATTGCATAGTTTTGAATGGAGGTCAGCCCATAGCCAGGTGTAAATTTTTCAGGCGAAACGGTTTAAGTGTGTACGACAAACACTTGCACTTACAACCCTTTCGCTTTGCATTATTGGTGTGTTACGTCATACATGAACCACTAATGCAAACTTTACTGCAAACATTGTGTGGATAAACGACTGATGTGATTTCTTTACGGATAGAAGGTTAAATTCCCCTGTGACTTTCAACATGTACGGGGGTCTTATCTCGTTTGATTATGAAAGAGATTTCTTTCGTCATTGCCGATTAGGGTTCGTTATGCAATCGTCGGCATGATTAAAAAAACATGGCGGCGGCACCGTCTGCAATCCAAAACGATACCGTTTACTTTTGGAATGAATCTTGCAGTAATTTAGCAAAACAGCGGCTGAATAATTCTAAAAGAAACGGTCCTAAAGGTAAATTAAGCTCTTTTACGTAGTTGTAACGTTATTTGATGACAGAAACTAACGGGGAATAGTTCAGGCGTTACGTAGAAAAGAATCTAAATTGTTCAATGTCCTATAAATAATGTTTAAACGTAAATAGGCATGTCTTAGTTTTAGTATTTGGAACATTGCTATTTCATTTTTGTCAGAATAAATTTGCGATAAACTGTAATTAATAAGCCACAGTTCTGTAGTCTGGCAATGATTGGCGGATGGGGTAGTGTGTGTGTGTGGGGGGGGGGGATCAGCGTTATAAACGTAACCCCGGATATAACGCTGTTGACGACCATGGCTCCCACCGACAGCGTTATAACGGAGCCCCACTGTATTTGGTATTTATCTTATTTTAGACCTTTACTACTTAGGACTCAGATGAGCAATGTAGGACCATCATGGTCCTCGTTTTAGTGCAGTATCACGGTACACTTTGCCAGTTACTTTTCTATCATGCAGAAATGCCACCTGAGTGGTTTCTGCACAACTGTGGAAGAAAATGGTGTACATTAACTTCTTCCACTAAACTTGTTACCACACGACAAAATTTTAGACTGGTTCAAATTGAAAGCATTTGCAGACCACAAAATAAAAGTGACTGAAAAATTGAAATTTTTTTCTGGGAAGGGTAGAAAACACTGTGGGAAAAGGAGAAAATGCTGGTTACCAGCATTTTCTCCTTTTCCTACAGTGTTTTCAAAAGGCTTCTTTCTCAGGGGCGTCAAAAGTATGAATTGTGTGGTGATGGGTTAAATTCTTTTGGCTGTTGAAAGTCTGTTTGCCTGTTTGGTGGCCCATATTTTGTTACTGCTTTTTCTGGTTGGCTGGAAAAAATGCAGTCCATTCAGTTTGTTTCAGACAACTCTGAAAAAGTAATGTCTGATTCAACTTCTTGTTATATAGCATAAAATTATAACAAATAGGAGAAATTCCTCTTTTACAAGAAATTCTTACTCGGTCAACAATATTTTTTAGAAATGTTGCATTGCTGAGAGGTCTAGAGTTTTCTTAACCCATTTCCAAATAATCTCTAATAACCTGAGAGGGAAGACTGTAAAATCCAATTTGAAAAGGAGCAAATGGTTTGGAATGTCCAAAATTTTGTTGTATGGTAAAGTGCCAGTACATTTCAATTCAATCAGATCTGGGAAAACAGCTTTTGAAAGCAATGTGGAAAAAAAAAAAACAGACGATGTTGGTGACCAACATTTTCTCAGAGTCCAACATCATTTCTGCTCTTTTAAAGCTATATGTATTTACATCAATTAATTTGTAATCTGCAATATCTTTCGGTTAGGTTGTGTCAAGTTATTTACCTCAGTTGATTCATTTGTCATCTGCAGTATCTTTCAATTAGGTTGTGTCTTAATCTTCCTTGACTTGTAAAATCACTGAGGGAAATTGTATTACAATTCCTATTCGTTTGTACAGTGGTGAATATAACAACAACAGCAACAACAAGTACTACACAGCCAACTATGCCTACAATGCCAATGACCAACGCAACAACTGCAATGCCAATGACCAACGCAACAACTGCAATGCCAATGACCAACGCAACAACTGCAATGCCTATGACCAATGCAACAACTACAATGGTTATGACCAATGCAACAACTACAATGCCAATGACAAATGCGACAACTACAATGCCAACGGTCAATGCAACAACTACAATGGTTATGACAAATGAAACTACTACCATGTCAATGACCAATGCAACAAGTACAATGCCTGTGACCAATGCAACAACTACAATGGTTATGACAAATGCAACCACTACCATGTCAATGACAAATACAACAACAACAATAGAAATGACAAATGCTACATCTACAATGCCGATGACCAATTCAACAATAACAATTCCTATGACTAATGCAACTACAACAATGCCTATTGCCAATGCAACAACAGTACTTATGACCAATGCAACAACAACAATGCCATTTACTAATGCCACTGCAACAGTGCCTATGACCAATGCAACAACCACAATGCCTATGACCAATGCAACAACTTCAATACCTATATCAAATGCAACAACAACAATGCTTATGACCAATGCAACGACTACTACACCTGTGATAAATGCAACAACAACACTAGGAATGACAAATGCAACAACAACAATGCCGATGACAAATGCAACAACTACAATGTCTGTGACAAATGCAACAACTTCAGTGCCGATGTCAAACACAACAACAACATTTGGAATGACAAATGCAACAACAATTACACCTATGATGAATGCAACAACA
This sequence comes from Tridacna crocea, assembly GCA_943736015.1. Classification (NCBI taxonomy): domain Eukaryota; kingdom Metazoa; phylum Mollusca; class Bivalvia; order Cardiida; family Cardiidae; genus Tridacna; species Tridacna crocea. The sequence goes on along the minus strand of OX031057.1, from coordinate 27,638,525 downwards.
ACAGCAGCTATAACCAATGCATCTACAACAACGTCTATGTCTAACACAACAACAGTAATGCCTATGACCAATGCAACAACAACAATGGCAATGACCAATGCAACATCAACAACACCTATGGTGAATGCAACAACAACAACGGCTATGACCAATGCATCAACAACAATTGCTGTGACCAATGCAACAACCACACCTGTCATAAATGCAACAACTACAATGCCATTGACCAATACAACAACTGCAATGCCATTAAGCAACACAACAACAATGCAGATGACCAACGCAACAACCACGATGGTAATGAACAACGCAACAACCACAATGGGAATGACCAACGCAACCACCACGATGGGAATGACCAACGCAACCACCACGATGGCAATGACCAATGCAACAACTACGATGTCGATGGCAAATACAACAACAATGCCAGTGACCAATGCGACAACTTTGATGCCAATGACCAACGCAACCACTACAGTGTCAATTACCAATGCAACATCAACAATGGCAATGACCAATGCAACAACCACGATGTCAATGACCAATGCAACAACTACAATAGCAGTGACCAATGCAACAATTACAATGCCTATGACTAATGCAACAACAATGGCAGTGACCAACACAACAACTGTGATGCCAATGACCAATGCAACAACTACGATGGTAATGAACAATGCAACAACCACGATGGGAATGACCAACGCAACCACCACGCTGGCAATGACCAACACAACAACTGTGATGCCAAAGACCAATGCAACCACTACGATGTCAATGACTAATGCAACAACAACACTAGCAATGACTAATGCAACAACCACGATGACAATGACCAATGCAACAATTACAATGCCTATGACTAATGCAACAACAACAATGCCAGTGACCAACACAACAACTGTGATGCCAATGACCAATGCAACCACGACAATGTCAATGACGAATGCAACAACAACACTAGCAATGACCAATACAACAACCACGATGGCAATGACCAATGCAACTTCAATAGCAGTGTCCAGCACAACAGCTATAATGCCTATGACCAACGCGACAACCACGATGGTAATGACCAATGGAACAACCACGATGGCAATGACCAATGCAACAACTACAATGCCATTAAGCAACACAACAACAATGCAGATGACCAACGCAACAACTACCATGGCAATGACCAATGCAACAACTACCATGCCATTGACCAACGCAACAACTACGATGGCAATGACCAACGCTACAACTGCGATCCCAGTGACCAATGCAACAACAACAATGCAAATGACGAATGCAACAACTACAATGCCAATGACCAATGCAACCACTACGATGCAAATGACAAATGCAACAACAACGATGGCAATGACCAATGCAACAACCACAATGCCAATGACCAATGCAACCACTACAATGGCAATGACCAATGCAACGACAACGATAGCAATGACCAATGCAACCACCACGATGCCAATGACCAATGCAACCACCACGATGCCAATGACCAATGCAACCACCACGATGCCAATGACCAATGCAACCACCACGATGGCAATGACCAATGCAACCACCACGATGTCAATGACCAATGCAACGACAACGATGCAAATGACCAATGCAACAACAACAATGACTAATGCTACCACAACAATGACTCCAACAAGTGTAACAACAACAAGTGCCCCAGTTACCACAACAAGTGTTACAACAACAACAGTATCCACTGCAGCACCTGTTACTGTTGATGTAAGAGGTGAATTTAAAATAACCTCAGTGCAATGGGATCCTAAATTAGGCAATAATTTGTCACCAGAATATGAGTTTTTGAGAAACAACCTTACGACCACGGTAAGTTCATTCACTCTTTACTACACAATACTGAGTTTTAACAACCCTGAAAGATGAAGGTTTTTGAAAACATTTTAGAAAAAAGGAGAAAATGCTGGTAATCAGCATTTTCTCCTTTTCCAACAATGTTTACACCTTGTAAAAGACAGAAGTCATCTATTGAGCTACATTTTTACTCATTACTTAACAAACCTAATTTCCAGAACAAAGAAGACTGCTTTTGAAAAATTGTAGAAAAAGGAGATAAATGCTGGTAACCAGTATTTTTAGCTCACCTGAGCACAACGTGCTCAAGGGGAGCTTTTAGGGTCACTGGGTGTCCGTCGTCCATCGTGCGTCGTCAACAATTCTTTAAACATCAACTCCTCCTAAAGCGCTGGGCCAATTTGGACCAAACTTGGCAGGAATGTTTCTTGGGAGGTCCTCTTTGAAAAATGTTCACAGAATTTGATTCCGTCAAAAACTCTGGTTGCCATGGCAACCAAATGGAATTTTTAGCAAATTCTTTAAAAATCTTCTCCTCTTAAACTGCTGGTCGGATTTTGAAATTATTTCACAGATATGTTCCTAGGGTGACCCTTTTCAAAACTTGTTCGTAAAATTTTGATCCGTCAAAAACTGTGGCTCTGGTAAATGGGGGCTACTTGCACTATACAGAAATCAAGGAATTCTTTAAAAATCTTCTCCTCTGAAACTGCTGGTCGGATTTTGAAATAATTTCATAGATATGTTCCTTGGGTGACCCTTTTCAAAACTTGTTCATTAAATTTTGATTCGTCAAAAAATGTGGCTCTGGTGAATGAGGGCTACTTGCACTATACAGAAATCAAGGAATTCTTTAAAAATCTTCTCCTCTGAAACCGCTTGTCGGATTTTGAAATAATTTCACAGATATGTTCCTTGGGTGACCCTTTTCAAAAATTGTTCGTGAAATTTTGATCCGTCAAAAAATGTGGCTCTGGTGAATGGGGACTACTTGCACTATATAGAAATGAAGGAATTCTTAAAAAATCTTCTTCTCTGAAACCGCTGGTCAGAATTTGAAATAATTTCACAGAGTTGTTCCTTTGGTGATCCTTTTCAAAAATTGTTCGCGAAATTTTGATTGGTCAAGAAACATGGCTCTGGTGAATGGGGGCTACTTGCACTTTAGGGAAATGAGGAAATTCTTAAAAAATTTTCTTCTCTGAAACCGCTGGTCAGATTTTGAAATAATTTCTCAGGGATGTTCCTTGGGTGACCCTTGTGTTTGCGAAATTTTGATTGGTCAAGAAACATGGCACTGGTGAATGGGGGCTACTTGCACTATAGGGAAATGAAGAAGTTCTTAAATATTCTTCTTCTCTGAAACAGCTGGACAGATTTTGAAATGATTTCACAGAGATGATCCTTGGGTGACCCTTTTCAAAAATTGTTCACAAAATTTTGATCCATCAAGAAACATGGCTCTGCTGAATGGGGGCTACTTGCACTATACGGAAATGAAGAAATTCTTGAAAATTCTTCTTCTCTGAAACCCCTAGTCAGATTTTAAAATGATTTGACAGAGATGTTCCTTGGGTGATCCTTGCTCTTGTGAATAGGGGCTACTTGCACTATATGGACATGATGAAATTCTTAAAAATTCTCTTTCTCTGAAACCCCTGATCAGATTTTAAAAGAAATTTTCCGAAATGTTCCTTGGGTGACCCTTTTCAAAAAGTTGTTTGTAAATTTTGATCCATCAAGAAACATGGCTCTCTTGGATTGGGGATACTTGCTCTTATACAGAAATGAAGAATTCTTAAAAATTCTTCTTTTTGAAACTGATGGTCAGATTTCGAAATGAATTTCACAGGTGACCTTTTGAAAATTGCTTAGTGAAATTATAAATTTGGTTCCAATGTTTCAATACCTCAAAAAAAAAATAGGCTATAGTCATCTCAAAAATTCAGGTGAGCGATCCAGGGCCATCTTGGCCCTCTTGTTTGTTCTTCCCACAACTATTGTTTCTACCCTAAGAGAATCAAAGACCGAAGTCATTTTTTAAGATACATTCGATTTGCTGTCAGTAAATCCTTCCAGGTTGATTGAGTCTTAAATTTTGTCTTTTGCAAAGAGTTAATTTTTTTGTTGCTTTTTGATCTCTTGCAAAATAGTCCTATGTTTAAATGACCGCCATGAGGAAACTTTCACAAGATACTGATTATGAAAGGCCAGTATGCTGATTACTAGTATTTTCTTCTCTTTCCCAAAGGTTTTCTAATTGTTTTAACCCTTTACCACACAATTCCAACTTCTAACCCTGAGAAAGAAGCCTAAAAAAAATATTGTGGGAAAAGGGGAAAATGCTGGTGACCAGCATTTTCTCCTTTTGCCACAATATTTCTAACCTATCAAAGTCAGAAATTATCATATTAAAGAGATTTAATTTGTTGTGAAGATGTTTCAAATTTGCTCCAGTCCAAAAGTATGTCATTTGGTAAAGAGTTAACCCTTTACCACACATTTCCAGGTTTGATGACCCTGAGGAAGAAGCTATTTGAAAATCTTATTGGAAAATGAGAAAATGTGCATAACCAGCATTTTCTCATTTTCCTTTTGTGGCTTCTATGCTGTCAAAAGATGTCTTTGTTTGAGGCACACTGAATTTGTCATTTGTAAATGCCGTCAATAAAGTCCATAATTTTTTGTCTGTGAAACGGTTAATACATCCCGGATGTATTACACAATCCTTTTGAAACAGTTTCATAAGGGAACGTAGTCCCCCTACTTTTGATGCCCTTGAGAAAGACACCTTTAGAAAACATTGTGGGAAAAGGAGAAAATGCTGGTAACCAGCATTTTCTCCTTTTCCCACAATGTTTTCTACCATTCACAAATCAAATTTCAAATTTGAAGTTACTTTTATTTTGTCGTCTGCAAATGCTTTCGATTTGGGCAATTTTGAAATTTTGTCGTTTGCTAATGAGTTAATTAGCACAAGAACCAGATGGCAACTGGCAAGATTTAAATGGAATGTTTCAAACAAAAGGACCTTGAGGGCCCTAGGTTGCTAATCTGTTACACAAAGGTTATCAACATTTTCCATTTTGAAACAATACCATTAAAGTCTTTTTTATAATTTGTAAAACAGTTTTAGATAAGAAAGTATAAAAGTGGCACAGCACCAAGATTTCATCTGGCAACATTTAATCGTTTAAGAACTGAATTAATGATTTGGACTTTTTTAACTAGGAAAAAGAGCCAGAAATATTGCAATCTCAAAGTTATTTCTGTTAGCAAAACCAACTTTACCGGACAACAAAATTTTAGCCATGTCCAAATTGAAAGCATTTGCAGACGACAATGTAAATGTAACTCAAATAATGGAATTTGATCTTGACAGCATTGGAAACATTTTGGGAAAAGGAGAAAATGCTGGTTAACAGCATTTTCCCACAATGTTTTTAAAGGCTTCTTCCATAATGGTGTTAAAAGTTGTCATTGTGTGGTAAAGGGTTAACTCAGTTCCAGGGCTTACAGGGTTAACCCTTTACCACACAATCCCTACTTTTGATACCACTGAGAAAGAAGCCTTCAGAAAACATCACTATATGTCTTTAAGAATTACATAAAGAGGTAGAAATAAAGGATATGTAAACAAAGTATGCACGTTTTTTGTGTAGTAATTTCATTTAATTTTCTTAACAATACACACTTTTTCACAGATTTCAAATCAGGAGTAACTTTTGTCATTTGCATCATTTTAGTAATTAATAACGTTCTAAATTTGACGGCCTTTTATGGTTTTTCTTTTCCAAACACACACGATGAAATTGTCAATCACTTTAGGACACATTAAAATATCAATGATATTGAGTTAACTTGAAATATTTTTATACAATTCTGTGTTGTCTGGGTAGGGATCATAAACCTTTGACCTCAAAGTAATGCAAAGGAAGAAGTTACACAGATTGAGTTTGGGACTGTGTGCAGGCCATAAATTTCAGCAATCTTGTTTTGATATCATCCTATCACCAAACTGCAGTGTATAAAAAAGATGTAGATGTGTGTGCCATAGCACCATCCAGCATAAACCTTTTTTTTTGCATATCCATATGACTTCATCCTGACCTTGACCCATGCGACTTCTTTCTGTGGAGTTATGTGAAGTCAAAGGTCGACATTTCCACCCAGACAGCACAGATATGTTGTTAAGGAACACTTAAAGTGAAATCAAGAAAATTGATATTGATAGGTACAATAAAGTGATTGACAATTTTATTCTGCATGTTCGATGAGGAAAGAGCATAATCGGTCGTTACTTTGAAAACGTCATTAATTGTCAAAATGATGCCAATGACCAAAAAAGCACCTTTGAATTAAAATCTGTATAAATACGCAAAATGTAATGAAAATTGGATAAAATTATCACACAAAAACCTTACATGTTTTATTTACATGTATGTATATTTTTATCTCTTAATCGTATATTCTAAGCCAAAATATAAACATACGAAAGTGTTACCTTACTTTCCAGACACCCTGTAGAACTTTCAAACAATGGGCTCATGAAGGTCCTGGATCATTCATCTTTTACAACTTAACTCTGTTTCAGGGCTATAAGGGTTAAATGGAATCTCTTTAAGGCCCTAGATTGCTCCTCTGTTACATACTGCAGGGCTGAAAAATAGTGATAATAGCAGCTGGGTCCCAGACCTTGTGGCCCTTATAACAGGAGGGTCCGAAGTATGCTTGGACTGGCCCAATTTTTTTCAGTCATTGCACAGAGATGTGGTATCTCAGAAGATGCAAAAAAAAAGTTTCTTTTACTCTGGCGTCTTCTATTATATCGACCAACATGAAAATTGCAAAATTGGAATCTTATTGCATCTTTCATTGCAACTTTCATTTCAACGTTGTTGGAAGGTCCTAACCTGCTGTTTCTTCTCATAGTTTCTACCCTCATACAAGTATGAAAGCTCTGTTTTATTTTCTTTTCGGAATTTTTTTTTTTAATATTTGATGAAAACTCTAGTTTGAATAAACATTTTACTGTAAACTTTAATCAAACGGAAAAGATGAAATCACCCGTAGATTTAAACCGGCTTCACCACATGTATCCGTATATTGATGGAAGGTAAATTGGGAACCAGGGAAAACTGTTGATATTACAATGACTTAAATAAGTCTATGTGATAGGATCCTGGGGTGGCTGGCAAACAGAAGATTTTCCTAAACAAGCAGACCTGAATTACCATTTGAATGATTTATTTTAAATTTAGGTCATTCTAAGTTTTATTTTGGGCATCTGACTTTTTACTTTGAAGATTGAACAAGTACGACATCTATTTTGACATGTCCCTCAGTCGGATTCTCAACTTATTTATTTCCGCGGGTCTGACCTCCATTTCATATTAGGTCCCAGACCTCGGACCAGCACTATCAGTGTTTTTGTATGTTTGCAGTTGTCAAAGGCTTTCAGAAGTGGATCTTTACAAGACAGGTTCCAGACCATCAAAACTATGACTTTCAGGTAAATTATTTAACTCATTACTAAACGACAAGGTTTTAGGCTTGTCTAAATCGAAGCATTTGCAGACAACAAAATAAAGCGGCTGAAAATTTGAAATTTGTTTTGTGAAGAGCAGAAAACATTGTGGGAAAAGGAGAAAATGCTGGTTACCAGCATTTTCTCCTTTTCCCGCAATGTTTTCCAAAGGCTTCTTTCTCAGGATCATCAAAAGTAGGGATTATGTGGTAATGGGTTAATCCTTTACCACGCAGTCCCATGTTTTAACAACCCTGAGGAATAAAGCTTTTGAAAACATGGTGGGAAAAGAAGAAAATGCTGGTAGCCAGCCTTTTTTCCCCTTTTCCCAGAATGTTTTCTACGCTATAGGAAAGCTACAGGTCATTTTGTACTAGTTTTAAGTTTGTCATCTGTAATTACTTTCACTGTGGAAGAGTTTAGAATAATTATCGTTTGGGAAAGAGTTAACTTCTTAAGGTAAGACCTGTGTAATGGAAAACAGCTATTTCCACTAAAATATCGTCATGCAAAATTAGCTATAATTAAAAATGAGTATTATTGAACTACTTTCACCTTGTCATTTTTTCCATTTTTTCCTTCTTTGAATTATCATTTATAAATCTAAAACGGCTATATTCTCAATTGAAAAAGAGATCATAATTACCTCCCTTTTTAGAAAACAAACAAAAGTATCAAAAAATAGTTTCAAGATAGACATAAACGGAATTTCTGATCCGTTAGAAGTGTGCAAATATATTATTTCTGCATTTATCCTTATTTACAATCAGTTAGAATTTTTGCCAAATGCTCACCGGAAGTGCATCACACAGGTCTTGCCTTAAATGCCAAATATAGTAAACAGAAAAAGAAAAGCAAGGTAAACATTTTATGTGATATCTATTGAAAAAATTACATCAAATTATAATGGGTATTGACACAAAAAGTTCAACAACCCTACAGATTCTGAGCACATTGTAAATGAATTATTGCCATCAGTTGAAATATGTGCTGTGACTGCTGTCCTTCTAAATATTGAATCAAACAAGTAAACTCTTTTTATTCTATTTCAAAAGTATTAACAGTTTACCTTGTGTTACTTTTTTTGATTAGTACAATGAATATGCCCTTTCTGAAAAACTGAAATGCAGTCCACTTAACCCTTTACCACATAATAGCGACTTTTGACGACTCTTGGAAACAAGCCTTTTGAAAACATTGTGGGAAAAGGAGAAAATGCTGGTAACCAGCATTTTCTCCTTATCCCACAAAGCTATCTACACTGTCATAGCAAAATTGCACCATTTGAGCCACTTGAAATGCTTTCAATTAGGATAAATTTTGCTGTGTGGTAGTGGGTTAAACTCAAACTTGAAACCCTTTTCCACACAATCCCTACTTTTATTGCCTATTGAAAATATTATGGGAAAAGGAGAAAATGCTGGTGACCAGCATTTTCTCCTTTTCCCAGAATGTTTTCTAGCCTTTCCAAACAAAATTTAAGTTAAGCATGCAGTCACTTTTATTTTGACATCTGCAAAATTAATGCTTTCAAATTGGACCAGTCTAAAATTCTGTTGATTAGCAAAGAGTTAACTCTTTACCAAATGACAAAATTTTGGACAAGTCCAAATTGAAAGCACTTGCAGACGACAAAATCATTGTGAATCAAAAACTGAAATTTGATTTGGAAAGGGTAGAAAATATCGTAGGAAAAGGAGAAAATGCTGATAACCAGCATTTTCTCCTTTTCCCACGATATTTTCTACAGGCTTCTTTCTGAGGGTCATCAAAAGTAGGGATTGTGTGGTAAAGATTTAAACAGATGGGCTTGACTAAATAAGGAGATGGTGCAGATCCAAGGTCAGACTACAGAAACTAGGCAGTCTTGATCTATGCCATGTGCAGAAAAGCTCCTGTTAGCATAGATCTATGGTATTGATAAACATAATTTACAATATTGTATAGTCAGGACTAGTGTTCGTGTGGCAGATTTCTTCTCATGGTAAACTTATTCTTGTGGTAATTGGCATTTATTCATTTAACAAATAGATTTGCTTAGTCTTATGACAGTTTACAGGGGAACCACCTTAGCTTAAGTCAGTTATCTGAGGATGCACTGTTTTCAAATTATAAGTTTTGAAACAGACAAAAAAAACCAACATTTAATGTACATGTAATTGTCACCTAATTGTATAATTCATTGGAGGTAAATTCATTGAAAATCTAAAATGGTAACTATAAAACATTTTCTCCTACTCCCAAGATTTTTCCTTCCAGCTTAAAGGGAAATTTGTAATTCTTGAGTCATATTGACCTTGCCATTCTGTAAATGCTTTTAATTTGGAATCAAATAGTCTGAAATTTCTGTGATGTGGTAAAGATTCAAGAGATTTTATGTCGGCTCTCAACTCATTTTGTTACAGTGAAGGTAGTGTAGATGTGACATATGTAGCAGACTTTGTGGAAGATCCCGCACAACCACTCAATATTACAGATGTAAATACTTCTGTTTTTGAAGCAATTGCAGACCCAAATTTCGGTTTTACTGTAGATCCAAACAGCATTGTGAATGCAGGTACAGTATGGCTTTTATGCATTTTCTTCCGTTTTACAGCCATTCTCAATAAGAAGGAGGAACAAGGCAGCAGTGGACATTTCGAAAATTTGACTTCGTCAGATACCATTATGTCATGTTACTTTTAATGTGAGGAATACATTCAGGATCTTAAATCTAAAATTTTGAATGTGTAACTTTGATGGTTACAAAGTTGTAACATGCTCTGCTCTCACAAAATGGATGAAAAATTGAGTATCCATTATTTGAATTCCTGTAAGTTTGACATCAATTGGAAAGTACTAAGTAGACTAAGGCACACACCGATATTTTAGGTTCTGTTCTACGGGTACATGCTTATCCTTAACCCATTACCACACAATCCCTACTTTTGACGCCCCATGAGAAAAAAGCTTTTTGAAAACACTGTGGGAAAAGGAGAAAATGCTGGTAGCCAGCATTTTCTCCGTTTCCCACAGTGTTTTCTACCCTTCCCAGAACGAATTTCAATTTTTCAGTCATCTATATTTTGTCGTCTACAAATGCTTTCAATTTGGACCCGTCTAAATTTTTCTTGTGTGGTATTGGGTTAAAATTTTTGTTCCTGAGTGAAACATCAACCAATCCACTTGAGTAGTACATGTACAACAAACTTTGAGTCTTGTTGTACTTCTATTTGGAACTTTCTTCAATAAGAATATTTAGAGATATTGTTAGTTGTTACATTTAATATTGGCGAAGCTGCTCAGGCATCACCTAGTATTATTTCCTTGATGATGTATGATTAGGAGAGAAATTTTGGAAACATCTTGTAAAAGGAAAAAAAAAATGCTTTCTAATCTTTGAAGGACAAACCTTGCAATTAATTCCTTCATCAATGTCCATAAATTTGATTAAGGTATTCAGTTACAAAAGAAAATATTATGATTTCAGATTTATATGTTACCATGTATTTTATCTGTCTAATAGTAGTGCAGCTGACAACAACGCCTGAACTAAATCTGTTCAAACTCTCATAACAAGCATTGTCACCATTTTTCAAGATATTTCTACCTTTTCAAGGTCAGATCTGCCCATAAGTTATGTAACTCTTTACCACACAATCCTGATACTACTGAAGAAGACTTTCGAAACCATTATGGGAAAAGCAGAATGTGCTGGTAACCATTATTTTCTCATTTTCCCCATAATTTGCTGGCCCTTCCAAAGATAGTCCCTTTCATTTGGACCACATTCAACTTCTATAGTCTGCAAATGCAGTCAGTTTGGACACATTTAAAAATTTGCCATGTGGCAAAGGGTTAAAGTAATCATTTATCAGCAAAAAAATTATAATGATTACAGATTTAACTCTTTACCAAACAACAAAATTTTAGGTTGGTCTAAATCGAAAACATTTGCAGACTACAAAATAAAAGTAACTGAAAATTAGAAATTTGTTTTTTGTGAAAGGCAGAAAACATTATGGGAAAAGGAGAAAATGCTGGTTACCAGCATTTTCTCCTTTTCCCACAATGTTTTCCAAAGGCTTCTTTCTCAGGGTCGTCAAAAGTAGGAATTGTGTGGTAATGGGTTAATTGTTGCCATGTTAATTTGTCCGTCTCATTGTTACCATTTTAATTTGTCTGTTTCATAGTGGTGCAGCCCACAACTACGGAGGCCCCAACAACATCTACGCCTGTGCAGGTGACATCAACAACACCCACACAGTCGACAGTATCTACAACTCCTGCCCCAGTCACAACAACAGAGTCTTCCGATGGACTTCCAAACTGGGGAATAGCTGTTATTGCGTGTGGGGGAGCTGTCCTACTCTTCCTGTTATGTATGCTGTGTGTATTGGTAAGTGACATCATTATTCCTTTAGCAAATTGTCCCATACTTTGGTTACCCTGAGGAATAAATCTTTTGAAAACATTATGAGAAAAGGAGAAAATGATGGTAGATAAGTGACAAGTCCTCACATAAGAAATCATTATACCTTAATAGTCTCATGCTTTGGTCACAACAAGGAATAAAGCTGTTGAAAATCATTATGGAAAAAGGATGAAATGCTGGTAACCAGCATTTTCTCCTTTTCCCACAATGTTTTCTTCTCCTTTTTCCAAAATGATTATTTTCCTTATCAAAGACAAAATTATCATTTTGGTAAAAATGTATTTGTTTTCTGTAAAATTTTAATGCTTTCAAATTAGGTCAGTTCAAAATTTTGTCATTTGATAAAGAGTTCTTCCATTTTTCCAGAGCGCTGCTGAAATTTACATTATGTAAATGCCTTTCAGGTATAACAACACCAATGAAATGTATTTTATGTCTTTGTATTGCAGTGCCGCAGGCGTCATGTAACTCACAAATATGCACTTCCGGAGGATCCAGATGATATAGGTTACAGAAGGACCTGGGTAAGTTATCTGTTAGGATACCAGTAACAACTGAGCAATGCTTTGTGAAAGGGGCCTTAACCCATTACCACACAGTCCCAACTTTAAATGACCCTGAGAAGGGAAGCCTTTTGAAAACATTGTTGGAAAAGGAGAAAATGCTAGTAACCAGCATTTTCTCCTTTTCCCACAATGTTTTCTACCCTTCACAAAAAAAAAAAAAAAATACAAATTTTCAGTCACTTTTATTTTGCCATCTGCAGATGCTTTTAATTGGATAAACCTAAACTTTTGTCATTTGGTAACAAGTTGAACCCCCTTTTCACAGAGCATGGCTCGAAGATCAGACTGAAAAAATGCTGAATGTACAGTCTGATCTTTGATCCACATCAGCTGATGATTTGACAAATTAGACAAGAACAGTAATACTGAATGCTAACATGATATTCTATTTGTACCACATTCTTCTATGTTGTATTTGCCAAGCCCAAGTAGTGCAGTCAATAGTTTGCAGGACATAAGAACAGCGTATGGCTGGTTTCAGTGTCCAGCTTGGACAAATTTCTCTCAGTGGATTGATGATAGTCATTGTGACAAGGTTCATTCCTTTCTCACCACTGGTCATTTTTTGTTATGCAGGAAAGCAGCTAGTTGCTTTGGAAGAATAGTGTACAAAGCACTGGAAACAGAAACCCCAGGAAAGCATACATAGCTGCACTGCCCCCTATTATATATATGCAATTGAAACATTATTGAAAATGGTGTTAAATATCAAACAATCAATCAAGCTCAATATCATAATTGTTTACTATACAACAGAAATTTGAAAATTTTCAAATTGAAAGCATTTTAAAATGACAATATAAATGTGGTTCAAATAATTTAATTTATCTTTGATAGGTAAGAAAACATCATTGGGGAGAAGGAACGTCCATAATGTTTTCAAAGCCCTCTTTCTTAACTCTTTACCAAACAATATAATTTCAAACTAGTCCAAATTGAAAGCACTTGCAGACCACAAAGCAACTGTAACTAAAAAATTGAATTTTGTTTCCAACACGGTAGAAAAGATTGTGGGAAAAGGAGAAAGTGCTGATAACCAGCATTTTCTCCTTTTCCCACAATGCTTTCAAAAGGCCTATATCTCAGGGTGGTAAAACCCAGGGATTGTTTGGGAGACGGTTAAGGTCAAGATTGTCTGGTATGGACTTAAAATGGGATCAAAAATGGCCAACACAACAATCCAATTACAATCAATTTCTGTTTCAGATATCCAATAACTCCCAGGCAGATTATGCTTATGATAATAAAGTAGCGCTACAAGATGAAAGTAATGCTCAGAGTATGGAAGTAAGAGCACCTGCGCAGTATTATAATCTAACAGATAGAGATGTTAAAGAGGGGAATGGGAATCTCTCAGAAGGTGCAATGGCCACATCAAGTATAGATCCAGTGAGTATTGGGATAAAAAGGCTATAAAGTTATTTTATTACTCTCTAGGCTCTTAAAGGCCAAACAGCAGCAATATGTAAACAATATGGGTGTTAATATGCCTTTAATTCAAAATCATACCTTTTAACTGCTTGGCATACGACAACATTTTTGACTGGTCCAAATTGAAAGCACTTGCAGCAGACGACAAAATAAACTTAACTCCACAATTAAAATTTGTTTCCAGCAGAGTAGAAAACATTGTGGGAAGAGGGAAAAAATGCTGGTTACCAGCATCTTCTCCTTTTTCCACATGTTTTCTACCCTGGTGGGAATAAATTTCATTTTTTGACTTTTCTTTAGTTTGTCATCTCCAAGTGCTTTGAATCTAGACCAGTCCAAAATTTTGTTGTTTGATAAAGAGTTAAATTGTATGAATTAAAAGCAGAATTAATGCATCATAACACCTTCATTATTTTTACATTTGGTTGTTATTTGGGCTGTCACTGGAACTCGGTGCACTTCTACTGACTCTGTAGATCCAAGATCAGACTGCACAGATTGTATAGCCTGATTCTGGGTTTACAGCTTTTGATTGGGGGTGTCTTTCTTTTCATTGAAAAGATCTTTGCAATTACATGTACAATAATAGGATTTTTGCTTTTGGCTTGTAAGTTCCATTTAACCCTTTACCACACAATCCAATTTTTTTATCATCCCTGTGCAAGATGTCATCTGAAATTTGAAATCCTTATGGGAAAAGGAGAAGATGCTTAACCAGCATTTCCTCCTTTTCCCATAATGTGTTCTACCCTATAAAAGACAAATGCAGTCCTTTGAGATGTAAATTTATATGTTATATTTCATGACTGTGTCTATTTTAAGAAATGTTACAGGTAAAAAACTGTCGCAATTTAAGCTGTGGAGAATTATTTCCCCGTCACATTGAAAATCCGGTTAATTGATCACTAGTTTTAAAAGCGGCATTCGTTGACAAAATAATCAGAGGAAATATAATATATAATTTATTTCATGAGCTTATGGTTAATATGGGTAAATATTTACCTCAAAAGGGAAAGGTCCGCAAAAATAACTCGCGCCTTACAGCACTCGATATTTTCACATACCTTTCCCTTTTTGTACAAATACGTCCTAATATTATCCACAAGCTGATGACATAAACTCTATTTTGTTATCTGCAAGATTAATGCTTTTAATTGAGACAAATCTAAAATTTGATCGTTTGGTAAAGGGTTAAAGGTTATATAACAAGGAGTATTGTTCAAGTCAGCTAAACTGATATTTTAGGTAAGGAAAGTGCTGTGGTAGAAAAGTGATAATAATTTGTGTCCAATTCTGAAAAAAGGGGGTTTAATCCTTTACAACACAATGCTGACTTTTGATGACCTTGAGAAACAGGATTTTTGAAAACATGGTGGGAAAAGGAGAAAATGCTGGTTACCAGCATTTTCTCCTTTTCCCACAATGTTTTCAACCTTTTTTAAATATCTTCCACAATTTTAGCAACATCAAATTTTGTGTCTGCACATGCTATTTCGATGGGTCTAAAATTTTGTTATGTGGTAAAGACTTAACTCATTACCAAATGACAAAAAATTAGACTGGTCCAAATTCAAAGGCTTTACAGACAACAAATTAAATGTAACTAAAATAATGATTTTTGTTTTGGGTAAGGAAGAAAACATTGTGGGAAAAGGAGAAAATGCTGGTTACCAGCATTTTCTCCTTTTCCCACAATGTTTTCTTATGGCTTCTTTCTCAGGGTTGTCAAAAGTAGGGATTGTGTGGTAATGGGTTAAGGCAGATTCAGCTTAAGTATATATAAGCTGACATGGGTTGAAACCTACTGTTATGTGGAAATTTTTGTTCATGTCCAAAGTAGACCTCTTTGTCTCTTGATTCAGGTGGTTGTAAGACTAAATGGATTTATATTTTTGTTTTTATCCAGAATAATATGATGTCTTGCTTGACATGTTGCATAACCATAGTTTCTTTTTTTAACCCTGACCAGGGTCCAGAAAATTTCAAAATTCTTACTTGTCCTCCTGCAATTTTGTACTTGTTCTACAGTTAGACACAGAAGGATAATCGACTTGCCTTCATCAAATCTTTACTAGTAAGGAGTGGACGAGTGTTTTTTTTTTTTAACCCTGCTGATTTTTTCTACCAAATGGCAAGATTTTATACTGAACCTACACCAAGTCAAAAGCATTTGCAGATAACTTATTGAAAGTAGTCAAGAAGTTTTTTCTTTGAAATGGTATAAAACACTATCGGAATACTGGTTACCAGCATTTTCTGCTTTTGCCACATAGTTTTTAAACATCCTTTTTTGTCGGATGATCCAAAGGTGGGAATTTTTGAAAGAAAACATGGAAAAGGAGAAATCTTAGGATACTTTCAATTTGGATAAGTCTACAAAGTTTGCCTTCTGGTAAAGATTTAATCTTTTTAAATGGGATTATTTAGTAAAGGGCTAACCCTTTACCCCATTACCACACAATCCCTACTTTTGACGCCCCTGAGAAAGAAGCCTTTTGAAAACTCTGTGGGAAAAGGAGAAAATGCTGGTGACCAGCATTTTCTCCATTTCCCACAGTGTTTTCTACCCTTTCCAGAACAAATTTCAATTTTTCAGTCACCTTTATTTTATTGTCTGCAAATGCTTTCAATTCGGACCAGTCTAAATGTATTTCGTGGGGTAATGGGTTACCACACCATTGCAAAGTTTTAACAACCATCAGGAAGGAGACTTTTGAAAACATTGTGGGAAAAGGAGAAAATACAGGTTACCAGCATTTTCCCACAGTGTTTTCTATGCTATTACAGACAGAAATCAGCATTTGGATATTTAATTCATCAACTACAAATGCTTTCAATTTGGTTTGGCCCAAAATTTTGTTGTCTAGTAAAGAATAAATTGATTTTTGATTGAAATGATGACAGAAAAGTTCCAGTTGATGTATTACTGTAGATCTGCTTTGAAAATGATTTTTAGATTGTAATACCTGTACATTCTTGTTTTCCTCAGAACAAAATTACTGTGCTATGATCAGTCCCCCGTAGGTGATAAATTTTTATATTTACTCAAAGTAAGTGTAAGTATGAGAAATATTGCACATAAAGTACCCCACAGTTATATTGTTGTTATAAGAGTATATATAGTAACAGATTTTTCGCCAGAGTCTTCAAAGGTAATCATTAAATTTTGTGGTAACTGTGTAGCCAGTCTCTTGCTCCCTGGCCTCAGTATAAATGTTGTCAAGTAAACTTTGTCAAGAAAAATGGTTTAATTTGAAAGATCAGTCATTTTTCTAAAAGAATGAAAGTAAACCTGGGTGCAAAAAAACCCCAAGACTTCAAATTCCAGAAATACATGTATCACACCTCTGGCATTTACTTGATCTTACCACCCCTGCTCTAGGTTTTCCTGACATAAGATAGCCTTCAGTGGGAGAATAGGATGGTTACCTTTGAAAAATTTGGCCATTGTTGTTGTACGATTGTGGTGGACAGCTACATCAAAGCTCTTTACCAGACGGCAAAATTTCACCAAATTGGAGAGGTTTGCAGATGATAATGTAAAAATGTGACACACTGATAAGACTTGTCACTGAAAGACTTGAAAACACTTAGGGAAACGGAGAAAATGCTAGTCACATTTTCCTCACACTTTTCTGAAAGTCCCTTTCGTGAGGGTTGTATAAAAAGGGAGTTTTTGGTTAAAAGATTTAAAAACAAAGAACTCCCTTATTAACCCTTTACAAAACAATCCCTGGTTTTTACAACCCAGAGGAAGAAGCCTTCTGAAAACATTGTGGGAAAAGGAGAATTACTGGTAACCAGCATTTTCTCCTTTTCCAACAACATTTTCTACTCTTCTAAAGTCAAATTTCAATTCTTGAGTCATGTTTATTATTTTTGTTGTCTGCAAATGCTTTCAATTTGGATATGTCTGAAATTTTGTTGTTTGGTAAATAATTGAAACATGTCTAGCTGACCACCATCATCTTTTTTTTGAAATTCAGATTTACGACACATGCAGATAGTTTAAAACTTGAAGGCCAAAATATGTTTTTCAATATCATAATAACAAGATTTGTCCTGAGATTAAGAATAAGAACTGCAGATAACCATAAATAAATTGTTTGATTAAAATGTTGGATGTGCACTGATGTCCATATTGAATGTATTTATTGCCAAAAGAAACAGATTTGTTTCCAAATGGTAGGAACATTTAAAACAGTACCAAAAAAGGAAAAGAAATGGTGATAATCCACATTTTATCTTTCTCCAGCAATTTGATGTCTCTACCCTTATATAGACAAATCTCACTCATTCGAGGCACGATTCCCTTGTTGGTGGCCATTTATTTCAGTTTTGACATGTCTAAGATTTGTGTTTTGATAAATGTTTAAATTACCCTCAAGATATCAAAATGCCAATATACATGTGTTGTAAATTTGGATTTCTATTTGGGGTGACTTATCTTTACCATTATAACTATACTCCTTTTAAACTTTGTTTTCTAGACAGAATAGGAAAATGCACCATAACTAAGTTTTCCTATCAGGTGTAAAAGTAAGTAATACACAGCTGTGAGAAATAGTCTTGTCTATTTTTTCCCCATTTTCTTCTTCTAATCTTAGTGAAACTTTGTAAGATCATTCCAATGACACTAAGTCTTCTAACATTTTCTATGATTAACACATGTGTGTATAATTATGTAGGTGTAATTTAGAAATTATAGTGTTTTTATATTAACCAACCTCTGTAGGCCTGCAGTAAAATTGTACCAGTGTGTCACTTGTCAGAGGTAAAGTCATGTGGCCTTTTGGATTAAAACGTATAGGCCATGTTGTGTGAAAACAGGGTATAATGCATATGCAGAAAGTTAGATGTATCTCGGCAGGCACTTGCTGTTCTCTCAGGTAGAATGGGCCATTGACATGCAGAAAACTGACCATAGGCAAAACAAAATTGTCAGAGGTCAGCCTTAAATGGAGGACTGTGCAAGCTGTCATGGATCTATACTTTTCGCAGATTCATGTAGCCCCCTTTTCACAGAGCATAGCTAATACCATTATGTACATGTGCCACAGTGATGAGATTAATCTACAGTATGAAACAATAGCATGAAATATTGTGGAAAATGCAGAAAATTCTGGTTGATGGCAATTTTTTCAATTTTCCGCAATGTATTCAGAGGCCTTGTTTAGGTTTCTTGGTCTGAAATTGTCTGTTTGTTTTGTTTAGAGCTTTACAGGGTTCTTTTTCTTTTCTGTAATAAAATCCTCAATTCTTCTTCTTTACTATTGCTACTTTACTAACAAGTTTGCGTGATACAAAGTTGTGCACATTCAATATGATTTGTTAAACCCTTTTCCAAATAATCCCTGGTTTTTATGACCCTGAGACAGAAGCCTTTTGAAAACATTGTGGGAAAAGAAGAAATGCTGGTAACCAGCATTTTCTCTTTTTTCCCCACAATGTTTCTACCCTGCTGGAAACTGATTTCAATTTTTGAGTTATGTTCATTTTGTTGTCTTGTGGTGCTTTCATTTTGGACCAGTCTGAAATTTTGTTTGGTAAAGAGTTACAAAAAAAAAGACCTTGAGATAGCAAATCTGGGCAGGTAGAGGGAGCTACAAGAGACATACCGGTATTGACATTAACTTTTTACCAAACGACAAAATTTTGTCCAAATTGAAAGCATTTGCAGACGACAAAATAAAAGTGACTGGAAATTTTTAATTTGTTTTGTGAAGGGACGAAAACATTGTGGGAAAAGGAGAAAATGCTGGTTACCAGCATTTTCTCCTTTTCCCACAATTTTTTCTAAAGGCCTCTTTCTCAGGGTCGTCAAAAGATGGGAGTGTGTGGTTATGGGTTACAGGGGGGAGCCAGAAGCGGCATGTAAAGACTTACGTCGACCA
The DNA here is from genome assembly GCA_943736015.1 of Tridacna crocea. Taxonomy (NCBI): domain Eukaryota; kingdom Metazoa; phylum Mollusca; class Bivalvia; order Cardiida; family Cardiidae; genus Tridacna; species Tridacna crocea. The sequence goes on along the minus strand of OX031057.1, from coordinate 27,618,857 downwards.
ATATTATTTAAACAGTGATTATTCTAATGCTTTTTCTTCTTAAAATAACAAATAAGACAATTGAAATGTTCTTTTAAACTTACTTAAATAATTCTTCTTCGCAACATTCAGACTGGAACAAGGTAAGAATTTCAACATAGTGGAGCATGTTAATTTTGTGAATATTATTTAACCCTCTACAAGACATCAAAATTTTCTACTTGTCCATTTTGAGAACATTTGCAGATGGCAAATTTGATATTATTGAAAAGCTGGGATTTTATGAAAACATTGAAAACATTATGGGAAAAGCAGAAAATTAGGGTCACGGCCATTTTTATCTTTTACTATGTTTTCAACAAGTGTTTCTCAGAGATGTTTTTTAAAACTTTGATTTTTTGTCAAGGGGTTAAGTACATTGTGGGATTAACTCTATTAACTTAATCTACATCTTTTTTTATTTAATTAATTTTGAGGCATTTTGGTCTTATGTTTGGCGGTATTTTATTTTATTCAAGTAGGAGGTGTTATTGTCAAAAATATAATTTTTTGACTTTTTGTTTTAGAATAATTTGTCACTGAGTTTTTGGGGCATGTATTTTATCTCTAAAACTTTACCACACAATCCAGAGATAAATTTATGTTTCGTTAGAAAACAGTTGGTAACCAGCATTTTCTTGTTTTTCAATAATGCTCTCTACCCTATCAAAGACAGCACTGTCACCGTATGAATTCTGTCACATCCGAAATTTTGTCATTACTGGTGAGGGGTTCATCAGATCTTGTGTTCTTTACAAACCTTAGAGAGAAAGCCTAAGAAACATTGTTGGAAATGGAGAAAATGTTGATTACTACCTTTGTATTCAAAAGCCCCCTTCTTCATTATGCATGTTTTTTTTTTTTCGTAATATTGAAGAGTTACCTCTATACCAATACAACAAAATTTTGAGCTAATCCAAATTCAAAGCATTTGCAGACTACCACCTAAATGTGGCTGAAACGATGGAATTCGTTTTTAATGGGATAGAAAACAGAGTGGGAAAAGGAGAAACTGCTGGTTACCAGCATTTTCTCCTTTTCCCATTTTTTTTCAAAAGCTTTCTTTTTTGAAGTCATTAAAATTTGGGATTGTGTGGTAAAGAATTAATTGTTTAGCACACGGAAAAATTTTAGACATATCCAAATTGACAGCATTTGCAGATGACAATTTCAAACTGGCTCAGATGGTGCTATTTTTCTTTTATAGGGTAGAAAACTTGGTGGGAAAAGAAGGAAATGCTGTTAACCAGCATTTCCTCCTTTTCCCACAAAGTTTTCAAACGGCTACTTCCTCAGGATAGTTAGAAGTCGTCATTGTGTGGTAAAGTATTAAAGAGTTAAAGAGTTACAAGTTTTTTTAAGTTTTAGGTATGCATGTAGTACTATATGTCCAGGGACTAAAACGTTTGAACCATTCTACTTGAAAAGGGGGTTTAAAGGTGGCCCTTCAGATTTTGGGACGAAAATTGTACAAAATGCAAAAAAATCATCCTTATACTCCCAAAGCCTTTTAATTTTCATTTATAAAACCCCAGTAGTCGAACACCGTCCAACAACACGAGAAATTAGAGATTTACTACAGCCCAGGTCGACACCGACGGGAGACACGTTCTATTTTTAGATGATCAATTCGCTCATTTACATACAGGAATACACAGACGAAATTTCAAACATAGCGTCCGAAGAAGACATGGAAAATAATTATTACATGTTTGTTATGTAATGGAATTTAAGCGTTATGAGTCACGTGCCAGTCACTAGGCATTCCCGAAATGCTTTATTGATTTTTGGCGCGAAATCTAAAAATACCTTAAGAGGCTACGTAGCCTTTTAAGGGAATACCATCAAAAAAAATTTTTTTTGTAATTTTATGAAGCTTAATTATTGATGATTTGTATTATTTTTTCATATGAAATTCAGTGACATATATATTTTTTAATTTGGTGAGATGTAAAAATTCCAAATAACCACCTTTAAATGCATAGATTTGCGAAAAGTATTGACCCAGGCCAGCCTTCACAAAACCATTCACCATTTTGCTCAGTACGAGAGGAACCGCAGGTTCAGAAACTTGGTTTATGTGCTTGGTCGATAGGCCAATGGAGCGAGGCTACCCTCTGGGGGATTATGACTGAACGCCTCTAAGTCAGAATCCCGCCCAGGGCGTGTCTAAACGATACTTCTCGAGCACCGCACCCGTCGTTCGAAGGCAACGATAGGGTCGCGCGGCACGGAAACAGATAGACACTCGTTGCAATGGCAATCTTGCTCAGTACGAGAGGAACCGCAGGTTCAGAAACTTGGTTTATGTGCTTGGCCGATAGGCCAATGGAGCGAGGCTACCCTCTGGGGGATTATGACTGAACGCCTAGTGGGTTATTTTCAGTTTGTCAAACCTCACGATTAAGGGGGGAAAATGGTTCCTTTGGACCCATAGATATGTGATGACTTGGTCTATTGGTGTTTAACCCTTTCCCAAGCAATTCCTGGTTTTAACGACCCTAACAAAAGAAGCCTTTTGAAAACATTGTAGGAAAAGGAGAAAATGCTGGTAACCAGCATTTTCTCCTTTTCCCACAATGTTTTCTACCCTTCACAAAATAAATTTCAATTTTTCAGTCACTTTTGTTTTGTAAATGCTTTCAATTTAGACCAGTCTAAATATTGTCATTTGGTAATGAGTTAAAGGTGGGTATTTAGAATTTTTACATCTCACCAAATTAAAAAATATATATATCACTGAAATTCATACAAAGAAATAATACAAATCATCAACAATTAAGATTCATAAAATTACAAAAGAATTTTTTTTTGATGGTATTCCCTTAAAAGGCTACGTAGCCTCTTAAGCTATTTTTAGATTTCGCGCCAAAAATCAATAAAGCATTGTGGGAATGTCAAGTGACTGGCACGGGACTCATAACGCTTAAATTCCCTGTCATAACAAACATGTAATACTTATTTTCCATAATGTCTTCTTCGGACGCTATGTTTGAAGCTTCTTCTGTGTATTCCTGTAATTAAATGAGCGAATTGATCATTTAAAAATAGAAAGTGTCTCCTGTTGGTGTCAACCTGGGCTGTAATAAATCTCTAATTTCTCGTGTTGTCGGACGGCTTTTGACAACTGGGGTTTTATGAATGAAAATTAAAAGGCTTTAGGAGTATAAGGATGATTTTTTTGCACATTTGTAAAATTTTCGTCCCAAAATCTGAAGGGCCACCTTTAATGGAAATGCATTAAGCCAATTTTACTAGAGCATAAATAAATTTTACTCAAAAATTGAAACTTTGCTTTAGAAGAGTGGAAAACATTGCGGGAAAAGGAGAAAATGCTGGTTACCAGCATTTTCTCCTTTTTCCACAATGTTTTCAGAAGGCGATTTTCTCTGGGTCGTAAAAACCAGGGATTTTGTGGTAAAGAGTTAAAATATCTCAATCATACACTGTTGCTAGAGCAAGGTTCATATATGTTATGTCATCAAGGGGTAGAAAATATTGTGGAAAAATGATAAAATGCTGATTTAAGGATTGACAAAGGACTCAGGATCATTTAGTCAAAGGTTAACCCTTAACCACACAATGCTGAGTTTTAACAGCCCTGAAAAAGAAAGTTTTTGAAAATATTGTGGAAAAAAGAAGAAAATGCTGGAAACTAGCATTTTCTCTTTTCCCCACAATGTTTTCATTCCCTTTCAAAGACACATGAAATCATTGGAGCTTCATGTAATTTGCTGTATACAAATTCCTTTAAATTCCACTCGTGTAAAATGATCCTATTTTATTTTAATGGCCATTAGAGAGAGATATCTCCCTAACGCCTTTGTTAGGTATGGTATTGAAATTGGGACAAAGCCATGCATGAAGGGGGCGGGCATCATAACAAATGTTCTTTGTAAGGGTATGGCCTGGGCATTCTCATATAGGGGTCATTTGATTACAAAAATATATATAAAAAGGCAGATACTTAAGTTTACGGAGACATTTCAAAAAATTGGGGGGGGGGGGGTCCAATTTCAAAGAAACAGTGTTGTGTTAGGACTCTGGTTCATGTATGAAAAAGCCGAGCATGGAATTGACAAGAGTTGAGCTGTAATTAATTAAGTCATGTTGGTGTAATGAATTGAGAAAGCATATTATGTGACTTGCCCTTGTGAATTAACTGAAATTTATTGTAGTAAGATGCATGCAGATAGTTTTATTTTCATTTTTTTCTCTTTTTCTGTCAAAATGCTTAATACATATTTTGCTTTTATGTTTTTTCTTTGCTATTCTTTTTTTTTTCCTGTTTCCTGATTTATTTTGTTGATCTTTCCATGGAAGTAAATTTGACACAGAAAACAATTGAATTAACCAAACAATGGGATTGTTTGGTTAATTCATTTGTTTTCTGAATCAATTTTTTTATTTACCCTTAGAAAGGAGGCTTATGAAAACATTGTGGGAAAAGGAGAAAATGCTGGTTGCCAGCATTTTTCCTTTTTCCCCTATGTTTTTTCCACTTTTTCAAAGGCAAAAACCATTCTCTAAGCAACATGTAGTTTGTCATCTTTAAATCTCATCAATTTGGTACAGTCTAAAATTTTGTCATCTGGTAAAGAGTAGATGTGTAAAACATGAATGCATGTGAATTTATTCTTTAAGATTAGGTAGACCTAGGTCTGTGCTCATCAGTCATTCTTGAAAATGTTAAAATGTCTTATTCTCTAAATTCCAAAGTAACAGAAATTCTGATATGAAACCAGATGGTTTAGCCAATCAGATGCTTTTTCACTTTCTGAAATCTAGAAGTGGACATAAAAATCAAACTGTTAACCCTTTACCATACAATCCTGACTCCTGAGAAAGAAGCCTCTTGAAAACATTGTAGAAAAAGGAGTAAATGCTGGTCACCAGCATTTAGTCCTTTTCCTACAATATTTTATACTCATCCCCGTACAAATTTCAAATTTTCAGCCACTTTTATCTTGTCGTTTGCAAATGCTGTCAATGTAGACCAGTCTAAAATTTGTTATTTGGTAAAGAGTTTAAGAATAATTGGTTGATATTGTAGCATCAAGAGACAGAGCAACTTCTCTATGGGCCACAATGTTTCTGAGAGTACTGTATGGAGTATATGGCTGTCTGCAGGTTTTGATGTATAAACTCGTTACGAAACGATAATATTTTAGGCTTATCCAAATCAAAAGCGTTTGCAGACATCAAAATAAAAGTGACTGAAAATTTGAAATTTGTTTTGTGAAGAGTAGGAAACATAGAGGGAAAAGGAGAAAATGCTGGTTACCAACATTTTCTCCTTTTCCCACAATGCTTTCTACCAGCTTCTTTCTCAGGGTCGTTAAAAGTAGGGATTGTGCGTTAATGGGTTAAATTACTTCACCCTTTAGCACAGTTTCTCAAGTTGTAATGACCTGAAGAATGAGGTCTTTTGAAAACATTGTGGGAAAAACAAGAAAGTGCAGGTCATCAGCATTTTCTCTTTTCTCACAATGTTTTTCTCTACAGCAAAGAGCAAAACTTAATCATTTTTGTGGCATTGAATTTGTCCTCTGCAAATTCTTTTGTGTAGGACAAGTGTATATTTTTGTTGCCTTGGAAAGAGATAAAAAATGTTTATTATACAACCATACAATAAGTTTGATAGGAAATCATAGTTTAGCTTCACTTTCTCCAGGAAAGTTTTTGTGAAACAGTGAAACAAAGTACAGTTTTGTTAACCTTGTTCTGTCTTTTTTTTTTTTCAGACTTTGATCAATTTCAGTGACTGGCCACCGTCCAACGGTTCACCAAATAGAGCTGTATTATATTTCTATGACAACACAAGAACTTTCTATGACCAAGAATATGATTCATGGGAAACCAAGATGTAGTAACCAGCCAGCCAACATCCTGCTTTCTCATTGGCTGGCTTGTGTCACGTGTTCAGTGCCATTTTGGCATACTAGGTTCTTTAACTAATTTACATATATGCAGATTAGGTGTACATAGTATATGTAAAAAAAATATTTTGTAACTCAATTGGTGTGATAGATCTGGGACTGTACTCACCAGAAATGCTAAACTGCATTCTAAATGTAGAAAGTAACAGAGTTTCTGATTGGTTAATAACATGGATTAGCCAGTTTAACATGGATTAGCCAGTAAGAACCCATGTGACTTTCAAAATTCAATAATCAGACCAAAAATGGGATTCATAATGGTTGCCACGAATATGGGCCCTGTATGATTTGAAAAACTGAAATTTATCACCTTAACTCTTTACTCCATAGATACTCATTTCTACACATTGCTTGTAGGAGCCTTTGATAACATTGTGGCTAAAGGTGTAATTGCTCTTGAAGAGCAATTTCACCGTTTGTCACAATGTTTTCTATGCTATCAAAAGGTGTCATATACACATAAGAAATGGCTTCATCCTTGCTGTTATTTATGGTCAAATATAAATGCTGTAGGAATGCCTTATGGGGTAAAGGGTTAAGCTTAACCCTTAAAGTGTCAAACAAAACCTAACAGAGGTTTTCAACCTAGGAATACCATCCGTATGATTACAATCTCATAGTTTGTTTTTGCCTACTGTGTTGTAGAGAAGCAGACAACGTATATCAAAGATCAGGCTGTATATTACACTGAAAGAGGTCAAGTTGTGTACTTTGTGCTGAAAGGGTTAACCCATTACTACACAATCCCTACTTTTGGCGCCCCTCAGAATGAAGCCTTCAGAAAACATTGTGGGAAAAGGAGAAAATGCTGGTTACCAGCATTTTCTCCTTTTCCCACAATGTTTTCTACCCTTCACAAAACAAATTTCAAATTTTCAGTCACTTTTATTTTCTTGTCTGCAAATACTTTCAATTTGGACCAGTCTACAATTTTGTTGTTTGGTAAAGAGTTAGTTAATGTGGCTATCCAAAATTTATAAAGTTTCGACCCTTTACTAGATGACAAAATTTTAGACTGGGTCAAATTGAAAGCACTAGAAGATGACGATATTAAAGTGACTCTGAAATTAAAATTTATTTTAGGAAGGGTAAAAAACCTTATAGGAAAAGGAGAAGCATTTGTTTCCTTTTCAAACAATGTTTTCGAAATGCTTCTTTCACAGTCGGAAAACCATTGATTGTTTGGGAAAGGGTTTAACTCTTTACCACACAATCCCGACTTTTAACGACCCTAAGAAAAGAAGCCTTTGAAAACCTTGTAGGAAAAGGAGAAAATGCTGGTAACCAGCATTTTCTCTTTTTCCCACAATGTTTTCTATCCTTCCCAGCATGAATTTCAATTTTTGAATTGCATTTATTTTGTCGTCTGCAAGTGCTTTCAATTTGAAGAAGTCTAGAATTTTGTCGTTTGGTAAAGAATTAGGCACCTTGGACCACTGTAGTTGCCTTTATGGCAACTGAAGTTGAAGATCAGGCTGCCCAAAACATAGTCTGATCATTGATTTATGCTGTTTGCCTTGGTTACACATGGCAGAAAGAAGCAAGAATGAAATTTCACTTACTAGTAGTTGGTCTGATTTCAATAATGGAAAAATTGGTCAGTTTTATTTGGTGCTTTTACGATGAAGCCTTTACCACAAAATGACTTCAATGATTTTCTTCTACACACTGTTTTTTTTCTTCTACCCTTTTAGATTTTCAGATTTTAAGTCACATTTGAATTGTTGTCTGCAGATGCTTTTAATTTTGGACCGTTTAAAGGTTTTTTGGTTTTGTAATGGGTTAATAGGTGTAAGGGGAACATACTCTTTATAAAACAGTCCCTTAACCACACAACAACATTTTAGACTGGTCCAAACTGAAAGTATTTGCAGATGACTAAATAAATGTGGCTGAAAAATTAAAACTTGTTTAGGGAAGGGTAGAAAACAATGTAGGAAAAGGAGAAAATGCTGGTTACCAGCATTCTCTTCCTTTTCCTACAATTTTTTCAAAAAGCTTCTTACTCAGGGTCGGTAAAATTCGGGATCGTTTGGTAAAGAGTTAAGTTAATGACTCAAATAAAGAAAGCTTTGAAAACACTGTAGGAATCACAAGAAATGTTGATAACCTGCATTTTCTACCTTACCAACAATCTCTTTAGAATAATGGGAGTCTTGTGTGATTTGTAATTTGCAAATTTATGCTTTGAATATTTATTAATCCTTTACCACACAATCCTGGCTTTTAATGACCCTGAGAAAGAAGTCTTTCGAAAACATTGTGTGAAAAGGAAAGAAATACTGGTAACCAGTATTTTTTCCTTTTCCCGCATCGCTTTCTACCCTATCAAAGGCAAGGTTTATCAATTGAGCCCAATCTAAATTGCCGTCTGCAAATGCTTTGAATTTGGACAAGTCCAACATTTTTTTGTGTGGTAAAGAGTTAAGTCGAAATAAAATTTTATTTGGAGAGAGCTATTGATGAATTGATGTATGTAAATACCACATGAAATGTGAATTTGATTACATTATGATATTAACTGGAAGTTTTGTGTAATCGTAGAAAATGTAAAAGTTTGTATTTAGTTTATTTATGCGGTATATCTCTGGTCATACAGAACTATGACTTGTATTTCTTTTTTTGCAAGCTCAGAAGCAAACATACAGTGTACTGTAAACCTTTACAGAATTATTCCACACTAGTACAACTCTCTGAAAGACAGATTTTGAAAATATTGTGGTAAAAGAAAGAAATGCTGTTTAACAGTATTACCTTCATTTACAGCAATGTTTTCTTAAATTTAAAGACAAATCCCATGGTTTAACTAACAGTAATTGTAAATATCATTTTGGACTAGCCTTTGCAAACATTGTGGTAAAAGGAGAAATATCTGGTAACCAGCATTTTCTCCTTTTCCCATAATGTTTACTACCCTCACAAATTCAAATTCCATTATTTTAGCCACATTAAATTGCAATCTGCAATGGCAAGTCTACATCTTTCTCATCTGGTTTAGTCTATAATTATTTTCTGTATTAAAATTTGCAGTGGATGACTTTGAAAAATTATTTTCGCAGAAATCTATATTTGATAATCAACATAATGTACAACATATGAAATCAATGTGAAAAAGGAAAAACTGCCAGTTACGACTAGTTAAGATTATCAATGTTTTACCCGAAGATTTTTCAATGTTTCCTGCTTCAAATTTATTTTAGGATATGAAGTATTTCTTGCTTTTTATTCTTTGTGCTCATTCTCTTAACATTAGGTCTCAAAAAGGAAATTGTCGGCTTACTTTGAAAACCTCGAAAACCTTGTTACAAGCTGTAGTTACAAGGTTTTGAAGTAAACGGACGAAATGAGTCATGCACGGTGAAAACGGGGCTTAATGCATCTGATAACTCATTACCAAACGACAAAATTTTAGGTTTGTCCAAATTGAAAACATTTGCAGACGACAAAATAAAAGTGACTGAAAATTTAAAATTTGTTTTGTCAAGGGTTAAAAACATTGTGGGAAAAGGAGAAAATGCTGGTCTGCATAGTCTTTGCTGGCTGACATGGGTCAAAACTTTTTTCTGCATATCAAAAGACCATTCTACCTCAAGATCCAGTCCATTGATGGAGAAAATGGCTTTTAAAGATCCATAATTATGTGATGACTTTCTTGGTATAATGTATCACTGAGATGCTAAAAACCCTTTTACCTTGGCATGACTTTACTCTTTACCACACAACTGGTCCAAATTGAAAGGATTTGTAGACGAGAAAATAAAAGTGACTGAAAAAATAAAATTTGGTTTGGGAATGGTAGAAAACACTGTGGGAAAAGGAGAAAATGCTGGTTTCCAGCATTTTCTCCTTTTTCCATAGTCTTTTCAAAAGGATTCTTTCTCAGGGTCATTAAAAGTTGGGATCGTGTGGTAAAGTCTTAAAATTATATTTGTAAAATAGAAAATATGGAGTACACCCAAACCTCTTTATAACACTGTAGGAAAACGGTCGGTATCTGTGGGAAATTGTGTGAAGATATTAAACATCATGTTTCATGTACATAAATACATGTACATAGTGAAAAATAACCTTGTAAGCACTTTTTGTCATACATGCAATACAAGCTAGGACCTATCTTTCAGTTGTGATGTATTCAGTTGTGCTAAATTTGAAATTGTGTAATATCTAATAGTGTTATAAAGAGGTTTCAGTGTAGTTGAATTGTGTTAATCAAAGATGATTGTTTTTATGTTTATATTTTGTTAATATCAAAATGTTTTTCATTGTTAGATAAAATATTTTTTATGTTACAGTAATAATGGCTAGGAGTGGAGTCTAGTACATTTATTTTAGGATGTTTTAGGTGTCATGGTCGGTTTCCACAGTAACGTTCTTTTACAAGATTTTTCAACTGAAAAAAGAGAGGAGTGTGTCTAAGTAAGTCAGACTCTGGCAAAAAACTGGATAAACCCTATACCAAATAATCCTGTTTTAACAACCGGAAATAAAAAGCCTTTTGAAAACAATGTGGGAAAAGGAGAAAATGATGGTAAACAGTATTTTCTATCTTTCCTCACAATGTTTTCAACCCTATAAAATGGACAAATCTATAATTTTGTTGTCATGTAAAGGGTTAAGCATCCCTGTGTGTCTAATCCGCAAGTCAAGATATGATTAACCTATTACACGATATCTGTGCTTTTGATGATCCTGAGAAAGAAGCCTTTATAAAACATTGTGGGAAGATGAGAAAATGCTGGTAACCAGCATTTTCTCCTTTTCCCACAATGTTTTCTATCCTTCACAAAACAGATTTCAAATTTTCAGTTACTTTTATTTTGTCATCTGCAAATGCTTTCGATTTGAGCTAATCTAAGATTTTATTGTTTGGTTATGAGTTAAAAATTTAACCAATGACTAGATGACAGAATTTTAGACTGATTCAAATGAAAAACATTTGAAGATTACTAACTAAAATTAAATGTGGTTCATAAACTGAATTTGCGTAGGAAAGATTAGAAAACATTGTTTGAAAAGGAGCATGCTAGTTAGCAGTATTTTCTCCTTTTCCTGCAGTGTTTTTGAAGATTTCTTTCCTCTGGGTTGTTAAAACTTACTATTGTGTGGTAAACATTGAAGTTTTTACCAAAATTTTATGATGTAATTTTAGCAGCAGACAAACTGCAGAATATTATTCTATGGTACTAAATCACGATGTTGCCATTAAGGGAGAAGAAAACATTGTGAGAAGTGAAGAAAATGCTGGTTACCAGCATTTGCTTCTTTTCCCACAATGTTTTCAAAAGCCTTGTCCCCTGGGATTGTTTAAATGGGGATCATTTGGTACAGGGTTAACCCATTACCACACAATCCCTACTTTTGACGCCCCTGAGAAAAAAGCCTTTTGAAAACCCTGTGGGAAAAGGAGAAAATGCTGGTAACCAGCATTTTCTCCTTTTCCCACAGTGTTTTCTACCCTTCCCAGAACAAATTTCAATTTTTCAGTCACCTTTATTTTGTCGTCTGCAAATGAAATGCTTTCAATTTGGACCAGTCTAAATTTTTCTCGTGTGGTAATGGGTTAAAGGATAGATTGATGAGAATACATATATATCCAAAGAAACCATGTCTGTGGTTCTAAATCGAGATAGCTTTAATTGTAGGGATCTTATTAATAAATATTGTTTCCATAAAACTAATGGAAGATTAATTTTTTTTTTGTTGAAAACAGCATTATTTTCTAGCCTTAATGTCCATAGAAGCAACTTTAGTTGGTCAAATTAGTTCTATTCTACAGTGATATTAACAATATTGTTATAACTGTTGTCATTGCGTATAATTGCTTATAATCCAAGCATTTTCTCCTTTTCCTAAAATGTTTTCTACCAGGTTTCCAGCATTTTCTCCTTTTCCCACAATGTTTTCTATCCTTCACAAAACAAATTTCAAATTTTCAGTCACTTTTATTTTGTCTTCTGCAAATGCTTTCAATTTGGACCAGTCTAAAATATTGTCGTTTGGTAATGGGTTAACCCATTACCACACAATCCCTACTTTTGACGCCCCTGAGAAAAAGCCTTTTGAAAACATTGTGGGAAAAGGAGAAAATGCTGGTAACCAGCATTTTCTCCTTTTCCCACAGTGTTTTCTACCCTTCCCAGAACAAATTTCAATTTTTCAGTCACCTTTATTTTGTCGTCTGCAAATGCTTTCAATTTGGACCAGTCTAAATTTTTCTTGAGAGGTAATGGGTTAAAACATCCACTCTGTTCATATTTGGCTTTAATGATAACTTTAACCCTTTACTGCATAATACCGACTTCTAACCACCTAGTGAAAGAAGCCTTTTGAAAACACTGTAGGAAAAGGAGAAAATGCTGGTAACCAACATTCTCTCCTTTTCCTACAGTGTTTTCTACCGTTCCCAAAACAATTTGTAGTTTTTAGTCATGTTTAATTTGTTGTCTGCAAATGCTTTCAATTTGGACAAGTCTACAATTTTGTCGTTTGGTAAATAGGGAATAGAAAGCAACCACAGCTACACCTGTGTTTCTTAACTAGTGACAAAACATGTGGGTTATATTTGATGGCCAGCAATAGTATTTGTACTTAGGCAACAGAAAATACCATTATACTTCTTTCAAGAATCTCAGTGACAATTTTGCTTGGAAATATATTCTTAGTTTTTTCAAACAAGTTGTTTAAACCTTTACCAGACTCTCTCGAGTTTCAAGGACCTTATGAAAGCAGGCTTTTAAAGACGATCTCAGAAAGGGAGAAAATGGTAGTAACCAGTACTTTTTAACCCTGTAACGCTTTACCAGAAAACAAAATTTTAGCAAGTCTCACACTTTATTGCCTCTGAAAAAGTTATTGGTACTTCTTTATCAGATGACAACATTCTGGACAGTATTTTCTCCTTCAATCATACTGTTTTCAAAACTTCTCTTGTATGGTCCTAAAAACTAAGCATTGTCTGTTAAAGACTGGTATAATTGTTATTTCAGTTATTCTGTTGTAAGTTTTTTGTTAAAGTAATACAGCAAACCAAAACGAGAGGGAAATTACATTCCAAAGAGTTATATATATGATGTTGTTAATGAAGCAGTCCAAGAGAAAAGTAACTTTGTTATTATCACTGATAACCAGTCGGAACAGGTGCCCTCTTTACCAACAACTGCTTCTTTTGTCACAATGTTTTTTTTTAATACTGACCAATGCTGACTTTAGTTGTCTGGTCTAATTGTACAGTACCTGTGTCCATATCCAGCAATCATTCTTCATTTCAATTTATATTCTGAAAGTAACACAACTTTTGATTGGATAACCCATTTTGTTTTGCCAATCAGAAGTTTTGTTACTTTCAAAACTTGAAAATTCTCGAAGTCAAAGGATGTTCTTAATAATGGTTGGTGTTGGTAAATGTAGACCCTGATGAACTTTTAACAAGATGGTAAAATTTTAGACTAGGCTAAACTGAAAGTGTTAGCAGGTGACAAGTTAGATGTGTCTCTGATGATTGGATTTGTCATAGAAAGGGTATGAAACATTGTGGCAAAAGAGTAAAATGGTTGAGAGTCAAGGTCATTTTTCTCATGAGCTGGTTTGATATGATATAGACATTCCATGTCTCAAATGCTGGAAAGATGCTCAATCTATATATAGAATATTTAAGAGTTATATTTCAGTACCTTAAACTGTATACTGATAATGTATTTGTTATATATTTTTCCACACAATCCAGGATTTTAACAACTTTGAGGAAGAATGCTTTTGAAAACTTTGTGAGAAGAAATTAGAATGCTGGTAACCAGCATTGTCTCCTTTTCCTTCAATCTTTTCAGAAGGTCTCTTTCTCAGAGTTGTTAAAATGCAGGATTGTTTGCTAAAGGACTAATATAATGTATCTTAAAACATATCAGTGTTAAAACTGTGATCTGCACATGAGATGTGGATGGGGTTAGGTGTGAAGTTTTAAAGTGCATCACATTGCACATTTCAATATTTGTGAAGGAACTGGCTCTCTTTCATGTAACAAACAATATAATGGGTGATTAATTGTGTCCAAATTGTTGAAAATTTTGAAGTATTCTTGGAAATGGAGCTTTTCCCACTTTCAACAAATACCAACATTTTTAACTCTTTACCAAAAAGACAAAGTTTTAGACTTGTCCAAAGTGAAAGTGTTTGCAGACGACAAAAGAAAAGTGACTCAAACATTGAAACTTGAGTAGAAAACATTATGGGAAAAGGAGAAAATGCTGATAACCAGCATATTCTCCTTTTCCCACAATGTTTTCAGAAGTCTTTTTTCCTCTAGGTCGTGAAAACCAGGGACTGTTTGGTAAAGTGTTAAACCCACAGATGAGTCAAATACATATCAGCCATTTCCAAGAAAAAAGAAGGGGTTTATTCTCAGTGATATGACAAACCTAGCAGGACATTATATAATTATTCTTATTACCCAAACAAATTGACATGAAATAAATGACCTCTATTATCAGATATTACCCGCTTGAATTATTGTCCAAACCTAGCTTTGGCTAATGTCGTCTGCATGCAGTAGGACGTGCACGCTTTTCAACTCTTTAATCGGCTAATAGATTTATAGTGTCTTCAAAGAATACTTAAAATACCTGAAATAAGCATTATTTTGTTGGTTTAAATTGGTAATACATGGCGGGTGACATAGATCTAAGATGCACTTTCTGTGCAGCCTGATCTTGATCTATGCCATCCGCAAAAGCTTATATTGTGACTCAGGGGCAGTAAGGGTCAAACCCGACATTTACAATTAACAGAATTTCTGTACCGTCCGATCATACCCGATGATTTAAATATTCACTCTTTAATTATTCTTTGCATAAAGGTCAATTTCAGGTCAATTTATTCCGGTAATACAAACAAGAAAGTTAGCAACAAACCCCATCTGGCAGGATTTGAACCTGTGCGGATAAATATTCCTTTTCTTCATCCTTTTTGAGGTTTAACCCTTTACCAAACAATCCCTGGTTTTTACAACCCCGAGATAGAAGGCTTTTGAAAACATCGTGGGAAAAGGAGAAAATGCTGGTAACCAGCATTTTCTCTTTTCCCACAATGTTTTCTACCCAGCTGGAAACAAATTTTAATTTTTGAGTTAAGTTTATTTTGTTGTCTGCAAATGCTTTCAATTTGGACCAGTCTACAATTTTGTTGTTTGGTAAAGAATTAATGTCCCTTTTCACAGAGTGTGGCTCTTCCCTATTATGTTAGAAAAGAGGATTTTTCTTAGTGTTTTGTAAAAAGTTATTTGCAAATGTTTAACTTTTGATATTTCATATTCTATTCTGTTTTGATACTACATTTTTTGTGCATAATTTCCTAAGAGTGTGTGTTTCTGTATGATAACTTGCAAGAATGATTATAACTCGCTACCTTCGGTAACAAATTTTGCAGCAGATTAGTTAGAAAGAACCAGTGTGAAAATTATACCAATTTACTGAACAATAAAATATCATGGTCGGCCAATTTAGAAGCATTTGCGGACAGCGAATTAAACATTGTGGAATGGATGAATTCTGCATTTGAACTTTGTGGAATAAGGAAAAAATGCTGGTTACCAGGATGTTCTCCTTTTCCAACAATGTTTTGAAAAGTTCTCTTTTTTAGTGTTGTTAAGTTCAGGTTTGTTCAGTGAAAGGGTATTGTAGATCAAAAACTTGATTTACTGTTCAATATATGGGTATATTTGAAAACACTGTGGAAAAAGAAAAACATGCTTATTACAAGCAGTTCTCCTTTTTCCACAATGTTTTTTAAAACACAGGTCTGCTGCAAAATGATAAAAAGTCATCTGCAGAAGTTAATGAGTTATCCCTTTGCCAAATAATCCCAAGTGCAAATTACTTTCAAGAAAAGGCTTAACCCTTTCCCACACAATCCCTGGTTTTCACGACCCTGAAAAAGGAGCCTTTTTTAAACATTGTGGGAAAAGGAGAAAATGCTGGTAACCAGTATTTTCTCCTTTTCCCACAATGTTTTCTGCCCTTCCCAAAACAGTTTTCAACTTTTGAGTCAAATTTTATTTTGTCTGCTTTAAATGCTTTCAATTAGGACAAGTCTAAAATTTTTTGTTTGGTAAAGAGTTAAGAAAACATTTTGGGAAAAGGATAAAAATGCTAGCAACTAGTATTTTTTTCTTGTCCTGCAATTTTCTCCTTCCTTTAACAGACAAATCCCATCGATTGAGTAGACTTTGAATTGCTGTCAGCAAAGCCTTTCAATATGGACCGGTCTTAATTTTTGTCATTTGGTGAAGAATTCAGTATATATGTATAAATACCTATATATTATAAATACACACATATCATGTATTATAACCATTAGTTTTGTCCATATAATTAAGATATGAAATAATTAAAAAAACACTATTTTGTATATAAAAGTCTGCTATGTTGTTTTTCCATCCTCAGCCCTGCAAAGTGTGATTTTTTTTAAATCTCGTGTTTAACCTTGGTTTGTTTATTCAGTCAAATCACAGCAGCCAGTGCTGTTTTTGAAACCCATCTATTAGTTTCACTGAGGTTGTCTATTTGTTTAAATGGTGTTTATGCCATTTTAAACATTATTTCAGTATTATCAAGGCAGCCATTGAACCTATCCATGCATTCTTGGAGTTTCTTTTACCAATATTCACCCCACATAACATACATACCCAAACAACCATATTCTAAACAATGCTCTGATTTAGGAATGAATCTTGTCACAATGACAATCATTGATCAAAAATTGGCCAAAGCAGTGGAAACAAACTAGCTACTCCCTGTTTATAAGCACTTTATGTGACTACTTGTGTTATATGGCTTGAAAAATCAACCCTACCCATAACAAATTTAAAATCTAGATTGAGAGCATCTGTTCACAACAAAATTTAAAAGTGCTATTATTTAAACTCATTTAATGCCGCAGTAGAGCCAAAGGATAGGTAATTTTCACTGTTTATAACTCAAAATATAATGGATTACCAATCACAACACCCATATATAAGATCGGAGAAAGACCCAATATGTTAGTGACTGCATTGGCTACCATGACATATGCGTCCGAAAATGCATGGAGAACCCTGTTGATTTCAGGGTCGCCATTGATCGAGACAACCTTCATTGTCGTTAGTCGATATTCGAACAAGTTCTTCGAGAACGTTACATGATATCATTGCACCTCATTGGTGCTATGACGTGGTACACAGGACCACTGTTTACACTTTCAATATTATGCCTTCAGACAGTAAGATTGCTCATTTTGAACCTGTTTTCTTATTTCCATGTAGTAAACTCTTCCTGTATTGATGATTAACAAATAAGCAACCAGCCTGTGTCGTTTCTGTTTACAATGATGATAAACTTGGTTTTTCAAGCCTAGAATGGGGACAAAACGATCACATAAATGAAAGTTTTGTTAAGATGCACTGAATTGTCTTGTGGTGTTTACATCACTAGGACGTAACAGTAAAGATCTGTAATGAAAAGTCCGCTAATTATTAGCGATCATCGATGTAAACAAACAGGTAATGCCGCATGGTAGGATCTGTTCTAGTTTCAAAATTCTTGTTTCTCCCATTGACTGGATCTTTTACAAACTGCACCTTTACACATCTTTAAAAGTCATAAAAATCGTCATATTTTCACATGGTAAAAATGAAATTTACTTGTCAGACAGACTATTTTACATTTGGACGCTTCTGAGACTTTTTTGGACAGCATTTTCTCCTTTTCTCTCAATGATTTCATACAGCCTTTTCCTCAGGGACTTAAAAACACTGGATTGTTTTGTAAATGGTTAAGAAAGTATAGGCAAAACCAAACAACAAACAGAACTATTCACACTTTTTAATCAATTTAAAAAATTGTCAGTCCATATTTACAAGATCAATATAGAGTGTAAAAAGTTAATATGACAAAATAAAAAAGAAAAAAAATCTTCAATAAAAACTAGATAAATTGAAATGCGATTATAATTCTTTTAAAATACATAGTCAGTTAGTCTTTATTATACAACAAAATTGGAGACCTATCCAAACTGAAAGCATTATCTTTGGGGCAAATGATGGGATGAAAAGTTTGGGAAAAAAGAGAAAATGCTGGTTACTAGCATTTCCTCTTTTTACACAGTGCTTTAACTCATTACCAAACGACAAAATTTTAGGTTTGTCCAAATCGAAAGCATTTGCAGACAACAAAATAAAAGTGACTGAAAATTTGAAATTTGTTTTGTGAAGGGTAGAAAACATTGTGGGAAAAGGAGAAAATGCTGGTTACCAGCATTTTCTCCTTTTCCCACAATGTTTTCTAAAGGCTTCTTAGGGGTGTCAAAAGTAGGGATTGTGTGATAATGGGTAAAATGCTGTCTTTCCCAGTATCTTGAAAACACGAGATTGTTAGACAATTTTTTTCTGTACTTTTCAATTTTATGTTTGCCCCCTGTAACAGCCTAGAATTCAATACACCAGAAGAACACCATGACACACCAAAATTATCAAGAACTAGCCAATCTGTATTAATAAATAGTGAAGTGGTTATCATTCCACATGTTTAACTGTTTGTATATTTGATGGTATCTGCCCCTGACCAGCGATTGTCCTATGAACTGTGGCCCCAGACCTCTCACCCTTTATTCCTGAAGATGGCCGCACATATTTTCCTGCTATGGCATGTCCCATGGTTTGCTGGAATAGAGTAATTAAATGCTTTATGCAGGGTCAATTTCACCCATTACCACACAATCCCTACTTTTGATGACCCTGAGAAAGAATCTTTAGAAAACATTGTTGGGAAAAAGAGAAAATGCTGGTTACCAGCATTTTCTCCTTTTCCCACAATGTTTTCCACCATTCATAGAACAAATTTCAAATTTTTAGTCTCTTTTATTTTGTCGTCTGCAAATGCTTTCAATTTGGACAAACCTAAAATTTGTTGTTTGGTAATGACATAATACAAACAGTTTAATATACAGTAAATGTTCAAGTCTTAGCCCTTTCCCCCACCATCAAAAGTTTTAAAGAACCCAAGAAAGAGAGTTTTTTGGAAAGCATTTTGAAAATCAAGGTTTGACTGACCTTTTAATAAAGCTGTCAAAATATTGTTATACAAACTACTGTTTTGTTTTTTATGGTGTTCAATGCCATTTTCAATATCATTTCAGTAATATCTCAGATTGATTGAGTGTATGGTCTTTAACTCTTTACTCCATAGAAACTCATTTCTACGCACCGCTTGTAGGAGCCTTTGGAAAACATTGTGGCAAAATGTATCCTGTAGTAATGATTATCATCAATCCTCAGAAAGAAACAGGTCTAGCTGGGGATCAAACTCACGACCCCCTGTTCTCAAGGCCTGTACGCTACAGACTGGGCTACTGGGGCTTGGCCTGTAATATCTCAGTAACAGGGCATTAGTGTGTTCCTGGAGTAGTTTCTTCTACAAGTACTTCACATAATATTCTTCCTTAGCCACCAGCTGCTTTCCTACATGAGCATTGAACGAAGTGGTCAGAAAGGAATGAATATTAGTGCAAAGACTATCATCGATCGTCTGAAAGAAACTGGCTGACCTGGTGGTTTAAACCACCTTATCCCAAGTCTTAAGTCTTGTACACTTCTGGCTGGGTTTGGTACAAAATACTTAACAATATACATGAAGTGTAACATACAAGTAAAGAATAAAAAAACTGTATAGAACACTTTGGTTTTATCAAAAGATTTTGCATTTTTTGACCACTAAAAAGAACGTTTTTAACCCTTTACCAAACAAATTTTAATTTTTTAGTCAAAATTATTTTGTTGCCTGCAACTTCTTTGAATTTGGACTAGTCCAAAACTTTGTTGTTTGGTAAAGAGTTAGAAAGGTTTGGATAAGGGAGAAAGTGCTGGTAATCAGTGCTGGTAATCAGTGCTGGTAATCAGTGCTAGTAACACATGGTTTCTTGCCTTAAAGGTGGATATTTAGAATTTTCACATCTCACCAAATTGAAAAAAGATATACATCAATGAAATTTATATGAAAAAACAATACAAATCGTCAATAATTAAGAATCATGAAATTACCAAAAAACATTTTTTTTGATGGTATTCCCTTAAAAGGCTACGTAGCCTCTTAAGGTATTTTTGGATTTCGCGCCAAAAATAAAAAAAAAAAGCAATGTGGGAATGTAAAGTGACTGGCACGTGACTAATGACGCTTAAATTCCATAACATAAGAAACATGTAATTATTTTTCATAATTATTTCTTTGGACGCTATGTTTGAAGTCTCATTTGTGTATTTCCTGTATATAAATGAGCAAGTTGCTCATCTAAAAATAGACCATGGTTCCAGTCAGAGTCGACCTGGGCCGTAGTAAATCTCTAATTTTTCTCGTTGTCAGATGGTTTTCCACTATTGGGGTTTTATGAATGAAAATTACAAGGCCTTGGGAGTATAAGGATGAATTTTTTGTATATTTGTAAAAATTTCGTTCCAAAATCTGAAGGGCCACCTTTAAATGGAATTAATCCTGATATTACAGCCACATTTAATTTGTCATCTACAATTACATGTACCTCAAATATACCTTTGTTGTCTAGTAAAGAATTAACCCTTTACAACATAATTCTGAGATTTAAGACCCTGAGAGATATAGCTTTTAAAAATATTGTGGGAAAAGAAAAATGCTTGTAAGCAGTGTTTACTCCTTTTCCCACAATGTTTTCTACTCAATTTCAGACTACTCAATTTAACCCTTTATCAAACAATCCCAGGTTTACATGACTCCAAGATAGAAACCTATAGAAAACATTGTGGGAAAAGGTGAAAATGCTGGTAACCAGCATTTTGTCCTTTTCCTACAATATTTTCTACCCTGATGGAAACAAATTTCAAGTTTCCAATTACATTCAATTTGTCGTCTGCAAATGCTTTCAATTTGGACCAGTATAAAAATTTGTTGTTTGGTCAAGAGTTAATTTAATTAGGGTAACTTTCCGCATTTGAACCACCTTTGATTCATTATCTGCAAACCATTTGAATAGTTACAAGTTTAAAACTGTGATGTCTGGTACAGAATTAATGGAAGCTATTAGGTGAAATTTATCTATCATACCTTTGTTACTGGCTGGTGTCTCTCTACCACAACAGAACTCATTGGTGGAGCCAAGGGACCTGCAAACTGGGATTTGGACTTGCCACTGTCAATCTTTGATGTTACTTTTGCCGTTAATACTTTTGATGATGCTGGTCTAGTCTTTGTCTGCTGAAATAATGACAAGGAATAAAAGTGACTGATACATGAGGAAAATCAACTCTGGAGCGAAGAAGCCAGACACTTAACTCTTTACCAAATGACAAAATTGTAGACCAGTCTAAATTGAAGGCTTTTGCAGACAACAACCTAAGAATGGCTGAAAAATTGAAATTTGTTTTGTGAAGGGTAGAAAACATTGTGGGAAAAGGAGAAAATGCTTGTTACCAGCATTTTCTCCTTTTCCAACAATGTTTTTAAAAGGCTTCTCTCTCAGGGGCATCAAAAGTAGGGATTGTTTAGTAAAGGGTTAATTAACAACCCTGAATGAGAAGGCATTTGAAAACTTAATGGGAAAACAATAAAATGGTGGTGACCAACATTTTCTCCTTTTTCCACCCCATCACAAACAGAAATAATCAATTTAGCTAAATTTCTTGTTTGCAATTGTTTCAATTTGATACTGTCCAGAATTTTGTTGTTATGAAAAGAATTAAAGTGCAAAGGGTATTTAACCCTTTACCACACAATCCCGACTTTTAACACCCCTGTGAAAGAAGCCTTTTGAAAACATTCTAGGAAAAGGAGAAAATGCTGGTAACCAGCATTTTCACCTTTTCCCGCAATGTTTCCTACTCTTCACAAAACAAATTCAAATTTTCAGTCACTTTTATTTTGTCATCTGCAAATGCTTTGGATTTGGACAAGCCTAAAATATTGTCGTTTGGTAATGAGTTAAAACCAAACCTGATGAATGGAATTCAATGGAATTGAACATAAACACCTGATCAGTTAAACATATGGGATTCACCCAAGACATACAAGGATGAGTATATTGGCCCAGATATTTGACACTTTACATCACTTACCTGTGGTTTAGATTGTATTATTGTAGACTGAGAGGTTGGCCTGGATCCCTGACTGGTTACTATTCTATCTTGTTTGGAAGGGAATGTAGAACCAGTCTGCAGTGTTTCCTGTGGAAGTGATTTTCCCATGCTGTAGTCTTTCTCTGGCAGACTAGATTTCATGTTTTCAGCAAACTCCTCAGAAATTTGATTGTTTGACACTGTAATATAACAACAAGAGGGCCATGGTGGCCCTGTATTGCTCCACTGGCTGACAAGTAAAAACACAAGAAGCCAAATATTACAATATTTGGCCATTTAGTTTCAAACTTGAGGACATACACATTTTTTCCATGAAATTCTACGAGAAAGTTATGACTCCCGGCAAAGCCAATTTTGACCGTAAAGTTATAATTGCTGATGGAGGTTCACAAGATAAACGAAGCTCCATGAGCGATTCTATAATTTGGGCAGATTTTCTGTCCTTTGAATCAAACAATTAATTGCTTCATGAGATCTGGGAATTTTTGTTTCCAAACAATAAAATACACTATTACCCATTATCCAGAGTGCCCAAAATAGTGTCCTTTCCAGAAATTTCTTTACATTTTGACCTTTTAAGGCCAAATTCTTGTGATTTTGCTTTGTCCCCAGACCAATTCTCCATACTTTAAGTGTTGCGTTGAAGAATAAAATGACTTTCACTTGGTTTTTTCTACATACCATATCAAATACAAACCCTTCCTCGAACTGAAGGACATAACAAGCATACAATTTCTTGCATAATATTTGAACTGTGGTCCATCAAAAAATGTCCCTCGCAATCACGTCCTTGCAATAACAATAATATAATTCAATGGTGTTCCACCATTGGTGTACATGAGGGATCAACAAAATTACCTCCACAGAAAAGAGCCTTTCACCACAGATGACAGCATGCTTTAATCAAACATTGATTTTTTGTTTATGAAGAGAAATCTTATTTTCATAGTAAGTATATAATACCGTACTTTTTTATTCTGTCCTTTGTGTTGCGTACGATACATCCATTTAAATACATAATATTGCATTATCCTTCAATGCATGCACAGTCACAAAACAAAGTACTCATGAACTTCAATTAAACATGTGTTTGACAGTCCTACGTCCGCAACAGACTGTAAAAATGTTGTGTACCTCCTTGCAATAACAGTCCTTAAAATAACCATATTTTTTGTTACTGCAAGTAACCGAATTGTTACTTAGGGGACATTTTGTTCAGGAATAGGAAATTGAATTCTCTAAAGATATGATTTTTAGCTTAATTCAACGTCAAGCAATTAGTATATCTAGTTACATATCTATAGAAAGTCCCATTGTCAGCCTCTTTTTACATTGGATGTGATTTTTCTTTTTACCGTTACAGCAAAGACAGTAATGAGTTACTGCAATCATCGTTTTTAACTTAAACTGAATAATGAAACAAAATTCCGTGAAAACTGTGCTATCTAATCAAATTATCTTTATGATGTTGAAAATTATAAACACACAACAAATTCAAAATGGATTTCATTACAATTTTAACCTGACAACACCTTGTTATAGCAAGGAACAGAAGTTGTTACAAAGGGAAGCTAACATGGCGCAGAAATCAAGCACTTACATTTCTCTGACCTTTTCAAAATGCATTTGTTTTTAACTGCACTGTATTGTATATTTCTGAAGAGCAATTTATTTTGACCATTTATCATTCGGGTTAGCTTTTGACTTATCCATTATGCAACTTTTTGAAAACTATAAGGGTATGAAATCCTTTTGTTAAAATTAGACAATTCAGCAAGAAATAATGGGAAAATGAGTGTTGGTTCATTATAAACCTTGCCTCATTTCTCATTCTAGTACCTACACTACCTGATTATTATTATAAACAACAGAGTCCTAACTTGGAAATATTGACATCAATTGAGCATTTACTCATTAAACATGACTAAAAGCTTCTATCTTGATTTTTTTCCCGACACACCAAACCTTGTTTTTCATTATTAAAGGAATAAATAAACATCTTTCTATGATTGTTGGGTAAAAATGGCCGAGTCTAATTCATGCAGAGGTCCAGAGAAAACAGACAGAATAGAGATGCTGATCATGAAAAGAGACAGAAGTATTTACAGCAATGAAAAGAACGTTATATCCATGGCATTTTAACAGGAAGAATTAAGAGTATATTACAGATAGGGGAAAGAATTTAATGAGAAAGAAGTGGAGGAACAGCAAGAGGAAAGACAGAGAACAAAATTGCTATAACAGGCACTTCAAAGTTAAACATTATCACCCTCATTATCAGAAACTTCACGACAGAGCAAAAGCAGATTGATTAATTTATTGTTTGGCGCTTTTCCCCACATTATTTCAGTTATAGCTCTGTGGCTAGTGTACCTATCTATGCTTTCTTGGAGTTTCTTTCACCAGTACTCCGCACGATATTCTTTCCAGGCCATTGTACTGCTTTCCCGCTATTTCGAAACTATTGTCCGTGGCAAGATAGAAATGAATCCTGTGCCGATGACTTTTCATCCATCCTCAGAAAGTAAATTAGCTGAGTTTGGGATCTCAAGTCCTTTACACTACTGACTGAGCTACAGATGAAAATAGAAATGATGAAGAATTTCAAAGAAACACTTGATCTGCATACAGCAGTGTAAATGGGCATTTTAGTTACCATAACCAAGACAAACTTGTTACTCTGGAATCTTTCAAACAAAGATGCCAAGAGGTGCGTCTTAGATAATTTTTATAGACCTAAACTGGAAGCATTCGCAGATGACATATCTAAATGTAGCTCAAGTAATGGAATCTGTCTTTGAAAAGGTAGAAAGCATGCTGGGAAAAGAGAAAATGCTGGTTTTTCAAGAAGCTTCTTCAAACTAGGGATTGTGTGGCAAATAGAAGTATTAAATGACCCATAGTATTCTTCTAATACTCACGGCCATCTGATGCGTTCATTAGCGTTAAAATTGTAATGATTACCAGGAGAACAATGAATGAAATATATTGATGGGAGTATTAACAATAGTATTTCCTTGTCTTCTTACTGTTAATTTCCAATTTTTCATTTGCATAAATTGCAGGTTTAATGCAATACATTTGTAATAGCACTCTGTAAAACGTGCAGTTGAAGCTACATTGCAATGAGCCAAACAAAATTTTTCATTAAATTCATGATTAAATTTTCAACATCTATTGCCAGAATCTGGTCTAAATGTCTTTACTGTTACAATGTTTGAAATACATTTAGTTAACTCTTTACCGAGCAATCCCTTTTTTTTTTTACAACCCTGAGATAGAACCTTTTTGAAAGCATTGTAGGAAAAGGCAAAAAGGTTGCTATTCAGCATTTATTTCCTTTTCCCACAATGTTTTCTACCTTGCTGGAAACAGATTTCATAAAATTTTAGTTTCATTCATTTTGTCTTCTGCAAGTGCTTTCAATTTGGACCAGTCTTAAATTTTGTCATTTGGTCAGAAGTGATGTTTATAGATATTTATTTTGTCTGTTTTGTTTCTGAAACGTCATGATGTGGATTATTTATTTCCTAATTAGCCCTAATGTTTAAAATGCATATAGCATAAATATAATTAACAGTGAATACAAGAGTAGTTGTATTAACTTGGATGTACTTGCAGTAACATTTAAAATGTTAACTAGTCAACAAGACAGAACTTTGGTGCAAATTACTTTTCTTTATTTTATGTGTAACTATTCCATCATTGTTTCATTTGATTTTCTCAAATAAAGACATTAAGTACAATTCTTTTTATGGAATTATTGCAAATACAAATTTAAGTCTGTGGTGTAACATTTTGTGTCATTGCTGTAACACATGTGTCCTTTATATAACAACGATAAAAATTGCTTAGAAAAGGAAGCCACGCTATTTAATGTAACGAAAAAATATTTCTGAGAACAAAACAGAAACTACAGTAACATTTTTCATACAAACAACTAAGAATCGTTTACTATATAACCTTCTCGAGAAATTAGAATAGTTTCAAAACACTGATTTTTTCTGACATGTAACATACTCAAATTTTTTTCTAAACTTCTCAACTCAAATAAAATAAATGCATGTTACACAGGTGTTTCGTAGTGAAAGCTTGCAATCTAAACCAAAAAGTATTTATTTTTTCAATTAGAATGAGATTTCTTTTACATTGCAATTTCGTTACATGAAGGACATGTTGATGGCAGCATCTGTGTTAGGACTGGCATTGCATCACCATAGACAATATTCCAGTGTGGAATATGCATTTTTCTTGTGCAGTAGATTCTGTTTGTACAGATAAGCAACCTTATTAAATGAAAAAATCCAACTTAATTTTCAAAAATCATGTCTCCTAAAATCTGCCCAAATAATATATTAGCTCCCATACCAAATCATACAGGTTTAGAATGTGTGGTTATAAACAAGAAGATTTTCAAAGCTTTCTCAATAAAAGGCCCTGTAAAACATAAAATCCATGAGACAGGGCTAAATTTAGTGGTCCTAGTTATTATTATTGTTAGTGACAAGATGACTTATGAAGTTTTCACCACAAAAGCCCATGTAAAACTTGTAACCCCTGGTGTGGGGACAAACTTGACCCCAAGGTTATAATTTGAGCCCTCCTGGTAGAGGCCCACTAGATAAAGCTACATGCAAAAGTTTAGAGTCCTAGGCCTTATGGCTAGGTACAAGTAGATATTTAAAAATTTCCCAATATGAGCCCATGTAAAACTTGTGACCCCCAAGAACAGAGCCAAATTTAATCCCAGGGCTATACTTTGGGCAGGGTTGGTAGGCAACCACTTGATAAAGCTAGATGCAAAATTGAGTAGCCCTAGGCCTTATGGCTTGGTTGGAGAAAATTTTTAAAGTTTTCACTATATATTAAGCCAATATAAAACTTGCTCGGGCCAGCCCAAATTTGACCCTAGGGCTACAATTTTGGCACTCTTGGTAGACAACCACTTGATAAAGATACAATCCAAATTTGGTGGCCCTAGGCCCTATAGCTAGGTACCAGAAGGATTTTAAATTTTTCCTTAAATAAGCCCATATAAAACTTGTCACCACTGGGACAGGGCCAATTTTGATCCCAACACTATTATTTGAAGGAACTTGGTAGAGGTCTACTAGATAAAGCTACATGCCAAGTTTAGTAGCCCTAGACCTTATGGTTTCAGAAAAGAAGATTTTTAAAAAATTTCAATATTTTTGAGTTTAATTGCCATGGCAACCAGAGTTTTTGAAGGAATAAAATTCTTTCAAGGAATTCTGAAGAGGACTATTTCTGTGAAGTTTCATCAAAATTGGATGGGTAGTTTCAGAGAAGATGTTTGAAATAAAAGTTAATGCACAGACGGACGGACAGACGATGGACACTGGGCCATGACATAAGCCCGCTGGCCTTCGGCCAGTGGAGCTAAAAATTGACCCATTAATTTCCTTAGCAGATGAATCACAATTCTTTCATACTTAATATCTCTGCTGGGGACTAGACTTAATGTTTTAGGTAAACTGATTGAATTTTGCTGGTTTGTCACTGTTGCATACGAGATGACACACTTTGTCTTGAAATACTCAGCAGCAGGTGATGATGTAAACAATACAGATGCTGCAATATTTCCATGCTGGATAAACATGCTAGGAGTCTAGATTTCATGTTTTCAGTAAACTTTTAAGAAATCCGGTCGTTAACGTACCAAAGGCTTATCGTTTACCTGACAGAAAATTGTGGCTGTGTCAAAATTGAAACAATTTGAAGATGAGGAAATGATGGACAAAGTTAATGACAGTTTTTATCTGCATAAGGGAAGACAACAATGAGGAAAAAGGCAAAACTGTTGTTTACTGGCATTTTCTACTATTCCAACAATGTTTTCAAAAGCCTTCTTATTTCATCTTGAAAGGATTTCACCCTTTTCCACACAATGACAACTTTTAACACCCTGAGGAAGAACCTTTTTGAAAACATTGTGCGAAAAGGAGAAAATGCTGGTTAACCAGCATCTTCTCCTTTTCTCACAAAGTTTTCTACCCTATCAAAGCAAAATTGCACCATTTGTTCAAATATGAAATTGTAGTCTACAACTGCTTTCAATTTGGATAGGTCTAAAATTTTGCTGTGTAGTAACAGGTTAAATGACTATATAAAGCAAATAAGACACAAATGACAAATTATCTTACCCAGATCTGCTCTATTTTCTTTCTCTTCCCCTTGCTGAAATATTGACATTGCTTCCAGATTGAGTGCACACACTCCACGCATGAAGGCCTTTTTCATCATCTCTTCATACCTCTCTCTCTCTGCATGAAGCTTGGAAATTTCAACTTTTGCAGTATCTAGTTCCTCTCTGGCCTGTGGGACAGTTAACTAACTTGTTACTGCCAGCAAACAGTGTTTTTTTATACTAAGAGCCAGCCCATTTTGAAAACACTGGCAACTAGAGAAATTGCTAATACTAAGCATTTTCTGCTTTATCCCAATGGTTGCACATGAAGCAGTTATCACCACAAATGTGTTCAGTCATTATCCACCACAATCCATATTTAACATGGTTGTCCCAAAAGTCATTTGCAGCTATTTTTTTCACGAGATACAGTTTTAACTCTTTACCAAACAATTCCTGATTTTTTATGACCCTGAGATAGAAGCCTTTTGAAAACATTGTAGGAAAAGGAGAAAATGCTGGTAACCAGCATTTTCTCCTTCTCCCACAATGTTTTCTACCCTGCTGGAAATAAATTTAAAATTTTGAGTTATGTTTATTTTGTCGTCTGTAAATGCTTTCAATCCGGACCAGTCTAAAATTTTGTCGTTTGATAAAGAGTTAAGTCATCACTACTCAAACCAAAGTTTAAACCAACCGTATCAAAAGGGCAAATTAAAAACATCGTGGGAAAATGATAATATCAAGGGTTTCTCTTTTCCACTATATTTTGAACCCTTTAACAAACAAAATCTTTCATTTGCATAACATAAAATTTAATTTTTTGCCAGCAAATTCTTTCAATTTGGTCTAGCCCATACTTTCATAACTGTCTGGTAAAGAGCTAATACTTAAAATTATAAACTAGAAATCAGAATATAAAAAAGTGATGATATTCACTTTGCAAAATCTATCAGCTTTGTGACTGATAAATTTCAATAAATCATAAATAAAAGGAGAACAGCATAAATTTTGATACTTTACAAATTGTAAGGATCCTTGGAACTAAGAGTGTTGTCCCAAAACTCCTTGACAAATTTCATATCAGAGCCATTTTTAGCGTCAAGATATTAATTTTCACACATTTCCTCCATGAAGATTTTATTTCACTTTATATTAAGTCTCTAATGAAATACTAACTTTATTTTTACTTTTTAATTAACAAAATTGATAAAGAGGTGTCATTTGCATGCGCAAGCCATTTTTTCCATGTATGTTTTTGTATAAAATCCAACCATAAACAAATTTTTTCCATGTTTGATATCATTTCTGCTTCATATTACATGCATTTTTTCCTCTGAAACTTTATGTCATAACAGAAAACAGGCAAAACTCCGTTGGATCCTCTTTCTATAGCAAATGAGAGGTGGTTAAACTTCTTCAAACCCGGAGGAAAGCAACAGTCTAGTATACGGGAGACAGCAAGGACCCCTCCTTCCAAGAAGGCAAAAACTTCTACTTGGATTTACAACTTTACCTGCTTTCCACAGTTTAAGGAGGATTTACAAAGTTGCAAGTTTGATTCCAGCAATAAGCTGGTGTCTGTTTGCTTTTTACACATGTCTGACAGAATTTTGGTTTAGAACAGTTTTTCAGCAGCCTTGGATTAACCCTTTACCCAATCAGGCATTTCTATGGTATCTCTAATTGATCCTAAATAACAGCAAGGATGATGCCGTTTCTTATGTGTATATAACACCTTTTGATAGCATAGAAAACATTGTCACAAAAAGTGAAATTGCTAATCACGAGCAATTTCACCTTTTGCCACAATGTTTTCCAAAGGCTCCTACAAGCAATGCATAGAAATGAGTATCTATGGTTAAATGACATAGCAAATGCATTGAATTTCACGAAGAATACCTTGACAAAGGCTCTTAAATTTGAAACCGACATTGCTAATAAACACTTGACGTGCAAGGCACTGTGGGTACTTGTGGTATTCTTCTGTAATTTTCTTATTTGTAGACTTTTTTTGTGCGATACATGTGTGGTATTATGTATAAAAACATCGAACTAGAACTGTCACTGAATGTGACTTTATAACCCCACCAAAACTTTGTTGGTATTTTGTACATAGCAGACACACGGACGGAAGGACACACTGATGGACAAGCTGATTCCAGTATAACCCCGAAATATTCGTTTTGCAGGGGTATAAAAATTGCATTTGTAGTGTTTTATTTTCTTTTGCTATTGAAATTGTCACAGAATTCTGGGACAACCCTCATAGGTTTCCCTTAACCCATTACCACACAACCCCTACTTTTGACAACCCTGAAAAAGGAGCCTTTAGAAAACATTGTGGGCAAAGGAGAAAATGCTGGTAACCAGCATTTTCTCCTTTTCCCACAATGTTTTCTACCTTTCACAAAACAAATTTCAAATTTTTAGTCACTTTTATTTTGTTGTCTGCAAATGCTTTCGATTATTGCTGTTTGATAATAAGTTAAAGAACAATTCTATGTTTTAATGCTCCTAATGGAAAAGGGCATCTTAAATCAATCTGTCAATAGGAAAAAGGTAGTCAATAGGAAAAAGGTAGTCAATAGGAAAAAGGTAGTAACCATACAAATTCAAATACATTGCACTAGATCTCAAGCCATAGTCTAAAAGCTGTTCAGTTCATTCTTATTATGTAGATGTGAACAATAGCATATAATCTGTGATTTCATTTTATCTTACCTGTGCAAGTCTACCTTCATAATCGTTGGTAAGATGTACACAAACTTCTTGTGCTTTAGCCTGACAAGCTTTCTCGATTCTTTGCTTCCATTTTGTTTCAATCACACCATGCCAACAAGCCCACACTTTTTGTGATAACTTTCTTTCATAGAACTGTTTTGCCAGACTTGTACAAAATACCTACAGTAAATATAAAAATGTTTCTTTTGTATGGTGCACAATGCCATTTGCTTTGTAAGTTCAATTTTATTACGGCAGCATGTGCACTTATCATTGCTTTCATTGAGCGTTGTTTACCAGTGCTTTGAATAATATTCTCCCCAAGCCACTGGCTGCTTTCCCACAAAACAAGCATCATAAAAATGATCAGCAGTATGAGAAAAATGAATCCTCTAACAATGTCTATCATCAATCCTTAGAAAGAAATTGACCAGCAATCCCCTGTTCTCAGGTCCAGTATTTATAGTGAGTAAAATATACAGGAAAACCTATCTATAGATAAACTCTACTAAACAAAACATTACTTTGAAAGACCAATATGTTTATTTTACATTTGTTTTCAAACAAATTAAATTGAACTTTGCATTTAAAGACCATCTGCTGTGAGGGACATTTGATGGTCTCTGGAAAAAGATTTGTCTGTTGCTTATTTAGTGGGTTTATTTCATGTTTCATCTTCAATCATATTTCAGTTGGATCACCTATTCATGTGTTTCTGGAAGTCTGAAGTATTACCCACTCTTTCAACCTTTTATCAAACAAACCAGATTTGAACAATCCTGAATAAGTCAGCTCTAAAACACATTGTGAAGAAAAGGGGAGAAAAAGCTGAATACCAGTATTTTTCACCTTTTGACCCATGATATTCTCTTTCATTTCAAAGACAATTGCTATCCCTTGAGACAAATTGTATTTGTTGAATGCAAATACTGTCAGTCTACAAAGTCTAGATTCCATTACCATTCAGTCCTGAATTTTAACAGACCTGATAAATTATTTTTGAAAACATTGTGAGGAAAGGAGAAAATGCTGGTAAGCAACATTTTCTCCTTTTTCCACAATGTTTTCTAATATTTGGGGAAAAAAGTCAAACTATTTAAGCCACATTTAGTTCAGTAGTTTCCTGCAGATGCTCTGAATATGGGCAAGTCCAAAATTTTGTTGTTTGGTAAAAGTTAACCTATTACCACACAATCCTGACTTTTACCGACCAAAAAAATGAAGCCGTTTGGAAGCATTATGGTATAGGATAAAATGTTGGTAACCAGCATTTTTTCCTTTTCCTACAATACTTTCTACCCTTTCCATGAAAAATTTCAATTTTTCAGTAATACCAATTTGTAATCTGCAAGTGTTTTCAATTTGGACAGGTCTAAAATTTTGTAATTTGGTAAAGAGTTAACAGAGGTACCATAATGCTTGACAAAAATACCGGCTATATTCATAACAACAAGAGCCTACCTCTCTTTTATGGTCGTTATGTCGTATTTTCCACTCACAAAATCTTTTTGTCATTTCATTTTTATCTTTCTGTTTTTGTAAAGCATTTGTCAAATTTGAAATAACTTGGTCCTTCCTTTCTATGGATTTCTCGTAGGTGGCTAATAGTTCCTTGAGACTGTTCATCTCTTCCAGAAGTTTCATTTTTTCTGAGGCATGCCTGAAACATACACATTATACAAACTTAGCCCTTTACTACACAATCCTGACTTTTAATACCCCTGTTTTCAAAGGTGCCTTTTGAAAACATTGTGGGAAAAGGAAAAAATGCTGGTAACCCACATTTTCTCCTTTTCCCACAATGTTTTCTTCCCCCCCTAAAACAAATTTTAATTCTTTAGTCACATTCATTCTGTCGTCTGCAAACGCTTTCAAAAATCTAAAATTTTGTCCTTTGGTAAAGGGTAAATGAATGTGTTAAAACACTTTACCAGTTTAACTGATTGATTACATGGTGTTAACTCATTACCAAATGACAATATTTTAGGCTTGTCCAAATCAAAAGCATTTGTAGACGACAAAATAAAAGTGACTGGAAATTTGAATTTGTTTTGTGTTTGGTGACCAGCATTTTCTCCTTTTACCACAGTGTTTTCAAAAGCTTTCTTTCTAAGGGTAGTTAAAAGTCGGGATTGTGTGGTAAAGACTTAAAGGTGGCCCTTCAGATTTTGGGATGAACATTTTACAAAAATAAAAAAAAATCATCCTTGTACTCCCAAAGCCTTGTAATTTTCATTCATTAAACCCCAGTAGTCGAAAACCATCCGACAATTAGATAAATTAGTGATTTACTACAGCCCAGGTCGACACTGAAGGGAAAAATGGTCTATTTTTACATGAGCAACTCGCTCATTTACATACCAGAAATATACAGACGACGCTTCAAACATAGCATCCGAAGTTCTATACATTATGGAAAATAATTACATGTTTGTTCTGTTATGGAATTTAATATTCATTAGTCACATGCTAGTCACTTAACATTCCCACAATGGTTTTTTGATTTTGGTGGGAAATCTAAAAAAAGCTTAAGAGGCTACGTAGCCTTTTAAGGGAATACCACCAAAAACATTGTTTTTTGTAATTTTATGATTCTTAATTACTGATGATTTGTATTGTTTTTTCATATAAATTTCAGTGACATATATATCTTTAAATTTGGTGTGATGTGAAAATTCTAAATACCCACCTTTAAAAGACATCAATGGAGTCGCATTTAAGTTGTAGTGTGTAAAGTCTATCAATTCACACAAGTTCAGAATTGGTCATTTGGTAAATGGTTAATTGTTTGATAGCAAAAGCACAACTGCAGTTATCTTTGCACATAATATGAACTAATCAAATTTTTAACAGCAATACAACTTTGTAAACAGTCCATGCTCTGACCAAAAAAAAATGGGTTGAAGCATAATACCATGCTAATAATCACTTAGTTGTGTATAATTATAGTCTATTTAGTCCAACAATCCACTGAGCCATGAGGTAGATTGGTCCTTGAACATGCAAAAAACTGACCAATATCAAAAACAAATATCTGCCAGTGCAAACTAGGCAAAATGACTAGTTTGATAGTTATTGCAGATACATTTGGCCCCATTTCAAGACAGCATGTATCGAATATTATGTTGGACTATATATTTCATAAACACACCTTTCCTGTTCTTTCACAAGTTGTTGTCTCCCTTGTTCAACTATTCTGATTTTTGATTGGCTGAATTCTGCAAGGATATTCCTCTTCAAGTCCAAACACCACTGGTCCATCAGTGTTTCTATTTTTGAAACGTCTGGATCCACCGTGGCAGTGTAAACTCTTTCATATTCTCCAATTTCAATCTATTAAATCCAAACAACAATTCAATCCTTAACCCATTACCACACAAACTTTTGACGCCCCTGAGAATGAAGCCTTTTAAAAAAAAACACTGTAGGAAAAGGAGAAAATGCTGGTAACCAGCAGTTTCTCCTTTTCCAACAGTGTTTTCTACCCTTCCAAGAAAAAAATTCAATTTTTCAGTCACCTTTATTTTGTCGTCTGCAAATGCTTTCAATTTGAACCAGTTTAAAATTTTGTCGTGTGGTAAAGAGTTAAGTGCTACTGGCAGTTATAGTTCTACATGTAGATGCTGTAGATTAACTCTTTACCAAACGACAAAATTTTAGACTGGTCCAAATTGAAAGCATTTGCAGAAAAATAGAAGTGACTAAAAATCTGAAATTTGTATTGGGGCGGGTAGAAAACAATGTGGGAAAAGGAGAAAATGCATTTCTCCTTTTCCCACAATGCTTTCAAAAGGCTACTTTAACAGGGTCGTTAAAAGTCGGGATTGTGTGGTAAAGGGTTAACTCATTACCAAACGACAAAATTTTAGGTTTGTACAAATCGAAAGCATTTGCAGACGACAAAATAAAACCGATTGAAAATTTGAAATTAGTTTTGTGAAGGGTAGAAAACATTGTGGGAAAAGGAGAAAATGCTGGTTACCAGCATTTTCTCCTTTTCCCACAATGTTTTCTAAAGGCTTCTTTCTCAGGGGCATCAAAAGTAGGGATTGTGTGGTAATGGGTTCAGACCACATTACTTTTTACAAAGAGTGCATATCAAGAAAAGAGTGACTAGACCATGCTGCCTGATCTTGAATTTACACTTGCTGATATTTCATACAGTAATTTGGCCAAAATGTCTTTAGATTTGAGTTGTCTTTGCCAATTTTTTGTATGATAAATATATTTAATATCTTGAATGCCCAAATTCTTTACCAGTCAACATTTCAGAAATGTTCAATTTGAAAGAATTTGCTGACAACATATTTACTTTTTATATAACAATGAAAATCAAGACAAATCAAAAGTATTTGCAGATGACAAAATGAATGCTATGCAGATGATGAAAATTGTCTCTAAGGAGTAGAAAACACTGTAGGAACAGGAGAAAATGCTATCAACCAAGCATAAAAACATTCTCAGTCTTTGTCAAAAGTTCAATTCGGCTTAGCCGAATAGTTTAGCCTATCAAAACTTGTATTACTTTCTACATCTAGAATAAGACTCAATTATTTCATGTCTTCGGGTAGGATTTCGAGAAATAGCAGTGAAAATATTTTTCGATCTTACACTGGTACAACCAGTGAAAATACCGATTTTCACGTTCTTGTTACCTAGATAAGTTGCGCGTGCCTAACAACCAGATGGGAAATATGACGGAAAAGAACTGTACTGGATTTTGATAAAGCTCCTCCCAGAAAGGGTTAAAAGCATGAAATAAATAGAATATTTTTTTTTTTTTTGGTGAAAGATTGAAATTTATTTCATCTCGTGAACACCATCGGTAATATTGTTGTACTGCACCACTTGTGAAAATATTACCGATGGTGTCCACTCGATGAAATAAATTTCGATCTTTCACTGAAAAAGACAAATATCCTCTTTATATAAAATTCTTAGGAATGGTTGGTGAATATGGACAAAGATTACAAATCAACCACATGTAGTCCGGTCTGTTAGCTCAAAAATGTTTACCAGCCGGACGAAAGTGTGAAAATTTTATATGATGTAAACAATACGTTTCTAAAACGAAAAAAAGGGGTGTGCCCGATTTTAAGGCCCTAGATCAATTTTTATTGCGATTTGAAATTCGGATAACTGTGCTGTCCGAATACTCTTCCTTTGTAGAACAGTAATTTGGTTGTGTCCTGTTTAATCACAATGTATGGTCGACAAAAAATAGTGTTTCAGAAATATTTTGCCATTTTAAAGGCACAGCTGGATTTAGGGATTGATTTCATAAATATTCTATATTTCGTATCTGTGTGTTTATCTGTCCGTCTATTTGCCTGTCATTTGCTTGCACTTTACATTCTTAAAAAGAACTGACTTTGAATTTCGCGTATAGGATTCCTTCGAATTTGGTCGATCGGCAGGACAAATCAAATTGCCTTCAGATTTCCGCATACAATGCAATAGACGATTTGCCAATTACATTTGATATAACGGATATTTTCTTTTTATCCAAAGCATTTTTTTTTTCAAGGACAAATGCTGTATGTCCCGTTCGCAAACCCTTTAAATTTGGACAAATTCACAACTGAAAAGAAAATGACATAGCAAAAAATCTAGAGGAAATCAATTCTAACACAATTTAGTAATATTTCGTGATATCACTTTTGAAAAAAATAATCATGAACAGACAAAATATGCATTTTATGAGATCGTATTGAAATAAAGAGCATATAGAGACTAAGAATGAACCCTCTGTAACCTGTGTATAATTCAAAATCCCGTCCATTAATGATCGCCACACGGGTAAATTAATATGAAACAAAAGATACAAAGAGTCAGTCTAATGTGACACATGTTTGCATATCTGTAAGAAGACAGTACATAACAACTCTTCTATAGGTCACGCATCCTGCAGTGCCATACCGAGATCAAAAGAACACCGAGT
The DNA here is from genome assembly GCA_943736015.1 of Tridacna crocea. Classification (NCBI taxonomy): domain Eukaryota; kingdom Metazoa; phylum Mollusca; class Bivalvia; order Cardiida; family Cardiidae; genus Tridacna; species Tridacna crocea. The sequence goes on along the minus strand of OX031057.1, from coordinate 27,581,964 downwards.
TAACCCTTTACCTATTTTTCACATCTTTAAATGCTCAAAATGAAGTTTGAATAAATTTTTTGTGAAAACATTATGGAAGGTTTGAAATTTGATCTGAAGCCACGTTTCTTTTGTCCATGAGCTATAACATGAAGTTATTCGTCAGTGGGAACATGCCTGAAAACGCAACAAAGACGGTTTGATAATAGTGCTGTAATATCAGTAAATGAACTGTCCCTGTCTCTCTGAAGACACTGGGCCGCTATTTTACCTTTTACCAAAGTATTTCGTGTTTTGGTGACCCGGAAAAAAGAGGGCAGACGTGCTGATTTGTCCTACTTTCTGTTTTTTGTCTCACATCCTCAACCTCAACACCGCCCCCACCCCCCGAAAAAGAAGTAAACAATATATAGTTCAAAAACATCTGTGAAAAATGAATTTTCAAAGTGTGAGAGAAAATATTGGAAAAAAAAAGAATCTTTCTCCAGCACCTACAATATGTTATACTTTTTCAAGTACAATTACAACCATTTGAACCACCTTTATTCTACCGTCACCATTATGCTGGGTGTAGGACAAAAACCGAATGGGACAAAAGCCCACTGGACAAAAGCCCTCTAGGACAAAAGCCCACTGGGACAATAGCCCAATAGAACTTTTAGTTCTAATCATGTATGGAGTTAATAAGTTTCGTATATATTATGTGACTTGTCTCTACAAAAAGTAGAAAACATTATGTGAAAAGCAGAAAATGCCGAAAAGCAGCATTTTCTTCTCTCACATGGTTGTTATAAGAATGGGAAATGTTGCAGAGAATTAATCATTGAGAAGAAAGAAAAGCAATTTGATCATTCTGATAATTAAATCTCTGTGTTTTTTTTTTCTACAAAAATTATTAAAAAAATATTTTTATACGCTTTTTTTTAATAAGCAGTGGGCATTTATCCTCCCTGTCAAAATTAGCAGTGAGCTTTTGCCCAGTGGGCTTTTGTCCAGTGGGCTTTTGTCCAGTGGACTTTTGTCCATCCCTCATATGCTAAGTATATGGACGTCGTCGGGTGAAAACATTCACCGTAGGCCTAACTATTAAAAACCCTATCCCGCATAACAAGCTTTTCACGGCCCTGAGAAATATAGTTTTCAAAAATGTTGTAGAAAAGTGATAAAGTTCTGGTAAACACCCTTTTTCTCCTTTTCCATTTGCTATGCTTCTTACAAACAATTTCATTTCTTCAAGTCACATTCAAATTCTTGTCTGCAAAGGCTTGAAATTTGGGCAGGTCTCAAATTTTCGTTTGGTAAAGAGTTAATGAAGATTCAGTATTGTAAGAAATTGGGGAAATGGGAGAAAAATAATATTAATATAACTGCAATAGACCTTTCCTATTTTTATGTCTGATTGATCAACTAATGTTTGCCGAATTCCGTGGCTAAGTTTTTTAACGTACTGGCTCGAAATCAAGGAATCGGTGGTTTGATTTATTTAAACTATTAAAGTAATAATTTTTGTTTTAAAAAAATAAGTTCCAGTATCTGCAAATAGACAGAGACAGTTTATTTACCAAAAACTGGGATATCGTACCATTTCAATTTACAGCGAAAATCCTGACTTTGAAATAATATTTAAAATCTCGATAGTTGCATTTTTGTCATGTTCTTGTTTGAACTACTTTATAAATTAACCATCGTAATAACAAAATTCAATTCAAATCTCAAACCGCCCATTCCTTCTAGAAAAAACAGAAGCACCGACTAACATACACGTGTCATAATTAAGTGTTTATCGCGTTCAGCCTTACGATGATATCACTTGTAAAGGGTTGAAATGGTTAAAATTTGTTACAGAGGACAAGTCTGTTCTAATTACTGGCCCTACAAGATGCTTTTTTCTGCCCGAACATTTTTTTTTTTTTGGTTTTCAAATGCATTATTATGTAACCTGATTTTACCGGTCCCAGTGTAACTGTATATCTGCACTTATTTCTTTCGGAATGGGCTGGGGCTGTTTGTTTTTCAAATTATTAAACCTTATCCTACTAATTAAATGACACTTTAAAGCCGACCGTAAAATCCCAAAGGTTATTTCAGAGGAATATCTCGAGGAAAAATATCTCCGTATCGGACAGTGTAGATGATCTAGGATCAGACTGCACGTTCTTCATAGTCTGATCTTAGTCTATATTGTCTGCAAAAGATCTTTAAGTCGTGCCTTGCAGCCTAAAGGCATACAAAAAGTTCTATCAACACGCTCGACAGAAGATGGCGCTTATGGTATTGCTTTACTCTCTGAAGTCTACCGAAAGATTAATAAAACGACATTTCTTTTTTTGTGTGTATCTTCGAAAAAGATGATTAATAAAACTACCGGCACAGCCGTTTTAGGTTTTTTGGACCTTTCAAAAATTTCAGAACTTAATATAAAAGTGAAAAAAATTAATAAAAATGCCCATTCTGCGTATCATTTCGGTTTTTTTCACATCTATATTACTGAAAATAAACCAAAATCCACCTACAAAGTAAATAAAAAACAAAGTTTCGATAAAAAAATGAAATTCTCATAAATTTGAAAGCGTTTTGATCAACCCTCAGTGATCAAATCATTGTGAGATACAAATATATGTGTTCTGATAAAATGCAAAGGAAGAGTATTCGGACACTACATCTATCCGAATATATAATAGTCGATTATTAATGAACTAGGCCACTAAAATCGGGCACACCAGGTGCATATGGCTCGGAATGATGTCTATTAACTGTATGCAAAATTTGTTGCTTTCGTCCGGAGTGTAAACATTTTGCTAAAAAATCGAGTTAACAGACCGGACTAATGAGCTTACCAAGACGACAAATCGGCTTCAACCCTAGATAAATTAACTTATAAAAAACCTCTAAAGCTTCTTAAACTCTGTGAACTGAAAACAGTTTGCATATAATAGAGGGAGGTAAGAGAATGTACTATAACAAAGAAGGTTACATTTTTACCTTGGAATAATGCTGAGTACCAGATGTATGGGAATTGTTCACATTGTCTGAAAAACAGAAAATCAGCAAAGGTGAAAGATTAACCATTAGAACTTATGGTAATTTGAATATGTTGGTTTTATTTGAAGTTCAAGTCAACAATCTTGTCTGAATCACCTGGAACAACAAGGTGTTTCGGGTTTTGAGATAGAGTGTTGGCCTCATAACTACAAGGTTCCAAGTTCTATAGCCTGGAGCAGGTGGCAACTTTTGGACTGTTTGTTGGCTCAGACACTTGGTGCAGGTACTGGTGTATTTCCTAGTAAGCAGAGTCAAAAGAGATTAATTGAAGTTCTATCTTCTTGTCTCTCAATCAATATAGAACAAATTATGGAAAGTCCCTACTTTTGACAACCCTGAGAAAGAAGCCTTTGGAAAACATTGTGGGAAAAGGAGAAAATGCTGGTTACCAGCATTTTCTCCTTTTCCCACAATGTTTTCTACCCTTTACAAAACGAATTCCAAATGTTCAGTACCTTCTATTTTGTCTGCAAATGCTTATTAATTGGACAAACCTTAAATTTTGTTGTTTGATAATGAGTTAACCCGTTCCCAAACAATCCCTGGTTTTTACGGGTCAGGAATAGAAGCCTTTTGAAAACATTGTGGGAGAAGGAAATAGCTGGTTACCAGCATTTTCTCCTTTTCCACAATGTTTTCTACCCTATCATATTGAAAAATCATCTTTTTAGCAACTGTTAATTTGTCGTCTGCAAAATGCTTTCAATGTGGTCTGGTCCAAAATTTGCCCTTTGGGAAAGGGTTAAGGTCCTTTTGCAGACTGTGCAGATCAAGATCAGATGGCACAAAACATGCAGTCTGATCTTGGATCTAAACTGACCAACTGGGAGATCTTTCTAAAAAAAAAAAAACCTTGAAAAGGCAATATTTGTTTTTTGTTTTACTATGAACAAAATGTCTAAATTACATATCTAGTAACTTAAAGGTTGGTTCTCGTAAACCACATTAATTATTTTCGAAACCATCCCGGACATATGCCGTACGATATCCGAGGGTAAAAATAGGAAATTAATTTATGTAAATGACTTTGACCTGGCCCAGGTTAAATTAAGTGGATAATAAAATGACAAGAAACTTCTGGATAACCCACACTACATCTTTACCAAAGAGAGTTTTCAAAAGATTTAAGCTTAAGGGTCATAAATGCATTGTTGGTGTCGTGTTCAACATTATTTCAATTTTATTGGAGTAGCCAGTGCACCTGTCAGTGCTTTTCTGGGGCTTTTTTTTTCAAAAGTATTTTCCGCAAGATCTTTCCAATCCACTTCTTTCTTTCCCAATAAACCATTGTCAAAACAATAAACAGCAGTGAAAGAAAGGAATCATTTTGCAATTCTGTATGCTACCGACTGAGCTTGGGAGTTCCTTTCTGGTCACAAAATCACATGATTATTTGATAAATTATTTGATAAATCAATAAGAGCTATGCTATGGCAAAAGGGGGTTTAGTGCATCAATGTAAAGCATTATCCATACAAGGTAATTACATAATAATGATTATTTCATGCTTTCCAGTAGGATATTGAGAAATAGCAGTGAAAATATTTTTCGATCTTACACTGGTACCACAAGTGAAAATACTGATTTTCATGTTCTTGTTGCCCAGGTTGATTGCATGTGCCTCACAACCAGATGGAAATGTGACGTCAACTACCTTACATTTCTAATGACGTAATATTATAATGCATTGCTATGCGGGAGGGGTACGCCACGGGGAATAGAGGAAAAAAACTGTACTGGATTTTGATAAAGCTCCTCCCTGAAAGGGTTAAAAGCTCGTGAACACCATCAGTAATATTTTCACTTGTGGCTGTGCCACTCATGAAAATATTACCAATAGTGTCCACACGATGAAATACATTTCAATCTTTCACCGAAAAAAACAATTATCCTCTATATCATTAAAGTCTGTTTTGTTTAACCCTTTACCACACAATCCCTACTTTTAAAGACCCTGAGAAAAAAGTCTTTTGAAAACATTGTGGGAAAAGGAGAAAATGCTTGTAACAACCATTTTATCCTTTACCACAATGTTTTCCACCTGTTCATTGAAAAAAAAAATGAGAATTGTCCTTTGTGAATTCCATCAAAGTAGACCAGCCTGAAATTCTGCATTGTGGTAAAGGGTTAACAACCAGCTGAATCCTGAGGTAAAATTGTCCTGTGACATACAAAAAATTTAACACTAGCAAAAAGTTTCAACCAAGGTTTGTCTGCATGGACTGTGCAGGTTGACCTGCTACTTCCTGCTACTTTTTGCAACTGCAGTAAGTCCTGTTTTCACAGGGCGTGATTCATACATTAGTAATACTGGTACCTTGCATGTTTCTCCCAGAATCCTGATGGGATCTGATGGGACTTTGACCTCCAAAATCAGGCAGGCTACATCTTGATGATAGTTTCCCATTGATTGGGGTCACGTCAGTAGCTTCTGATAGTTCTACAGAAAATAATGTTCATAACAGTTTATTTTTTTGCCACTTTTAACTCTATACCACACAGTCCTGACTTTTAACTACCCTGAGAAAAGAAGTCTTGAAAACATTGTAGGAAAAGGAGAAACTGCTGGTAATCAGCATTTTCTCCTTTTCCTACAATGTTTTCTACCCGTCCAAAAAAAAATTTGAATTTTTGAGTCACATTTATATTGTTGTCTGCAAGTGCTTTCAATTTGGACAAGTCTAAAGTTTTGTTGTTTGGTGAGGAGTTAATATAGTATTTAACCCTTTCCCAAACAACCTGTGGTTTTTACAGCTTTGAAAAAGAAGCCTTTTGAAAACACAGCCAGAAAAGGAGAAAATTTCAATGACTTCTGGACTTGGGCCAGTTGTCATTTGAATTATGGGCAAAATGCTCTCCCATTCTATGGGCGAATCTGACTTTATTTTTAATTTAAGCGAGTTGTGTTTAGTTTGGGGCAAGTTGACCTCTAACTGTTGGGTGAGTTGTTTTAGGTGATTGTCCATAATTCTCCGTGAGATGCGCGCACAGTAATTAAGAACCAGCCAAATGCAAGTAAACATCCCGTAAAAAGGAATATCATATATGATACAATATTAGGTTCAGAAATAGGCATATCTCGTCAGATTTAAATAATAAACTAGACAGAAACTCGACTTTGGTCACTATTCCGTCTGAAAATTTAATAAATTTGAAAAAATGTCCTATTTTTGGGGGATCGCTCCCTGGGCCCCTGAAGGGCATTTTGGCTTGCCCAGCCAGTTTTCTAGTCGCCATGGGCGACTGCTTATATTTTTCCCTGTATTTACATGTATCTAGGGCCCATATTCACCAACCATTCTTCAAAACATTCTTCGCCTTATTCTCCAAGATTTTCTAATAGTGAAAGTGACAGAACTTTTGATTGGCTAAACCATATGGTTTTGCCAATCAGAAGTTCTGTTACTTTCACACTGACAAAATTCCGAAGAGTAAGACCAAGAATGTTCTTAAGAATGGTTGGTGAATACGGGCCCTGGGTTCACCAGTACTGTGGCTGGGCTCTGAAATGTATATCCTGGGAGAAAAGATTGAACATGGGGGCATCTGTATTGTGAATCCTACACCTTCACAACTGACTTAGAAGTTATAGACAGAAACTATCCTGCTCACGAGTCTTTCATAACTTAGAATGCAGAATAAGTATGGTGTGATAGCATATTAAAAATTAAACAGGTGAAAAAAGAATGTTAAGTGTTTGGCATAAAAGTTAGACAATGTCCTGGCCTTCATAGCAGTAACTTTTACCATCATCATCTGGTTCCCTGGTACCATTTCTCATTTCATGACCAATTGTTGGTTCCCTTACATCCCCATTTGTTTGTGCAGAAGGTCCTTTCTGTGCTGAGTGCTGCAGAAAGGAATCTCTTGTGTCTGTCAAAGTGCTGGGAAGTTTTTGTGGGTCATAGTTTGGTACGACAACTGCAAATTTCAGAAGCTCATCATATTCATCCTGGAACAAAACAAAAGCAAGTTGTATGTGGGAACCAATGCTCATCTCTGACTGCTTTCTTCAGTCTAAAAATACTAAGCTGAAAAAAGAAGCAAAACTGGGTTGAAAATCTTTTGAGAATTACTTAATCTTGTTGTATGTGGTTGTTCTTTGATAGTTAACTCTTCACCAAACGACAATTTATAGACTGGTCCAAATTGAAAGCTTTTGTAGATGACAATATAAATGTGACTGAAAAATCTAAATCGATTTGGGAAGGATAGAAAACATTGTGGGAAAAGGAGAAAATGCTGGTTACCAGCATTTTCTCCTTTTCCCACAATGTTTTCAAAAGCCCTCCTCTTTAGGGTTATTAAAACTCAGACTTGTGTGGTAAAGGGTTAAACATACTCAAATGATAGTGCCAGTAGCTAAATTGGTTGAAATGTAAGTTAATGGTTCTGGTAGTTTTTACCAATGGTTCAAGTAGTTTTTATCTAAGCCCCAATGACATCTTTCTGTTTTTTGCATTTTTTGGGAGGTTTTGCTGTGCTAAAAGTAAACAATACATTTGTATGATATCGCATTACCAAAGATCATCTTTCTCTGAAATTGTTGGCTGTTAAACTCGGATCCTTACAAGAAATAATAGTTTTATGTAACCATGGGTTAATTTTGTAATGTCCTAGTATTTTTCCTGTGTACATTCTTGCTTGTTAATGTCTTTCATATTTCTTGTGTTGTCCTTTTTTATGTGAGATTTGATCAGAAAGTGTGTATGCATGTTTTTAAAACAATATCTACTCACTTTCAAGTTTCTCTCTCTCTGGCACACTAATTCTCATTCACTCTGTATTCAGTCAACATTGTAGCAACATTACTAATTTTTTCTTAGAGAGCCAAACATCGATTATTCCACCATAATCTTTTAGATATGCATTTTGTTGACTCAGGAAAGCTGTATTTTTAATCATTTGTTAAAATTCTGTATTATTGTATTTCTGATTTTTTAACAAATACATGTAACTTACTTTGAACTATTTTTAATTGTTGTGCTTAGAATGATTTACTGTTCTTTTCAGGTTTCTTATGTATGCTTCTACAACACTGCCTAACAGGGTTCCGGAAATTTTTCGATCTGAATCGGTCCAGGCCGTAAACCCCCCCCCCCCAAAAAAAAAAAAAAAATGTACCCTAACTCAGTCTCCAGAGGCATATTAAATAAAGTCTATGTTTACGTCTCTGACCTACCCCACCCCGATCGTAATAGTTCAAATATTTGCAGACGACCCCTTCTTCCCCCCCCCCCTCTCTATATTTTCATTTCATAAAACATCATTATTTCTACTCATGAACAGAATTTTAGCTTCCACTTATTGCTCTATTCAGAAATTTATCTAAATTCACTTTTAAAACTCATTATTAAAGATAAGAAGATAGTTTGAAGTCCCTCTGATCGGACAATGCCACGCTGCTCAATGTAGTGTCATGGGTTTTCGTGCTTTTTTGGCGATCTATTTTTTCTTGATAGTTAGTTTCTGGAAAAGTATTACTACATGATTTGACATCATTTAGTCAGTTTAAATAGCAAGTAACTTAAAAAGCTGTCACTTCACACTAGGTAAGAGGAATAAAACCTTTGTTACTCTGTCATAAATGACTCGCCAGCTTCATTATCATCCGGGTGTCCTTCGCATTTTATACTGATTGTGTTTAACCCATATTTTTGCCAGATGCACGCAAGCTAGGTTATATGAAGTTCTAGACGATAATTTCATGCCTCAGATTGACATTTTGGCAGATATCTTTCACCGTCACAGACAGGTCATTTCAAATTTCCAAATGTCAAAAACTGGGCTCAGGGAAGCTTGCCGAGTTGTCAACTTTTGTCAAGACATTCATGGACAAAGATTTGCTTCTCATTTTTCAGCAAATTTTCGTGTTTGTTATCCGCTATGTTTAGCCTAATCCAAGATTGTGATAAATAATAGTCACAAAACCAAGCGCTAAAAACCAGAATTCAAGTTTTGGCACAAAGCCAGCTTAGCAACCGACTACAATCGATTCCGGGATTTCTCAATCGATTATCGGAATCGGAAGCCAAATCCAACTGACTTTCGACTACAGTCGATCATCGGCCCGCCACTAACAGCCATACTCGTCTCATTTTATAAATATGCTTCTCTTTTTTTGAGTAATACAAATTTGTTTCACGAGTATCGCCAATTAAAATTGACGCAATGTTTGATGACCTTTACTTTAAAGACACGGCCGTCAAACTTCAAACATGTTTAGAACTATTGTCGGTTCTAAACCCCATTCACAAGCAAAAATTGTATATTATGCAAACTCGCTATCATTCGCTCGATCAAGCATGAAACTGAAACAAAAATATTGGCCAACAGCGAACACAATATATGACGTAAGAACCAGCAGTCCACGTGCGGGTAAACCTAATCTGTGCCTTGCGGGTAAACTCGTTATCGGATATTCTCCACGCTTGTGGATGTAATGTGTGAAAACCCTGAATCCTAGATGTGTTTTGTGGATTTTTATTGGCAGTTGGTCTTATACGCGAATATACAAGTATGAATTACTTTGAAAAACTCGGACCGATTTATAGGTATATTTTCGGAATTCTAATTGGTCCGACTACTCAGAAATCGGTCTGGACCGGCATTTTGTCAGTTTTCCTGAGCCCTGCTGCCTAACAAGGAATAAAAACCTATTGATCTCAACCCCCCTGTTTGTTCAGTAATCCCCAGTTGACATTAGACCAGTCTAACTTGAAAGCAACTCAAAATACAACAAATCAAATATGACTCAGAAATAAGATTAAAAGATTTGTCTTTGAAAGAAAAATAGTTGAAAAAAGAAGAACTTACCAGATTTTTTTCTCAGTTTCAAAAACAGTTTTTCTTAGGGTCTTTGAAACTTGTGATTGTTTGGTAAATATGCAATTCTTCACCAGATGACAAAACTTTATGTTAGTCTACTCTGAGAGCAGTTACAGACAACAAATCAAATGTGACACAAGAAATAAGCTTTGCCTTTGAAAGGGTAAAAAAATTGTTAGAAAAGGAGCAAATGCTGGCTGCCAGCATTTTCTCTTTTTCCAACAATGTTTTCAAAAACTTTTCTTTCAAACATTCAAAAAGGTTTGAGCTGCAAAAATATAATCTAAAACCCCTACCTGCAGCCGCGTAGATACACTACTTCCAGGAGAAAGAGGCGGAATATCTGGAATACTGAGGTCACTGATTGTTGACATTCTTGCGATAGAACTCTGATTGTATTAGCTGCTGTGAGTAACTGAGGGGAAAATACAAAAAAAAATGTAAGTAAATTAATCCTGTACCACACCATCCCGAGATTAAAAGATCCTGACTGAGGGCTTAAGAGCTTTCATATTTGGTATGTAGTCTCAATAATGAGGCGCTCTAGTGATCTTTTTCATATTTGGACATTAGTACAGATAACTGTCCCCAAAGGCGATGTTACTTTTTGATTGGTCGCCTCTGGGTACAGAGACAATCCGGACAAAATCAGTTGAAAGTTCCGCACAAATTTTGTGCGCAAGTTTGAACTCTTACAATTTCGCAAAAAGAGCACAAAACTAGAATTTAAACATACCTGTTGCTTGTGTATTCAATATTCCTTCGTTTGAAATACAAATACTTTCAAATTAAACACTGAATGTGAGAAATAAAATGTGTATTTCATCAGTTACTCAAGTTGTTTACGTTCCCGAAAACATACAAAATGGCCTCCACGCACTACAAATTTCATCAGTGATTTTTCGGAGATAAACGTGTTATAAGCGACTTCTACAAGCTCTTTATGCAATGAATGGTTTAACAATTTACTTTTGGTCATGTTTATTACTAAAAGTTCATTGCATTTTGCTGCAATACGGATAAAACTGATGAAACAGAAAGTCAGTATAGCGCTCTATAGTACAGTAAATGTCCAAATATGAAAAAGATCATTAGGGCATCTCATTATTGAGACTAAATTGGACATTTACCGTACACCGTACCGTCTCAAGTCCATCGTAAATTTTCCGGTAGCAAATATGGAGAGCTGTACAGACTTTCTGTTTCGTCAGTTTTATCTGTATTGCATCAAAATGCAATTAACTTTTTGTAATAAACATGACCAAAAATAAAATGTTGAACCATTCATTACATAAAGACCTTGTAGAAGTCGGTTAAAACATGTTTATCTCCGAAAAATCACTGACTTGTACTGCAGACACCTAAAAACAAGGTGCTCATTTGGGAGAAGTTTAAGATTTACACGGATGAATGCGGGGACCAGTCACAAAAATAGAATCGGAGCAGACACCTTCAAACTGAAGGTAACGGACGGACAGACAGACGGAAAGACGACCGATCACAATAGCTCACCCCGAGCACTACGTGCTCAGGTGAGCTTATAACAAATGAGCTAGTCCCCGACTATTGCGGGTAGGTAAATTCGAACATGTTCAGACTTGAGTTTGGCCTTCTATTGCAGACTCGAGCCAATCTCAAAGAGAAATAAGCAGAAAATGGACACAATACAAGATACCCATTACCTTCTCCGGACAAATATAACATGAGGAGAAATTGAGACGAAACCCTTTTTTGCTTAGTTTTTCCACCCTCTAAATATTCTAATTCGCAGCCATCTTGTAAACAAACTACATTGGTTACCGGCTGAGAGGCTAACATGACCCGGGCTTGTTCGTTCCAAAAGCAGTTTGTCCTTGGCCTTTTCGTCCTTCGGCTTGTTCCCCGGGCTTCTTCGTCCTGGATTCGTGCAAGCTACTTTATTGATCGAAATTATGTGATGATGCTTAAAATTAAGAACCATTAAACCAAGTTAGTCTTTTTCAGCCACTTTTGACAGTATTTTCTGAGATTTTTACACTGTACATTGATCATCTGAGCATATTCAAAGTATCAACTTGCAGCATAGCAGAATGCCTGAATTAGTAACGAATACCTTCAGTCTGAAGGTGTCTGCTCCGATGCTAATTTTTTGACTGGTCTTCGCAGACACCTTCAGGCCAGCCATTCATTTACTGGCTGGCGACCAGTTCTCGCCAGTTTTGGAACATGTTCTGTACTTACATCGTAAACGATAAATTGATCCCGTATGCGACCTCATGTTGTGGTAACATGACCTTTTGTTCACACGTGACATCGTTGTCTGCGCATGTCATATTCTTCGAAGATTCGACTGTCTTATATGACGCATCACTACTAGCCCCGAAAGCGGGCTGACTGTAATATTGCGCTCTATAAAGTAGCAATGTTGAAAATAGCTTTTACGTTTCAATACGTTTGAGGAGAAATGAGACCTGCTCTAGCAACAGATTTCTCTAAACTGGTTATCATAGTTGAGTGAAGAGCACGAGGTAGCGTTTTATTGGGTAAACCTTTTTTTTGTTTTGTTTTAAATGCAAAGTAACGGTTGTCGCGTAGGAAAGTGACGAGTTCGGTTCTGTACCCAGGATGCCCATACAAGATAGATGAGTATTTATAGAATGCCATCTAGCGGGAGATAATGCACGTGACATTATAGACTGGTTACCGCCCCTGATACTACTACGTGTATAGGCACAACAACGGTGGCCAGTTCAGTGACATTATTTTTTTCGATTGCTGTGCGCATGCGCGATATGCCAGGGAGCAGTTATTTTACTACCCTATTGTGTTAACTTCTGACGTTCACAGTACCAGTTCTCGCCAACTTTCTTATAATCTGGATAGGACATTAATATATGTACGGAAAATGATCATTTTCTTCCTCTGTATTAGTCAAAGTTGATTTCCGCTCGGTACCATGACAATCCGACATTTAAGACATTATTGACGATGTACAAGCGGTATTTATTCCAGGTAGTGTGATCGGCTGAAAATGCCAGTTTCATGCGCGCGTGAAATAAAAGCACTGACAGTTTTTACACGTGCCATTTTCACCCTTTCAAAAGTTCATGTTGATTGTGATATATTCATTATCAATTATAATAACTATTAACAGGATAAATAAATATTCTTAGCTCAAAGATGTAAATTGAAGCCAAAATAGTATGGATTTGCTGATACATTACTAAATGACGAATCAGCTAAAATATTACTTCACTCCGTCGGTCATTTCAGTTGGAGAGCGTCCAAAATCCAAAATTACATGTATATGGAGAAGATTGTCAGTCATAATCAGTTTATCACAGCTTTCTTAGTAATTCAGAAGGGTAAAAAATGAGTCCATAAAACAGTTCATTGTTTTGGAAAAGTCTAAATATTAATCTAGATACAGACCTAGTCAAAGGTAGAACTTCATATAAATAATCATAACTAACTGCATAACATATTTACAAAGATACCGTGAGTCATATTTCACTCTTCGATACACTGAGGACAGATGAAGGAAATGGTTTCGAAGTCCTCGTCCTCCTGTAGACCTACACACTGTGGATGCACCCAGTCATCACAGTTGTCACATCCAATCCACAGTGTGTTGTCATCACTCCCCTGGTCTGCCATATTGCATATCTTACAAATGTATGCACTTACATGTGATGTATTCTGTCTTTTTGGCTCACCTGAGCACAACGTGCTCAGGGGGAGCTATTGTGACCGGTCATCGTCCGTCGTCCGTCCGTCCGTCCGTCCATCTGTCCGTCCGTCCGTTAACAATTTCTTTAAAAATCTTCTCCTCCAAAACCAGATGGCCAATCTTTATAAAACTTGGCAGGAATGTTCATTGGGTGAAGCTCTACAAAAATTGTTAAAAGAATTCAATTCCATCAAAAACTCTGGTTGCCATGGCATCAAAATAGCTGAAAATGGAAAAAATCTTTAAAAACCTTCTTGTGACAAACCATTCGGCCGGGAGCATTCATATTTTGTATGAAGCATCATTGAGTGACCCTTTACCAAAACTGTTTAAAATTATTCCCCTGGGGTCATATTTGGGCTTTGCCCGGGCGCACCCTATTTTACATAGAAACAAAAAAGGAAATCTTTAAAAAATCTTCTTCTGACAAACCATAATGGCTAGAGCATTCATATTTGGTAAGTAGCATGATCTGATGATCCTCTTCCAAAATTGTTAAAATTATTCCTCTCCGGTCATATTTGGGCTCTGCCCGGGCGCACCCTATTTTAAAATCTTTAAAAATCTTCTTGTGACAAAACATAAGGCTAGGAGCATTCATATTTTGTTTGAAACATCATTGGGTGACCCCTTACCAAAATTGTTAAAATCATTCCCATGGGGTCATATTTGGGCTTTGCCCGGGCGCACTCTATTTTACATAGAAACAAAGAAGGAAATCTTCAAAACTTCTTCTGATGACAAATCATAATGGCTATAACATTCCTATTTAGTATGTAGCATTAACTGATGATCTTCTACCAAAATTGTTAAAATTATCTTTCTGTGGTCATATTTGGGCTCTGCCCGGGCGCACCCTTTAAAAATCTTCTTGTGACAAACCATAAGGCGGAGGGCATTCATATTTTGTTTGAAGCATCATTGGGTGACCCCTTACCAAAACTGTTAAAATTATTCCCCTTGGGTCATATTTGGGCTTTGCCCGGGCACACCCTATTTAACATAGAAACAAAGAAGGAAACCTTTAATAAATCTTTTTCTGACAAACCGTAATGGCTAGACCATTCATATTTGCTATGTAGCAAAATCTGATAATCTTCTACCAAAATTGCTAGAATTAATTCCTCTGCGGTCATATTTGGGCTCTGCCCGGGCGCACCCTATTTTATATAGATACAAAGAAGAAAATCTTTTAAAAATCTACTTGTGACAAACCATAAGGGCTAGAGCATTCATATTTTGCATATAGCATCATCTAGTGAACCTTTATAGAAATAATTAAAATTATCCCCTTGGGGTCATATTTGGGCTCTGTGCCCCGGTGCACACTATTTCACATAGAATCATAGAAGGAAATCTTTTAAAATCAATTCCATCTAAAAAGGAAAAATTCTTTGTAACAAGCAATTTCTCCTTTCCCACAATCTTTTCTACCATATAGATCACTTATTTTTCATTTTAAATACATTTTAAAATGTCGTCTGCAATTTGTTTCAATTTGGAACGGTCTAAAATTTTGTCGTCTGGTTTTGTTTACACGATAAAGTCTTCATTTTTGGTCAGATTTTCGTGAAACTTACACAGTTCGTTTATCTCATGAATAGCCCTAACCCTATCACTTTTTTAAAAAATCCGACAAATCGTATGGGAAAAGTAGCCATTTCAAGTTTAAAATTTCCATTTCTTGTTTACGCAATAAAGTCTGTATTTTGGTCAGATTTCCATGAAACTTGCAGAGTTTGTTTATCGTACCAATAGCTTCAATCCTATTGATTTTGAAAAAAAAAAATCCAACAAACAGTATGGGAAAAGTAGCCATTTCAAGTTGAAAACTTTCATTTCTTGTTTACGCGATAAAGTTTGTATTTTTGGTCAGATCTCCGTGAAACTTACACAGTTTGTTTCTCTCATCAATAGCTTTAACCCTATTGATTTTGAAAGAAATCTGACAAACAATATGGGAAAAGTAGCCTTTTCAAATTGAACAATATCATTTCTTGTTTACGCAATAAAGTCTGTATTTTTGGTCAGATTTCCATGAAACTTGCAGAGTTTGTTTATCTTAGCAATAGCTTCAACCCTATTTGATTTTTAAAAAAAATCAAACAAACAGTATGAGAAAAGTAGCCATTTCAAGTTGAAAACTTTCATTGTTTACGCGATACAATCTTCAATTTTAGTCAGATTTCCATGAAACTAACACAATTTGTTTATCTCGTCAATAGCTTTAAGCCTATCGATTTTGAAAAAAATCTGACAAACAGTATGGGAAAAGTAGCCTTTTCAAATTGAACAATTTCATTGCTTGTTTACATGATAAAGCATTTATTTGTGATCCGATTTTTGAGAATTTTTCAGTTTGTTTATCCAATCAATAGCTTTTTTAAACCTATTGAGTTTGTAAAAAATTCAACATACAGAAATGGAAAAGTAGCCATTTTAAGTTGAAAAAGTCAAGTTTTCGTCTTTTTTTTATAATGAATCCCTAATGTATGCTTTATTTAAGAGCAAAATCTCTGCCAGCAGAGCATATTCAGGCCCTTCAGGGCCTTCTAGTTTTTTCACCAGAATCTCTTCAATTACTGGACATATCTCAACAGATTTGGATGAGATTTTCACAGATCATGCAACCTGGCACATGTTGTCAGGGTTTTGCAATTTATCACTGTATCATGGAAAAAGGGGACTTCATGTCAAATTTAATTTTTTATCAGTGTATCTCCAACTTTTGCACATGTTTTCATAGAACTTCATATTTTTATTGCTTGATCAAAGCCAGTGACCAATGAGTCAATTGTGCATTCGTCTCTCCATGCATCAGTCTGTTCGTAAATCATTTAGATCACAAGTAATACCATATATCCATTCAGGTACCCAGGCAGGTTCTACAAATTTCAAGTCTCTAGCCACCTGCTTGAAATGGCAGCAGTGTGGCGGCTTATATTGTGAGAGGGATATCTTCTAAAGTCCTTGACAAAAATTGATGAAACTTCATGCATGTTTTCCATTGGATAGTCCTTTGATACGTTTTTTCCCCCCACATACATGTATATGATATGACATGTCATGGAAAAAGGGGGTTTTATGAATATTTCCTTTATTTGTTTTCATTTTATGAAATGCCAAGTCCGCAAAGAGGGTACTTAATGTATAATCCTGTTATGGACCTCTTTTATATTTTTTATGTAATGAAATGCTGTGGCATGGAACAAGGGAGCTTAATGTATAATTTCATCATGGACCAATAACAAAAAGGCCACATGTACATGCAAAACACAATACCTCTTATACGTTTGTATCAAAAAAGGTCTTTTTCGGCGGGGGATATCATTTCAACGAAATTGCTTGTTTTCTTATAAAGTGTATGGTTCGATTAAGTAGAAAGATACAATTTTTGACGTTTTATCATGGAATTGTACCTTAGCAATGGGTCACTATGTTGTTTATTATACTACATGTAGGTATGGTGTCTCAATACTTATTTGAATATTAATCCTTGTCAATGGTGCTTGTAATTTATTATGTACCATTCCCATACAGCTTTCCAGAACTGTGGCATGAAATCTAATAAACCAAAGAGGCTATGTAGCCCTTTAAGTAAATACCATTTTTAAACTCCCCGAAAGATTTCGGGGCACCATAAAGTCGCCATGCTGTGCGTACGTCAGTGTGTCCGTTCGTCCGTTTGTTCGCCTTTCCAAAGCCATTTCACCACAACCCCTGAACCAAATTGTATGAAACTTCATATCTGAACTCCTTGGAACAATGTGCAAATACCGCTTTCTTGGTTTCTCAATTTGAGGCTGCGTCATGGAAAAAGGGGGCTTCATGTAAAAAATTGTTTTTCACAAATATGTCTTACATCAGTGTTCAAAACTTTGTGAAATTTCAAATCTGAACTCCTTGAACCGCTGCCTAGATATCTCTTTCCTGGGTCCGTATTCACCAACCATTCTTGAGAGCATTCTTAGTCTTATTCTTCAGAATTTTGTCATTATGAAAGTAACAGAACTTCTGATTGGCTAAACCGAATGGTTTAGCCAATCAGAAGTTCTGTTACTTTCACAGTCAGGAAATCTTGAAGAATAAGACCAAGAACGTTCTTAAGAATGGTTGGTGAATACGAACCCTGGTTTCTCAAGTACAGGCTGCATCACGGAAAAATGGGGCTCCATGTAAAAAATTGTTTTTCTCTAACATCTCCAACATTAGTGCTCAAAAGTTCGCGAAATTTTTCAACTTTGAACTTGTTGGAACATTGCCTAGATATCTCTTCCCCGGTTTCTCAATTTCAGGCTGCATCACAGAAAAGGGGGGCTTTATGTAAAAAAATCGTTTTGTGATACCTCTTTCCCAGTTTCTAAATTACAGGCTGTGTCACAAAAAAGGGGGCTTCATGTAAAACATTGTTTTTCTCTAATATTTCCTACATTAGTGCTCAAAAGTTCAAATCTGAACTCGATGGCACAATGCCCAGATACCTCTTCCCCGGTTTCTTAATTTCAGGCTGCATCATGGAAAAAGGGCGCTTCATGTAAAAAATCATTTTATGTAATATCACCTACATTACTGTTTAAAATTTCATGAAATTTCGAATTTGAATTATTATTTAAAAATGCAACAAACCACACAGCCTTTGTATTTATTCCAATTATGCAATATTGTCTTTGGGAAAAAGGGGCTTAAGGGCTTAGTGTCCTTCACAGGTCTGTGATGGCTGTTACTCCAAAAGTATTACAGCTATTAATGTAAAATTCATTAACAGATAGATCTTATTATTATTCTATTTTTTCCATGTTTCAAGATATTTTAGGGGAAAAGGGGGCTTCATGGTAAAGTTGAGTCAGTTTTTTTCCATTATCTTGTTGTTCAAAATGTCACATTTTAGTTACTATCCTCCCATATGAATTTTGCTCTCAGTCTGTCCATTTGTTTGTTGACTTAAATATATATTGGGAATATCTCTAAGTAAAGATAGTAATTGCCTTTTCACTTCAATTTTTGGGGGCATGAACAAGTCCTTTTATGATAAAAGAAGTGAATTTATGTTAATTTCATACATTTTATGACAAACATTGTTTGACCTCTCTTGTTTTTTCTAAATCTTATGTTTCTTCTTTACTGATAATTTTTCACCTAGAAATCAGTGACAAGTCATTTTTGAGTTTGGTGAAAGTATGAAAAATCTGAATAGTTTTTTTGGGGGGAAGGGGAGTAAAAGATTTTGTCCTCTGGTGAAGAGTTCAATAAGAAAATACAACGATTTCATATTGGATACATGTGTGAGTAGCAATATCTTGTACTCTTTGATCAAATTTGTCCATGTTTGCTGAAAGTGATTGACAGTTGTAGACCAAGCACTTTGTTTTTACAGAATTTTTATAATAATCATTATACCCCCGCAAACGAAGTTTGTGGGGGGGGGGGGGGGGGGGTATACTGGAATCAGTCCGTCGGTCGGTCGGTCGGGCGGTCTGTCCACAAAATCTTGTCCAGACAACTCCTCCTACAGTTTCAATCCAATTCACTTGATACTTGGCAGAAGTGTTCATTAGGAGCTGTAGATGTGCAAGACACACATTTTGCAAAAATTCGATCAAGAATTACTGAGTTATTGCCCCTGATTTGACTTAAAAATGCTTGTCCTGACAACTTCTCCTACAGTTTCTGCCTGAAATTTGCCGTTTGGGAAAGGGTTAAGCTCGGCTTACACAGAGCTTGCGACTGAGATGAGACTTTATTGAGACTGAAAAAAAAAAAAATAATAATAATAATCGCAGTGAAGCTGCAAGGATCTCTGAGAGGTTGCAATAGCGTGGCCGAAAGGTTACGAGACTAAATTAATTGCAGCCAGTAGTTTCAAAAAAGCTGTCAGCGATTGTTTAGTCGCAGAGAGGTCGCGACAAAGTCTCAAATTCATCGCATATTAGTTCACGGTGTGGAATCACGTGACACAACAACAACAACAATGGCCGACATTTGAAGAAATTCCCCCACTTAAGGTTAGAAAATCTTCAATAATTCCGTTAATACGTGACCGATTGAAATTTGGTTTGAAGCAGAGAAGGCGGAAGGATGCGAGGGATTTGCTTGATGTGTTAGATCTTTTAAACAACTCCTGATAAAAAAGTTATTGATGAGCAAACAAATTCTTTACCCTGGATAACGTTCACGTCAAAAATAAATAAAACACACAAACAGGCCAGATTTCTTCTTTTAGTGCTTATTTTGTTCCCTTATGCATAAAATGTGGAGAGTATGAATAAAAAGTGTTGTCACTATCAATACTTTTTTATTTGAATACGATTTTTTAGGTAAACAACGTTATTTTCTAAAATGATATAGTTCACGTCCGCAAATTTTTTTGATAACGTTCACGTCATAAGTAGAATATATATGATATATATTTTATCATCTTAGTTGCGTCATGTTGTCTCGAATATCATGTTAATGCATACTTAAAATTATGAAATTGTCTTGATTTTAGCCATATTTAAAAGTGTTACGTGTTGTGTCTAGTTGTTTAAAGCATGTATTCTTATTTAGTTCTGGTTACCCGCAGGGGTCCTACTAAAATACGCCATGGAGAATTTATACGCCATGGATACGCCATAGGAGTTTTTGCACGCCACAGCTGTTCCATAGCAGTGAAATAATATATTAACTAGTAGAATATATTGATATATGCATTTTACATCACATACTAAAGTTAAATCGATAAATATTTTGCAAGACATGTGCCTTTGAAATTTTGATGAATAACAAAGGGAAACAACTCTTATGACATAAGTATGAGATATGAAACTTTGCTCGCCCGAGCAATAATATATTGATTGAAAAGGATAAAAATTTATTATCATTGTGTAAATATGGTACAAATCTACTGTGGTTCAATCTCAATGCGTAATATACCATAATTACTATGAAATTTGTCTTTCTTTACACACGAAGATCGGGAGACTACGTAGTTTAAGCTTGCCATGGGAGAATTTCCTTGCCAGAGCGTTCCAGCTAAAATACAACGAGTAAATTACTATAAATACTTGTTTTATTGGTTATTTAACTTATTTCTTACTACATGTTTAAATTTCAATGATATTCATTGTATATTACAAGAAATTTGGAATTACAAATCAACCTGCTCGACGAGTGAAACAAGGGAATTAATACCGTATTTATTAACAGAACACACAAGATATTCTTAATGTGTATTCAACCACAGGAATTTGACATTCTATAACCAAAATAAATGATAAAATATGAAAAAACTCCCCTATATAATAAAAAACTCCCCTTAAATATAATATAAACACGAGGAATGCAACGTCTCGATTGCTTGCTCTAGCACCCGACAGCCTTTTCCAACCAAATCACCCACAAAACAAACATTGATCATAATTTCCTTTAGCCTAGCGATAGACAACACACAAATGTACCTGCGACATTCGGCGATACCTCTGTAGACACCTTTCAACCGGAGATATCCGTCATGTTTTACAATTTTTTTTGACAATTTTGATTCATCAAGGAGGCCATTTGCTGACGTCACGGGAAGAGCCAGAAAGCGTATTTTCGGATTACGTATTACTATTTTTTTCGTTTTTAATATATATGTATGGACATCACATGATACTTAAGATTTTTATAGAATTAACCAACAAAAGTATTTGACCGTATTCACTTTTAAAGAAAAGATATTGACTCTATTACGTAATTCGAAAATTCACTTCTTGGCTTTTCCTGGGAATCCCGTGACGTTAGCGAATGGCCTCCTCGATGAATAGAAATTTTCAGAAAAATTGTAAAACATGACGGATATCTCCAGTTAAAAGCTGTCTACTGAGGTATCGCCAAATGTCGATAAGCTAAAGGAAATTATCATCAGTGTTTGTTTCGTGGGTGATTTTGGGTGGGAAAGGCTGTCTTGTGCTCGCGCTGGCAATCAAGAGGTTGCATTCCTTGTGTTTATATTATATAGGGGAGTTTTTTTTCATATTTTATCATTTATTTTGGTTATAAAATGTCAAATTCCTGTGATTCAACATATCTGATTATAACCTACACTTTCTGAAACAAAACCTGAAATCATCCGGCATTGAGAAAGCCTGTGAAAGCATGGTGGGAAAACGCCTTTTAAAATTTTGTGCGAAAGTGAATAATACTGGTAACCAGCATTTTCCCGTTTTTCTGCGATGTTTTCCTATATTCTCAAAACAAATTTTGATAGAAATGCTTTTAATTTCTTGTGTAAAGAACAAAACGAAATATTAGCTCAACCCCCCTCCAAATAATTTTGAAAATCATAGTAACTAAAATATAAGTTTTTAGTGAAATGCAAATGCAACAAACACGCAAAAAATCTCAGCATTTCGAAGTTAGCCCCCACCCCCAACCTTGAAATGCTCCCCACATGCCTACGTGCAGGAGAACCGTACTAATGTAACCGGATGATGGTTACCGGGTTTTAGCAGTCAATCTTGTGATTTAAAAGTTCCCGGGTTTTCCTGATCACATGACCTTTTCCTTTTTTTTTGCCAGTTGAAAACTCACGTTTGAACGAGAAGGTCACTGACTGACTAGAAACTTAAAGAATTCTCCCAAGTTATACGTTTGTTGTGGAGCACTCGAGATGTGGTATTGCGAGAGTTGGTAGAGATTGGTGGTGTAGATTTTCGATTCCATAAATTGATTGTCGTTCGTTTGTCTGATTGATGTTGTTGAGATTGGTACAGTTGATGTTCTTTGACATGTAGAATCTATGGTATAACAGAGATTACAAGTATAGATTGAGATCAACCCAGCTTGTTTTCATTGTAATCCGGACACAACCCACCCCTTACCTTTGACCCCTTTTTTTTCTGGAGAACAGAAGGTTACACTAATAACCTCTAAACATAGTTCTATAGTTTTTTATTCAATGGAATTCACAAGAGTTAGCAACAATGTGTTCATCGCTCACCCATTTAATAATGTTTTCAATCAATCAATCTTTCAATCAATCCTTTATTCACTCTGTTATTTTTACAGAAAACAAGAGGTATATGTACATGAAATACAATTTCAACGAGGCATAGATATAAAACACAACGTGAGAGAGTGACAGACGGACAGACAGACATGCGGCAGGGGAGGGAAGAGAGAATTATGCATTTACTGGAATAAAAATTCACTGACAACGATTTTTATGAATTTGCATAGATTAATGAGCTCTAATTTGTTTGTTGTATTGAACAGTAATTCAAATTTGTTAACATTATGTCGTTGTGCTTATTTTGTAGGGATCAATGTTTTCCTTTAATTTTTGAAAAAAATGCACTCAAAGATATAATGGTATTCATCACCAATTGAATTATTACAAAGATGACATGCTCTTTCTCCTATTTCATTATTTAACCATCTTCCTACTTGTAACTTCTATTGGCAATTTGTGATTATTCGTTTTAAATTTTATCATGTATTACAGTTTGCCCTACTTTTTAAACCAATGAAAACGCCGGATTTCGTTCAAAACTGCTTGATTTAATTCCATACAGACTCAATATGTTGCAATATGTGACCACTTCATCATTAAATGGTTGACCTATATACAGTTGTATCCCGGTTAAGGAGAAGCTCCGCCCACAGTATTTTAGCTGGTCTTTGTAGAGTAAATACCAATCTAATGCATACACTGTAGTAAAAGAGACGGGGACTATTCCAAGTAATTGCATCATCGCCAAAAAAGTGACGTAATTTCCACGTGAATATCGGGACTAAACAACTCGTACTTGGCCACGTGGTATTTACCCCTTCACCAAACAACCTCTGGTTTTAACGACCCTGGTAAGGAAGTCTTTACTAGGCTGGGAAATGGCTTGGGTCCAATTTGAAACCGTTTGCAGACAACAATGTTTTCACGCCCCTTCTGCCTCAGGGCAGTAAAAAAGGAGGGCTTATCTGGTATGAAACAGATTTTGGACAGTGAGCCGTTTTAGAGGGACATGGGTGTTTATTGTACACAGTTGTGTTAGCGAGACGTCGCCTGTGTCGGGGAAAATAAATTCTTTATAAATTTCCTCGTCTTCAACCGGCTCAAAGCATGTATCCATTGCTGAATCTATCGCTTCAAAGAGCATGAAATTCGGCCGATTCCGTACCTACATCTAATCTCGTCCGTAAAACGGTCGTTTACATTTGAACTGTGAGTCACGTGATCTTATACAATGGCGGGCCAATGTGATTCGTTTAGCAACGACTTAAACGACCTCGATGAAGTTAGTCACATC
The DNA here is from genome assembly GCA_943736015.1 of Tridacna crocea. NCBI lineage: Eukaryota > Metazoa > Mollusca > Bivalvia > Cardiida > Cardiidae > Tridacna > Tridacna crocea. The sequence goes on along the minus strand of OX031057.1, from coordinate 27,558,141 downwards.
TGTCTATCTGTCGGTTACAACTTCAATCGGAATTGATAAAAAAAAGTAATGTAGATCTACGAATTGTTTGTCGCCTGAAATATGGTTCAAAAGATTTCGATAGAAAATTAACACCCAAGTTTACTTTTGGAAGAGGAGCCTGACAATTTTCAGAGCGGTATACTGGCGTATTTACGGTTGTAACGATCTGCTGCATATCAATCCACTAGATATAGACAGGGATATGATGGCTACCATCACCCGTGATATGCCGAATGAGCCCGGCTGCAGACAATTGTCCTGAAACTAGTTAAAGGACAACCTGAATAATGGTTTTAACGCCGTATGACTGAAAACGCACGTTCGTACAACCGTCAATCAAAAGAGGCGTGTCGAACCGAGCTTTCTGGCTCTTTCCACCCATCCTTAGCTGTCAATCAATTAGAAAGTAGGGCAAACTGTAAGTTAGTTATTGATCATATATTTTATTTGTATAAAACTAAATCGTCGGTCGGCTTTGCGTCCCTCTCGAATAATTTCAGACAGAAAATAAATAAATTTAATTTCATACAAATGAAATATATCACGGGTCGGGTCATATCTCCCGCAAGATGGCATTCTATAAATACTCATATCTATCTGATATGTGCATCCTGGGTACAGAACCGAACAACTTTCCTACGCGACAACCGTTACTTTGAATTTAAAACAACAAAAAAAAAGGTTTACCCAATAAAACGCTACCTCGTGCAATTCACTCAACTATGATCACCAGTTTAGAGAAATCTGTTGTTAAAACAGGTCTCATTTCTCCTCAAACGTATTGATACGCAAAAGCTATTTTCAAGATTGCTACTTTATAGAGCGTAATATTACAGTCAGCCCGCGCTCGGGGCTAGTAGTGATGCGTCATATAAGACAGTCGAATCTTCGAAGAATATGACATACGCAGACAACGATCACGGGTAGGAAACTTCATATTCAGAGCCAATGGCTCCGACGAGAAAAATGTTGTGTTGGTCTTCCTTTTCTGAAGATGTCGGCTGAAAAACAACCCCCAAACAGGAAGGCATGTCACTATTTGTAATTATGTGCTCTTGTGTCTTTGAAATTCAAAAAAAGGAGAATGTCATTCGATCCTCTTGTCTTTCAACGTGTTTTCTTCACTACGGAAAGTTGGAACAGGTGTACGATGTTGTCTGAATCATTTGTGGCGTGGATTGACCGTAGCCAAAATAATACACCTCGAAGATAAATGCAGGCTCTTTCTGCCCTTTGAAGAAGCCAAGTAAAGAATGTTTTGCTGTTCTACATGCTTAGATAATTGTCTTTGACGTTTTCATTTGCTCAATGCAAGAATCGACAGAAAACTACCCAAAACGAGCGTAATTTAAGAAAGGCTCCGATTGTGTGGGTTGGTTACGAAAATATCGGTTGGCTCCGATGGAAGAGGAATTTCGCTTATTTTTTTCTCTAATTTTCGGGTAGGTATATACAAACTGAAGGTGCGTAGAGTTAAATTTGAAGCAGCAAGTTCATTTTAAACTTATTTTCTGTTGCGTTTTATATTTAGAAATAGCAAAGAGAAGTATTTTACCAAATTTACATATTGTCAAATTGGCATTTTGCTAATATGAATGTTCAATCAGAAAACGTAAAAGATGCCATTCATTCCATTCTTTAGCAACATGCTCAAGGGGAGCTTTTAGATCAAGATATGTCTGTCGTGCGTCGACTGTCGTGCGTCGTCCATCTTGCGTCGTCCAACGTCAACTATTTGTTTAAACATCTTCACTTCCTTTACCACTGGGCCGATTTGGACCAAACTTGGCTGGAATGCTCCTTGGGAGGTCCTCTTTAAAAGCTGTTCACAGAACTTGATTCTATCAAAAGCCCTAGTTGCCACGGAAACCGAATGGAATTTCTAAGAAATTCTTTAAAAATCTTCTCCTCTGAAAACGCTCGTCCAATTTTGAAATCATTTCAGAGAGATGTTCCTTGGGTGACCATTTTCAAAAGTTGTTGGCGAAATTTTGATCCCTCAGGAAACATGGCTCTGATGAATGGGGGTTACTCAAACGTTATTCGTCTCTGAATCGGCAGGTCAGAGTATAAAATAATTTCACACAGATGTTCCTTGGATAACCATTTTTAAAAATTATTCGCAAAAGTTTGGTCCATCAATAAACCTGGCTCAGGTGAATGGGGGATACTGGCACTATACGGAAATGAAAAAAAAAAAATCTTAAAAATTCTTCTTCTCTAAAACCGCTGATCAGATTTTGAAATAACTTCACAGAGATGTTCCTTGGATGACCATTTTCAAAAACTGTTCGCAAAATTTTGATCCGTCAATAAATATGGCTCCGGTGGATGGGGGATACTTGCACTATACGGACTGAATGAAGAAATTCTCAAACATCATTCTTCTCTGAAACGGCTGATCAGAGTTTAAAATAACTTCACAAAGAAGTTCCTTGGATAACCATTTTTAAAATGTGTTCGCAAAATTTTGATCTATCAATAAACATGGCTCTGGTGATTGGGGGCTACTCGCACTATGCTGAAATGAAGAAATTCTTAAAAAATTCTTCTTCCCTGAAATTGCTGGTCAGAGTTTGAAATTATTTCACAAAAATGTTCCTTGGGTGACCCTTTTCACAAAGTGTCCGAGAAAATTAGATCCACCAAGAAACATGGCTTTAATGGCTGTGGGCTATTAACATTATATGATCATGAAGAAATTCTAAAATAATCTTCTTCTCTGATACGGCTGGTCAGATTTTGAAATGATTTCAGAGATATTTTCCGAGGGTGACCCTGAATTTTTAGTCCCTTCCAAGCATCTGCTCTTCTGCAAAAAACTGTTCTTGGGTGAACTATCCAAAAATGTATTTGCAGAATTCTGATTCATCGAAATCATTGCTGTGGTGATGATTGTAGGGGATTTGTAGCTGCATCATGGAATAAGGGGGCTTCATGTTATAATTTCATTTTTCACCAGAATGTCTTCAGTTACTGGACATATCTCAATAGATTTGGATGAGATTTTCACACATCATGAGACCTAGTACATGTTGTCAGGGTTTTGCGATTTATCACTGTATCATGGAAAAAGGGGACTTCATGTCAAATTTAATTTTTGTGGCGGTTGTCGCCACAGAGTCAACGAAAATTCCAAGATTCGAAAAAAAAAAAATCCAAAATATATTCGAAACAAAATTCGAAAAATAAATAAGTCTAAAAACCAAACTCATTGCCTATGATTCGGTTAAGAACATACCTAATAACCGCCATAAAATTTCAGTTAACTCCATAAAAAGTAGTCCACCAAATAAGCTACTGCTTCTAAAGAAGACGGCTTAAACTAATTTTACTGATTAAAGAAGTGTTGATAGTGATTGATTTTATGCTTAAAAATGCATTCTAAGAGACAGGTAAGGTTGGCCAACTGTTATTGCATTCTGAAACATCGGCTAATGTCGGTATACTACGTACTTGTAACAATCGAATTGCCTCGGTAAGCTGCAGAGAATGGTCGGGCATTCACGTCGGACACGGCATGATTAAATCATCTTTAGCATTATTTCGTTTCAATATACAATGATACTTTATGAAGAATATAAATATTTTATAGGTGTTTTGTCGATTAATGTAACCGATAGATCTAAAATAAAAAAAAAAACGATTTTTTTTCTAAGACTTCCGCACTCTCTCGCACGGTGAGAGTAACGAACGTGTATGTGTATTCCCCGGCCCCAATCAAAAATAGGCCATAATTCCCGGCCCTAACGGCCCCCCTAGCTAAATATTTTATTTGTCGGTAAATTTTAATAAAATTAGCACCAAATTAAAGCTTAGGTAATAACCTTTGTAATGGTATATAGAAACTTGATTTTTCATGCATGTGTAGTTATGATAAAAGCATTTGAAATTCTTCATTTTTTTGCTGTTCATGCGTCGTAATTTGTTAGTGATAAAATCCGGCCCCACTTGCTAAATATTTCATTTATTGGTTAAATTAATAAGATTAGCACCAAATTAAAGCTTAGGCAATAACCTTTCTAATGGTACGTAGAAACTTGACTTTTCATGCATGTGTTGCGTTTGAAATTTGTCCTTTTTTATTACTAAAATATGTTGTAATTTTTTAGAGATAAAAACCCGGCCCCTATATTTAAAACTTGTTTTTTACCTTGATTCTAAGAAAAATTATATCGTTATAAAGTCCTTACCTTAAGCTATTGAATGATATTAAGAATGTAAAAATTGACACATGCATTATTGGGTAATTAGATTTTTAACTTTACAAATTTTTAGAAGGGAATACACTATATTTCAATCTGTTAATCCAACAACCTATCCGGCCTCTATATTAGAAATTAAACTTTTCAAACAATATAAAGAATTATGGTATAATTTCAAAGTTCATATGAAAGCCTGATATCTAGGCTCTAATTTAATACTATTTTGAGCACAATAAAACGAAAAATAAAAGATTTAGCATAGGGGCCGGATTTGTGTTACTCATCAAATACCTGGAAGAAAATACAAAAATCTTATCTACTTTTGATTGACAATATTTCAGAAAGTTTTGCATTGACCATATTGTATTTCGTATCATATGAAAGTTTGAAATCTAGGCTTCAATTTAATACTTTTTAGAGCATAATACAAAGAAAAATAGAAGATTTAACACAGGGGCCGGATTTGTGTAACTCACCAAATACCTTGAAGGAAATACGAAAATGTTACCCACTTTTGATTGACAATATTTCAAAAAGTTTTGCAATGACCATATTGTATTTCACATCATATAAAAGTCTGAAACCTAGGCTTCATTTTAATACTATTCTGGGCATAATACAATAAAAAATAAAAGATTTAGCATGGGGGCCGCAAGGGCCGGGTTTTACCCATTTTGACAGGTAGGGCTGGGGAATACACTTTGCCTAACGAACGACAACTCTGCTCGGAGATTGAGACTTCCGGTGCAGAAGATTGTCATGCAATTTCGCGACTCTACAATTAAGGCCGATTCACGCAAAACAGAAAGAAAGGCTGCCCAGTCTTACCCCGAGATCAGTTTTGACTGGCATAACTATGCTTGTGGATCGTTTGCCTGAGGCTTGTGATCATGTTGAAGTTGCCTCGACAGGTTATAGTTTGAAGGTTGGCCGACGTAGGTTAAATTCGATGTTCTTTCGAAAACAATGACGGCGTGTCAATTTTGCCTTCTCTGGCCTGTTTCCTTCTCTTACGACAGCGTTGTTTGGAGAAATATAGAAAGGACACGGTGGATACTTGTATGTGAAATGTGAATTTTGTTATGATAAATAATGTGACCCATATGACCCACCACGTAAAGAGGGATGGAACTGAGTTCAGGTAATTAAGATCTATCATATTTTCTTTTTATCTTTGTAAATTTCGTTATACCTGAGTTATTTGCTTAACCCATTACCACACAATCCCTACTTTTGACGCCACTGAGAAAGAAGCCTTTAGAAACCATTATGGAAAGAGGAGAAAATGCTGGTTACCAGCATTTTCTCACAATGTTTTCTGCCCTTCACAAAACAAATTTGAAATTTTCAGTCACATTTATTTTGTCATGTGCAAATACTTTAGATTTGGACAAACCTAACATTTTGTCGTTTGGTAGAAAGTACCAATCCATGTACATGTGTCTGACTCACTTTTTCTGCAATAAAATATATTTCTCTACTCTTTACCAAATTTTACCTAATTAACTCAGGCCTGATTTTTCTGTTACGGTGAAGAGAAGTTTTTAACAATTACCATTCATTCCTGCATTTAAGGTCACTTAAGAAAAAAAGCTATGAAAAACATTGTGGGAAAAGAAGAAAATAACAGTATCCTGCATTTTCTTTGTTTTACACATTAATTTCTACCTTTTTTGATACAAGTTTTACTAATTTGAAGATTTATTATGTTGTCTGCAACATCTTTCGATTATGACCAGTTATAAAAATTTTGTCTTCTGGTTATAGTTAACTCATTACCAAAGGACAAAATCTTACACTGGTTCAAATTGAAAGCATTTGCAGACGACAAAATAAAGGTGACTGAAAAATTGAAATTTGTTTTGGGAAGGATGAAAACACTGTGGAAAAAGGAGAAAATGCTGGTTACCAGCATTTTCACCTTTTCCTACAGTGTTTTCAAAAGGCTTCTTTCTCAGGGGCGTCAAAAGTAGGGATTGTGTGGTAATGGGTTAAAGAGGGTCTTGTTACAAACCATTTTGGGTGGGGAAACATCAAAATATAGAAAATATGTACTGTGGCAATTGTTTTATTGAAGTTGCAGGATCAGTTTGATTGGATAAATTCAATAAAATCCAAATTCTAAAAACTAAATCGGGCCCTTGTAAATTGCAAATTCTCCTCAGAATTCCATCTACTTCTTGTTTGTGACTGTGAAACAACATACCAATTCAAAGGTCTGCAAGCTACATTTGAAAATGGCAACAAAACCCATTCTATGGAAAATTTGCAATTTTGGTGGAATGTTTTCACAAGTGTTTACAAGTAACATAGAACAATTACAGAATTTCTGGGCAGACTGATGGATCATATATAATTTGTTATTTTCATTGTCTTTATGACCAAAGACTGAAATTTGAATTTTTTCACTGTATGGTAGATAATTCTAATACATTGTAATGCAATGAACTGTATTTCTATAAAACATTTTTTTTACAGATAACCTGGTTGGACAACTTCCTGGCTGCTTTTTGAAGCCACTTGTGATGCAAATATAAAGAATATGGAAGAGCAATTTGGGAGGTGCAATTGAATTACTTTCTAAGGAAATCAACCCAGATAGCAGCTAAGCAGGCATACATGGCAAAATACTGAAGGTTTTATATTTTTTTTCATGAAAATAATAATTAATGCTCTGAGATAGGGAGGCAAAATGAAATTGAAATTCAAAATGATCAGCTGTCTTGATTTTTTGGCTATAAGGAATTATTAGATTAATTTTTCTAAACCCTTGAATTATGTAAATTAGATGCATGCTGTATTTTTTAACCCTTTACCACACAATTCGAAATTGTCTTTTTCAAATTGAAAGCATTTGCAGATGACAATTCAGATGTCTTATATCAGGTAAACTTTGCTTAAAATTGTGACTACTCTTCGTTATAAACACCTATTTACAAAGTGACTAATAGCATGACTTATTGTAACTTTTTGTTTGTACAAGTCGAAAATAGGTTTTGCATTCTGCACAGGAAAAATATTCATTCATTAGCAACTTGAAGTTATAGGTTCTTCTAAACTGGAAATATATGCAGGACATAACTTGAAATGCCATACTCATAGGCTGATGATTTTACTTTTCATGGTATTAAAATATGGTGTGAAAAATGAGAAAGTGTCCTGCACTGAAAGTTTTAGATCAACATATCTAGTAGGTAAAGGTTTGATTTGCGTAAACTGTGTGAAATATTTCCTTGATCATTCTGGACATAATAATTATGCCGAGCAATGCTGAGGATAAAAATAGAATATTGATTTATGTAAATGATTGTTACCTGGGTCAGGTTAAATGAAGTAGATAATAATGAGCATTTCATTTCAAATTGTGAAAATCATTAATATCACATACACTCATTTAGTAATCTGGCACTGTTTCACCACATGGCATAAACACAAAAAGATAAATATTTGTCAAAATATGGGCCATGCTGTATGAAAAAGAGACTTAATGCATTTCTTTGATCTATTATACCAAGCAAGGCATCAAATAATTATGGATCTATAAACTCCATTTTGTCTAACATTCAACTGAATCATGAGGTAGACTGGTCCATGGAAATACAGAAGATATTCAAACGGCAAACATTGTGGGCCCAAGTCAGCCTGGGCAGACTACACATGCTGACTTGGGTCTATTCTTTTTGCAGTTGCAGCTCCTTTTTTATAGAGCATGGCTCAATAATATATGTACATATTCACAGGTATTGGCCATGATCAACATGACATTGTGGATACCAAACAGATTCAAGCTGCTGTTTGCAAACAGGTGAAATGGTATAGAAAGAGGATCAGACCAGAAAGACCATACCAAAATCAGACTAAAAAGATGTATAGAATGCTTTTTGTATAATAGTGTTTTATTAGTATTTTTTCAAATGTTGTCATATTATGAATAAGAAGTTATCCATTTGAAACAATACTTAGACTGCAGTAAGCATTGTTATTTTTCATATTGGTAAGTCCCACTTTTGTTGTATTTTTTTATATTTTTGTAACTAAAGCCTGAAACATGACAGGAAACATGATTTGGTTGTCTGAGCAAATGCTTTTTTTTTCCACAATGCTTTCATATTAACTCATTACCAAACGACAAAATTTTAACTTTGTCCAAATCGAAAGCATTTGCAGATGACAAAAGAAAAGTGACTGAAAATTTCAAATCTGTTTTGCGAAGGGCAGAAAACACTGTGGGAAAAGGAGAAAATGCTGGTTACCTCCTTTTCCTACAATGTTTTCAAAAGGCTTCTTTCAGGGGTGTCAAAAGTAAGGATTGTGTGGTAATGGGTTAAATATTTTCAAGTGGACATGAACTGTTTTCAGTCATTTAACTCATTACCAAACGATAATATTTTAGACTTGTCAAAATCAAAAGTATTTGAAGACGACAAAATAAAAGTGACTGAAAATATGAAATTTGTTTTGAGAGGGGTAGAAAACATTGTGGGAAAAGGAGAAAATGCTGGTTAGCAGCATTTTCTCCTTTTCCCACAATGTTTTCTAAGGCTTCTTTCTTCAGGGTCGTTAAAAGTAGGGATTGTGTGGTAATGGGTTAATCTATGGTTACCAGAGAATTCGAATCATACTCCAGTGTGATTCATTGGAGGCTTTGCTGTGCAAAAGGTGTTCATGAATGTTTGTGCCCAATAATTAAGAATTCTTTGACTCATTTAACAATTACAAACCTATGACTTTCCCAAATTTAGAGCATTTGCAGCTGACAAATACTTATTGTATGGTAATCGGTTAAGCTACAGTAGTATTCCCCAGGGTTGCTTGCTATATTTTCCATAATGAACATTTATGCAAAGTCATTTGAAAATTCTCAAATGGTTGAACAACAGCTTTGATGAGACTCTTGACATTTTGATCTCCTTGACCGTGTATGAAAAAAATAATTATTTAATCTTACATATTGTTATTAATCTAAAGGCCAGTTTCTGGTCTTTGTTAATTTTAGATTTCTCCGTGTCTTAATATGACTAGGAACTTTCAGCCTGTCATTGTTATGCAAAAAAGTTTGTCTCAGTTGAGAGTTATCTGCCAGTATTTACTTTTGCCTACCATGTATGCTGGGAAATCAGCTTTGCATGCTTGTCTTGTTAAAAGCTTTCTGCAGCATTACTGATATTGTGCACAAAGATTTGTATGTTAACCCATTACTACACAATCCCTACTTTTGACAACCTTGGAAAAGAAATCTTTTTGAAAACATTGTGGGATAAGGAGAAAATGCTGGTAACAAAACAAATTTCAAATTTTCAGTCACATTTATTTCGTTGTGTGCAAATGGTTTCAATTTGGACAAACCTAAAATTTTGTCCTGTGGTAATGAGTTAAACAGTCTTAAAAACATTTTACTTTGTGTTTCTTCTGAGTGATTTCAGTATGCATCTTTTCTTGACCGAAATGCTTGTGTACCACAGTGAAATGGACAAAATCCTGTGGTTTCACTTGACTGGTTTAAATTGTAAATATAAATCTCTAAGCACTAATTAAGATTAACTTATCAATAAATAGTTTACGGAGATACTAAGTGGTGTGTTTTGAACTTAAGAATTGAAGATTGATTTTAGGTAACAGTTTTTATATATTTTTGTGGAAACGTCAGAGACAAATATCTCTATGTATATTTCATGATACATGTACTGAGGCTAATAAAGCAACTGGTTTTCCAAACTCAACAATACAATGTTTCCTTAAATGTACATAGGATCAAATTTTTGCTGATAACTAAACAAGGGTAACGTGAAGAACTATATTATTGTGAAGATTTTCCAAATCATATGTCTCAAGATTTCTAGGTGAAAACAATGACAAAAAAAAATTACTTGGAATATGCTGTGTTTTTTGTTAGTGTTTACATTTTTTTCAAACAGAATGTTTCAATGAGCATAGACTCAGTACATGCATTATTGACCACCTCGAAAAAAATCTCTCAAGATTATTTACTGAAAACATTGACAAAAATGCAATTTTGCTAAAAGTATGCAGTTGCTTTTTGTTAGTGTCAGACATATCTGTTAAAACAGAAAGATTCGGCTTAAACTCAGTAGATGCATTATTGATTACATGGAAAAATATATCAGGATTATCAAGGTGGAAACATTTACAAAAATGCAATTTTGCTTGAAATATGCAGTTGCTTTTTGTTACTGTTGACATATCTTTTAAACAGAATGACTGAGCTTAGATTCAGTAAATGGGTCATTGATTACCAGAAAGCAATAGTGTCTAATTTTTGTCTTGTTATAAGTTTTAATCAAAGAGGGAAGCTTCAGCGAGCTGATGTTATTCTTAAAATGCTTCGATTAGGTCAAGCAGATCACATATTCAGCAACTTCTGCAGATATTTGCAAATTAGTCTGTACATATTTGATCGTGTGAGATTTTAGTCTACATTGATTGGAAAGCATAAGTAAAACGTTGCGTTCTTGCCAAAATTTGTAAAATTGTAGGTGATAAAATTATTCAGGTGAAAAACATGGACAGAAATGCAGTTTAGCATGGAATATGCTGTTACTTTTTGTTGTTCACGTTGACATATGTCACCTGATAGTAAAAAGCATAGATCGGAGAACAAAAAATAAACTACTGAGACCTGTAGTTTGTTTTGACAGATTTGTAAAATTACAAGGCTCAGAGTTGGTCTTGAGTACTTTAAATCAATGGGTATTTACTATTGTATTCCTTATGTGTATATACAGATTATTTAATTTACTAACAGCATGATGATCAGTGAGTAGTTAGTTAATGCCATTTGGTCGATAGATCAGGGACATACTGTTTTAAAGTTGTTCAGTCTTGAAGCTGTCCAGATATTTTGTTTAGTAGCTCTTTTACATGCCAACAGGTTATTGCACGACTATTGTAGGCGAATAATTAATCCTTTACCAAACAACAAAAGTTTAGATGGTCCAAATTCAAAGCACTTGCAGACAACAAAGTAAATGTTGCTAAATAATTGAAATTCGTTTCCAGCAGGGTAGAAAACATTGTGGGGAAATGAGAAAATGCTGGTTACCGGCTTATTCTCCATTCTCAAAATGCTTTCAAAAGACTTCTATTTCAAGGTTGTAAAAACCAGGGATTGTTTACACTTACAGTAGTATTGTTCAGTAAGCACCTCCATGTATATTTCATGATACATGTTATCAGGCTAATGAAACAATTTGTTTTCCAAACTCAACGACACAATGTTTACTTGGATGTACATCAGTAAAATTTTTGCTGATGACTTAATATGCATATCGTGAAGAACTATGTTCTTGTGAAGAATTTGACAATCATCTGTCTCAAGTTTAAGATGGAAACATTGACAAAAAATCAAATTTGCTTGTAATATACAGTTGTTTTTTATTTGTGTCGATACATTTTTAACTCTTTACCACACAATCCCGACATTTAAAGATGTTAACAAAGAAGCCTTTTGAAAACATTGCTGGAAAAGGAGAAAATGCTGGTAAAATGCTACCCTTTCCAAAAAGAAGTTGAATATTTAAGTCACATTTATTTTGTTGTCTGCAAATTATTTCAACAAAGACTGGTTTAAAATTTTGTCGTTTAGTAAAGAGTTAAGCAGAATGATGAAGTTTAGATTCAATAAATGCGTTACTGATTACCTTAAAAATATGTTCAGGATTATTCAGGTGAACACATTGACAAAAATGCAATTTTGGTAGGAATACGCATGATTATCTCGAAGAAATATCCAAGATTATTAGGCCTAAATGAAAATATGGACAAAATATGGACAAAAATGCAATTTTGCTTGGAATATGCAGTTGTTTTTTGTTAGTGTTGACACATCTGGTTAAACAGACTAACTGAGCTTAGGTCCAGTGAATGTGTTATGGATAAACTGGAAAGAATAATGTCTAATTTTCTGTTTTTTTTTTATTATTATTATTATTTGAAGTTTTGTGCTCGGTGAAGTTGAACTTGAAAAAAAATTATAGTCATGGGGGTAATATTTCTGACATTTGTTACTGTATAGTTCACATTTAAATAAATACATGTACCAGGTGATAAGCAAAACTGTTTTACCTGTTTTGTAATACCCACAGCAAGCAAAGTTTTAGGGGGTGATGCTTGGGTCACCTTGTCCATCAGTCTGTCTATCGTTTCACCTCGAATTTTTCACCCGGGCTTTCAAACTATAAAAGCTATCAACTTGAAACTTCATACATTGGCAGAACACATTATGGAGAAGTGCAGTGCATAAGAACCAAAACTGCCATTCATGTTTTTTGTGTTATTGCCATTTGTTGATATTCAGATGGAATTTTTGTCCAGTCCAGGCCATAACTTCCTGTTGAAGCTCAAAACTTATATCCCCACATTATGATTGGGCGGTATAAAAGGAGTCAGCTTGTCTGTCTGATCAAAAACTCAAGATCAACCGGACAACCGCCACAACAGTGCCTTCAGCGCTTTGATTTATCAGTGTATCTCCAACTTTTGCACATATTTTCATAGAACTTCATATTTTTATTGCTTGATCAAAGCCAGAGACCGATGAGTCAATTGTGCATTCGTCTCTCCATGCATCAGTCTGTTCGTAAACCTTTTAGATCACAAGTAATACCATATATCCATTCAGCTACCCAGGCAGGTGCTACAAATTTCAACACTTTAGTCTCTAGCTACCTGCTTGAAATGGCAGCAGTGTGGAGGCTTATATCGTGAGAAGGATATCTTCTAAAGTCCTTGACAAAAATTGATGAAACTTCATGCATGTTTTCCATTGGATAGTCCGTAGATACATTTTTTTTTCTTCCACATATATGAAATCCTGAAATGGGTACTTAATATATAATCCTGTTATGGACCTCTTTTATATTTTTTTATGTAATGAAATTCTGTGCCATGGAACAAGGGAGCTTAATGTATAATTTCATCATGGACCAGTAACAAAAAGGCCTCAAGTACCTGCAAAACACAATACCTCTTATACGTTTGTATCAAAAAAAGTCTTTTTCGGCGGGGGATATAATTTCAACGAAATTGCTTGTTATATTGTTTGTCCATTTAAATAATGGGATATTTGAATTAGTTTCAGGATTACAATACATATTATACATATAATTATAAATACTTGAGAGTAATGAGTTGTGTTTATTTGATAAAATTTTTGTCCAAAATGAAATGCATCTGGCCTCTATTTCAACAGAAAGGGGAAAAACTCCCGTTTCTCCATAGATAATACTACTAGGGGTCGACTTTTTCACTTTAAGTGTATGTTTCAAAGATCTTAATTGCACTTTTTAGCTCACCTGAGCACAACGTGCTCAAGGGGAGCTTTTAGGATAACCCGGTGTCCGTCGTGCGTCGTCAACAATTCTTCAAACATCAACTCCTCCTAAACCGCTGGGCTAATTTGGACCAAACTTGGCTGGAATGTTCCTTGGGAGGTCCTCTTTGAAAATTGTTCACAAAATTTGATTCCGACAAAAACTCTGGTTGCCATGGCAACGAAATGGATTTTTTTAGGAAATTCTTTAAAAATCTTCTTCTTTAAAACCGCTGGCCAGATTTTAAAATAATTTCACAGAGATGTTCCTTGGGTGACCCTTTTCAAAACTTGTTCGCGAAATTTTGATCCGCCAAGAAACATGGCTCTGGTGAATGGGGGCTACTTGCACTATACAGAAATGAAGAAATTCTTAAAAATTCTTCTTCTCAGAAACCGCTGGCCAGATTTTAAAATAATTTCACAGAGATGTTCCTTGGGTGACCAATTCCAAAAGTTGTTCGCCAAATTTTGATCCGTCAAGAAACATGGCTCTGGTGAATGGGGGCTTCTTGCACTATATAGAAATGAAGAAATTCTTAAAAATTCTTCTTCTCTGAAACCGCTGGTCAGATTTTAAAATAATTTCACAGAGATGTTCCTTGGATGACCCTTTTCAAAAGTTGTTCGCGAAATTTTGATCTGTCAAGAAACATGGCTCTGGTGAATGGGGGCTTCTTGCAATATATACAGAAATGAAGAAATTCTTAAAAATTCTTCTTCTCTGAAACCGCTGGTCAGATTTTGAAATAATTTCACAGAGGTGTTCCTTGGATGAACCTTTCCAAAAATGTTCGTGAAATTTTGATAGGTCAAGAAACCTGGCTCTGGGGAATGGGGGCTACTTGCGCTATAGGGAAATGAAGAAATTCTTAAAAATTCTTCTTCTCTCGAACGGCTGGTCAGATTTTAAAATAATTTCACAGAGATGTTCCTTGGGTAACCCTTTTCAAAAATTGTTCGTGAAATTTTGATTCATCAAGAAACATGGCTCTGGTGAATGGGGGCTACTTGCTCTATAGGGCAATGAAGAAATTCTTAAAAAGTCTTGTTCTCTGAAACGGCTTGTCAGATTTTGGAAAATTTTCACAGAGATATTCCTTGGGTGACCCTTTTCAAAAATTGTTCGTGAAAGTTTGATTCGTCGGGAAACATTGCTCTGGTGAATGGGGGCTACTTGCACTAGATGTACAGTATATGGAAATGAAGAAATTCTTGAAAATTCTTCTTCTCTGAAACTGCAGGTCAGATTTTGAAAGGACTTTTACAGGTGACCTTTTAAAAATTGCTTGTCAAAATGATGATTTTGTTTCCAGTGTTTCAATACTTTCAAAAAAAAAAAGGCTATGGTCCTCTCAAAAATTCAGGTGAGCGATTCAGGGCCATTTTGGCCCTCTTGTTCTAACGCTTCGTTACTTTCGAAGGCCCACAATTCACATCCGAATAGTAGAATCGGTTTCACAGTTTTTTTTCGAATAATTTGATTTGGGCATCTATAGGTAATAATTTTTTTTTTATATTTTACGGAGTAGGCTATACATGGCGTCTCGTCTTCATATAAAAGCACAAAAATCTTAAGGTACATATACAGATCATCGTTAAAAGGTGTTTTAATACCTTTAAGTACCCCTGCTTCACTGAAATAATCGTGCAAGTCATTCAGGTAAAGAGAGAATGATATGGGAGAGAGATTTTCCCCTTGCCTTAGCCTGCTCATGCAAGAGAATATTTCTTTTCCGCGGTACGCAGTATAGCGGAAAAGCTTTGTCTTCTTGATACGCACCTGCAACAAAGTTGTTATGACACGTTTACGAAGGACTGACCAATCAGATGAGAGCACAAATAAAATACGGGTAGATAGATCGAGAAGGAGTCAGTTCTAGCGAGTACGCCTAGACGATAGGCACACTTTGTTCAGTTATGTAATAATACTTCTATAATGGTAGTTCGTACGAAATCCCACGTACGCCACGGAGTCAACCGCTTGACTGTTCTGGGATACAGCTTTTTCAGAGTAACTTATCTGTTTTTTGGCTGGACGTCGCGGTTTTGGCTATGACGTGGATGATATGTTTTTGTTGTAATAGATTTATATTCATGCTTCTGTTGTTATATTGTAAGGTTGAATCAACAATTAAATCCATAGCATTCGCGTCTCGCCATCGTTCTAGCATTCGCGTCTCGCTATCTGCAAAAGAATCTGAGTCTTTTGCTTTTTATTTATGATGAAATATGTGAGTGAGTAAAGAGAAGACCAGATTTGAACATGCACCGCCAACGCGAACACAGGATTTGATGTCAGAATACATATTTTTAATGAGACGTAGGCATTTACCGTTAATATTCACTGAAAAAAGTTTTCTCCACAGACCTTCTCTCCAAACCGAGTCAAAAGCCTGCTTTAAATCAATAAAAGCACAAAAAATTTTTTTAGACTGGAATGCTAAGTGGATTAAAATGTGTAATATAAACATGTTGTTTGTTGTTGAAAATCCTTTCCTGCTTGGTTATCGTGAATGATATGTATAGGATATTGGCTGAGTACGAGGTCTTTCCGTATAAGAACGACCTGGGCACGAGCTTCACGAAACACCGAGAGTGCGAAGCGCTCGAGGTTTTTTGTGAAGCTCGTGCCCTGGTCGTTCTTATACGGAAAGACCGATGTACGAGGTCGATATCCGGCTTACATATCGGCCACCATCAGTATTGAGCAGACTACTTGACAGCCATTTCGGAAGGAATACATACCTTTGATGACAAAAGGAAGCGTAAAACATGTTTTATTTTTTTTTAGCTTTTGGTATTTCTTTTTCATTTATTAATCAGTTTTATTTTCTTGCTTATACATTAATGGACCGTTGGCTTGAAACTGACACCTCGTGAGCATCAACCTTATTTTTTTTCAACTTTGGTAGATTTGTTTGATGCTGCCCGAGTGAGGTCATTGCTCAGTATAGATTAGAATTGATTGAAATATTCATGGATTTCAGCTTTTGCCGGTGACACTTGTGTTTTCATTTCTACGGTCTGTCCGATTGCACTAATTCATCCAGTTCTGTAGGGCCATAGGTTAATTTTCATTGACTGATTGACTGATTGAATAAATGAATGGCGTTTTACGACGCTTTCGGTCATACAAAGTCACTTTCAGAGAGGCTCAAGCCCGGGACCTAGGGATCTAGCTTGGGACAGCTGGTCTCAAAGCGATTCTGATCATTTGACTATGGGAGTGATCGGGCCCCTCAATTTGGTTTCTTGAGGCTAGCTGTGCCAGGTCAGCCATAGAAGGACAGTGCTCGTATGCCAGTTTTGCCTTCTCACAATAACAAAAATAACACAAGGGTTTTTTTTTCGCTCCAGAGGCTAAACTGCGCTAATACGGACAAATCAAACAGTCGGTCTCAAAGGAAATTGGGTGCATTAGAACCAAAAAACAACAATATTGTAGACATGTTTTAGAACATGCATCCGTTATTAACTTTTTGCCATTTTTGCTATTTACCTTAGATGAAAACCAAAACAGAAAAGAAAAAAAAAAAGTCTGGTTTAGATATGAATGAATTACATGTATGTATGTAACAACAACCTAAAGATAAGGCAATTTATCAACAATGTTTTAAATGTTCGCATTAATGTGACAGCAAATTTTTTAAATAGGAGGGGACAGATTTTTTAATGATCGCTTTGAAAGAAATGATTGAAAGAATTGTGAGTTGGTCACCAATAAAAAGCAGATTATAATCTGTCTTAACAGAAAGAAGTATATTTACAAGATTTTTCCTGTTATTTACAAATGCATAAAAATCAGTATCACGCGAGTACCAATGTCCTTCAAGAACCTGTCTGCATGCACGGCTCAAGATCCATCAATTGCACATGGACAAGTCTTTCTCGCACGAGAGCAGGTCTTTCCAGCATGTGGACAGGTTTTCTATCTACAGAACAACCTGTGCACGTGCATGGATAGACATGCTCTCGTGCATTCTATTGTTAAAACGGGTCGTTCTGAAAAATATAGACCTGATCCAAACGAAGGAGCCGGTATGTAAGGTTTACTTCAGCATATTTGTTGAAACGTGCATTAAGTGTACTAGTAAATAATTTTCCGAGACATCTTAAGAGTGTGATCGGTCTGTAATTAGATGGAATGGATAGAATTTTTGTATGTAGGGTATATACTGCCAGAGGACCATGACTTTGGAAAAATAGCCATATCTAAAATCAAATTGAATAATTTGTAATATACATGTTTCATAGATGAATAGCTGCACTTAATGTGCTCATTAAGTATTTTATCGATGCCGCATGATTCATTGGTTTTTAGATTTTTCACAGCCTTCTCAATTTCATCGACAGATGTTTCACAGTTAAGCATATTTTCTTAATTTTCATTTCCGTCAATTAAATACATATCCTGCTCACGCGCGTTGGTCTGTGTCAATGAATTTCCTTAAAATAATCATAAAAATCTGATGAACTGAATTTGATTTCTTTATTTGTTCGACCGAGTTAAGGATTTTCCAGAATTTTCTTGGATTAGAGGTTTTAGTATTGCAAATTTTTGCAGTGATCTTTTCTTTTTCTAATTTTGAATATTTTGATAAAATACATTTATAGTTCTTACTACATCGTTTCAGATTCGTTTTATTTATTTGAGTTTTACGTAATTTATAGTTAAATTTTGCTCTGTGAAATTGTTTTCTTGCTTTAACGCAATCGCTTTGAAACCAGCTTGGTAAATTAGAATTTATTCTAGAATTGTTATGGACCATACAATTTTGGCTTTTCGATCTAGTTTTGATAATCCAAAGCTTTTTTCAGCAGCTTCCATAAACAAGCTACCTATACTATCAATGACAGAATTAATATCTTTTACTTGGTCCTGACTTTCTTTTGGTATTCTAGATATATCATCTAAAATTTTGATTAACATCGTTTGATTGATTTTTTCTTCAAACTGATTTTTTTTTATTACTGTCCCAAGTTTTAAAGTCAGTATATTCTGACTCGGAACAAGTGCACTTACGGGTAAGACACAATATAGGGAACAGTAGTGTTGCACTTGGGGGTGAAAAATGAAGGTTCCTTAATTGACAAAAGAAGTAGTTTTACATTTAGTACTATGCTTAAAGTTCAAGAAACCAAAATATCTTGTAGATTGCTGCGCACGAAATACGTTTTTTGTTAGCAGACAAATTGACCTTCTAGAGCTTGTTACGGACACTACACAGGGATATAACATCAATAAAATACCTGAAATTATGTTTTTCTTTTTTTTTTTATGTCATACAGTTCAAATTTCCTCATATTTTTAACTGGTATAAAACAAAAAATGCAACCCAAAATGATAATTAAATCTCATAATCCTTACAAGAAATCTTGCAAAAAATATTGCTGAAAAATTGCCATGTTTCAACTCTGCTCAAAAAAACAGTTCTCATCTTTAGACACTGTTATTACACAAAACTTGAAGTTTAACTTATAATCAACATACAGAAATAAAAAAAGTTTTATCAGACTCTGTCTATATCAATTCAAATTTTGAAAACGATGAAGCTGTAAGTTTGGTTACGGACTCTACATGAATATATGACAAAGGCAAATCTGTCTATTATCTTGAAATTTGTATTGAACTGTGTTTGTTTCAATACTTTATTATGTAATTTATGATATAATTAAAAAAATCCCTGTATATCAGTAATTTTTGCAAATACAAATATGAACAATGCAGAAAAAAGAAATGAACTCTTTGACAACTATCTGTTTTCGTGTGAATGATATCATATTATGTTCTCATATACCTATTTCTGTAGGAATAAACATGAAAACTATTAGAAAAGGTTCTTTTTTTGGGCACATGATAGTTCTAATATAGATAAATCTATTCATGACACTACGCATTTTCCTTTAAAGGTGGGTATTTAGAATTTTTACATCTCACTAAATTAAAAAAAATATATATATCACTCAAATTCATAAGAAAAAATAATACAAACCATCAATGATTAAGATTCATAGAATTACATTTTTTTTTTCTTTTGATGGTATTACCTTAAAAGGCTACGTAGCCTCTTAAGCTATTTTTAGAATTCGCGCCAAAAATCAATAAAGCATTGTGGGAACGTCAAGTGACTGGCACGTGACTCATAACGCTTAAATTCCCTATCATAACAAACATAATGTCTTCTTCGGACGCTATGTTTGAAGCTTCTTCTGTGTATTCCTGTAAGTAAATGAGCGAACTGATCAGCTAAAAATAGAATGTGTCTCCCGTTGGTGTCAACCTGGGCCGTAGTAAATCTCTAATTTCTCGTGTTGTCGGACGGTTTTCAACTGCTATGAATGAAAATTAAAAGGCCTTGGGAGTATAAGGATGATTTTTTTGCATTTTTGTAAAATTTTTGTCCCAAAATCTGAAGGGTCACCTTTAATGGAAATAAACATATTTATAGTCTTTCATCAACTTTTGGAAATGTCTGTTATTTCTTTGGGCTCAAAAACAAAGTGTAAAATGTTCAATTTCACCTCCCGCCTCTGTATCAAGATGGAAAGTTGTCAGCGACATGGAAAGAAGGTTGTGTAAGTACTGGTGTAAGCCAGGAAAACATGGGATGCCGTGATATAACATAGATGTTGAAAGGGGCATTTTACTCCAATCAACCAGCAAATGAACACCAGACAAAGTAAGTAAAAAGAACATTTCGAGTCCAAAACTGTTGTAACTCAAAACCTATCTAAAACCCCAAGTTTAGGGGCACAACTGACTCCTTTATAGGGGTTATAAGATGTTTTCTTCAGTAAACAATGTAAATTTAGGTGCCATTGCTCATCATGAGCAATGGCACCTAAATTTACATTGTTTACTAAGGAGTCAAATTTGCCTCTAAACTTGGGTGTTTAAGATGGGTTTTTAGTTACAATAGTTTTGCACTTAGCCCTGGATTTGTAGGCATCTGAATTATGTTCATGTTAAACAGTAAATTGTAATTGATTTTGGCCTTAAAGTAAGTTTCAACGTCTGGCTTGTAAGTGTTATCAAAATCAATTAACAAAAACTATGTTATCATTATTTCTGTGTAACTTAATGTCAAAATATTTGATACATATATACTATATATTAAATCATGTAGTGTCCGTAACTTTCACACCATTCTTTATTATCATCTGTGTAAAGAACATGTTCTGGTATTTTATTTGTAATTGTATCCTGTCTGAATAATGGATATTTAAGCTTTGGAAATATGTCTGCCTTTAAGTTACTGACGCTTATAAAATACTGCAATTATTCTCAATGAATGATATTAAGGGAGAA
Source organism: Tridacna crocea (assembly GCA_943736015.1). NCBI lineage: Eukaryota > Metazoa > Mollusca > Bivalvia > Cardiida > Cardiidae > Tridacna > Tridacna crocea. The sequence goes on along the minus strand of OX031057.1, from coordinate 27,537,275 downwards.
AACTACCATTTCAACAAAATGTATCTTGAAAATATAAATTGTGCCAATAAAGCTTTCTCAATTAGTAATGTTACCTATAGAATGTAAAAGACAGCTAAATTTTGTTTTTTGTGCAGCAAAAGTATAATTTTAGTTTTATAATAATTTGGTTACGGACACTACACAATTATTGGTAAAGAAAGATGGGAAATAAACTTAACTTTATTAACTTATTAACTGGAAAACTTTGGTGTTTTCTAATGTTGGAACCATATTAAGCTGATAAAACAAACTGATTTATAATGAATCATTTGAATAGATTTTCTATGACTTAACTATTTACAGTGATGCCACAGTGGAAAAAATGGTGTTTATAGATATGATACAATCAAGGAGATTTACTGTATTACATCACCAATAATGATCCTCAAAATAAACAAAGGATGCTATATTTGATGAAAAAAAAACATTAAAACATAATTTGTGATTTTAAGTGGGGCAAAAAAAATGAGGAAAACTGGTTTTTTTTTTTAAGGTTACGGACACTACACATTTTTTGTAGAGTCCGTAACCATTAAAGTTGGTTAACCGCTTTGTCTTAGGGGAAAGATGTTGTGGAATGTATTTTCTGAAATCTGTGTAGGTCATGAGTGAATAATGAATTGCTGTGAAGTATCTTTAGAGACTTGTATTCACTGAATTTTACATGGTTACGGACTCTACTATTTTTCTGAAAAGGCATTTTGTACATTTGAAAAAATCATGAAAATTTTTTTTTGTTAATAACACTTCCAAATGCTTTTCCATGTTGATCAACCTTATCATAGTTGTAATTCTATAACAAAAAGTACTGAAAAAAGTTGTATTAAGACGGTTTTTTCATCCTATAACAAACAAGAGATATTCAGGATTAAATTTGCATAACATGCTACTACATTTACAGTTTTCGTCATATTTTTCATATTCTTTAACCAATTTTAACAAATCAAACATCAAATTAATCCTTGATAATTTTACTATCTGTTGAATATACCTACTGAGCACTTACCAGAATATTAAACAAGTAGTGCAAATTGAAAAAAGAGTGAAATTCTAAGTGCAACAACATAACGCAAAAAAAGTACCATTTTGGGGATATGTTTCATGTTATATCTCAGAGGCCTTTTGATCTTAAGTGCTCAAATTTTGGCTGAGACTTGAACATACACTAAAAAATGATTACACATAGGTTTCACTGATGTAGGACTGGTGTAAATATAAAATAACTTGACATAACAACCAATTTTTTCAAATGAACCCTACATTGTGTCTTACCCGTTAGTTTCTGTATGAAAGCTGGTATATAGTGATACGGGGCATCTGATAAAAAGAGGACGAAATTCACATACAGTGAAATAGTCAATGTGACGAAAAGGCTAGAGCTACATATAAAATAATCAATCGTACCAATATTTTTTGATGTTACAGTTCTACCATTTAGAATAAATAAATTCTTTTCTTGTGCAAAGTCGATCAATCTATACCCATGATTATTCATTGACTGATCAAGTGCTGTGTTTCCTCTGCACAAAAACGTTTGTACTTTCAAATGATTTCAGTTCTGAATTATATTATACTTAATTTATACTCGTCTGAGTTTAAAAATCGAAAAATACATTCGTCAATGACAATGTAATGAGCCCTATCCTTTGTTCGCGAGTTGAAATCGCCAAACAACAGGTAATGAGAGAATGTATCATCAAAAGATTCCCTCTCTAATGGATAAGTATGGACCACTGACAGAGTATGTTTTCAGATTCAAGGTTACGACAAGGACGTAGCTTTTGCAGCCTAACCAAATGTTACTCGAGAATTTAGAGGATGTCAAATATTACAGCTAAAGGAGAAGATCCTGATAAACAGCATTTTCTCCGTTTTCCACAATATTTTCATAAGGATCGTCACTAAGGGAATTTTGAAAACTGATTTTAGGGGTTTAATAGTCTAATCATTTTTATTTTTCTGTGGTTTAACAGAAGAGAGCGGATTCTGTTAAAAGTAAGCCGAGCATTCCCCAATTTGCTCTCTCGTGTCTAGCCCAGATGACCGAAATGTCTTTATTTCTATATATAATGGTTAATAAATGCATAAATTAATTTATATCTGGTTATCTAAAAAAGTTCTGCATGTTACATGATTCTGCAAGTTATACGGCATATTTGATTTACTCTCTCTCTCCTTTCAAATCACACCAGTATTCATGATAGAACTATTTTAATATTAAAAGCTACTTATGACGTGAACGGTATCATTAAAAAAAAAAAAAAAAAAAAAAAAAAAAAAATCCTGACATGAACTGTATCGTTTTTGAAAGTAACGTTGTTTTCCTAGAAAATCGTATTCTACTTAAAAATATTGATAGTGACAAGACTTTTCACTCATGCTTTCCACAATTTATGCTTACGGGGGCACAATAAATGCACTAAAACAATAAAAGTGGCCTGTTTGTGTGTTTTATTTATTTTTGACGTGAACGTTATTCAGGGTAAAAAATTTGTTTGCTCGTCAATAACTTTTTTATCAGGTGTTGTTTCAAAGATCTAATACATCAAGCAAATCCCTGGCGTCCTTCCGCCTTCTCTGCTTCAAACCAAATTTCAATCGGTCACGTATTAACGGAATTATTGAAGATTTTCTTACCTTAAGTGGGGAAATTTCTTCAAATGTCGGCCATTGTTGTTGTTGTTGTGTCATGTGATTCCTCGCCGTGACAAAGCCGTTATTAAGACCAAAAATATGAAATAGTAATGTATAGACATTCCGGTTTAATAAAGGTTGGATGCCAGGCTGTCTCCATAAAAAAGACAAACTATCCTGTAACTATCCTGTCTACATTCATTGCATACATTGAAAACTTACCTTCCCTTAATACCTACCTCTGCCTACCTACCTACCGACACATATATAATCTCAAATTAACATTTTCAAAAACAATCAGCTCCTCAAAAAGTTAAAACCTCCGAGTTCCCAAACGCATACCTCCGAGTTCACAAAATTACATTTAGATATTACACCGAGAATTCCCGTATCAAATTTTGTGATACGTCGTTAATGTTTTTATGCATATAGAGTTTAACCTTATACATGAGTGCGCGATGACACCTAAGATTTGTAGTAAAATAACTAAATTTGGATTTAAAGATAGCAGTTTGTTGCTAAAATGGTATATTCGTTCAATATTAACCAGTGAATACGAATAATCTTGTTGCATTAACATAATTCCGAGTTTAAAATAGTATATTATCTTTAAGTGACTACATAATAAGAAACGATGTTCATAAGCTGTTTCATTATTATGTTGGCCAATAACCTGCAACACCAATAATATCCGATGTTACTTTAACATCATATTATAAATGATATAATTCAGACGCTGGTCTACCGTGACTATCTTTGTTTACCTCCGAGTTCCGTTCCTGTACCCTCCGATTGTCCTATATCGGGTAACCCCGGGTGTATTGTATGCTGCTTATTATTTCCATTTACATCATATTTCTTATAGTCAATGAAATATCGTTTTAAAAACCGCTTACGAATACTAATTCTACATGAAGCAATAACCACAAACGTACTTTGACGTTCTATGGTCAGGTGCTGGGATATTGCCTAAAACCTCTGATAATTGAGTAGCGTAGTGGATCGTCACCCTTGGCTTGCAAAGATGCTCTGTACCCAGAGGCGACCAGTCAAAAAGTAACATGGCCTTTGGGAACAGTTATCTGTCTTTATGGTGGTTAGGTACCCGCTCAGTTCATTTGTTTCCGAAATACTTGTTAAATCTAGAGAAAAAATATCAGAATGTAATTCACGGTAACTTAATGAAATATCATTTTGTTTAAAACTTTCAAAGGAAGATGATAGAAGCAAGTCATTTTCCAGTGGATTTGGTTTGAGTACATTTAATAATTTTATATAAACAAAAGCCAGTAAATGTTAGGTTTTATTTAACTTGAGAACTGTTGACACTGCGGGACGCAATTTAAGCATCCCGCCCAATCACTGTCTCGTTTTTCGATGGATTAGAATTTCGCAAACAATTTTGAAAAGGGTCACCCAAGGAACATATCTGCGAAATTCATAAAAAATTTGATCTGCAGTTTCAAAGAAGAAGATTTTTAAAGAACTTCTTGGAAAATTCCATTTTGTTGCCATGCCAACCCGAGTTTTGCTAATACCAAATTCTGTAAAAAAAATTTAAAGAGGACCTCCCAAGGATCATTCTAGCCATGTTTGGTCCAAATCGGCCGAGTGGTTTAGGAGGAGAAGATGTTAAAGAATTGTTGGCACCTCTGGACGCAAACAGCCCTCCCCTCCACCACGGTCAAGCTTTTCAACAGATAAAAATTTCAGAAATGATTTTTAGCAAGAGGGCCAAATGGCCCTGGTTCGCTCACCTGAATTTTTTGTTTTTGAGGACCCTAGCCAATCTTTTCAAAATCTGATCAGCCATTTCAGAGAAGAAGAATTTTTAACCCATTACCACTCAATACCTACTTTTGACGCCAGTAAGAAAGAAGCCTTTTGAAAACACTATGGGAAAAGGAGAAAATGCTGGTAACCAGCATTTTCTCCTTTTCCCACAGTGTTTTCTACCCGTCCCAGAAGAAATTTCTGTTGTTTAGTCACCTTTATTTTGTCGTCTGCAAATGCAATCAATTTGAACCAGTCTAGAATTTTCTCGTGTGGTAAAGAGTTAAGAAATTTCTTCATGTCTGTATCAGATCAGGTTTTTAAATAATTTCATAGAAATGCTTCTTGGCTGACCCTTCTCAAATACTGTTCAAAAAATTTCGATCCATCAAGAAACACGGCTCTGATGGCAGTGGGCTCTTCACACTATACAGAGAGTGAGAGAGAGAGAGGGACAGAGAAATTGGGAGATTCTATTGCACAGGGGTAGCCGTTTTTCCTTTCTGGCAACCCTCCGGTTTCTGTGTGCTCCCAACGAGCAATTATTTTCTCTTTGTCCGATAATATTTTTTACCTTTTCAGTGACGAAGTCCACTACTTGTCATCTGTAAATAGCCTACTTTCTATTTCGACCAGTCTAAATTTTTGTTATCTGGAAGAGTTTATCTGTATAAGAGCGCTGATATCTTAGTTTTCAGACAGTGTCGATCAAGATAAGACTATGCAGAATGTACAGATTAATCTATGCTCAACACTTATGACTAGTTTTTAATAATTCATGGAACGAGAAAGAAGCCTCTATATAGCGATACATAGGAAGATTTTTCGATTGAAAACCTGCCTTTCATTGATATAGCGCTTGAATGGGGTAACCCTTAACCCTCAGACTGCCATGACATTATTTTATTGACAAAGTAGATCAATGATCAGACTGTGTAGAACGTATAGTCTGATCTTGGATTTACAATGTCCCATACAGAGATATTTTTCCCTAAAATGTTTACTTAAAATAGAAACGTTTGGGTCATACTATCAGAATGATGGTTTCATTTCAGTTATTTAACAGTATCAAGGTTAGGGAGCCAAATTATCAAACTGAACAATTTTAGTTAATATTAACCCTTTCCCAAAAAATCCATGGTTTTCACGACCTTGAAAAAAGTAACCTTATGAAACATTGTGGGAAAAGGAGAAAATGCTGGTAACCAGCATTTTCTCCTTTCCCCACAATGTTTTCTATTCTCCCAGGACAAATTTTAATTTTTGAGTCAGGTCACTTTTCCCGTCTGCAAATGCTTTCAATTTGGACAAGTCTAAATATTTTTCCTTTGGTAGAGTTATATTTTTTTTTTTGTCAAAATATCTGTGGTAAGTGGCTAGTGAAGAGCTTAGATCAGACAGCTGATGTCAAACTCGTTACACGTAGAACTTTGTGTAAGACACAACGGAGTAAAGGTGTTGAGCTCACGAGTTTTCACGTGCACGTGTTGAACGTCGGACAATATCCCATTGTTGAGATGAGCATTTGAGTCAGTTCGTCTTGTGTACTGAGCGGGTTTTTGTCTACTTGTTTGATAGTTTAGACGTTGGCCAGTTTCATTTGACTTTATACCGGACAGGGACATGTTCGCATGTATGACCCCTACACTCGAACCTGGAGTGTTCATGGTGGGGTAATCTTGCAGCATCTCTAGTTGTGGCATACTTTAAAGGTAAGATGGTATTCTTTTTATTCAAATTGTTGTTAGATTGGAGTAGACAGAAAAGTAAAAGAAAACAATTCTTTTTGCAGACGGCATAGATTAAGATCAGACAGGATATAAATAAAAAAATCGCCGGAATAAAGGTTTGCCTTTCAAACTTGGTACTACCAAGTCACGAGTCGGATGTGCTGTCCACTTTAACTATCTGGGCGGACTGTAATGTGTATAATTCTGACGTCCTGTTAGTGATCTGCTGAATCATACCATTTTCAGCATTAACTGTTATCACACGCTAATGATAAAACTAGCAGTTGGCATCAGAAGGCATGTGCAATGCAATTTAAATTTAAATATCTTGAGAGATATCCTGGTAAACAGCTTACAGGTAGACTCTTTGGCGGATCCAGAGCGGGGGGGGGGGGGGGGACCGGGGGTCCGGGCCCCCCACCTCCTGGAATTTTGGCAAAAATGTGGTTATCGGATTCTTGAAATGGTACTGGTTTGATATTGCACAGCATTTATGTAAAATACAGTCATTAATTTCGAAAAATAAAAAAATAAAGTTCTAAAGTTGGAGACCTCCTCATGTTTAGAACTGGAAACGTTGACTTTTCTTGTAAATGGCTTACATCCACTGAAATCCGGAAATCAAAGTATCATAATTATAATAAGACGAGTGCATTTTCGGTGGGATCCCCCCTGAGAAAGATATCTGGATCCGCGCGTGAGACTAACCCAAACTCTCTTCTGATTACAACCTTGAAAAAGAAAATGCAGAAAACTAAAAAAAGAAACATTTTATAAACATATCCAAAACTTTTTCTAGCCTTTTGCCTATATACCCTTTACCAAACGAAAAAAATCTAGACTGGTTTAAATTGAAAGCATTTGCAGACGACAAAATTTATAAATGTAACTCAAAAATTGACACTTGTTTCCAGCAGGGTGGAAAACATTGTGGGAAAAGGAGAAAATGCTGGTTACCAGCATTTTCTCCTTTTCCCACAATGTTTTCTATAGGCTTCCTTCTCAGTCATCAAAAGTAGGGATTGTTTGGTTATGGGTTAATTGAGTCACATATAAATGAGTAGCATCGTGGCAAAAGGGGGTTAAATGCATCGCATATTTTGACCAACTTTTCACAGAGCATGGCTCAAGTTGTTGTCTGAAAATATGTACATGTATATAGGGACAGTTCTGAAATTTTACTGCTGTCATTAAGAGATAACAGTACTTTGTTACATTTTTTTCTACCCTTTAACCCTTACCCTGCTAAATAACTAAATGAAATGTTCAATTGGATAGTAAAAATCCAAATCTTGCTACTTCCAAGTTGTGTTTTGAGGAACAATATCTCCTTATTTGACAGTATAGATTTAAGATCAGACTGCAAATTATGTGGAGTCTGATCCTGATCTACAGTGTCCACAAGATTTCAGTGAGATTGTCTTTGCAGCCTAAGGCTTAATTGTTTATTTTATGACTTTTCAGATGTCAACATGGACTGGACAATACTCAGTTACAACAGCTTGATGAAAGAGGTGGGTTGAATTTATTATTCAGTTTTTTTTTGCTAGGATGAAACCATTCTTATCATAACTCAAGACCAGGTGGGTTCTGACAAGAAAGGTTTCAAGTTTTTCAATTTAAATCCATTCCATTACGTTGCTTTGTCTTCTTTCTTCCTTTTATGTTTGTGTTATTATTTGATATAAATGTTTGTCTTTGTCTCGTACTTCGTGTTTGTATTGTAATTCGATATAAATGTTGGTAGTTCTAAACACGTAATTTTTGTTTTTATTTACTTCATGTCTTATATAGATTTCAGGTATTGTTTGAATATTTTTACTAACCATGTCTTGTGTTTTGTATCTTTATTTCTTTACTGTGTTTTTTATCTTATATAGATTTCATGTATTGTTTGAATATGTTTACTAACAATGTATTGTTTTTTTGTAACTTTTTTCTTTAATTCTGCTTATCTTATATATTTCATGAATTGTTTGTATAAGTTTACTAACAAGGTCTTGATTTTTTTTGTAGCATTATTTAGTTACTGTGTTTCTAATATATAGATTTCAGGAATTGTTTGCATATGTTTACTAACCATGTCTTGTTTTTTGTAGCTTTATTTCGTTATTGTGCTTCTGATATGATATAGATTTTAGGAATTGTTTGTATAATATGTTACTAACCATGTCTTGTTTTTTGAAGCTTTATTTCGTTATTGTGTTTCTAATATTATATAGATTTTAGGAATTGTTTGTATATGTTTACTAACCATGTCTTGTTTTTTGTATCTTATTTTCTTTATTGTGTTTTTTTTATCTTACATAAATTTCAGGTCTTGTTTGAATATGTTTACTAACCATGTGTTTTTTTTAAGTACCATAGCTTTTTTTCTTTATTGTGCTTCTCTTATAAATTTCAGGAATTGTTTGTATATCTTTACTAATAATGTCTTGTTTATTTTGTAACATTATTTTGTTATTGTGTTTCTAATATCATATAGATTTCAGAAATTGTTTGCATATGTTTACTGCATGTCTTGTTTTTGTAGCATTTCTTTATTTCTTACCTTATATAGGTTTTAGGAATTGTTTATATAATTATGTTTACTAACAATGTCTCATTTTTTGTAGCTTTTCTTCTTTATTTTGTTTCTTATCTTATAGGGATTTCAGGTATTGTTTGTATTTGTTTTCTAATCATGTCATGCTTTCTTGTAGCTTTTTTTTTTACTTAGTTAAATTTGATCCACGTGGGATATGGATTGTTCCTAACCTTAATTCTTTTTTCTATTTTCAGGTATGACAAAAAGAAGAAAATTTTTGGAAACCAGACAAACATGGAATGTTTAATTTCTACCACAGACTAGTTTGTGAAAAGCTTGATTTTCAAAGGACCAGGGATTGAAAGTTGGATTGTTAAGATGTACAGGATCATTTATTGAATGAAAGATTAGTTTAAAAAAGTCAAGGATCTGGTAATACACCCATCTTCTGCTTTTAAAAAATGCAGTGTTAATTTTTAATCAATCCTTTATAGAAGAATCTCAAGTTTTAATAAAAACTTGTTTTTCTACTTAAAAAAAGAAAGATGTTTCCTTGTTTGCTGTCAGAGGGATTGATATGTGACAAAGGAAAGTTCTAACTGAAATAATGGTCATGTTTCTCTAATAGATTTTGAGTTATAGAGTGGATATTGAACAGTACATGAAATGAGTAAGGAAAATAACCAAAAGAGAAAAAAAAAAAAGCTAAAAAAATAAACAAGCCAGAGTAATGGTTCTAATGCATAACGCTTTGTCTTATGATACTTTACATATGTGTGAAGTTTTATCAAAATGTCTGAAAAAGTTTTAGAGTATTATAGGAAACATTATTTGCGACGGAAAATAATGAAAGGGGAATAACTAAAAGAAATATGCAAGTAAGAATTATGGTTCTATGCATGACCATTTTTCTGATGATGCTTTACAAATGTTTTAAGTTTTATCAAAATATCTCGTAAGGTTTTCGAATGGTAAAGAGGACACAATTTGTGACAGAAAATAATCAAAGAGAAAAAACTCAGAAAATTTGCAAGCCTGAGTTATGATACTTGTGCATGACACTTTGTCTGATGGAGCTTCAAAAAACCAGTATCAAGGTTAGGGAGCCAAATTATCGAACTGAACAATTTAAGTTAATTAACCCTTTCCCAAACAATCCATGGTTTTCACGAACTTGAAAAAAGTAACCTTATGAAACATTGTGGGAAAAGGAGAAAATACTGGTAACCAGCATTTTCTCCTTTCCCCACAATGGTTTCTATTCTCCCAGGACAAATTTTAATTTTTGAGTCAGGTCAATTTTCTCGTCTGCAAATGCTTTCAATTTGGATATGTCTAAATATTTTGTGCTCACGAGTTTTCATGTGCACGTGTTGAACGTCGGACAATATCCCATTGTTGAGGTGAGCATTTGAGTCAGTTCGTCTTGTGTACTGAGCGGGTTTTTGTTTACTTGTTTGATATTTTAGACGTTGGCTAATTTCATTTGACTTTATACCGGACAGGGACATGTTCGCATGTATGGCCTCCTACACTCGAACCTGGAGTGTTCATGGTGGGGTAATCTTGCAGCATCTCTAGTTGTGGCATACTTTAAAGGTAAGATGGCATTCTTTTTATTCAAATTGTTGTTAGATTGGAGTAGACAGAAAAGTAAAAGAAAAGTATAAGGATATTTGTTTTGCATTTTTGTAAAATTTTCGTCCCAAAATCTGAAGGGTCACCTTTAACTCTTTACCAAACGAAAAAATTCTAGACTGGTTTAAATTGAAAGCATTTGCAGACGACAAAATTTATAAATGTAACTCAAAAATTGAAACTTGTTTCCAGCAGGGTGGAAAACATTGTGGGAAAAGGAAAAAATGCTGCTTACCAACATTTTCTCCTTTTCCCACAATGTTTTCTACAGGCTTCCTTCTCAGTCGTCAAAAGTAGGGATTGTTTGGTAATGGGTTAATTGAGTCACATATAAATGAGTAGCATCGTGGCAAAAGGGGGTTAAATGCATCGCATATTTTGACCAACTTTTCACAGAGCATGGCTCAAGTTGTTGTCTGAAAATATGTTCATGTATATATGAACAGTTCTGAAATTTTACTGCTGTCATTTAGAGATAACAGTACTTTGTTACATTTTTTCTACCCTTTAACCCTTACCCTGCTAAATAACTAAATGAAATGTTCAATTGGATAGTAAAAATCCAAATCTGTGCTACTTCCAAGTTGTGTTTTGAGGAACAATATCTCCTTATTGGACAGTATAGATTTAAGATCAGACTGCAAATTTTGTGGAGTCTGATCCTGATCTACAGTGTCCACAAGATTTCAGTGAGATGTTCTTTGCAGCCTAAGGGTTAATTGTTTATTTTATGACTTTTCAGATGTCAACATGGACTGGACAATACTCAGTTACAACAGCTTGATGAAAGAGGTGGGTTGAATTTATTATTCAGTTTTTTTTTTGCTAGGATGAAACCATTCTTATCATAACTCAAGACCAGTTGGGTTCGGACAAGAAAGGTTTCAAGTTTTTCAATTTAAACCCATTCAGTTTTTTTTTTGCTAGGATGAAACCATTCTTATCATAACTCAAGACCAGGTGGGTTCTGACAAGAAAGGTTTCAAGTTTTTCAATTTAAATCCATTCCATTACGTTGCTTTGTCTTCTTTCTTCCTTTTATGTTTGTGTTATTATTTGATATAAATGTTTGTCTTTGTCTCGTACTTCGTGTTTGTATTGTAATTCGATATAAATGTTGGTAGTTCTAAACACGTAATTTTTGTTTTTATTTACTTCATGTCTTATATAGATTTCAGGTATTGTTTGAATATTTTTACTAACCATGTCTTGTGTTTTGTATCTTTATTTCTTTACTGTGTTTTTTATCTTATATAGATTTCATGTATTGTTTGAATATGTTTACTAACAATGTATTGGTTTTTTGTAACTTTTTTTCTTTCATTCTGCTTATCTTATATTTTTCATGAATTGTTTGTATAAGTTTACTAACAAGGTCTTGATTTTTTTTGTAGCATTATTTAGTTACTGTGTTTCTAATATGTAGATTTCAGGAATTGTTTGCATATGTTTACTAACCGTGTCTTGTTTTTTGTAGCTTTATTTCGTTATTGTGTTTCTAATATTATATAGATTTTAGGAATTGTTTGTATATGTTTACTAACCATGTCTTGTTTTTTGTATCTTATTTTCTTTATTGTGTTTTTTTTTTTATCTTACATAGATTTCAGGTCTTGTTTGAATATGTTTACTAACCATGTGTTTTTTTTAAGTACCGTAGCTTTTTTTCTTTATTGTGCTTATCTTATAAATTTCAGGAATTGTTTGTATATCTTTACTAATAATGTCTTGTTTATTTTGTAACATTATTTTGTTATTGTGTTTCTAATATCATATAGATTTCAGAAATTGTTTGCATATGTTTACTGCATGTCTTGTTTTTGTAGCATTTCTTTATTTCTTATCTTATATAGGTTTTAGGAATTGTTTATATAATTATGTTTACTAACAATGTCTCATTTTTTGTAGCTTTACTTCTTTATTTTGTTTCTTATCTTATAGGGATTTCAGGTATTGTTTGTATTTGTTTTCTAATCATGTCATGCTTTCTTGTAGCTTTTTTTTTACTTAGTTAAATTTGATCCACGTGGGATATGGATTGTTCCTAACCTTAATTCTTTTTTCTATTTTCAGGTATGACAAAAAGAAGAATGTTTTTGGAAACCAGACAAACATGGAATGTTTAATTTCTACCACAGACTAGTTTGTGAAAAGCTTGATTTTCAAAGGACCAGGGATTGAAAGTTGGATTGTTAAGATGTACAAGATCATTTATTGAATGAAAGATTAGTTTAAAAAAGTCAAGGATCTGGTAATACACCCATCTTCTGCTTTTAAAAAATGCAGTGTTATGATTTAATCAATCCTTTATAGAAGAATCTCAAGTTTTAATAAAAACTTGTTTTTCTACTTAAAATAAGAAAGATGTTTCCTTTTTTGCTGTCAGAGGGATTGATATGTGACCAAGGAAAGTTCTAACTGAAATAATGATCATGTTTCTCTAACAGTTTTTGAGTTATAGAGTGGATATTGAACAGTACATGAAATGAGTAAGGAAAATAACCAAAAGAGAAAAAAAAAAAGCTAAAAAAATAAACAAGCCAGAGTAATGGTTCTAATGCATAACGCTTTGTCTTATGATACTTTACATATGTGTGAAGTTTTATCAAAATATCTGAAAAAGTTTTAGAGTATTATAGGAAACATTATTTGCGACGGAAAATAATGAAAGGGGAATAACTAAAAGAAATATGCAAGTAAGAATTATGGTTCTATGCATGACCATTTTTCTGATGATGCTTTACAAATGTTTTAAGTTTTATCAAAATATCTCGTAAGGTTTTCGGATGGTAAAGAGGACACAATTTGTTACAGAAAATAATCAAAGAGAAAAAACTCAGAAAATTTGCAAGCCTGAGTTATGATACTTGTGCATGACACTTTGTCTGATGGAGCTTCAAAAAACCAGTATCAAGGTTAGGGAGCCAAATTATCGAACTGAACAATTTAAGTTAATTAACCCTTTCCCAAACAATCCATGGTTTTCACGAACTTGAAAAAAGTAACCTTATGAAACATTGTGGGAAAAGGAGAAAATACTGGTAACCAGCATTTTCTCCTTTCCACACAATGGTTTCTATTCTCCCAGGACAAATTTTAATTTTTGAGTCAGGTCAATTTTCTCGTCTGCAAATGCTTTCAATTTGGATATGTCTAAATATTTGAGCTCACGAGTTTTCACGTGCACGTGTTGAACGTCGGAAAATATCCCATTGTTGAGGTGAGCATTTGAGTCAGTTCGTCTTGTGTACTGAGCGGGTTTTTGTTTACTTGCTTGATATTTTAGACGTTGGCTAATTTCATTTGACTTTATACCGGACAGGGACATGTTCGCATGTATGGCCTCCTACACTCGAACCTGGAGTGTTCATGGTGGGATAATCTTGCAGCATCTCTAGTTGTGGCATACTTTAAAGGTAAGATGGCATTCTTTTTATTCAAATCGTTGTTAGATTGGAGTAGACAGAAAAGTAAAAGAAAAGTATAAGGATATTTGTTTTGCATTTTTGTAAAATTTTCGTCCCAAAATCTGAAGGGTCACCTTTAACTCTTTACCAAACGAAAAAATTCTAGACTGGTTTAAATTGAAAGCATTTGCAGACGACAAAATTTATAAATGTAACTCAAAAATTGAAACTTGTTTCCAGCAGGGTGGAAAACATTGTGGGAAAAGGAGAAAATGCTGGTTACCAGCATTTTCTCCTTTTCCCACAATGTTTTCTACAGGCTTCCTTCTCAGTCGTCAAAAGTAGGGATTGTTTGGTAATGGGTTAATTGAGTCACATATAAATGAGTAGCATCGTGGCAAAAGGGGGTTAAATGCATCGCATATTTTGACCAACTTTTCACAGAGCATGGCTCAAGTTGTTGTCTGAAAATAAGTACATGTATATATGGACAGTTCTGAAATTTTACTGCTGTCATTAAGAGATAACAGTACTTTGTTACATTTTTTCTACCCTTTAACCCTTACCCTGCTAAATAACTAAATGAAATGTTCAGTTGGATAGTAAAAATCCAAATCTAGCTACTTCCAAGTTGTGTTTTGAGGAAAAATATCTCCTTATTGGACAGTATAGATTTAAGATCAGACTGCAAATTTTGTGGAGTCTGATCCTGATCTACAGTGTCCACAAGATTTCAGTGAGATTGTCTTTGCAGCCTAAGGCTTAATTGTTTATTTTATGACTTTTCAGATGTCAACATGGACTGGACAATACTCAGTTACAACAGCTTGATGAAAGAGGTGGGTTGAATTTATTATTCAGTTTTTTTTTTTTGCTAGGATGAAACCATTCTTATCATAACTCAAAACCAGGTGGGTTCTGACAAGAAAGGTTTCAAGTTTTTCAATTTAAATCCATTCAGTTTTTTTTTTTTTTGCTAGGATGAAACCATTCTTATCATAACTCAAGACCAGGTGGGTTCTGACAAGAAAGGTTTCAAGTTTTTCAATTTAAATCCATTCCATTACGTTGCTTTGTCTTCTTTCTTCCTTTTATGTTTGTGTTATTATTTGATATAAATGTTTGTCTTTGTCTCGTACTTCGTGTTTGTATTGTAATTCGATATAAATGTTGGTAGTTCTAAACACGTAATTTTTGTTTTTATTTACTTCATGTCTTATATAGATTTCAGGTATTGTTTGAATATTTTACTAACCATGTCTTGTGTTTTGTATCTTTATTTCTTTACTGTGTTTTTTATCTTATATAGATTTCATGTATTGTTTGAATATGTTTACTAACAATGTATTGTTTTTTTGTAACTTTTTTTCTTTAATTCTGCTTATCTTATATTTTTCATGAATTGTTTGTATAAGTTTACTAACAAGGTCTTGATTTTTTTTGTAGCATTATTTAGTTACTGTGTTTCTAATATGTAGATTTCAGGAATTGTTTGCATATGTTTACTAACCATGTCTTGTTTTTTGTAGCTTTATTTCGTTATTGTGCTTCTGATATGATATAGATTTTAGGAATTGTTTGTATAATATGTTACTAACCATGTCTTGTTTTTTGTATCTTTTTTTCTTTATTGTGTTTTTTTTTTTTATCTTACATAGATTTCAGGTCTTGTTTGAATATGTTTACTAACCATGTGTTTTTTTTAAGTACCGTAGCTTTTTTTCTTTATTGTGCTTATCTTATAAATTTCAGGAATTGTTTGTATATCTTTACTAATAATGTCTTGTTTATTTTGTAACATTATTTTGTTATTGTGTTTCTAATATCATAAAGATTTCAGAAATTGTTTGCATATGTTTACTGCATGTCTTGTTTTTGTAGCATTTCTTTATTTCTTATCTTATATAGGTTTTAGGAATTGTTTATATAATTATATTTACTAACAATGTCTCATATTTTGTAGCTTTACTTCTTTATTTTGTTTCTTATCTTATAGGGATTTCAGGTATTGTTTGTATTTGTTTTCTAATCATGTCATGCTTTCTTGTAGCTTTGTTTTTACTTAGTTAAATTTGATCCACGTGGGATATGGATTGTTCCTAACCTTAATTCTTTTTTCTATTTTCAGGTATGACAAAAAGAAGAATGTTTTTGGAAACCAGACAAACATGGAATGTTTAATTTCTACCACAGACTAGTTTGTGAAAAGCTTGATTTTCAAAGGACCAGGGATTGAAAGTTGGATTGTTAAGATGTACAAGATCATTTATTGAATGAAAGATTAGTTTAAAAAAGTCAAGGATCTGGTAATACACCCATCTTCTGCTTTTAAAAAATGCAGTGTTATGATTTAATCAATCCTTTATAGAAGAATCTCAAGTTTTAATAAAAACTTGTTTTTCTACTTAAAAAAAGAAAGATGTTTCCTTTTTTGCTGTCAGAGGGATTGATATGTGACAAAGGAAAGTTCTAACTGAAATAATGATCATGTTTCTCTATCAGTTTTTGAGTTATAGAGTGGATATTGAACAGTACATGAAATGAGTAAGGAAAATAACCAAAAGAGAAAAAAAAACTCAAAAAATAAACAAGCCAGAGTAATGGTTCTAATGCATAACGCTTTGTCTTATGATACTTTACATATGTGTGAAGTTTTATCAAAATATCTGAAAAAGTTTTCGAGTATTATAGGAAACATTATTTGCGACGGAAAATAATGAAAGGGGAATAACTAAAAGAAATATGCAAGTGAGAATTATGGTTCTATGCATGACCATTTTTCTGATGATGCTTTACAAATGTTTTATCAAAATATCTCGTAAGGTTTTCGGATGTTAAAGGGGACACAATTTGTGACAGAAAATAATCAAAGAGAAAAAACTCAGAAAATTTGCAAGCCTGAGTTATGATACTTGTGCATGACACTTTGTCTGATGGAGCTTCAAAAAACCAGTATCAAGGTTAGGGAGCCAAATTATCGAACTGAACAATTTAAGTTAATTAACCCTTTCCCAAACAATCCATGGTTTTCACGAACTTGAAAAAAGTAACCTTATGAAACATTGTGGGAAAAGGAGAAAATACTGGTAACCAGCATTTTCTCCTTTCCACACAATGGTTTCTATTCTCCCAGGACAAATTTTAATTTTTGAGTCAGGTCAATTTTCTCGTCTGCAAATGCTTTCAATTTGGATAAGTCTAAATATTTTGAGCTCACTAGTTTTCACGTGCACGTGTTGAACGTCGGAAAATATCCCATTGTTGAGGTGAGCATTTGAGTCAGTTCGTCTTGTGTACTGAGCGGGTTTTTGTTTACTTGTTTGATATTTTAGACGTTGGCCAGTTTCATTTGACTTTATACCGGACAGGGACATGTTCGCATGTATGGCCTCCTACACTCGAACCTGGAGTGTTCATGGTGGGATAATCTTGCAGTATCTCTAGTTGTGGCATACTTTAAAGGTAAGATGGCATTCTTTTTATTCAAGTTGTTGTTAGATTGGAGTAGACAGAAAAGTAAAAGAAAAGTATTAGGATATTTGTTTTGCATTTTTGTAAAATTTTCGTCCCAAAATCTGAAGGGTCACCTTTAACTCTTTACCAAACGAAAAAATTCTAGACTGGTTTAAATTGAAAGCATTTGCAGACGACAAAATTTATAGATGTAACTCAAAAATTGAAACTTGTTTCCAGCAGGGTGGAAAACATTGTGGGAAAAGGAGAAAATGCTGGTTACCAGCATTTTCTCCTTTTCCCACAATGTTTTCTACAGGCTTCCTTCTCAGTCGTCAAAAGTAGGGATTGTTTGGTAATGGGTTGAGTCACATATAAATGAGTAGCATCGTGGCAAAAGGGGGTTAAATGCATCGCATATTTTGACCAACTTCTCACAGAGCATGGTTCAAGTTGTTGTCTGAAAATATGTACATGTATATATGGACAGTTCTGAAATTTTATTGCTGTCATTAAGAGATAACAGTACTTTGTTACATTTTTTCTACCCTTTAACCCTTACCCTGCTAAATAACTAAATGAAATGTTCAATTGGATAGTAAAAATCCAAATCTTGCTACTTCCAAGTTGTGTTTTGAGGAACAATATCTCCTTATTGGACAGTATAGATTTAAGATCAGACTGCAAATTTTGTGGAGTCTGATCCTGATCTACAGTGTCCATAAGATTTCAGTGAGATGTTCTTTGCAGCCTAAGGGTTAAGTGTTTATTTTATGACTTTTCAGATGTCAACATGGACTGGACAATACTCAGTTACAACAGCTTGATGAAAGAGGTGGGTTGAATTTATTATTCATTTTTTTTTTTTTTTTTGCTAGGATGAAACCATTCTTATCATAACTCAAGACCAGGTGGGTTCTGACAAGAAAGGTTTCAAGTTTATCAATTTAAATCAATTCAGTTGATTTTTTTTTTTTGCTAGGATGAAACCATTCTTATCATAACTCAAGACCAGGTGGGTTCTGACAAGAAAGGTTTCAAGTTTTTCAATTTAAATCCATTCCATTACGTTGCTTTGTCTTCTTTCTTCCTTTTATGTTTGTGTTATTATTTGATATAAATGTTTGTCTTTGTCTCGTACTTCGTGTTTGTATTGTAATTCGATATAAATGTTGGTAGTTCTAAACACGTAATTTTTGTTTTTATTTACTTCATGTCTTATATAGATTTCAGTTACTGTTTGAATATTTTTACTAACCATGTCTTGTGTTTTGTATCTTTATTTCTTTACTGTGTTTTTTATCTTATATAGAGTTCATGTATTGTTTGAATATGTTTACTAACAGTGTATTGTTTTTTTGTAACTTTTTTTCTTTAATTCTGCTTATCTTATATATTTCATGAATTGTTTGTATAAGTTTACTAACAAGGTCTTGATTTTTTTTGTAGCATTATTTAGTTACTGTGTTTCTAATATATAGATTTCAGGAATTGTTTGCATATGTTTACTAACCATGTCTTGTTTTTTGTAGCTTTATTTCGTTATTGTGCTTCTGATATGATAAAGATTTTGGGGAATTGTTTGTATAATATGTTACTAACCATGTCTTGTTTTTTAGCTCACCTGAGCACGAAGTGCTCAGAGTGAGCTATTGTGATCACTCACCGTCCGTCGGCGTCCGTCGTCCGTCCGTCCGTCCGTCCGTCCGTCGTCCGTCCGTCCGTTCACATTTTCTTGTTTACACTCTAGCATCTACAAATATCAACCAATCAGGACCAAACTTGGTCAAAGTATATATGACCATAAGATCTCGGATGAGTTCGATTTTGGGTCTTATCGGACCAGAACATCTGGAGTTATTTGCCCTTGAATTAGAAAAATTGCTGTATTTCACTTTGTTTACACTCTAGCATCTACAAATATCAACCAATCAGCACCAAACTTGGTCAGAGTATATATGACCATAAGATCTCGGATGAGTTCGATTTTGGGTGTAATCGGACCAGAACATCTGGAGTTATTTGCCCTTGAATTAGAAAAATTGCTGTATTTCACTTTGTTTACACTCTAGCATCTACAAATATCAACCAATCAGCACCAAACTTGGTCAGAGTATATATGATTATAAGATCTCGGATGAGTTCGATTTTGGGTGTAATCGGACCGGAACATCTGGAGTTATTTGCCCTTGAATTAGAAAAATTGCTGTATTTCACTTTGTTTACACTCTAGCATCTACAAATATCTACCAATCAGCACCAAACTTGATCAAAATATATATGACCATTAGATCTCGGATGAGTTCGATCATGGGTGTAATCTGACCAGAACGACTGGAGTTATTTGCCCTTGAATTAGAAAAATTGCTATACTGCACTTTGTTTACTCTCTAGCATCTACAATTTTTAACCAATCAGCTGTAAACTTGGCCAAAATATATATAACCATAAGATCTTGGATGAGTTTAATTATGGGTGTAATTGGATGAAAACAACTGGAGTTATTTACCCTTGAATTAGAAAGTTCTTTATGATAGTTCTTAATCCAGAGCATAACTTTGTCATCTCCAGTCTGATTGACTTGAAACTTGACATTTGTATTTGTTGCAATAATGCAGAGTGCAATGTGAAAGATCCATAACTCTACCTTATACTGTCTGTAAGTTATTTCCCTTTGATTGTCATTTTTACAGCATTTTCTGCTCGTCTGGACTATAACTGTCATCTATAGCCTGAACATCTTCAAATTTGATATGCATGATCGTTGTTTATTTATGGAGTGCAGTGCACAAGAACAATAACTCTTCCTAGCTTGAAGTTTGAGTTATTTCCCCTTTGAACTTCATTTTCATAGCATTTCTTGCTTGTCCGGAGCAAAACTTTGTCATCTTAAGTAGGAATGACTTGAAATTGGGTATGATTATTTGGTGCAATATTTGGAAGTGCAGTGCACAAGAATTGTAACTCTAATTCCTGCTGTCGAGTTATTTCACTTTTAATGTCATTTTTACAGCATTTAGTGCCTGTCTGGAATATAACTTTGTCATCTCAAGTCAGAACGACTTCAAACTTGGTATGCATGTTTGTTGCAGTATTACAGAGTACAATGCGCAAGAACAATAACTCTACCTAGTGCGAACTTTATGTAATTCCACATTAATCTTCATTCTTACAGTATTTCTTGCTTGTCTGGAATGGAACTTCAAAGGCTCAAGTCAAATTGCGACAGATCGCTGCTCTTGTTTCATTATCATTTAGCCTTGAACCTTGATATTTGGTATTTATCTTTATTGTAGACCTTTGCTGCATGGTACTCAGGTGAGCGATATAGGACCATCATGGTCCTCTTGTTTTTGAGCTTTATTTCATTATTGTGCTTCTAATATCATATAGATTTTAGGAATTGTTTGTATAATATGTTTACTAACCATGTCTTGTTTTTTGTAGCATTATTTAGTTATTGTGTTTCTAATATCATATAGAATTTAGGAATTGTTTGTATATGTTTCCTGATCATGTCCTGCTTTTTATAGCTTTAATTTGTTATTGTGTTTCTTACCTTATATAGATTTCAGGTTTTGTTTGTATATGTTTACTAACCATGTCATGTTTTTTCTTGCTTTATTTCGTTATTGTGTTGTGTTAACCATTGTTGTGTGTTATAAGTTATATAAATCGATCTATAGATTTTAAGTATTTATGTCTTATGTGTTTTGTTCATGTCTTATGTGTTTTGTTTACGTCTTGTTATGTGTTTATGTAGCTTTATTTCGTTATTGTGTTTTTAATATTATATAGATTTTAGGAATTGTTTGTATATGTTTACTAACCATGTCCTGCTTTTTGTAGCTTTATTTCGTTATTGTGCTTCTGATATGATAAAGATTTTGGGGAATTGTTTGTATAATATGTTACTAACCATGTCTTGTTTTTTTTTTTAGCTTTATTTCATTATTGTGCTTCTAATATCATATAGATTTTAGGAATTGTTTGTATAATATGTTTACTAACCATGTCTTGTTTTTTGTAGCATTATTTAGTTATTGTGTTTCTAATATCATATAGAATTTAGGAATTGTTTGTATATGTTTCCTGATCATGTCCTGCTTTTTATAGCTTTAATTTGTTATTGTGTTTCTTACCTTATATAGATTTCAGGTTTTGTTTGTATATGTTTACTAACCATGTCATGTTTTTTCTTGCTTTATTTCGTTATTGTGTTGTGTTAACCATTGTTGTGTGTTATAAGTTATATAAATCGATCTATAGATTTTAAGTATTTATGTCTTATGTGTTTTGTTCATGTCTTATGTGTTTTGTTTACGTCTTGTTATGTGTTTATGTAGCTTTATTTCGTTATTGTGTTTTTAATATTATATAGATTTTAGGAATTGTTTGTATATGTTTACTAACCATGTCCTGCTTTTTGTAGCTTTATTTCGTTATTGTGCTTCTGATATGATAAAGATTTTGGGGAATTGTTTGTATAATATGTTACTAACCATGTCTTGTTTTTTTTTTTTAGCTTTATTTCATTATTGTGCTTCTAATATCATATAGATTTTAGGAATTGTTTGTATAATATGTTTACTAACCATGTCTTGTTTTTTGTAGCATTATTTAGTTATTGTGTTTCTAATATCATATAGAATTTAGGAATTGTTTGTATATGTTTCCTGATCATGTCCTGCTTTTTATAGCTTTAATTTGTTATTGTGTTTCTTACCTTATATAGATTTCAGGTTTTGTTTGTATATGTTTACTAACCATGTCATGTTTTTTCTTGCTTTATTTCGTTATTGTGTTGTGTTAACCATTGTTGTGTGTTATAAGTTATATAAATCGATCTATAGATTTTAAGTATTTATGTCTTATGTGTTTTGTTCATGTCTTATGTGTTTTGTTTACGTCTTGTTATGTGTTTATGTAGCTTTATTTCGTTATTGTGTTTTTAATATTATATAGATTTTAGGAATTGTTTGTATATGTTTACTAACCATGTCCTGCTTTTTGTAGCTTTATTTCGTTATAGTATTTCTTACCTCATATAGATTTCAGGTTTTGTTTGTATATGTTTACTAACCATGTCATGTTTTTTCTTGCTTTATTTAGTTATTGTGTTGTGTTAACCATTGTTGTGTTTTATATGTTATATAGATCGATCTATAGATTTTAAGTATTTATGTCTTATGTGTTTTGCTTTAATGTATTTCTTATCTTATATAAATTTCGGGTTGTGTTTGTATGTTTTCTAACTATTTTTGTAGAATTACAGTTCATTCCTCTTGTTCAAAAGTCACTGCAAAATATCAAAAGTCACTGCAACATATTTCATTCTTCTCTCACCACTGATCATTGTTTAGACGATGGTTATGTGGAAAGCTAAGTTGTGTACCGTGCTGTCACCACATCTGTAGCCTAGGAATTGGTCAGCAATAATATTCCCGATATGGTCAGTTGTATAGAAAAAGATATAGGGCCTCATGCTTTTTCTGTTGCATTTTGTAGGTAATAGCAGTACTGTCGCAGCATTTAAATTATCATTTCACCAGCTATTTTTCTACAGACTCTCATGCCAGGGCATATGAAGACAACCGTACCAGATTTACCATCTGAATCAACAGGTAATATAGGTATTTGCAGGCTATTGAGACATGCCTACAAAAACATACACTACTGTTCTTGATTTTTTGGAGCCTTATTTCTTTATTGTAACAGATATTTAAGTCATTGCAATCGTATGAAAGTCATTCTGACAGGGTTCATCCCTGTTGTAAAAGAGTCATTGCAGCTTTATTCATCCCCCTTGTAAAAGAGTCATTGCGACGGTCCCTCTTGTAAATGAGTCATTGCCACGGGGTTCGTCCCCCTTGTAACAGTCCTTGCCACAGGGTTAGCCCCCCTTCTAACAGAGTCATTGCCACGGATTCGTCCCCCTTTGTCATTGCGACGGTCCCTCTCTTGTAAGTGAGTCATTGCCAGGGGGTTAGTCCCCCTTCTAACAGAGTCATTGCCACGGGGTTTGTCCCTCTTGTACGGGTTGTGTTTGCATGTTTTCTAACTATTTTTGTAGAATTACAGTTCATTCCTTTTGTTCAAAAGTCACTGCAAAATATCAAAAGTCACTGCAACATATCAAAAGTCATATCAAAATATCGAAAGTCACTGCAATACATTTCATTCTTCTCTCTTCCATGTCTTGTTTATTGCAGCTTTATTTCGTTATTGTGTTTCTAATATTATATAGATTTTAGGAATTGTTTGTATATGTTTACTAACCATGTCTTGTTTTTTTGTATCTGTTTTTCTTTATTGTGTTTTTTTTTTATCTTACATAGATTTCAGGTCTTGTTTGAATATGTTTACTAACCATGTGTTTTTTTTAAGTACCGTAGCTTTTTTTCTTTATTGTGCTTATCTTATAAATTTCAGGAATTGTTTGTATATCTTTACTAATAATGTCTTGTTTATTTTGTAACATTATTTTGTTATTGTGTTTCTAATATCATATAGATTTCAGAAATTGTTTGCATATGTTTACTGCATGTCTTGTTTTTGTAGCATTTCTTTATTTCTTATCTTATATAGGTTTTAGGAATTGTTTATGTAATTATGTTTACTAACAATGTCTCATTTTTTGTAGCTTTACTTCTTTATCTTGTATCTTACCATATACAGATTTCAGTTACTTTTTGAAGTGTTTTCTAACTTTTTCTTGGTTTTTTGTAGCTTTACTTCTTTATTTTGTTTCTTATCTTATAGGGATTTCAGGTATTGTTTGTATTTGTTTTCTAATCATGTCATGCTTTCTTGTAGCTTTGTTTTTACTTAGTTAAATTTGATCCACGTGGGATATGGATTGTTCCTAACCTTAATTCTTTTTTCTATTTTCAGGTATGACAAAAAGAAGAATGTTTTTGGAAACCAGACAAACATGGAATGTTTAATTTCTACCACAGACTAGTTTGTGAAAAGCTTGGTTTTCAAAGGACCAGGGATTGAAAGTTGGATTGTTAAGATGTACAAGATCATTTATTGAATGAAAGATTAGTTTAAAAAAGTCAAGGATCTGGTAATACACCCATCTTCTGCTTTTAAAAAATGCAGTGTTATGATTTAATCAATCCTTTATAGAAGAATCTCAAGTTTTAATAAAAACTTGTTTTTCTACTTAAAAAAAGAAAGATGTTTCCTTTTTTGCTGTCAGAGGGATTGATATGTGACCAAGGAAAGTTCTAACTGAAATAATGATCATGTTTCTCTAACAGTTTTTGAGTTATAGAGTGGATATTGAACAGTACATGAAATGAGTAAGGAAAATAACCAAAAGAGAAAAAAAAAACTCAAAAAATAAACAAGCCAGAGTAATGGTTCTAATGCATAACGCTTTGTCTTATGAGACTTTACATATGTGTGAAGTTTTATCAAAATATCTGAAAAAGTTTTAGAGTATTATAGGAAACATTATTTGCGACGGAAAATAATGAAAGGGGAATAACTAAAAGAAATATGCAAGTGAGAATTATGGTTCTATGCATGACCATTTTTCTGATGATGCTTTACAAATGTTTTATCAAAATATCTCGTAAGGTTTTCGGATGTTAAAGAGGACACAATTTGTGACAGAAAATAATCAAAGAGAAAAAACTCAGAAAATTTGCAAGCCTGAGTTATGATACTTGTGCATGACACTTTGTCTGATGGAGCTTCAAAAAACCAGTATCAAGGTTAGGGAGCCAAATTATCGAACTGAACAATTTAAGTTAATTAACCCTTTCCCAAACAATCCATGGTTTTCACGAACTTGAAAAAAGTAACCTTATGAAACATTGTGGGAAAAGGAGAAAATACTGGTAACCAGCATTTTCTCCTTTCCCCACAATGGTTTCTATTCTCCCAGGACAAATTTTAATTTTTGAGTCAGGTCAATTTTCTCGTCTGCTAATGCTTTCAATTTGGATATGTCTAAATATTTTGAGCTCACGAGTTTTCACGTGCACGTGTTGAACGTCGGAAAATATCCCATTGTTGAGGTGAGCATTTGAGTCAGTTCGTCTTGTGTACTGAGCGGGTTTTTGTTTACTTGTTTGATATTTTAGACGTTGGCCAGTTTCATTTGACTTTATACCGGACAGGGACATGTTCGCATGTATGGCCTCCTACACTCGAACCTGGAGTGTTCATGGTGGGATAATCTTGCAGCATCTCTAGTTGTGGCATACTTTAAAGGTAAGATGGCATTCTTTTTATTCAAATTGTTGTTAGATTGGAGTAGACAGAAAAGTAAAAGAAAAGTATAAGGATATTTGTTTTGCATTTTTGTAAAATTTTCGTCCCAAAATCTGAAGGGCCACCTTTAACTCTTTACCAAACGAAAGAATTCTAGACTGGTTTAAATTGGAAGCATTTGCAGACGACAAAATTTATAGATGTAACTCAAAAATTGAAACTTGCTTCCAGCAGGGTGGAAAACATTGTGGGAAAAGGAGAAAATGCTGGTTACCAGCATTTTGTCCTTTTCCCACAATGTTTTCTACAGGCTTCTTTCTCAGTCGTCAAAAGTAGGGATTGTTTGGTAATGGGTTAATTGAGTCACATATAAATGAGTAGCATCGTGGCAAAAGGGGTTAAATGCATCGCATATTTTGACCAACTTCTCACAGAGCATGGTTCAAGTTGTTGTCTGAAAATATGTACATGTATATATGGACAGTTCTGAAATTTTACTGCTGTCATTAAGAGATAACAGTACTTTGTTACATTTTTTCTACCCTTTAACCCTTACCCTGCTAAATAACTAAATGAAATGTTCAATTGGATAGTAAAAATCCAAATCTTGCTACTTCCAAGTTGTGTTTTGAGGAACAATATCTCCTTATTGGACAGTATAGATTTAAGATCAGACTGCAAATTTTGTGGAGTCTGATCCTGATCTACAGTGTCCACAAGATTTCAGTGAGATGTTCTTTGAAGCCTAAGGGTTAATTGTTTATTTTATGACTTTTCAAATGTCAACATGGACTGGACAATACTCAGTTAGACAGCTTGATGAAAGAGGTGGGTTGAATTTATTATTCAGTTTTTTTTTTGCTAGGATGAAGCCATTCTTATCATAACTCAAGACCAGGTGGGTTCTGACAAGAAAGGTTTCAAGTTTTTCAATTTAAATCCATTCCATTACGTTGCTTTGTCTTCTTTCTTCCTTTTATGTTTGTGTTATTATTTGATATAAATGTTTGTAGTTGTTTGTCTTTGTCTTGTACTTCGTGTTTGTATTGTAATTCGATATAAATGTTGGTAGTTCTAAACACGTAATTTTTGATTTTATTTACTTCATGTCTTATATAGATTTCAGGTATTGTTTGAATATTTTTACTAACCATGTCTTGTGTTTTGTATCTTTATTTCTTTACTGTGTTTTTTATCTTATATAGATTTCATGTATTGTTTGAATATGTTTACTAACAATGTATTGTTTTTTTGTAACTTTTTTTCTTTAATTCTGCTTATCTTATATATTTCAGGAATTGTTTGCATATGTTTACTAACCATGTCTTGTTTTTTGTAGCTTTATTTCGTTATTGTGCTTCTGATATGATATAGATTTTAGGAATTGTTAGTATAATATGATACTAACCATGTCTTGTTTTTTATAGTTTATTTCGTAATTGTGTTTCTAATATTATAGAGATTTTAGGAATTGTTTGTATATGTTTACTAATCATGTCTTTTTTTTTTTTTAGCTTTATTTCGTTATCATGCTTCTAATATCATATAGATTTTAGGAATTGTTTGTATATGTTTACTAACCATGTCTTGCTTTTTGTAGCTTTATTCCGTTGTTGTGTTTCTTACCTTATATAGATTTCAGGTTTTGTTTGTATATGTTTATTAACCATGTCATGATTTTTCTTGCTTTATTTCGTTATTGTGTTGTGTTAACCATTGTTGTGTCTTATATGTTATATAGATCAATCTATAGATTTAAAGTATTTATGTCTTATGTGTTTTGTTCATGTCTTATGTGTTTTGTTTACGTCTTGTTTGTGTTTATGTATCTTTAATGTATTTCTTATCTTATATAAATTTCAGGTTGTGTTTGTATGTTTTCTAACTATTTTTGTAGAATTACAGTTCATTCCTCTTGTTCAAAGGTCACTGCAACATATTTCATTCTTCTCTCACCACTGATCATTGTTTAGACGATGGTTATGTGGAAAGCTAAGTTGTGTACCGTGCTGTCACCACATCTGTAGCCTAGGAATTGGTCAGCAATAATATTCCCGATATGGTCAGGTGTATAGAAAAAGATATAGGGCCTCATGCTTTTTCTGTTGCATTTTGTAGGTAATAGCAGTACTGTCGCAGCATTTAAATTATCATTTCACCAGCTATTTTTCTACAGACTCTCATGCCAGGGCATATGAAGACAACCGTACCAGATTTACCATCTGAATCAACAGGTAATATAGGTATTTGCAGGCTATTGAGACATGCCTACAAAAACATACACCACTGTTCTTGATTTTTTGGAACCTTATTTCTTTATTGTAACAGATATTTAAGTCATTGCAATCGTATGAAAGTCATTCTGACAGGGTTCATCCCTGTTGTAAAAGAGTCATTGCAGCTTTGTTCATCCCCCTTGTAAAAAAGTCATTGCGACGGTCCCTCTTGTAAATGAGTCATTACCACGGGGTTCGTCCCCGTTGTAACAGTCCTTGCCACGGGGTTAGCCCCCCCTTCTAACAGAGTCATTGCCACGGATTCGTCCCCCTTTGTCATTGCGACGGTCCCTCTTGTAAGTGAGTCATTACCAGGGGGTTAGTCCCCCTTCTAACAGAGTCATTGCCACGGGGTTTGTCCCTCTTGTACGGGTTGTGTTTGCATGTTTTCTAACTAATTTTGTAGAATTACAGTTCATTCCTTTTGTTCAAAAGTCACTGCAAAATATCAAAAGTCACTGCAACATATCAAAAGTCATATCAAAATATCGAAAGTCACTGCAATATATTTCATTCTTCTCTCTTCCATGTCTTGTTTATTGCAGCTTTATTTCGGTATTGTGTTTCTAATATTATATAGATTTTAGGAATTGTTTGTATATGTTTACTAACCATGTCTTGTTTTTTGTATCTTTTTTACTTTATTGTGTTTTTTTTTTTTATCTTACATAGATTTCAGGTCTTGTTTGAATATGTTTACTAACCATGTGTTTTTTTTAAGTACCGTAGCTTTTTTTCTTTATTGTGCTTATCTTATAAATTTCAGGAATTGTTTGTATATCTTTAATAAAAATGTCTTGTTTATTTTGAAACATTATTTTGTTATTGTGTTTCTAATATCATATAGATTTCAGAAATTGTTTGCATATGTTTACTGCATGTCTTGTTTTTGTAGCATTTCTTTATTTCTTATCTTATATAGGTTTTAGGAATTGTTTATATATGTTTACTAACAATGTCTCATTTTTTGTAGCTTTACTTCTTTATCATGTATCTTACCATATACAGATTTCACTTACTTTTTGAAGAGGTTTTCTAACTTTTTCTTGGTTTTTTGTAGCTTTACTTCTTTATTTTGTTTCTTATCTTATAGGGATTTCAGGTATTGTTTGTATTTGTTTTCTAATCATGTCATGCTTTCTTGTAGCTTTTTTTTTTACTTAGTTAAATTTGATCCACTTGGGATATGGATTGTTCCTAACCTTAATTCTTTTTTCTATTTTCAGGTATGATAAAAAGAAGAACTTTTTTGGAAACCAGACAAACATGGAATGTTTAATTTCTACCACAGACTAGTTTGTGAAAAGCTTGATTTTCAAAGGACCAGGGATTGAAAGTTGGATTGTTAAGATGTACAAGATCATTTATTGAATGAAAGATTAGTTTAAAAAAGTCAAGGATCTAGTAATACACCCATCTTCTGCTTTGAAAAAGTGCAGTGTTATGATTTAATTAATCCTTTATAGAAGAATCTCAAGTTTTAATAAAAACTTGTTTTTCTACTTAAAAAAAGAAAGATGTTTCCCTTTTTGCTGTCAGAGGGATTGATATGTGACCAAGGAAAGTTCTAACTGAAATAATGATCATGTTTCTCTAACAGTTTTTGAGTTATAGAGTGGACATTGAACAGTACATGAAATGAGTAAGGAAAATAACCAAAAGAGAAAAAGCTCAAAAAATAAACAAGCCAGAGTAATGGTTCTAATGCAGAATGCTTTGTCTTATGATACTTTACATATGTGTGAAGTTTTATCAAAATATCTGAAAAAGTTTTCGAGTAATATAGGAAACATTATTTGCGACGGAAAATAATGAAAGGGGAATAACTAAAAATATGCGAGTCAGAATTATGATTATGCTTTACAAATGTTTTAAGTTTTATCGGAATATCTCGTAAGGTTTTCGGATGATAAAGAGGACACAATTTGTGACAGAAAATAATCAAAGAGAAATAACTCAGAAAATTTGCAAGCCAGAGTTATGATACTTGTGTATGACACTTTGTCTGATAGAGCTTCAAAAATGTGAGAAGTTTTATCAAAATATCTGAAAAAGATTTCGAATTATAAAGCGGACACAATTTGTGAAAGAAAATAATCAAAGAGAAATAACTCAGAAAATATTTAAGCCACATATATGATTCCAGTGCATGACACGTGTGATGGTGCTTAGTACTGCTTACTACAGGCACTGTTTACAAAGTTGTTGTTGTGAGCTGTCTTTGGATTTTGGTTTTAAGAAATGTGACATGGCTTTTGATGTGGATAGTTTAATGTTTCGAGAAAAGAACAATTTCTTTTGCACTAAGTGAATCATTCAACCCAATATTAGTATGGTGGTTGATATAGAATGTTTAACTCTTCCACGCAAATGCAAGTTTCAATGACCCTGAGGATGAAGCCTTCAGAAAACATTGTGCAAAAATGGAAAAATTTTCTCCATTTCCTACATGTACTTTGATTTCTATCTTTTCAAGAAAAACTTCATGATTTGACCCTGATTTAATTTGTTATCTATATACTCTTTCAAGCTGGACAAGTCTAAAATTTTGTCAATCAGTGACAAGTTAATGTTATGTTTATCTTGTGTAGGTATGAAAAAAGGACTGGCATCAGTGCAAGAGTAATCATCAAGACTGTGTATTAGGAACAGATTATGATACTACACCTTCATGCAGGACCCTTTTGATTTTTTCTGAGAATCTGTAATACAGAAACCAATTGCAGTAAAGAGAAGAGAGTAGACCAAGATCAGAGACAGCATGTACATATACAATCTCAAAGTATAAGACTATATAGTGACTCACAACTGGATTGATTTTTAGCTCACCTGAGCACAACGTGCTCAACGGGAGCTTTTAGGATCACCCGGTGCCCGTCGTGCGTCAGTGCGTCGTCAACAATTCTTTAAACATCAACTCCTCCTAAACCGCTGGGCAGCTTTGGACCAAACTTGGCTGGAATGTTCCTTGGGAAGTCCTCTTTAAAAACTGTTCACAGAATTTGATTCCATCAAAAACTCTGGTTGCCATGGCAACCAAATGGAATTTTCTAGGGAATTCTTTAAAAATCTTCTCCTCTGAAACCGCTGGTCAGATTTTGAAATAATTTCACAGATATGTTCCTAGGGTGACCTTTTTAAATCAAAGTACTGAAAGTACTCATGGAAGTCGATTTTAGAATTCGATTGAATAAATGAAGAAATCGTTCCCCCTGGTCTGAAGGTGCGTTCAATTTGGATGTGACCAAAAGTTTCTCATCATGTGCAGAGTGAAATAGTCAACAAAACTCAATACTATTTACGGTGAAACAGTTAAACAAAAAGAAGAACAGAAACAAAGCTTCTTTTTTTTTAATTTAATTTGAAAGAAGTATCATTTTCTAGTAACATGAATCGAGTACCACAACAAAATGAATATATGTAAAGGTAGTTGGAACAAGTAAACAGTATTTTTGTGAATAAATACCTTAATCTCAAGCAGGACATGTCAATACCCTTTCGCACACAAAGACGACTTTTGACTACTCTTGGAGAGAAGCAGCTTGAAAATACTGTGGCAAAAGTAGAAAACAAGTGAATACCAAGTGTTACATTCTTATCCCAGTGCTTTGTCTCAATTCAGACCTGTCAAAAAGGCTCGCAAAAAGACTAGGAAGTTTAACCCATTACCACAATCCCTACTTTTGACGCCCCTGAGAAAGAAGCCTTCTGAAAACACCGTAGGAAAAGGAGAAAATGCTGGTAACCAGCAATTTCTCCTTTTCCCACAGTGTTTTCTACCCTTCCCAGAACCAATTTCAATTTTTCAGTCACCTTTATATTGTCGTCTGCAAATGCTTTCATTTTGAACCAGTCTAAAATGTTGTCGTGTGGTAAAGAGTTAACTTTGAACTGCATAAAAAAGAAAATGTGGCTTTTATTGCATAATATTTCAAGGGACCAAAACAAAAATCTCATATTTTTCTTATATTTTCGAAACATCAAAAACAGTAATAATAGCTTGTTAAGATCTTTCTGATATTTTTTTAGTTGTATGCCCTTGTAGTATGATGAATATTCAAAGTATATCTTAATACTTCAGCTAGAGTATATTCTCATACTGTTAAATTTGTTTAATGCAGAAAATACTTCTAAGACAAATTTAGGGACGATACAACTTGTATAAAGAGAAATAAATGACCCTTGAATCAAAACTTAACCAATAGCCAACTAGCCCGATTTTTAAAGTTGTTCGGTATATTTTTGAAAACACTGTGTCCAAAGGTAAAAATGCTTGCGACAAACATTTTCATCTCTGCTGATGCTTTGAGTTGCAAATAAATGAAAGTAAAAAAAGCTCAAAATCTTATACTTGATGATGATTTTTAAAAAGAAAACATGAGTACATGTATTTAGCCAACAACTTGCACACTATGTCAAAGGAATCTACAGATATACACTGGTACATTGCAACACAATGCTTTCCTCATATAATCCAAATAGTGTCTCTTTCCAATAATGTTTATATTTATCCTTTCAGTACCTTTTCCACCTTTTTGACCGTTTTTTGAAATTGTCTGCTGAAATCTGGGACAATTTAATTTTTGTCTGCTAGTAACTATTTATTAAACAACAAAATTTTAGACTGGTCAAAATTGAAAGCACTTGCAGAAAACAAAATAAAAACAACTCAAGAATTAAAGTTTTCTTTCAGGCAAGGTGGAAAACACTGTGGCAAAAGGAGAAATTACTGGTAACCAGCATTTTCTCCTTTTCCAACAATGTTTTCAAAAGCCTTCTATCTCAGGGTCGTGAAAATCAGGGATGATTTGGTAAAGGGTTAATTGGTTAAAGAACAGGCAAATATAGTAAGATACAGCATGTAAACATAAAGGTAGTGGCAAAAATATAATGAACATGTACCAAAAAGTAATCAAGTGAAAATATATACACAAAAACCTGACTAGCCAGACGATGTGCATGTAAAATATCAATCTATCACTCTATCTATATAAAAAAAATTTAGTCTTGAAAAGATTTGCAAACAAGAAATGAACTTTTGCTCAAAGTGTGCAGTAGCCTTTTGAAGAAAGAAAACATGGTGACCAATGGAGTAAATACCCATTACAAACACTTTCTCGTATACCCAAAATGTTTCCAAAAGCATTCTACCTCAAGTCTATAAAAAAGCAGGGTTTTTCTGATAAAAGTTTAACTTATCTTTACATTCCTTTTCTTTTGCATTAAATATCACTATTCACATATATTAGTACAAGTCAAGACCCTGAATACATTCCAAAATGGACTGTTATTTGTTATTAGCTTTGAATCTTTTTGCATCATTCTGATTATTAACCTTTCCTCTCATATAGATGCATTATATAAGAGGCTTTTAAAAACATTATGGAAAATGAGAAAATGTATCATAGTGTTTCCAAATTTCTCCAAATATTAGCACGATTTGTCTTTTTGCCCCCATCCATTTAAATTGGAAGAGTCCAAAACTGGCATCTGTCCAGGAGTGAGTACAATTGCGAAACATTTCCCTATGTAATTCTTAGTCAAGTTGACGAAAGGATCTTCTTTTGTAGAGATTAGTCCGAGTCTGCACTGATGTAGTCTAGTGCTTTATGTAGTGGCTCTTAATGATGGTGTACTTGTTTTCTGCAATGTATGCCTGCAACTCCCCTTCTACTTGGGAGGATGGCTCCTGGCAAGTCTGAAAAAAAAAAGGCCATTGAAATTTAAAAAAAAAAAATTCACTTTTGAAAATCAAACAAACAAGTTAGTATGAAATTCCCACAAAAAAATATTCTGGGCTATTTTTCACACATAATTTGTGTTAATAGCAGTTAACATTACCTAACAACAATATTTTAGGTTTGCCCAAATCAAAAGCATTTGCAGACCAAAAAATAAAAGTAACTGAAAATTTGAAATTTGTTTTGTTGAGGGTAGAAAACATTGTGAGAATGCTGGTTACCAGCATTTTCTTCTTTTCCCATATTGTTTTCTAAAAGCTTCTTTCTTAGGGTCGTCAAAAGTAGGGATTCTGTGGCAATGGGTTAACTATGTTTCCTAATAATCAGCTGCAATATGCAATGTAAGGATTTTCTGCAGTATCTCTGCACTTTTCTTGATCTATGCCCATAGAAATTAGAAGAAATGAGAATTTCTGGTGATAATGGAAATATATAATTTGAGTCACAGTTACTTTGAGAATTTTAGAGAATCACAGTGATTCTATTATTTTCAATAGTAAATGACTGAGGAAACAAGTGAGTCAAGATAGCCCTATTTCAGTCTCCTGAAAAAGAATGTTGAATTATCATCAATGCTGATACACCAATAAGAATGTCCCAACACGTTAGTAAACAAACGGCATAAGATCAATCTTTTTCCAGATCTTACGTTGGGCCATGCAAGGTCTGAATGAGATTAACTCATTACCCAAATGACAATATTTTAGGCTTGTCCAAATTGAAAGCATTTGCAGACCAAAAATAAAAGTGAATGAAAATTTGAACTTTGTTTTGTGAAGGGTAGGAAATATTGTGGGAAAAGGAGAAAATGCGACTTACCAGCATTTTCTCCTTTTCCCACAATGTTTTCAAAAGGCTTGTTTCCAAAGGTCGTCAAAAGTAGGGATTGCATGGTAATAGGTTAACTTGAGGACAGTACTGTCGAAAGTTTAATAATCCTTTTACATATTAGTGATTCTGTTAAAGATACTGAAAGCCAGTTCGTGACATTGCTTTTCTGGGCTTTGTCAAATAGAACTTCAGGAGCAACATGTAAATGTGCTTGTGCTAATGGTGAACAGACACACAATAGTCAAAATACCAACCCATCACAACTGTTCACCATGAGCACTAGGGATAACCTGGGAAGACTAGAGTGGATTTAATACCTTAATTTCAGTCTTTGTTTTGGTTGACACTGACATCTCGTCTCTGTATGTATTGACAACAACAATTGTTAGCTGTATGTATTGACCCATTAGGTTCTTTGAATTCATCTCCCTCCACTCCCTCCAGAGTGACACCTTTAAGTCATCTGTGCCATCTTGAGATCTTAAATGTCTTGACCTGGACATCTGTCCCTCTGACCTGCACAATCTTCACAATCTCTTCCTAAAACAGATACAAAGAAATAAAACCAAATGATAGCCATACAAAAATCTGAACAGTATTTTACTTAACATTCTTCTTTTATCAAAGATGCATATTGTAGATTGATGCAACATCAAGTTATTGTCCAAAGAATTGAAGAGGGCCTTGATTGTCTAAAATTACTCACCTTACTGTTGAGCAATTTTTTCTTTAACAAAAACGTTTTTCAAAAATCTTTTCAAGGGTCAATTTTACCTCTTATGCTGCTGATTTCCCAGAATAGACTATTCCAGATTTGCTTCCGAATTTCAGTCACTGTAAAATTTGCCAACAGTGCAGACTAACATCAGACTGAATGGCTATGCAGGTTGATCATTGGTCTACAATATTAGCAAATATGACAAATGTTGCAATAGGCAAGATAAGGGTTAAGGCTTCCCGTTAAGCTCAGCCCCCATTTCTTTAGCTTAACTGCTTTATCCCTCTTGAAAGCATCATGCTAACACATACAAACCAGGTTTAACCCCTTTACCAGATGACAACATTCTAGCCTTGTCCAAATTGAAAGCAGTTGCAGACAACAATTTCAATCTCATTATCTGAATCAAATGCTGCAATTGTTCTTTGACATAGTAGAAAATATTGTTTGAAAAGGAGGCTTCTTTCCTTGGGGTGTCAAAACTCATCACTCACTGAGTGGTAAAAGGTTAAAGAATGCTTCACATCTTTTGTAGATGATAAAATATTGGTTTTAATGTTCAATCAAGGATCATAATCATTTGAGACAAATCTCCCTGACTGTGGCAATTGTTAAAAGCTAAAGTAGTCCTAACAGACATATCTAAAATGGTTTGCATTCTGCATAAACTCAACAGTGCCACTGATTACCTTTAACTCTTAAGACTACCAAACAATCCCGACTTTCAACGATCCTGAGAAAGAAGCCTTTTGAAAATATTGTAGAAAAGTAGAAAGTGTGGGTAACCATCATTATCTCCTTTTCTCACAATGTTTTCTATTCTTCCCTAAACAAATTTCAATTTTTGAGCCACATTTATTATGTCATCAGCATGTGCTTTCAATTTGGACCACTCTAAAATTTTGTTGTTTGGGAAAGAGTTAACTCATTTCAAAATGACAAAATTTTAGACTTGTTCAAATCGAAAGCATTTGCAGACGACAAAATAAAGGTGACTGAAAAATTGAAACTTGTTCTTGGAAGGGTAGAAAACACTGTGGGAAAAGGAGAAAACGCTGGTTACCAGCATTTTCTCCTTTTCCTACAGTGTTTTCAACAGGCTTCTTTCTCAGGGGCGTCGAAAGTAGGGACTGTGTGGTAATGGGTTAAGCACACATACTGTACAGCCTTTTTACCTATGCAAACACAATTTTCAAAAAACCTTTTATATCAGATTTGACTCTTTACCACACAACAAAATTCAGACCGATCAAAATTGAAAGAAATTCCAAGAGACGTAGTAAATGTGGCACAAGTAATAAGATTTGTCAGTAAAGGATAAGAACACATTATGGGAAAAGAAGAAAACATTGGTTACCAGCATTTTCTCCTTTTCCCACAATGTTTTCAAAAGCTTTCTTTTGTTCGGTTTTGCATGCACATTCATTTAGTTTTTTTTTTTCAATATCAATGTTTAACCCTTTTCTCTACAGAAGCAGGTATCAATTTTGCAAGATACTTGCCAGCTAAATTGAATGAATCTACTAAATATTATGTCAATTAACTTCAAAAACTTCAATACCATGACACTTTTTGTATACTTGGGCAACCTGGTTCAAAATCAACCTTCAAGTGAAAGTACAAAAGCTGCAATACTTTTGACTGAGCCAATTTAAAGATTTAAATGCATATATATGTTAGATCCAGGTTGACAGCATTAAAGTCAAAATTAACTATATGAAAGGGGAAGAATAGATCACCATTTTATATTTTTCCAACATTTCAATATACTTTCACCTTAGGGCTGCAAAATCCTTGTGCTGAAAGGTAAGTTTAAAAGAATATAAAGGTGTAAGATTTATTACACAAATGCAAACCATGTAAACTCACGTTAGGAGAATGGGCCGAAATTGTAATGGGCCGAAATTGTAATGGGACGGAATTGTTATCGGTCGAAATTTCCAGTAACTGTAAGGACTGTTGACATTTGGGATTCGTTAAATATTCTTCTTCGACGAAGAGCCATACATTCAACTAGTTATGGCAGCAAATGAAATACAAATCATTCAGATTTATATACTAATGTAGCCTTCTGAAACGCAGGCGTAAAGCTTTCACGAACTTACAGTCAAAATGGCGACTGTAATCTTTATAAACAACCACTGACCTACTTCGTTTCTAAACAATACTTAAGGAAGGACGTAATGTCCTTCACGTTTAAAACAAAAACACATTTCAAAAAAGAAAAAAATACATTGAACTTTACCTTTGCAGCCTTGGGTTTGTTCAGATCAAATTGTGACTTGCTTGCCTTGCGTTTCACACGCCGCCGTTTCAAAGCTGTGGTGTGGATGAAAAAGTCACGTTGCTGTATGAATAAGTTAGGTTACTAGCTATTCAACACTTCAGACATTCAAGCAAATTTTTGTTGAAAATGTAAATGCCTTGAAAAATAAACGTGTAACAACCAATAATTTTTTGGTAAGAGTATTAATGATGCGTTTTTAACGAAAGCTATTTTTTATGTGAACATGGGTCCGAGCGACATATCATTCATAAAATAGTGCCCGATTGGTAATCATAACATCTCGGCCGATTTGATGGTTCTCAACACCTGAGTAATGCCGAATGGCTAGATTCGTCCGCATTCATATAGAAAAATATAGGATCTGTGTATTAACAAATATTAAGATTTGATAATTATTCACTGAAATGTCATAACAGTTCAAAGGAAATATCTGTTTAGTGCAAAAGTTTGACTTATTTCATTTTTTATCTGAAATTCAATCGTTTTATATGTTTAAATGCTTGAATTTCATAGAACTTTTTTTTCGCTGTTTGAATATTGGTGTTGTTGGGTGATTTCCAAAATGCCTGAGCGTTGACATAGGAAGACCGATTACTGAAGTAATCGACTTCCAAAAATTGTTCGTAAAATTTTGATCCATCAAAAAATGTGGCTCTAGTGAATGGGGACTTCTTGCACCATATAGAAATGAAGGAATTCTTAAAAAATCTTCTCTGAAACCACTGGTCAGATTTTTAAATAATTTCACAGGATTGTTCCATGGGTGACCCTTTTCAAAAAGTGTTCGTAATATTTTGATCCGTCAGAAAATGTGGCTCTGGTGAATGGGGGCTACTTGCACTATATGGAAATGAAGAAATTCTTAAAAATTCTTCTTCTCTGAAACGGCTGGTCAGAATTTGAAATAATTTCACAGGGATGCTCCTTGAATGACCCTTTCCAAAAGTTGTTCGTGAAATTTTGATCTGTCAAGAAACACAGCTCTGGTGAATGGGGGCTACTTGCACTATATGGAAATGAAGAAATTCTTAAAAATTCTTCTTCTCTAAAACTTCTTGTTAGATTTTGAAATAATTTCACAGAAATGTTCCTTGGATGATCCTTTTTAAAAATTGTGTGTGAAA
Source organism: Tridacna crocea (assembly GCA_943736015.1). Taxonomy (NCBI): domain Eukaryota; kingdom Metazoa; phylum Mollusca; class Bivalvia; order Cardiida; family Cardiidae; genus Tridacna; species Tridacna crocea. The sequence goes on along the minus strand of OX031057.1, from coordinate 27,498,886 downwards.
TTTTGATCCATCAAGAAACTTGGCTCTGGTGAATGAGGGCTTCTTGCACTATATGGCCATGAAATTCTTCTTCTCTGAAACGGCTGATCAGAATTTGAAATAATCTCACCGAAATGTTCCTTTGGTAACCCTTTTCAAAAATTGTTCGCAAAATGCTGATTTGTCTAGAAACATAGCTCTGGTGAATGGGGGCTACTTGCACTATTTGGCCATGAAGAAATTCTTTTTCTTTGAAACGGCTGAGCTCACAAATGTTTCTTAGATAACCCTTTTCAGAAATTGCTCTAGAAATTTTGATCCATCAAGAATCATGGCTCTGATGACTGTGGGCTATTTACACTATACGACATGAAGAAATTCTTAAAAATTCTTCTTCTCTGAAATGCCTGATTACATTTTGAAAGAAATGGCTTTGGTTCTCTCAGAGATTCAGGTGAGCGATCCAGGGCCATCTTGGCCCTCTTATTTTAGCCCTTTCTTCCCCCTTCTTTGCCTTCTCATCTTCTCTTAATTTCTTCTTTTCTTCCCTCTCTTGTTTTCTCTTTGCTATCCCCTCTTTCTTTCTTTTCTCTTCTGCCACTTTTTCTCTCAGTCTGTTTAAGTACTCTTCACTCGTAATAATTCTTGCCTCGGTGACCAGTTTCCGTCGGACTGTTTGTGGCTTGCATGGGACTGGGGTAAAAATTCGAGACAAAGCCTGTGGAATAAGTCCCTCAGTCACAAGTGGGTTTTCACCAAGGAAAGTACCACATGTCCTGCATATACTGCTATTCCTGTGACTGTCTTCCGAGAGAGAAGAACGTGCTTCGTCTTTGGGTCCCTTTCCTTGTCTTTTTTCTGTCACTGTGTGTGTCGTTGTCAACTGGGACTTGTCTATAACGTCGGGATTAAAAGGTGAAATACCAGCTTTTCTGGAGGAATCTTTCACTCTGGCTGGAGAGCAGAATTCATCGATAGCATGGAAAATAATTGCGGGGAATCTTGCCTCGTTGATGGTCTGATACTTATTTACATGTCCTAACTGGACGACAGTAGAGCTGAACTTGGCTATAAAAGGCCCATTTATACTAACGTCCAGAGGTTGCAGAAGATGGGTCGTTTGTGGAGGAAGTCCAAGTAACTCAATGTTGTTTTCTTTCGCACATTCAATGACATTTAGAGTATTGTGGGAGTCATGGTTGTCGAGAATAAGGAGGACTGGTCTAGCGGAGCCACAATGTGGAATAAAAACCTGCTTGAACCATGCTAAGAAAAGCACGCTATCCATGTATCCGCTCTCTGAATGACCAAACAGCCAATCACCTGGAACACCATCTTTGTAATCGATATGTGGCAGGCTTTTCTCAAAGATGATAAATGTTGGAAGAATTCTGCCGTCTGCACAGATACATAAATGTGCCGTAACATGACCTGAAGACATCAGGGCCTGCTGATAACTGTGATTCCCCTTCACAGCAATAACCTTTTGCCTCGACTTTTCCTTTCCGCTCCAGCCAGTTTCGTCGCAATTGAATATTTGGTGCGGCTTTAAACCCAAACTGTCAATGGTTTCACCAAGGAGATCAAAGTACTGTTTCATGACCGTGGGGTTTGACATTCTGTTTCTACTTCTGTCTTGTAATTCCGGCTCCCTTTCCGTTAACTCTTCGTGTTTCTTAAGGAAACTCCTAAAGCACTTGTCACTCGGACCTTTGTCTAAGTTAAACTATGTTTCCCTCCCACTTCGTTTTAGCAGTGAAATAATGAATTGACGAAAAATAGCCCATGTCATCGGGAACCCACGATTAGCCAGGTATTTTGCATAATTTACTAGAGCCGTTTCCTCTTCAGTTGTTATTTCTGAATCAGGACCGGGTTTAAACTTCAGAGATTTCTTAACATGGTCATCGATTGTTTTTCGGGGTACTCCAAATTCTTTGGGTGCCTGACTGAAAGACAGCTTTGATTGTTTTACAGAGTTAACTCATTACCAAACGACAATATTTTAGGGTTGTGCAAATCGAAAGCATTTGCAGACGACAAAATAAAAGGGACTAAAAATTTGAAATTCGTTTTGTGAAGGGTAGAAAACATTGTGGGAAAAGGAGAAAATGCTGGTTACCAGCATTTTCTCCTTTTCCCACAATGTTTTCTAAAGGCTTCTTTCTCAGGGGCGTCAAAAGTAGGGATTGTGTGGTAATGGGTTAATTGCCTCTTGTAACTGTTCAGTGGTATACTGTCGGCTATCTTTACTATATCGCTTAGACATGTCTGAAGAATGTAAAAAAAAAAAAATGTGTTTGGACCCAAGGCTTCATTTTCATCATTACATACGTTACATTTAGTACCCCCATTCCACTGTGCGGCGATTCGGCTATGTTTCGAAATTTCGGTCGAAATAGCGTGAATCGAACGCGTAACAGCAACAGCACAGTGGAAGTGCATGATTGTAGTACACGCATGTCGGAAGTTTCATGATCAGAACTTTGACCCATTTCCAAACGACAAAACTGTAGACTTGTCCTAATTGAAAGCATTTGCACACGACAAAATAAACGTAATACAAGAATTGAATTTTGTTTCCAGCAGGCTAGAAAACATTGTGGGAAAGGGAGAAAATGCGAGTAACCAGCATTTTTTCCTTTTCCCACAATATTTACAAAAGGCTTCTATCTCAGGAAAGTTAAAATCAGGGTTTGTCTGATAAAGGGTTAAACCTAAATTCCGCTGAAGAGAGATTCGTCCCGAAATTTTAGTAAAAACTCCTCCACGCGTAGTGCTCACGAACGGCAAAAGTGTAGTAGAAACGCTTTGATCGATGTAAAAGTGTAAAGAGCGCTTCGTGATAGCCACTTCAACGACTTTTTTTTTCTTTTTTATAGAAACGTTCAAAAAACACAATGTACAGAAGTGTTCCTCCTGCGCATAAGTCGTAGTAAGATCGCAGCTGCAAGGTACTTAGCCTGAAATTCCGTAAATTTGGAAGCATAGAAGAAGCCTCTTTGAAGCACCGTAGTTCTAAGCGCAACAACGGCGTGACAGGACCGTGACCAGCGCAGCGAGATCATGAAACGTTCTATAAACGCCCAGGTAATGTTATAGCTCCAGAATGTTGCAGAAAGCCTGCGCTTCCTCGTCAACATTTGGAAGGTTTCTGAGAAGTGCCATGACCGCCTTTAAAAGCGCAGTAGAATCGCCGCCCGGTGAAAGAGGGTATTAAAGTTGGTTTTAAACTTCATGCATACTTCCGAGATGACAAAATTTTGGTCTCGCCCAAATTCAAAACATATGCAGACCCTTTCCTTTAATAATTAGCGCATACGGGGAAAAAGTTGAAGTCCAGGAATCTGTGCTTTGATTAATTTAAACTAGTAATCTGATAATTCCCCCCCCCCCTCCCCCCCAAAAAAAAATCGTTCCAGTATCTGTTAAAAGACAGAGACAGTCTACAATCAAGAAACTGGGACATTATACATTTTGAATTTACAGCGAAAGTCCTGACTTTGACATAATTAACATTTTTAAAAATCTTCATAGTTGCATTTTTCTCATAATACTGTTTGAACTACGGTATAAGTTGACTATCGTAATAACAAAGTTTAATTCCAATTTCAAACCTTCCATTCCCTCTGGGAAAAAAAAGATATTAGAGGTTCATTTTCAGGAAGCGAATACGTGCTATACTTGTTTTCATTGCAAAGCTAGTAAAGGGTTAGCTGGGTGTTCGTTTGATCTCGGTATTTTACCAGCAAAGTGGGTGATCTATATGAAAAGATGTGATGGTCTTTTTAGGCACCGACTAACACATAAGTGTCACAATTAAGTGTTTATCCCGTTTAGTCTTAGGTTGATCACTTGAAAAGGTTTGGAATTGTTAAAATCTGTTACGGAGGGTCAATCTCGAGGAAAAATCTCTCCGTATCGGATAGTGAAGATCTAGGATCAGACTGCACGTTCTTCGTAATCTGATCTGAATCTATATTGTCTGCAAAAGGTCATCGAATCACGATTGGCAGCCTAAGGGTTAATGCAGTCTGCATACAAAATTTTCTATCAACAGACCCGGCAGGAGACAACGCTTATGATACCGCTTTACTGTCTGAAGTCTACCGAAAAATTGATAAAACAAGTTCTTTTTTGTGTGTGTCTTCAAAAAAGATAATTGATAAAACTACCGACACGGCCGTTTTAGGTTTTTTGTCTTTTTTATCGTGTTTAGGGTGTATTCCATGACCCTTTCACTATTCATGTATATACCAGATTGGGAAAGATTGTCCGGTGGAAAGGGAAGTAACTCGTGGTGACACATCAGTAACGGTAATTGGCAGATGGTCTATTGTGTCACAGTGAAAAAGAACTAATAGTGGACTAAAAGCTCATTAAACGTAAAACAAAATCCAATACTCTCACCAGACTGAAGGAGAGAGCTGAGCCGAAATCCAACGGCTGAAGGAACAACAACAACAATGGCTATTTATGTTTATCCAGCTGTTAGAATATTGAAAATATTGTAGACATAACGTACGACAAAATGTTACATTGGTGTAAATTATATTTTGAATGGATTTTAAGAAGACAAATAGATTACATTTTAAATCACAAAACAAACAACTGTGAACTAGAAAACGTTGATTAAAAAAAAAAATAAAACTGACATACAGTATCTGCTGTGATCATAACATTTTCTGAACGTCTTTATCATGTCAATACAGTGTACGTATACATGTCATGCTCTGGCAAATTTTTTGTGTGATAAAGGATTAGACCTAGGGTTATGTTTATTGAAAGTGACTATTTACCCGACCGTCGTGTACGCACTGAAGAAAATTCATATTGCGAGGACGACTGTCGTGTACTCAATGAAGGAAAACTTCTTGGGTGCCCGACTGTCGTGTACTCAATGAAGGAAAACACGTTGGGTGCCCGACGGTCGTGCCCGGAGTGATGAAATTTCGCCTTGGGGTCACGATTACGTGCCCGCTATTTCCAATTTCTTCATTCCGTACACGATGCGGTCGTGTACGCACTGAAGAAACGGGAATCTTACGTACACGTGTTAATGGGTAGGATCAAAACGCAGACTGGTATGTGAACCGGCACGACATAAACCGTCTCAGTGGAGCAATAGTCATCTATACAGGGAGTCATGCCCGAAGGGTCGTATTATGTTATACACCCGGTCGTCCGTCCGTCAGCAATTATTTGTGTGCGCAACTCCTCCTACAATTTCCATCGGAATTAGATCTACTTCAAACCTGCCACAATGAATCCCCATGATGTCTCAAAATTTGGATCGCTGTTTGTATTCTGAAATTATCTACCCTTGACTTCTGAAATAGCCAACTTTTTACTTGAATTTCTGTTCAGGCCATAACTTCCAAGCTATCAAAATCAAAGGACTGATAGTCCTGAGAGTGGCGTGGTGGGTGATGTGTTAGGAATTTTCACCATTACTAAGCTTTCAAAGGTAATCTATTAATAGTTAATAGTTTTTTTCAGTTAGTAAGTTATGGCCTGGGCATTCAAACATAAAATTAACAAAGGGCAATAACTCAAAAAAGAGTAGTAGATTTATGGTTCATATGCACCGCACTTTTCCATATTTTTTTCTATCAGTGTATATAGTTTTTTTTGATACTGCTTGGAAGTTACGGCTTGAACAAAAATTCAAAGTGAAAAGTTGGCTATTTCAGAAATCAAGTGCAGGTAATTTTAGAACGCAAACAGCGACCCAAATTTTGAGGGTCACATGCACAATTAGACATCATAAAGATTCATTGCGGTGAATGAGTCATTTCGACTAACGGTCATTTCTACACCCGGTAATTTTGACACTTTTAGGTCGCTTCGACCGCCGGTGAATTTTTTTTTTTTGCAAAATTTGGTCGTTTCGACAACAGATCAGTGCTTTCCTAGACAGTTAAATTCTGTGTTTATCAACGTTCTACTTTCTGTATCCATGTTTGCTGCACCAGTGCACCTGTCCATGCCTTTCTAGTCATCCTTTTACCAGCACTCCGCCAAGCGTAGCTGGCATCCTTTTTATATGCCCGAAAGCTCGTGTTACCTTATACTGTACACCCGGTCGTCCGTACGTCCATTTGCAATTTCTTATGTGCGCAACTCCTCCTACAGTTTCCATCGGAATTAGATCTATTTGAAATTTGTCATAAAGGTATCCAGTCGTTTCGGCACCCGGTCATTTCTACACCCAGTCAGTTCGACACTTTTTCATGTAAATGAAGGTCGGACTGCACAAACGTGAGGTCTGATATTGGATCCACTTTTACCGATAGAGAAATATCTTTTCCCCCAAAATACCTTTGAAATATCAAACGTTAGGATTTTACCTTTGGCTTTGAATTTGCATATCAATTATTTAGCGGGATACGGGGTACACTCGATAAGTACAATTAATGGTAAGCCAAGCTTTTCCACTGAAACTATGAAGGCGGTTGATTGTCTAAGAGTACACAACAAAGGACAAGAATTTTGACACGATCACAACATTTGACGACGTGTGCGTGTACTTCTTGAAATCATTTGCAGGCAACAAATTCAATGTGACTCAATGTGATGGAATTTTTCGTTGATCTGGTTAAAAACATTGTGTGAAAAGGATAAAATGTGTGTGTTTTTTTTTACAATATGTCCAAAAGGCTTGTAACTGAAGGTCATTACAACTTGGGATTGTGTGGTAAAGGGTAAGGGAGATTATTTGTGCAGTAGATGAAAGATCGGACGGTAAGGTTCGTGTAGTCAGATATTGATTTCTGTAGTTTATTTCAGTGGAGGGAAAAAATAAAAATTTCTACAAAGTAATTTTTTATCGACCTGTGTCACATGTTGGATGCTGCCATCTCATACATGTATCGCACGAAACCGTCTGTTTTTTCTCCTCCCGACCACACCCCTACTTCCTTTAAAAACTCCAAATTATTCATTAAACTCCAAAAACACACACACAAAACAAATATTAACATATTCTTGTCACTGCAAATTTTAGTAGTCTATATAGTTATTTCCAACAGCACATACAGTATACGAGGGTTGTTTTTTTATATTCGTAGACTTTTTCTCCTGTATTTTTATTTCTCACTTAATCCAATATTAAATGTGAAAAAATTAAACAGTCATGTCTTCTTGTTTTAACAATGGTCCATTTTTAATGATTTTTATCAAAACGTGCATAAAAATGGTCTCCCATGTTGCGCTACCCGGGGCGCGCCATATTTTGAAATATCGCGAAGTTTGCAAAACCAGCTTACATTTATCGTAATACAGATCAGAATTGGCGCGAAATCACACAACGTCGTTGTGATGTAATAATGTCATCTCCGTTAAAATTTTAGAACGTTATTTTGAAAACTTTCCAAGTTACATAGAAACTAGCACTGTGCATCGCGTTTCGTTTTAAGGAAAAATGGCGTAGACTGACGACGTCGGAACCAGGGCGGTGATAAAATTTTGTGTCGGACTCGGGAAAACGCCAACAGAAACATTCAATTTAATGAGAAGCTTAAGTACAAGGTCAAAATGCAGTCGTGCCCTAGTGTTCAAGTCATAGGCACTCGGTTTACTAGTATTTTACTTTTGTATGTTACCTCTTCTATTTCGGCAGATCTTAAATACTAGAAGGTTTCGCAGCGGCCATGTTTTTAAGCAACGGAAGTACTTGACCAGGTTTCGATTTACGCTGGCTCCCAAATCGTCATTAACATGCTGGCAAATACTGGTACCAGGATAGGGTAAACAAGACGTTCTATTTCAAGAATAGAAAAAATATTTCACTTCCGTTGCTTTAAAACATGGCCGCTGCAAAACGTTCTAGTATTTAAGATATGCAGGAATAGAAGATCGAGGTAAGGTACAAAAGTAAAAGATAAGGAAACCGAGTGGTTCCAGTGGCACGGCCGGTTTAGAGAAGGACGGGTGTCAGTTGGGGACGATGAAAGGTGCGGACAAAGACCATCTGTAGGGCCGACAAACGGAGTAAAGTGAAACCCATGCTTGATAGAGACAGACGCTTAACGGTAAGAGCTATTTCCGAGGATTTAGATATTTCCGCTTCCACAGTGTAAAAAATACTAACAGATGATTTGAACATGATCTGTTGAAAAAGAATAAAACGTGCCGTGCAGGTGAGTCAAAGTTAGTAGTGACACGGTTTCTGTTGATGCCGTTTTGATGTCGCGTTGACGTCGTTTTATGCCGTGACGTGCCCTGGGTGACGTAAGATGGCATGCTTGTTATTTGGAAACTATTAGCTCTAAAATTTTGTTGAAAAGATCATATGAATGAAAAAAGAATACAGTTTCTAGTGATGTTAATTTCATTTATCTATCAATGGGTGAAAAGTGTAAAAGTAAAAGGTGTGAACAAAACAAAGCCATACATTAGGTGTAAAGTACGTCACAGAACATAAATACACTATAATTGCTTTGTTACCGAAACATCCAATCGATTTACTCTATAAGTCTATGTTACCGAACTCGTCTGTTACCGACACATCTGTCACCCGAAACGACCATTTGTTGCAAAAAAAAATGTGGGTCGAACTGACCAAAATATGGGTCGATACGACCAAAAAGTTTCGAACTGACTGGGTGTAGAAATGACTGGGTGCCGAAACGACTGGATACCATTGTGGCAAATTTCAAATAGATCTAATTCCGATGGAAACTGTAGGAGTTGCGCACAGAAGAAATTCCAAACGGACGGACGGACGGACGACCGGGTGTACAGTATAAGGTAATACGAGCCTTCGGACGTATAAAAAGGATGCCAGCTACGCTTGTGCATTTGTTCTGTAACACGCTGTATAAATGACTATTGCCGTGTGCTCCAATGAGACCGTTGTCTGCGCATGTCATATTCTTCGAAGATTCGACTGTCTTATATGACGCATCACTGCTAGCCCCGAAAGCGGGCTGACTGTAATATTACGCTCTATAAAGTAGCAATGTTGAAAATAGCTTTTACGTTTCAATACGTTTGAGGAGAAATGAGACCTGCTTTAGCAACAGATTTCTCTAAACTGGTGATCATAGTTGAGTGAATTGCACGAGGTAGCGTTTTATTGGGTAAACCTTTTTTTGTTTTAAATTCAAAGTAACGGTTGTCGCGTAGGAAAGTGGTTCGGTTCTGTACCCAGGATGCCCATATCAGATAGATGAGTATTTATAGAATGCCATCTAGCGGGAGATAATGCCAATGAGGCTGTCTACGCCGTGCCGATTCACGTTAGAGTCTGTGTTTTGGCCCAACCCATTTACACGTGTACGTAAGATCCCATTTCTTCAGTGCGTACACGACCGCATCGTGTACGGAATGAAGAAATTAGAAATAGCGGGCACGTAATCGTGCCCCCAAGACGAAATTTCATCAGTCTGGGCACGACCGTCGGGCACCCAACGAGTTTTCCTTCATTGAGTACACGACAGTCGGCCTCGCAGTATGAATTTTCTTCAGTGTGTACACGACTGTCGGGTAAATATCATCGGCCTATGTTATTTACTCCTTTCATTTCCCAATTCACCTGTTATTACCATATTGAAAATACAGAAAATCTTGAATATTTAACATGGACTCGAATTTATGTTTAAAAATGATCGATCTAGATACAGATCTAATGAATATAAAAGATTAATTTGCTTTTTTCACTCGTTAGCAAATTAAAGTGAACAAAAGAACGAAACATCCAGGCTTCTTAACGGTTATCTATTCTTGGTCTTATTGAATGATTTTAACTATTTCTAAACAAAAGCTCGGCATTTCCAACTGTATTTCATATCGAAGTTCGTAAACTGAATGAGTTCAGGGCTAGAAATTGAACTAGATATTTTCGTGTAAATACGTGGAATGCATATTGTGAACCTGACTGTACAAAATTCAAATTCCTTTGAGTGCGCATGTCTGTTCAACGGAAGTCGCCATGTAAGTTGTTTACAAATGACACTGGATTTATTTACGTTGGGAGAAAGGTAAATTACCATCGATTTTATTGGTATTTTGTAGCACAGTTTGTGTGGTGTTAAAGATTAATCATTTATCTATCGATCCATGCCCATTTTATTAGCTGTCATTGGAAATTTTGTCGCATAGAGCCGTTCGAAAAGATGCAGGTAAAATCGTATTTTTTCCAGATACCCTAAATGAATGGCTGGCCTGAAGGTGTCTGCAAAGACCAGTCAAAAAATTAGCATCGGAGCAGACACCTTCAGACTGAAGGTAAGTAACGAATTCAATGGGCCTAGTAAGAGAGAAAGAAAAAAATGTTCACTTTATCTGATTTGAGCAAAAGGTGTTTTCTGCCATAGAATGTGCCATAAGTCAATTTTTCATCTTTTCGCAGGCGTGTAACTGGCACCTATGAGACGGTAGAAAACGTAACTGGGTTTCTTGTCACGGTATAAAGAGATTGAAAAGAAAAAAAAAATAGTTCCCTTTGTTTGATTTATGCAATAGGTAGCAGTTAGCTTGGATTCTGTCTGTCTCGTAACCTGATGCAAAACACTTTTTTGTCATGCAGCTAAGTACAAATAGATCTACTTTTGAAAATACCTCCGCAAAACGAGAAAAAAATCTTTGTTTTCGGGTGTATTTGCAGACAGTTGTGATTAGCAGCATTTCTACTTTTCTAACAAGCTTGTATACCACTTAATTAATAAGGGTGAAAACCCCTAACACATTACCCACCAGGCAATTCTCAGGACTATCAGTCCTTTGATTTAGATTTCGTACCAGAAATAAATAAAAGCCGTTGTCAGCGCAAATTCTCCGAAGATTCGACCCGTCTGCTATGACGCTTCACTCTCCCCTATTGTAGTAATATGCGCTTTAAAGTAGAAATGCAGAAAATGGCTTTTATCAATATGTTTGAAGAATAATCAGATCTGTTTTAGTTCCAGATTTCTTTAAACTGCTGATCATAGCTGAATGAATCGCACCAGGTAGCGTTTTATTTAGCAAATGTTTATTTGAAACTCAAAGTAAAGGTTGTTGCATAGAAAAGAATAATATGGTTCTGTACCCATGGAGTATGCCCAAATTAGATGTGCATTTGTAGAATGCCATCTTGCGGGCGATATATAGGATCTGGCATTAGTTGGTTTTTGGGATAAAAATTTATTAAACGGGTATACAAAAAAGTAATTAAATGAGCCTTTGGCGAGCTTAAACACATTTTTTTTTGTGGACGAGTTTAACCCTTTACCTCTTGAGGTATTTCTGTGGTATCTCTAATTGATCTTAAATAACAGCAAGGATGAAGCTGTTTCTTATGTGTATATGACACCTTTTGATAGCATAGAAAACATTGTGGCAAAAGGTGAAATTGCTCGTCACGAGCAATTTCACCTTTTGCCATAATGTTTTCTAAAGGCTCCCACAAGCAATGTATCTATGGAGTAAAGGGTTACTAAATTTTCACCTCAAAAACCAACGAGGGTCACATTCTTTTTATCACATTACAGAGTGTTGACCAAATACAGCGCTATTTTCTTATCTCACACATGTAGGGCCTATGGTCACTAGGTCAAATTTATGTAATACCTTTTGGGCACTCTAGAGACCACATTTATTGCTCAATAAAATTGAAAACTGTTCAGAATGTGTGTCATGATAAATTTTTTGACGAGTTCTAAATTGGGTCACGTCAGGCTATAAATTAGGTCACTAGGTCAACTTACAGAAATTCCTCGTGAACGCACATGGAGTAAATTTCACGAATTGACTCAGGTGAGCGATCTAGGGCCATCATGGCCCTGTTTTTTAGATGATTTTTACATGCAAAAGTAGAGGCTTGGCAAAAATATTGAATATTGTATTGGTAAGGGATACCCCAGGATGGTGAGGGTGGTGCACTGACTGTGGCAGCAATATAACTGAAATAGAGCAACGCATGCAGGTGCAAACAATCCGCTGCAGTGGCTTTTAGAAAGTAATTGATGTTCAGTGAAATTCTGAGTTGAAACAGGGTCATGAATATGTCCCAAAATTTTTTGATTACTTGCAGCACTGGTTCCTTTTGAGCGTGAAAACTATAGCAAGGTTTATACTCACCAATCATTCTTAAGAACATTCTTGGTCTTATTATTAAGAATTTCACCAGTGTGAAAGTAACAGAACTTCTGATCATGTTCTTGTTGCCTAGGCTAATGTGCATGCCTCTCAACCACATAGAAATATGACGTCATTTACCTTACATTTCTTGTGCTTGATGTAATATTGTAATTGATTGCTATGCAGGAGGGGTACGCCACAGGGAATAACGGAAAAGGACTGTACTGGATTTTGATAAAGCTCCTCCCTAAAAGGGTTAAAGGTATGAAATAAATAGGATTTTTTTTTTAGCGGTGAAAGATTGAAAATTATTTCATCTCTTGAATATCATCAGTAATATTTTCGCGTGTGGCTGTGCCACTCGTGAAAATATTACCAATGGTGTCCACTCGATGAAATAAATTTCTATCTTTCACAAAAAAAAAAACAAATATCCTCAATATATCAAAGTTTTTGCATGATGACAAGGACACAGACACAAAGTAATTTTTGGGGGAAAATATCTTCTGATAGGACAGGGTAGATTCAAGATCAGCCTGCACATTCTAGGCAGTCTGATCTTGATCTTTACTGTCCGTAAAAGCAACTTGAGCCGTGCTTGGTAAGCTAGGTTAAATTGTTCACCTGAGTATATAAGTACATTTGTGTGTATATAGAACTTCCAGAATAATATTTGGAATTCTCTTTATACCCATACTTATATATTCAGTTCAAAACTGGGTCACCTGGGGTCACAAACTAGGTCTGCAGGCCAGCATAAAAGTCAAGTTAACTCTTTTCACACAATCCCGACTTTGAATGACCCCGAGATTGAAGCCTTTTGAAAACATTGTGGGAAAAGGGGAAAATGCTGGTAACCATCATTTTCTGCTTTTCCCACAATGTTTTCTACCCTTCCCAAATCAAATTTCAATTTTTCAGTCACATTTATTTTGTCGTCTGCAAATGCTTTCGATTTGGACCAGGCTATCAATTTGTCGTTTGGTAAAGAGTTAAATGAAGTGGACTATACACACCATACAATTTTTTTTTTGAATGGTGTTTTACGCCGCTTTCAACAGTATTTCAGTCATATCACGGCACAGTTCACATATTCATGTTTCCTGGGTTTCACCAGTACTAGGCTAGGCTCTGAAGTGTCTTGCCCAAGGACACTCCTGTGAAAAGAACCCAGTGGAGCCAGCGAGGCTCGAACCTGGGACCTCCAGGTTACGAATCCTACAATTTACCACTGAGCCACACAGGACCCTCACACCATACAAATACTAGTAAACAAAATAACAAAATAAACACTGGTAGATGGTTCGTTATCTTTATCTATTTCATTTTTCATTAATCTTAATTCATACACTGAGATTAAAAAAATATAAATATATCATACACAAGACTACAATAAATAAATTACCGATTATTTACAAAAAAAAAAATTACATAATAACCACCATGGGAAAGAAAGTTTAGTGCGTCTTTATAATAGTTTACATTTGAGCGATATTTGTGTATGCTCTCAATTTGGACCAGTCTAAATTTTTGTTGTTTGGTGAAGGTTTAACCCATTACCAAACGACAATTTTTTAGGTTTGTCCAAATCGAAAGCATTTGCAGACGACAAAATAAAAGTGACAAAAAATTTGAAATTTGTTTTGTAAAAGATGGAAAACATTGTGGGAAAAAGAGAAAATGCTGGTTACCAGCATTTTCTCCTTTTCCCACAATGTTTTCTAAAGGCTTCTTTCTCACGGGCGTCAAAAGTAGGGATTGTGTGGTAATGGGTTAACACTTTCCAAAACAATCTCTGGTTTTTATGATGCTGGAAAATAAGGCTTTTGAAAACACTATTGGAAAAGGAGAAAATGCTGGTAACCAGCATTTTCTCCTTTTCCAACAGTGTTTTCTACCCTTTCACAGACAAAAATGGTCATTCGCATTTTATTTGTTGTCTGTAAACACTTTCAATATGGTCTAGACCAAAATTTTGTCATTTCGGAAAGGGTTAATACAGGTTGCTTGCTAAATAGAGATGGCCACTGTGACAGGTTTTCATTGTGATGCAATAAATGGTACAAATCGTGACATTATAAGGGGGTCTATAAAAGCCTTTTTTTTGGTCTCACAACCCTGTGGATTATGAGGTAAGATGGTCCGTTGAGATGCAGAAAATTACCGAGAGCAGAAACATTTGCCCTGTGTCAGCCTGTACAGACTTCGTAAAGCTGACACAGGTTGATAATTTTTGCAGCTGCACGAAACACCCCTTTTTTCCAGGGCATGACTCAGATCTCACTATAGTGAGTGAGGAAAAATTTTGATTTCAAACAAAAAATATCTTCAAATGACAATTTGATCATGAATGAAATTGTGAGATCTATCTCTGAAATGTTGCAAAACATTGCAGAAAAAAGAGAAAATGCTGAGAACCGCTATTTTCTCCTTTCTCCACTGTGCTTTCAAGAACACTCCTCTCCTGGTTAACCCTTTACAAGACGAAAACAATTTAGCCTTGTCCAAATTGAAAGCATTTGCAGACCACAATTTCAATGTGGCTCAAATGGTGCAATTTTTTCTTGATAGGATAGAAAACATTGTGGAGAAAGGAGAAAATGCTGGTTACCAGCATTTTCTCCTTTTTCCACAATGTTTTCAAAAGGCTTCTTTCCAATGGTCGTCAAAAGTCGTTATTGTGTGGGAAAGGGTTAACTAATCAGGTTTGTTTGGTTAACCCTACACCAGAGGACAAAATACAAGCCTTGTCCAAATTGAAAGAATCTGTAAACCACAATTTAATTGTGGCTCAAATGGTGCAATGTTTCTTTGACAGGGTACCAAACATTGTGGGAAATGGAGAAAATGCTGGTTACCAGCATTTTCTCCCTTCCCTCATTGTTTTCGAAAGCCTACTTTTCCAGAGGTATTAAATGTTGGTAAAGCATTAATGGTTAAATTCAAATGGCAGTGTCTTGTACAGCTTGTTTTTGATCTCCACTCCCAAAAGATGTCTCTAAATTTTCTCTCAACAAACTACAAGATTTTAACCCTTTCCCAAACGACAAATTTTGGACTCTTCCAAACTGAAAGAGTTTGCAGACAACAATTTTAGATTTTGAGAAAGTGGCAGAAAGTTCTCAAAAAGGCTAGAAAACACTGTAGGAAAAGGACTAATTGCTCGTTACAAGACTTTTACTGGAGACACGTAAAAACCAGAGCTTGTTTGGGAAAGGGTTAACTGTTTACCAAAAGATAAAAATCTTAGAATTGTCCATATTGAAAGCAACTGCAGACGACATTTTAACCCTTTATCACTTGCAAAAATCTTAACCTTGTCAAAATTAAAAGCATTTGCAGATGACAATGAGACTCAGATGGTGCAATCTTGCTTTGTTAGGGTAGAAAATATTGTGGGAAAAGGAAAATGCTGGTTACCAGCATTTTCTCCTTTTCCTACAATGTTTTCAGAAGGCCTCTTCTAATGGGTAGCAAAAACCCCTGATCGTTTGGTAACGGGTTAAATGTAGCTGAAAGTATGGTAATGGTATGCGAGCAGAAGTGTTGAAACCTTGTGGGTAAAAGAAAATGGTGGAAACCAGCATTTTCTTCCTTTCCAATACGGTTTTCAAAAGACTATTTCCTCAAGGTGGTAATGCCCCAGATTGTGTCATAAAAGAGTTAACGCATTACAAAATATATTTACACAACTATTTATAAGGACGGAATATTTCAAGTGTATCACAAGAATTGCTTTTTCTCAAATTGGAATAACAAATGAGAGAAATTGGCAACCAACATACTAGTAATACTGCCCAGCTGTCTCCACTATTCTAGACCTCTATTAATATGTTAACATAAATCACGCTTTACTCTTTACAAGACAACAAAATTTTTGCCACGTCCAAATTGAAAGCATTTGCAGACGACAAAATATATGGGACTCAAAAATTGAAATTTTATCTCGGAGGGTAGCAAACATTGTGGGACCAACATTTTCTCCTTTACCCACAATGTTTTCTAAACGATACTCCAAATAATCTTCCAAATAATCCCATTTATAAACGACCCTACAGAAAGCTTTAAAAAACCTTTGTGGGAATGAAGAAATATGTTGATAACCAGCATTTTTTCCTCTTTCCCCCACAATGTTTTCTACCTTTTCAAAAACACAAATTGCATCATCAGAACCACATTTAACCCATTAACACACAATCCCTAATTTCTATGACACTGACAACGAAGCCTTTAGAAAACATTGTGGGAAAAGGAGAAAATTCTGGTGACCAGCATTTTCTCCTTTACCCACAATGCTTTCTACCCATCATAAAACAAATTTCAAATTTCCAGTCATTTTTATTTTGTTGTCTGCAAAATAACAAAATATTTTGTTTGGATTTAAACAAGCTTAAAATATTGTCGTTTGGTAATGAGTTAACTTGTCGTCTGCAAGAGCTTTTAATTTGGGCAAGTCCACAATTTTGTTGCTGTGTAAAGAATTAAAACAATAACTATCTACAATCAAATCACACACTGTTACACCTGACAACCTTTTTATTCTAAATGCACCAGGGTTATGAATAAATGCTAGAAAACACTCCATGGAAAGAGTGGCCTTTTGGCAAAGTCGGTCAAATGCATCTCTGCAATGGGCTATAACAAGAAAGATGTCAGATACAGATCTATTTAGTACAAAACCAGACTTACCATGATAATGAGCTAGAGCTGGCTACTGACATGTAGAAAAATGAATAATAACAGAAAGTTTGAACTAGGATCAACCTGTGTTGACTACACAGGCCGACACTGGTTCATACTTTTTGCAGATGAATTAGCTCTTTACTACACAATCCCTGAGAAAGAGGCCTTTTGAAAACATTATGGGAAAAGGAGAAAATGCTGTAACCAACATTTTCTTCTTTTCCCACTCTACCCTTCCCATTGCAAATTTTCATTTTTGAGCCAAAGTACTTTTGTTGTCTGCAATTGCTTTCATTTGGACTTGCCCAAAATTTTGTCATCTGGTAGAGAGTTAAACCCCATTTCCACAGAGTATGACTAATATATCTGTTCTTTTTCTTAACTGCTTACCAAACGACAAAATTTCAAGCTAGTCTAAATTAAAAGCATTTGCAGACGACAAAATAAATGCAACTCAAAAATGAAAACATGTTTTGGGAAGGTGAGAAAACATTGTAGGAAAAGGAGAAAATGCTGGTTACCACCATTTTCTCCTTTTCCTACAGTGTTTCCAAAGGCTTTCTTTCTTAGGGTCATGATAAGTCGGGCTTGTGTGGTAAAGAGTTAACCCTTTGCCAATCCTGGGTTTTCTCAAATCTAGTTAAGAAGGCTTTTGAAAACATTATGGGAAGGAGAGAAAATGCTGGTAGGCATCATTTTCTTTTTCAGAAAACATTTCTACCCTATCAAGGACAAAGTTTGTCATTTGAGACACCCTTTTGCCAGCAAATTCTTTCAATTTGGACCATTCTAGAATTTCATCATTTGATAATGCATTGAAAAGATATAATCCAAAGTGAGAAAAGGAAAAATTACGACCAGAAACAACAGAACAATGTGTCCAATATAGTTACCTTTAAATCTCTTGGTCCCTTAACTCAACTTTACTTTTCAAAATTGAAAGCATCTGCCATTGCCCGTCTAAATGCAATGATACAACCTTTTCAAAATTGAAAGCATATGCCATTGTTCGTCTAAATGCAACGATACAATCATTGCCTTTTAAAGGGTGAGCAAAATTGTTAGAACTGGAGAAAATGCTGGTAAAAAGGATTTTGTCCTTTTCCCACATTTTTTTCAAGATCCTTTTTTTCCAACATTGTTAAAAAATGATATTGTTTGGCAAAAAGTTATCGAGAGGACGGTAGAGAAATAAATAAATGAAACTAGTACTGGCCAAAGGCATTAGTTAATTATTCTTCCAATATTGTCTGAGATTCTCTATAAGTCTAGGTGAAGATTTGACGAAACAGATAAGGGACGGTAATGCCTATCTGGAGTTTCAGTGGTGTCCCTCGTAGGTGGGGTATCACGATGTATCACAGATTCTTCAGGATGTGGGGATTTACTGCTCGTAACCCCTACTCTTGACAAACTTGTCATTTTGCCATGTCTAAATTGTATCAAAGGCAAGTTCTTGCGTTCACGAGGAACAGATGATGTTGAAGGTGAATTTACACCAGGATCATCATTTCTAATGGAAGACTGATTGCGTAATTCACTTGTAATTTGTTCTCTAGTTGGAAAGGAATGTACAGTGAAATGTTTTCTAGCTCTCCTTGGAGTTGATGTAGGTGTTTCACCGGCATCACGTTTCCTTGGTGACATGAATGAGTCCATAGAGGTCAAGCTGCCTGTGGAAAGGTCAAGGTTAGAGTCATATTCTTGTTTTAAAGGCCCAAAATTTTTCTCTGCCAGACTAAGATCTGACTCGGACTTACTATTACTTCGATGTAGATTTGTCCCTGATCTCAGAGTGTCCCTTAATGGTGTATACCTGTAAGTATCATTATTGGTTTCTGTCCAAATCTTTAGTTCTTTATCTTCAACACTCAGGTCTGGTACAGAAGTTGGTCTGTAGAGAGAGGAGCTTTGGTTTGCTAAGCTACTATACATAGGTGTCACACTTTTTGACCTTGAGCCCACGTTCTCATCTGCCACATGTTGTGAGTCCCCAGGGCGGGCATACCTGCCTGAATGGATATCTCTAGTTGAGATAAGAGTTCGCTGTTTACGCTTTTCTCCACTTCTATTTCGTTCTCTCTCTCTCTGATCAGCCATGTCTTGGTAAATTCTGTCAGTGTGTTTTTCTCTGAGTGTAATATGAAGTTCACGAGGAGATTTGGCAGATAAAGGTCTTTCATCATTTGACTGTTCTGAGGTTCTATACTCTTGATAAAGTTTGGCTGAAGTGGGCCTATTTTCCGGATGCCTTGTATCTGTTCTGCTGGAATCCTGATTCCAGTCATATGATGCCCTTAAGTCACTAATATCTCTACCTCTGTCACTATGATTTGGTAGCTTAGCAACAACTCTTCCCCTGCGACCTTCACCTTCCTCATATCTGGAACCTTTTGGTGACCTTGGATCTTCGAAACTCTTATCACCCACCCAAGCCATTTCCTTGGTAGTGTTTGAAACTGGTGTCCTTGACCTTTCTCCCCTTGTAGCTGTGACAAATGACACTGACCTCTGACCTTTGGGTGATATCCCAGCATCCCTTGCATCTCTTGAAGTTGACCTTGACCTGTGTTTTTCATCTAAAATGAAGTCATCAGATTTTGGTGTAGCTGACCTTGAACTTGGATTAGAAGATAAGTTTTCCAGCGCCTCTTCCACAGCCAACAGCTTGCTCTCAAGTGTTGACCTTAAAAAAGAAATAAAAAATAGAAAAATCAAGGAGTAGCAAGTATCCATTTTCTTAATGCTCAATTTCACTTAATGCTATGTTATAGGTACTCATCAGAATTGTCTCATTGAGACAATTCTAGTGAGTACCCCCAACAAAGGGTTTGGAAGAGAAAGAATGGATTTGGAATACCATCACTCTCTCTTACCTGGAGCTATGTTTTAAGGTTAGAGACAGGGATGAATCCTGTTGCAGTGACTTTCAGCAAGCCTTGAAGAAGTTTCGGAACTGCTTGTTACCAGGATCTTCTCCTTTCCCTTCAGTGTTTGTTCAAAAGCAATCTTTCTTTGCACTGTACATACACTGGATCTTGTGGTACAGGATTATGCTTTTAAGCTCCAAACTAAGTGACCATTTCAGTCACAGAAAGACCCAAATACATTGCATTTTACACACAGTTCTAATTAGCCCTCCGTTCAGTTAAAGCGAAGAGTACAAAACGTTATGAAACGTTTGCAAAATGTTTGCTTACAACAAGTAACTCCTCCTTTTCCACCACTATTTACTTTTATTTCATCCTAAATCACTAAAACATGTTGGGTGAAAATATTTTTGAAATTTATTGTGCAGTTTAATCTTTTACCCCACCATCTCGAGGTTAAACGATTGCCATTAAGAAGGCCTTTGACAACATTCTGGAAAAAGGAACAAATGCTGGTTACAGGCATTTTCTTTTTTCCCAAAAATATTTTCTCCCCTTCCAAAGACGATGGTCACCATTTTTGCAATATTTTACTTGCATGCAGCAAATACTTTGGTTTCGGGCAAAGTCTAAGAATTTGTTGTTGGGTTAAAAGTTAAAGTTATGTAAACTTGAGGTTATATACTGTTTATCCGACTGCCGTTGACCGATTCTGTTTCGGAGCAAAATATACGGTCCAGCGGTCTAGGAGATTAATATTTTTGAGGGAAATGAGTGGATAATATCAAGAATTTGACTGGCTATGTATTTGTGTATAAACGATCCATGATTAACTGTAGAACTTTGTAATAATGTGGGTAAGTGATTTTGTTAACTCTTTACCAGAAGACAAAAGGTCAACTCGTCAAAATTGAAAGCATTTGTGTCAAAAAATACTTTTTGCCCGTGATAAGATAGAAAACATTGTCGAGAGGGGAGAAAAAGCAGGTTGCCAAAGTTTTCTCCTTGTTCCAACATGTTTTCAGACGCCTTCTGTTTTTCTTTGGATCCGTTTAAATTCGGGATTGTGTGGTAAAGGGTTAACGTTATAGTTTAAGAAATTATGGTTTGAATCTTATTCACAACAGACTGTGATTATTAATTATTTTGGTCCCAGCAGCATGTCTATATATACATAATCCAAATTTCTTTGACGGGAAAATAAATGATGATGTAATTTCTAAACCTACCGATAAACTTCTAATAAAAATAGATATATGGGTGGTAAATTTTGCTTAAAATCAACCTGTTGATCATGAGTAAATTATCATCATTTTTTTGCCAATTGGGTTTAAGAAGTTGGCAGTTGCCACACTAATTAAAGTAGTCTGCATAAACACATGCCATTAGCAACCGTCAGTAACCAACTAACCATGTCAACAAATCTAATGGCAGCCCTTCAGTTAGCTGTCGTTCAGTTAGCTGTTTGAGACACGAACAGTTCGCCCCTCACATTTTACTTAACTGAACATAAGGCAGATTGTTGAAGACTTAGTAGTAGACAGTAGAGAGCCAAGATCAGACTGTATTAGTTGTACGGTCAGGTGGCAAGGGACTTGGAAACTTGTTCACAGCTGTGACTAATCATGTCGCCCCGAGCCAAAGGCGAGGTGGCGACATGATTCACCACAGCCGTGAACAAGTTCCCAAGTCCCCTGCCACCTGACCATACAACAAATTTATTATATTGCAAAGTTTTACCCTTTCAAAGCCTGTTAATCGAAATTTTCCTGTTTAAACTCACGAATTGAGTATGCTGACGAAATAGAAATTCCCTTCTGAGTGCCCGAATTCAATGAAAACTGACGTCACTGGAAAATGACGTCACTAAAACGTGCAGTTTGGTGCATAAATGTGTAGTCTGGAGATTGATCGATGCTGCCATTTTGGATGTTGTGTTGCATGTGTAGTGACGTTTACGGGGCATTCAAAAGGGAAACTGGCTTTGTGTGGTTTTTGCCAGGGAACATGATATATATGTTCCCTGCATGTTAACCAATCAGATCACAAGAAATTTCTTTGCAGTATAATAATTAAGAATGTACAGTCAGATCCTCCCTTTACACTGGCTGCACAAGCAACTGCAGTAACAAAAGAAAGTCCAAGGGGTCAATGAAGAATATCTATCTACCCTACAAGCTCTGTCTCCAATATCTGTTTAACATTCTGTTTGTAAAATTCTTTAATTTGTTGGAATGTCGAAAATCTCTCCTTATCCATCTCTAACTTCACTGTCTCTGCTGCTCTAACATTCGTCTCAGTAATGTGACGTAGGACATCACCTACAAACATCAGTCAGTTCATAGAGAATAGCACAATTACAGAAATCAAAATCTTTTTTGCAAAAGGGGGTATAACTTTAACAAGTAATTAATCCTTTTCTCTACAAAGTCTTTTGTGAAGTTGTCTTCTTTCAGAGTGCAGTGATTGGGAAAGAATTATTTTCAATGGGACAATGTCCCTTCCTCCGGGGAAATCAATGTGACATTTTGAAAATCAGTGTGACAATTTAACCCTTTCCTCCATAGATACTCATTTCTACGCATTGCTTGTAGGAGCCCTTGGAAAACATTGTGGCAAAAGGTGAAATTGCTCGTGCCGAGCAATTTCACCTTTTGCCACAATGTTTTCTATGCTATCAAAAGGTGTCATATACACATAGGAAACGACATCATCCTTGCTGTTATTTAGGGTCAAATAGAGATGCCATAGAAATGCCTTATGGGGTAAAGGGTTAAGAAAAAAAATCTTTTAATTGCTTTCATTTATTTTCTTAAAATAGAACTATCCCAATGCAAGTCAAAATATAGCTAAATGCTTATGCTTGTTCTATGTTTATGCTTGGAATCAAACATAGTCATCTGGCTTCTCATTAGGTCCTGAATCCTAAGTCATTGAATCTTGGGCTGAAATTTTCAAGAGTCAAAATGGAATTTCCAAGCGTCAAAGAGAAACAATCAAGGGTCAAAATTACTTCACTCATTTTATAGAGCGTCTAATTGGCGCCGATCAAAGGAGATTCGTCTGACTAAATTTCGTACTTTTACGAAGTCAAAAATTGAACGGAACAAGAGTGCACTCATTGCCAAAAACGATGTGACATTTTGGATTTTAATGTGACTATGGCGCATGGCGCAAGCCTTTCCCAGTCACTGAGAGTGCAAAGCAAAAAAGCACTTCATGAGAATACAAATGCTTGGCTGTCGCTGCATTTTTGGTGATAACTGAAAGTCAAAAAGAGGGAAGCCATGGCAAAAGGGGGTTTATGGCATCTCTGTGATGTATCATACAAAGCAAATTATCACATACATAAAAATAACCCTTATCAAAAAGTTTCAACCAATGCATTAATCTTTTACCACACAATGCCGAAACCAGCATTTTCTCCTTTTCCCACAATATTTTCTTCCCTGTCAACGTCAGAAATTATCATATTACCCAGATTTAACTCTTTACCAAACGGCAAAACTTTAGACTGGTCCAAATTGAAACCATTTGCAGACGACAAAATGAATGTGACTAAAGAATTGAAATTTGTTTAGGAAGGGAAGAAAATATTGTAGGAAAAGCAGATTTTTTTCGTTACCAGCATTTTCTCCTTTTCCCACAGTGTTTTCAAAATGCTTCATCCACATGGGGTGTTAAAGGTCAGGATTGTTTGGTAAAGGTTTAATTTGTTGTCTGCAGATGGTAATTGGGTTTGGTCCAGTCCAAAATTCTTTTAGTAAACAGCTAGACACTTTTTTCACACAGCACGCCTTATATATTAGTAAATGGTATAAATGTTACCTTTAATCTTTGTGACAGTATCCAGATACTGTGATCTAAGTTCCTTTACTGTTTCTGTGATATCCTCCTCTACATCAGCCTGTAGTCAAAAGAAAAACAAAATGTCATAATTCAAGTAAAATGTTTTAGTAAGCAAGAAAAGGAAAATGCCATTATTTAAGTACAATGTACATTTCGTAACAAATTTCGAAAACATATCCCAACCCCCATTTTCTCCTTTTCCAACAATGTTTTCTACCCTCTCAATAGCATAGTTATTTTTTCACTTAACTTTTTACCACACAATCCTGACTTTTAACGACCCCGAGAAAGAAGACTATTGAAAATATTGTGGGAAAAGGAGAAAATGCTGGTAACCAGAATTTTCTCCTTTTCCCAAAATGTTTTCTATCCTATCAAAGAAAGATTGCACCGTTTGAGGTGCATTAAAATTGCCATCTGCAAATGCTTTCGATTTCGATAAGTCTGGAATATTGTTGTGTGGTAGAGTTAACTTTTTTTTTTGTCTGCAAATGCTATCATTTTGAACAAGCTGTAGCTGCTTTAAGACAAAAATTGAATTTTTTTTAGTAGTAAATGTAAGGTGAAAAAGGGCCATAACTGAGTCAAAAGTGGTGTGATGGTTATCTGGCCTCTTGTAAAAGTTCTCTTTTGAAAACATTTGGAAAAGGAGAAAATGTTGGAATCCAGCATTTTCTTCTCTTTCCACAATGTTTTCTACCCTTTTTCTACATCTTCCACAATTTTAGCAACATTAAATTTTGGGTCTACATATGCTTTGGACATGGGCGGGTCTAAAATTTTGTCATGTGGTAAAGGGTTAAATGTTGGAAACTAGTCAGTTTCATGTAAATATCTTTGGTTATGACATGGATATAAATACAACTTCAAAGTTTTACACAACAAATACAATGCTTACACTATTAGCTGTGGGTGTCACACCCCTCCCTGCAGTTATCTGCCCTTGTTTGATAAGGACCTCTTTTTCTTTTATATGCTTCTTCCTCATTTCATCTAACATTGTCACATGTTTCTTCTGTAATTCGATCATCTTGTTCTTCATGGCATTCATTGCTACGTCGTTTTCAGCCTCCAGTGCCTTGCGTAAACTTTCTAATTCAGTCCTGAAAGAGTGACAAAAATCGTAATAATAAAGTGAACAGAGGAAACCCATGTTTGCTTGTTTGGTGTTTATCACTGTTTTCAATGCTATTTCTAGTTGATCTTTTACCAAACAATCCAGAGTTTGAACAACTTGGAGTAAGAAACCTTTTGAAAACATTGTGACAAAAGTAGAAAATGCTGGTTTGCAGCATTTCTTCCTTTTCTCACAATGTATTGTATCCTATGAAAGACAAATTCTATTATTAGAGCAAGCTTTAATCTGCAAACCATTACAGTTAACTCTTTACCAAACGACAAAATTTTAGACTGGTCCAAATTGAAGCATTTGCAGATGACATAATTAAAGTGACTTGAAAATTTGAAATATGTTTATGAAGGGTAGAAAACACTGTGGGAAAGGAGAAAATGCTGGTTACCAGCATTTTCTCCTTTTCCCACAATGTTTTCCTCAGGCTTCTTTCTCAGGGTCGTCAAAAGTCTGAGTTGTGTGGTAAAGAGTTACGTCTAAAATTCTGTCATCTGGCAAAAATTTATTTTTTATCTACCAGCGTACCAATCTATGTTTTACAGGAATTACGTTACCAATACCTCAAACAAAATTACTGTTTTCCACATTATTTCAATTACATAAATTTCATTGTAACAAGTACACCTGTCTCTGCTTCCCTGGTATTTCTTATAACAGTATTTTGTACAAGCCACTGTCTGCTTTCAGCATTAAAGAAGGAAATAATCTTGTTGTTTTGACTACCGTGATTTTGACCCAGCTGTGAACTAAACATATGATTTGGCTTGTAAGCTCAGCAATGGACAAGGTACTTAATAACCCATCACCAAACAACTAAATGTTTGGCTTTTCCAAATCGAAAGCATTTGCAGACGACCAAATAAAAGTGGCTGAAAATTTTTAATCTGTTTTCTGAAGAGTAGAAAACATTGTGGAAAAAGGAGAAAATGCTGGTTACCAGCATTTTCTTCTTTTCCCACAATGTTTTCTAAAGGCTTCTTTCTCATGCTCGTCAAAAGTACGGATTGTATGGTAATGGGTTAAACAGGAATATGACATAAATTAGAAAAATTACATAAATTAGAGAACATCTTACTTGTATTTCAGTTTGACATCCTGCAATACTTTCTCAGTTTTAACTATCCTTGCCGCTGCTTCTTCATGTTTTTGTTTATATGTATTCTCAATAGACTTCACAGATTCTATCACAGTTAATTTCTCTTCTTTAACTTTCTGTAACTCCACCTGATAGACAGAAAAAAGCAATCTTGAAATTATTATTTTAACTATGACAGGCTACATACTGAAACCTAGACATTTTCACAGCCATAAAAATATCTTGGTTTTACTTTAACCCATTACCACACAATCCCTACTTTTGACGTCCCTCACATAGAAGTCTTTAGAAAACATTGTGGAAAAAGGAGAAAATGCTGGTTACCTTTTCCCAGATGTTTTCTCTACTTTTTGATACAAATTCAAAATTTTCAGTCACATTTATTTTGCGGTCTACATGTGTTTTCAGTTTGGACTAGTCTAAAATTTTGTACAGTGCTAAATCTGATCTCTTAACCCTTTACAACAAAATCTAAACTTTCAAAGAACCTGAGGAAACAAGCTTAATAAAGACATTGTGGGAAAAAGGAGAAAAATACTGGTAAGCAGCATTTTCACCTTTTTTTTCACTATGTTTTTTTACCCTCTCATAAACAGAAACTTCTGAGTAACAATCAAATTGTCATCTTCACAGACTTTCTTTTGGACCAGTCTACACTTTTTCCATATCGTAAAGAGTTAAAACCAATTCTTTCAGGATTGAGACCTGCTGAAAACCTAGACATTTTCGTGGCTATAAATTTTCTTGTTTATATTTTTAACCCATTACCAATCAATCCATTGTGTTAATGATCCAATTTTGGGAGAATAAAGGAAGGAGAGAATTGGATGCATTGTGGGAAAAGGAGAGAATGCTAAATACTAGCATTTTCTCCTTTTCCCATGTGTTCCACACTTTTAACTCTTTACCCCATAAGGCATTTCTATGGTTTCTCTCATTGAACCTAAATAACAGCAAGGATGAAGCTGTTTCTTATGTGTATATGATACCTTTTGATAGCATAGAAAACATTGTGACAAAAGGTGAAATTGCTCATCACGAGCAATTTCACCTTTTGCCACAATGTTTTCAAAAGCCTCCTACAAGCGATGCGTAGAAATGAGTATCTATGGAATAATGGGTTAAAGAACATGAAATAGGTATCAGCTTTTTGGTATATTTCAAGAACTGAATCCATGGAAAATTTTACCACCTTACTGACAAGGGCACTGTTGTTACAATGGAATGTGAAGATTTTTATGATGTTCCCATATTTGGCTTTTCTAAAAATCACACATAGGTTCATAGGAAGAATGTAGTTTTTACAGAATATACAAACTAAGATCAGACTGCAGAGGACATGCAGTCTGATATACAACAGGTAGAATTTACTTTCAAAAAAAGGCAAAGAGTTAATCCTTTACCACAAAATCTCCAGTTTTAACAAAACTGGGAGAGACACCTTTTGAAAACATTGTGGGAAAAGGAGAAAATGCTGGTAACCAGCATTTTCTCCTTTTCCCACAATGTTTTCTATCCTTACCAAAGAAACAAATCACCATTTGAGCAACTTTAAATTTGTCATCTGCAGATGATTTCAATTCTGACCAGTCTAAAACTATGTCATTTTGTAAAGAGTTAAATGGTTAAAAGTATCTGTTTGAATCTCACCTGCAATTTCTCTTGGTTTTGCACAGCCTTGTTCAATTTATTTTGCAACTCATCACATTCTTTTTTGTACTTGTGAGCATTTTCCTCAAAGTTGTTTATCTCCTCTTTGTAGCCTTTCAATAATTCTTTGGCTTTCTTAAGTTCTCCTTCCATTCTGTCAAACTCATCAACTTTTTTCTGACACTCATTCAATACATCTTGTAGCTTCTTCACCTCCTCAACATGTCTGGTTTTGTCTTCATAATTTTGATTTTTCATCTTCTTTAATTCTGTGTTAACCTCACTTAATTGTTTCTCTAACTGAAGTTTCTCTTTCTGTTCCGAGTTATTCACTCTAGCGAAATCACTCTCTAACTTTTGTTTGTAGGTGGCCATTTCTGATTCAAGGCGTCTTTGATACGCAGCCTGTAGCTCTGATCTCAGTTTATCAACTTCTTTCGAAAGATGGACGTCTGCTTTACCCAGAAGCGAATCTCTCTCGGCAATCTCTTGGACGAGGTGATCTCTCTCCTCATACCAGATAACCCTTTCTTTCTCCATTTCTGCCAACATGTTGGACTGTTCCTGAAAGAGTACAACAAGAAAATAGGCAGTCTATCCACCTGTTCCCACACACAGATTGTAAATCATTATGATTAGTTATGGTCCACATTTAGGAGACTGATACAAAACATCAGAAGTTCTCTGATTGGACAGAAAACATCAAGGAAAAAGGAGAAAATAACAGCATTTTCTCTTTTTTCTTAACAAAGTTTTTAACCCATTACCACACAATCCCTAATTTTGACGCCCCTGAGAAAGAAGCCTTTTGAAAATACTGTAAGAAAAGGAGAAAATGCTGGTAACCAGCATTTTCTCCTTTTCCCACACTGTTTTCTACCCTTCCCAGAACAAATTTCAATTTTTCAGTCACCTTTATTTTGTCGTCTGCGAATGCTTTCAATTTGAACCAGTCTAAAATTTTGTCGTGTGGTAATGAGTTAAAAAGCGTCTTCCTCTTGGACATTAAAGGCCCAGTAGCTGAGTATAGTTCCATTTCTATAGGCTCAGTATTAGTCAAAAGTTAATAATGTGGGAGTTAAAATGAGCTTAAATCTAAATCATACCATTTACAAGTGTGGAAATTATTCCTAAGATTACAATCTGTTTCTTTAGGATAGGTCTAAGGGCTAGTTGCTTGCAGAAAAATTTATTAAAAAATCAGGGTAAAAATAAACAAAATACCGAGTAAATTGGAAACTTTTTAAAAAGTTTTAAAATTTGTATTTACAGTGGTATGATTTAAATCTAATTGTGTTTTAAAAACATTATTGTTAACTTTTTTCCAATACTGGGCCTTTTACACAAGGGATTCTTTGATACAGGTTTACTTTTTCAATTTTCAAAATGTTTTGAATGGATGTTGGTTGTATTGGGGTTTAACGCCCCTTTAACATCTACAGTCATATCATGGCGGTCGGTGACACACATGTGTTTCCTGGCTTTCTCACATCGGTACTTACACAACTTTCTTTCAAAAGCCACCGACTACTTTTTCTCACATGCTTCAGCAGAGGTGAGAGGCGAAAATACGCCGGAAAAAAAGTTCGGCTCAACCGGGTATCAAACTCACAACCACCAGGTCATTAGTCCGACACGCTCACCACTGAGCCACCCGGGCGGGGCTCAAAATGTTTTGAACTTTCAGACTGCTTTCATATGGGAGATAGATTAACCCTTTACCAAACGACAAAATTTTAGACTGGTCCAAATTGAAAGCACTTGCAGACGACAAATTAAACATAACTCAAAAATTGAAATTTATTTCCCACATGGTAGAAAACATTGTGGGAAAAGGAGAAAAAGCTGGTTACCAGCATTTTCTCCTTTTCCCACAATGTTTTCAAAAGGCTTCTATCTCAGGGTCGTAAAAACCAGGGATTGTTTGGTAAAGGGTTAAGCTACAATCATGGTAGATGAGTTGACGTCTCAAAACATTGATGAATACACATACATTTCCACTGACCCATGCAGGACCCTAAAAAAGAGGCAAATCAAATACACAATGTTGCAGGTCCACAAAGATGACTGTTTTCTAGCAGATTAATCATACCTGTGTGCCACTCAAAGAGTCATGAAGCTGATTTTTCAAAGACTGGACTGTGGCTTGTAGCAACTTGATTTGGGTTGTAAATCTAGTCTCCATATCAACCTGTTTGGAAAAAAGAACCAAAAGCATTACTATACTATATTATGACAATAAATTCTTGGTTATTCCAAAGAGACAAACACAGAACTAAGCCTGGCAATCCTTTGATGTAAGTGAGAGGAATCAACTTGGGTTTCCTTGTGTTACATCCACTCATCTTTATCAAATCAAGTAATTCAACTTTAACAGTGTAGAAAACATTGTGGAAAAAAGAGAAAATGCTGATAACTAGCTTTTTTTCCTTCCCAACAATGTTTTCCAATACATTCTTCTTCATGGTTACGAGAATACTTTTTTTTTTTCATTAAGGATTAAACACTAAACAACATTTTTTTTCCCGCAGGTTGCTCTGTTATGGTACTTGTATATTCTTATTTTGCCACAATGGCCTAAAAGTACTTCTTCACTGTTTTGGAAACAGTAAAACTTTAGTAAAAATTAAACACTTACTAAACAACAACAAAAGAATTGATAGGTTGCTGTGCTTGTTAAGGTTTTCAACATGCCCCCCCCCCCCCCATCATTTCCAGCCTTATTCTTTTCAAAATCATTCTTCAAGTTTTTTTAATCGGGCAATTGTTTGGTAAAAAGAAACTTAGCAAACATACCTTGTTTTTGTTATTCTGTTCTCGTGCCTGCTTCAACGCCTTATCTAAGGTGTCTTGATGCTCAGTCAAAAACTGCTTGTACTCAAGCTCGGCTTTCTCCTGGACAGAATCCACCGCTTTTCTTCTCTCAAGATCTTTTTGATGCATCAAATCCTCTTTCTCTTTCAACCAATCAGCTTCTTTCTGAATCAGTTCACTCTGCAGTAACTCTGTCCTCTGTTTCATGCTTTCAAGTTCCTGTAAGAGACAAAAAAATACCTTAAAATCTATATCAAGGGATCACCTGCAGTAAACAACTTACTGCTTTAATTAAAAAGTTATCTTCTTTTTTATTGTGGTTTATCGCTCAATAAACCACAGTTGTGATTTATTAGGCACAACAAATACTCCATGGGGGTGATAGCCTGCGTAGCTTATTCATTGCCTCTCCTAACTCACACCATGGTTTATTGAACAATAAACCATGATAGACAGAAGATTATTTTTATTCTAACATGACCAACTCTTAATCAAAGGGAAGAAAAGTTCATACTCAGAGTAAAAATGCAGATACACATCATATTCCATTGAATAACTTGCTTTATACAGAAGGACGTCACTCTACATAGAATGACACCACTCTATATACAGGGGGGTTCATTATATCTGACACAGTTTCAATCCTTGATACTCTGTTTTTGCTAGCACATACCTTGTTATAAATTATATCACAATACTCTACAATAATTACAGTTTTGTTTGATATACAATGTTAAGGACTTTTAATACTTACATGTAAAATAAAATAGGTCAAGTTTTTAACAACATTTACGTATGCTGTAAGACGTCCACTCTGAGCTAATACGATGTCTAGCCCCTATTGATGAATACATTTCAGACATTATTTTCTCGGCTCTGTACAAAAAGCTACTTTCAACTCTCTAACATAGTTCACTTTATGTCAATATACATTTTCTTCAAGTACCGTATCCCCTTAAAAAAAAAGTCCAAAGGACTATGGTCCATGGAATGGGGGGGCCAGTCCTGAAGGAGATGAAGTTTTCCGAAGGTTTCATGAAACCATGACAACACTGAATGTGTTGTACGAGGTCCTGCACTATCCTGTTGGAACCAAATATCTTTTGTCCTTCTTTTCACTTTAAAGCTAGCCAAAAATTTTTCAAGCAATGACAGGTAATGTTCACTAATAACTGTGTGTCTCCATCATCTTTAAAAAAATGCCCAATTACACCACTGTAACTTAACGACGCCAATACAGTAACTTTTTCATAATGTAGTGAAATTTCATCATACATGCCAAGTAGCACCCCATAGAGCACATTCAGTATTGTCTTGGCTTCATGAAATTATCGGGAAAACCTGATTCAGGACTGACAATGTTTGCCCTACCCCCTTCATTCAACAGATTATAATGCTTTGGACTTTTTCTTGTCGTGGCACTTGAATGAAAATGCATATTAACATAAACCAAAGACTGACAGAGAGCTGAAACAAGCTTTTTGTAGAGAGATGACAAAAATAATGCCAGAAATGTTTTCGAGCAAACCTTCATCAAATGAGGCTTGACGTCACAATTGTCCAGAATGGACGTCATACAGCATGTAATGTAAATGTGAAAAAGTCTGACCCATTGTATTTTACACATGAGTATTAAAAGTACTTAATATTGTATATCAAACAAAACTGTCTGTAGAGTATTGTGATATAAGTTATAACAAGGTATGTGCTGGCAGAAAAAATATATGTGCTGATTTCACGTGTCATGTTTGAAAATGTGGTAAACATTTCTATCCAACAAATAGATACAGATGTATAGCTTGTGTTTAAGAAGTTAACTTAAACTTCGTTGCTATACATTTACTGCTCTATCCCACAAATAGATATAAATGTCTTGCTTGAATTTGTATTAGGGGCAGGTGTGCTCTCTTGCTACAGAAAGGAGTTTTAGCATTTCCCGTCTGAAAACAATATAATACATTACATTTCTTGTGTCTATTTTTAGAAATGTCATGTGTGAAGAAATGTCATAATTTAAGCTGGGGGAATTATTTTCCCATCACAGTTAATATTTTCCTCCTGCCGAAAATCTGGAACTACTCTTTTTGAAAATATACGTTATCTGGTTAATTGACTTGAGATCACTAGTTTTAAAAGTGGCATTCATTGACAAAATAATC
This sequence comes from Tridacna crocea, assembly GCA_943736015.1. Taxonomy (NCBI): domain Eukaryota; kingdom Metazoa; phylum Mollusca; class Bivalvia; order Cardiida; family Cardiidae; genus Tridacna; species Tridacna crocea. Next base: position 27,466,591 of record OX031057.1, on the reverse strand, counting down.
AGAGGAAATATATAACTTATTTCATCAGCTTGTGTTTAATATGGGGAAATATTGCCTCAAAAGGGAAAGATCTACGTAAATAATGGAAAAATTTTAGACTAGTGCAAATTGAAAGCATTTGCAGACAACAAATAAAATGTGGATGAAATTAGTAACTTATTTTGAGTGGGTAGGAAACATTTCAGGAAAAATATTGCTTATCAGTAGTCTATCCTATTCCTGCAGTGTTTTCAATGTGTTAACTCTTTGGGTCTTTAAAACATGGTACTGTATTAGGAAGGGTTTACTCATTACCTCTTAACTCTTTACCAAACAACAAAATTTTAGACACCTCCGAATTGAACGAGTTCGCAGATGACAAAATAAAAGTGATTTAAAATTTGAAATTTGTTTTGTGAAGAGTAGAAAACATCGTGTGAAAAGGAGAAAATGCTGGTTACCAGCATTTTCTCCTTTTCCCACAATGTTTTCAAAGACTTCTATCTATCTCGGGGTCTTAAAATCAAGGATCATTTAGTAAAGGGTTAATGTTTTAGAATATTTTGACAATGCTATCACATAATAATGTCTTGTCACCAATACATTGGACACACACTGCAAAAAACACCAAACTAGTTCACCACAAAACATCAATTTTCTTACCTCTCTAAGCAGTCCCTGAGAAGCCTCAGCACTGGTCGTATTGATAGACATTTCCATGGTATACTCTCTGTGACAGTCATCCCTGGTTGTTTCAACAGCACACTGGATCTGTGAAATATAGCAGTGAAGATAAAATATGGAGTGGTGGAGATTTATTTAGATTTTTTTGCCCCTAATCCGAAGTTCTCTACACATATATACTACTCAACATTTGCTAGGGATCACCCTAAAAGATTCACTCTAAATATATATGTGGCATGTATCATGTATGGTTTTACAATATGTTACATTGCTACACTGATCAATAAAATGACCAGTGGCAATGGATCTTTAAGCCTTTACCTCACAATACACTGAGAAAGATGCCTTTGGAAAACATCATTGGAAAAGGAGAAAATGCTGGATACCAGCATTTTCTCCTTTTCCAATGATGTTTTCTACCCTATGACAGACAGCATAGTGAATGTTGCATATAGTTTTGATCAGCAAATGCTTTCAACTTGGACAGATCTAGAATTTCACAGTATGGTAAAGAGTTTATGCAAAACTCTTGTAAAATATAAATCCATACAGAAATATGTAAGTGATCCCTATCAAAGTTTGAGTAGTATAAAATAAGAAAGTAGATCTAACATTAAATACATGTGTATAGGCTCTGCTCTATGAAAAGAGGTTTTTATGCAGTTGCAAAAAGTCTCCACTGTGGTCAGCTTGCACAGTCCACACCGGCTGACTTCAGTTTAAACTTTTTGTAATTACTAAATTATCTGCATGTCAAAGAGCCTTTCTACCGCATGATACAATCATTGTTAGACACAATAGATTTGATGAGGCTATAGCCATGTGATAAATTCCTTGCATACGTAATATTGCATCATGGCAATGCATCTGACCTCCATTTGCCAGAGCACAGCTTGTAAAATTTTTCTCCAAGCCCAAAGAAACTGCATGGTTACATTAAGTAAAAGATGCAAAGTTGACTTTTAACTCTTGACAAGACAACATAATTTTAGACTAGTCCAAATTGGAAGCATTTGCAGACGACAAAATTAATGAGACTCAAAAACTGAAATTTGTTTTGGGTAAGGGAAGAAAAAACATTGTGGGAAAAGGAGAAATGCAGGTTACCAGCATATTCTCCATTTCTCACAACATTTTCAGAAGGCTTTTTTTCTCTGGGTCATGAAAACCTGGGATTGTTTGATACAGGGATAAATATTAAGAGTGCCATTTTGCAATTTAGTACTCTGCTTATTTGCCAGAGACAAAATATGACATCATACATCTTTCACTATGATTCCATACAATAAATGGATGCTATTGATCATGTGGCATTCCTTAACTCTTTACCACACAAGAAAATTTTAGACTGGTCCAAATTGAAAGCATTTGCAGACGACAAAATAAAGGTGACTGAAAAATTGAAATTTGTTCTGGGAAGGGTAGAAAACACTGTGGGAAAAGGAGAAAATGCTGGTTACCCGCATTTTCTCCTTTTCCACAGTGTTTTCAAAAGGCTTCTTTCTCAGGGGCGTCAAAAGTAGGGATTGTGTGGTAATGGGTTAACCCTTTACTCCATAGATACTCATTTCTGCGTATTGCTTGTAGGAGTCTTTGGAAAATATTGTGGCAAAAGGTGCAATTGCTCGTGACGAGCAATTTCACCTTTTGTCACAATGTTTTCTACGCCATCGAAAGGTGTCATATATACACATAAAAACGGCTTAACCATTTCTGTTATTTACAGTCAATTTGAGATACCATAGAAATGCCTTATGGGGTAAAGGGTTAAGTCTTCAACTCTTGATAAAGTCTAAAATAAACCCCAGAGGCTATGCTCCACCTTGGGGTAAAATCATTCAATTTTCGTTTTCTTAAACCTCTCTTTCTTAATTAAAGAACAGTTTCAAACCATATTACTGCAATAAGGAAGTTAAAAAAATACATATCACCCTTCCACACAAAACATCAGTATACCACAGCTTAAAGAGAAATGTGTTAGTTGCACTAAAGTCTGCATGCTTACTTCATGCAATTAATAAACATATCATAAAGCCTCACACTGAGAAAAATTATATTCCGCAATCTTTGATCATTTGTAAGAATCCAGTTCCTGATTGGATAAAATTATGTAGACTGTAAGAACTAACAAATCTGGAAAGCCTAAACTGACTGGTTTCATATAAATACACAAAAGTTCATTATGCATCTATCTGAGAAAATGGAAAATGGATATGGTTAACTATTTACCACAATGTTGACTTATAACAACCCTGAGGAAGAAGGTTTCTGAAAACATTGTGGGAAAAGGAGAAAATGCTGGTCACCAGTATTTTCTCCATTTCCCAAATGGTTTTCTACCCTGCCCATGGCACCTGCCCAAGGCAAATTTCCTCATTTGAGTCACATTTAAATTGTTATCTGCAAGTACTATTAATTTGGACAAGTGCAGATATTTCTTGTCATGTGGTAAAGAGTTAACCATCTACCAAACAACCACGTTCTAAGCCTTATCCCGCTAAATATGTTGAATGAAACTTTCAACCCAATAGTAGAAACCAAAATCATGTTAATTCAAACTTCTTATTGGGAAGAAAACAATAATCAGCAGTGAGAAACTAATCCTGTCGCAATAAATATCACTAATTCTTGGAAAGAAACTAGCCCAGCCTATGTTCTTCAGTCCTATATGCTACTAAATGCACTTCTTGTGCTACTTAGGGAGGACAAAAAATATGTGTATATATGACTAAAATGTCAATAAAAATAATCACAAGCAATATGAGGAAATTTCAAGTGAATGAATGTAGCAAAGCTAAACATTAGAAAATGATAATTCTAACATGACACGTGAATTTGGCTCTATAAACACAGTGCAAGGAAAGCGTGGTAAAATCTAAGACAATCCATGTAGAGTGTCGTCATTTTATATATCGAGTGACGTCATTCAATGAGTAAGTTATTCAATGGAACATAATCTTCATCCGCGTTTTTACTCTAAGTTTGAACTTGTTTTCCTTTCATTAAGAATTGGCCATGTTAGAATCGAAATAATCTTCTTTCTATAGTGGTTTATCGTTCAATACACCACGTTGTGAGTTATGAGGCGCAATTAATAAACCACTCGTGCTATCACCCTTGTGGATTATTTGTGCCTTATAACTCACAACTTTGGTTTACTGAACCATAAATCACGAAAGAAAGAAGATCATTTCTTAAATAAAGTACACTACAGATTGCTACATACAGAATGATTTCCAGTTAACCCTTTACCCCATAAGGGATTTCTATGGTATATCTAATTGACCCTAAATAACAGCAAGGATGAAATTGTTTCTTATGTGTATATGACACCTTTTGATAGCATAGAAAACATTGTGGCAAAAGGTTAAATTGGTCACAAGCAATTTCACCTTTTGCCACAATGTTTTCCAAAGGCTCCCACAAGCAATGCATAAAAATGAGTATCTATGGAGTAAAAGGTTAAAAGGTATCTGTATCCTAAAAGAATAATTTCTTCACCAAGAACCCATGTTGTCACAGGAAGTGATTTGAGATCCACAGCCTAGGTTGTTGTCAAGAATGAGAAAATAATTCCCTTTACCCTTTCCCATAAAATCCAACATTTTAACATCTCTGGGTAAAAGGGCTACTGGAAACACTGTGGGAAAAGAAGAAAATGCTAGCTATCAGCATTTTCTCCATTTCCCAATGTTATTTTTGTCCTTCAATAGATACATTCTATCATAATGAACCACATTTATATGTGTTGTCTGCAAGAGCACTCAAATTGGACAAGTCAGAAGTTTTGCAAGCTGGTACAGGGCTACCTATGCCTCTGTATAAAAGCAGTGATGAAAATAATAAAGGTTGATGACTGTGATGGTAGGGATGATGATAATGATGAAGAGGATGATGAGCACACTGATGATGAAAATGATGGATGACTGTTGTTGGGATTGTCATGGAGATAATATTCATTCAGATGATGAAGGTAGGAGCTGATGGTGATGATGATGAGGGAAACATTTATATGTCATCATAAAAAGATAAAAGCAATCATGATGTCTTGATGAGGCTTGATTTGGAGATGGGGGAGAGGAATTTAAATAAATAACTGGTTAAATAAGCCACAGCAAACTAAAGGGTTCTAGCATGGTATCAATACAGGCAAAATGTCAGGTGACCACACTGGCTGGTTACTGGTTTTACACATGCACACAAAGGGCACAAACCTCATGCTCCAGTCGATGATGATATTCCGTCTCCAGCTCTATTCTAAACTTCTCCATCTCTAAAGCAAGATCTGCATGCATTTTTTCTTGCAGTTTCTGAGACATCACTTTCATATCCTCTTGTTTCTCAGCTTCGAAAATTTCACTAAATTTTGCTTTCTCTTTTGTTAAAATGTCCTCCCATTCTGTAAGTTTCTCAGCTTCCCACATCTGTTTTTCATCAATAAGTCTTGACTCTATGTCTTTTTCTATCATCTGTTTCCACTTCTCTTCCTCTTTCTGTAATTTCTGAGTCAATTCTTTCTCAAACTCACATTTCCAGTTGGCCTCCTCCTCTTCAATTTTCCTGGCTAATTCTCTGTCCGCTTTCAATTGTATTAATTCTCTCTCTGAATCTAAATTGATCTGCATTTCATTCTCAACAGCCAATTTATACTGCTCATAAGCTTCTTTTGAATTATTTTCTAAGTCTTTCTTCATTTTATCACATTCTTCTTTTGCTTTCAGATCAAATTTTTCTCTCATGTTTTCAAGTTCTGATCTCAATTTTTTGTCAAAGTCCTTTTCCAATTCTTCTCTGTAGTGAACAGATTCTGTGCCAATTGTTCTTTCATGCTCTTGTAACTTCCTTTTTTCCACCTCAAGCTTCGCCTTTATCTGCCTCTGTTCAAGCTCAAACTCCTCCTTCATTTGTTTTTGCTCCGCCTCTAACTTCTCCTTCATCTGCTTTTGTTCTGCCTCCATTTTCTTGTCAAACTCTGTTCTAAGCCAAGCTCTCAACTTTTCTTTTTCCACATCTAACTTTTTATTGAAATCACTTTCCGATTTCCTTTTCCATTTTTCTCTTTCAATTTCAATCTTCTCATTTAGTTCTTGTTCTAACATGGTTCTCCAGACCTTTTTCTCAGACTGGAACCTTTCCTGTAGGTCTGTATCAAACTTTTGTCGCAGTATTTCTTTTTCCTTTGCAATAGCATGTTTAAGTTCTGCTTTACAAGCTTCCTGATGCTCTTCAATAGCTTCTAATACCTTCACTTCACTCTCCTGAACAAAATCATAACAATTACTACTATCACTTGTTTCCTTATCCTATCACATTTTTTTTTTTTAGTTTCCTTGCATTGGACTTTAACCGTTTACCAAACAATCCCGGGTTTTCATCACCCTGTAGAAGAGTCAAAAACACTGTGGGAAAAGAAGAACATGCTGGTAACAAGCATTTTCTTCTTTTTCCACAATGTTTTCCATCCTATCAAAGCAAGATTGCATCATTTGAACCACACTGAAATTGTTGTCTGCATGTGCTCTAGTTTTGGACAAGGCTCACATTTTGTCATCTGGTAAAGGGTAAACCCTGTTCTAACAGCTGAACCCTTTACCACACAATGACGACTTTTAATGACCCTGTGATAGAAGCCCTCTGAAAACATTGTTGGAAAAGGAGAAAATGCTGGTAACCAGCATTTTCTCCTTTTCCCACAATGTTTTCTACCCATCCTAACTCAAATTTCGATTTTTAAGTCACATTAATTGTGTTGTCTGCAAATGCTCTCAATTTGGACCACCCTATAAATTAGTCGTTTGGTAAAGAGTTAAGGTCATATCATTAGGGTCAGTGCACCTATATGTTCCCTGTGTTTCCAGGCTTTCTCACCCCAGTACTGACACACCTTCATTCCAAGGCACTGGCTGCTTTTCTCACTTGCATCAGAGGTGAGAGATAAAAGATCATCAGATAGAAAGTTTGCATAAAGAGGGCTATCACAAAAGTCACAAGTCAGATAACAACTTAGTTATCCAGCCATGTCATCCTATCAGTTATATGGCTACTAAACATTCTCATGTTTTCAGGCCCTGGAGGGAAAAGGCTTTTAATGACATTTAGGTAAAAGGAGAAAATGCAGGAAATCAGCATTCTCTCCTTTTCCTGCAATGCTTTCTCCCTATCAAAGTCTCACTCGCAAGTTTCATTTGGAATCTAACAAGTTAACAAATTCTACACAGGTTCTCTGAAAGGTATTCATATCGTTTTCAGCAATACCAGTCCTGGTCTTTTAACTCTTTACAACACAATCCGGACTTTTAACAACCCTGAGAAAGAAGCCTTTTGAAAACATTATGGAAGTCGGCTTTACTTCTTTTCCCACAATGTTTCCTACCTTTCTCAAAGCCATTTTCCATTTTCAATTTTGTTGTCCGCAAATGCTTTCAATTTGGACAACTCTAAATTTTGGTCATTTGATAAAGCCTGTTTCACATCAGCCTTACAACAGTCGTACGGGAACATTTTTTGACAAATCGCAAGACTTCGCGCAGACTCCGCAAGACTGCCGTATGAATTCGCAACGCCATAGACATCGCATGCTGGTTTTTCAACATGCTCATTTTCTTTGCGATTTCCTAGCGATTTTTGGAGTTCGCACGGCAACTGTACAGTTGCCACATAGCAGCCGCACGGTTACCTCAAGACCATCGCACATCAATTGTACAGTTTTATACTTGCGTTTGTCTTGCGAAGACTGCAAGATAATCACAGGAACATCTTGCGTCTGAAGACTACTGCGGAACATACAAACAATGGCTAGCCCGCAAATACCTTGCGAAAAGTTAGCGTCATCCCTCTTTTTAAAAAGTTTTATGTCTTGTTCGTCATCAGTCGCTAGCAAGATTTCAGGAAGAGAAGGCCATGCCTCAGAAACAAAGATCTCAGAAGGGAAAGGGGAAGGCAACGGTTGCTGAACCTCCCATTAAACCCAAGACAACCTAGGTACCACCAACCCGGGGTTCAGATGAAGAAGGCACGGGCTTGTACAAGAGTGATAAATGTGCCTTTAGCATAAAATAGTGCAGTCTTGTTCTTCATCCGTGAGTATCCTGTTCATGGCTGCAATACACAACCTATGTGCCTGGATAGCTGAAGTTAACTCTGTGAAAGCCTGCTGCAGACTGACGATGCTGCTGCATACCATTGTGTCTCTATATATCCAAATCTAGACAAGAGGAGATAATTTCTCTTCCAAATGGCGATCACACGAACACCATACAGCTGTCTTGTAAATTCGTGCTTGCCATGCGGTGGTCGTAAGAAACTTTGAAAATTCTTATGGCAGTCTTGCGGGTGCCTTGAGAATTTATGTGGCAGTCTTAAGATAACCGCATGACAGCCGTGCGAACACATCGCTTTGTTTTTTTTGTACATTCAACCTGCTGACACCGTACAGTTTGTGAGTCAATCGTACGAACAACGTACAGAGATCGCTTTGCAAATTTGCCGTTTGTGCGACGGGTACGAATAGGTAGCGAGTGCGTTTGCGGCGAAAATCGTACGACAAAAAAATCGCAAGGCTGATGTGAAACAGGCTTAAAGGGTTAATTACATACAAGCAACTGAAAAGTAATTGAATGGATCTGCAAAAAGCATCAACCCATGTCAGCACAATTAACCAAAGCTGAGCAGGGCCAACACTTTTTGCTATTAAAAATTTCCTGAATGTCAAATGACCTTTCTACTGCATGATTCAGCGAGGTTTAATCCTTTACCAAACTATCCCAGGTGTCTATGACCCTGCGAAGAAAGCCTTCTATGAACTTTTTTCGAAAGAAAGAAAATGCTGGTAACCACAATGTTTTCTACCCATCCAAAAACAAGTTTTTTAGTAGCATTAATTTTTTTGCAGATGACAAAAATAAAATTGACTGAAAATTTGAAATTTGTTTTGTGAAGGGTTGAAAACATTGTTGGAAAAGGAGAAAATGCTGGTAACCACAATATTTTCTAAAGGTTTCTTTCTCAGGGTCATTAAAAGTAGGGATTGTGTGGCAAAGAGTTAAGACAAATAAATCCATATCAAGTGACAACTTGCTTGCTATAAAATTACGAAGACAAACTAAACACCCCTTTTCCAGAATTCAACTCACATCACAACAACAACTATCTTATTGATAATTATGCATGGCTGATGTCACCACTTCTGTGTTAGGCTGTGAAGTGCCAAGCCCTTTACACAACCAGAAGTGAAATTATAAATTCATATTAAGTGAAAAATATCCCAAACTGAAAAAAAGTTCTGCCCTTGTAGCAGAACAAAAAGTGCGCGATCACTGACAAGGAAAGCTTGCTAAAACAAGATTCAACAATGCTTTAACAAGTATACATTAAATATACCCAAGGGTAACAACCTACATCATAGCATACGTCATCGGAGACATTTTAAATCCGCCGTTTTCGTTTTAAATGATAAGTTTTTCAGCTTGTACATTATTGTTATTGAAAATCCGTCCAAACAAAGCAGTGCATAATTATGGTACCTTACAACTTTTTTCGTTAATATAAATTAATATTTTGTTCATTAGTTTCGTTGCTTTTGCAATTACCTCTGCACAATTTTCGGAGCCGTTGACACATGTGTGATTTAAAAATAGATGTCGTATACAATGCCAATAAGAATAATTGCATTTCAGTGTTTAGAGCTACGACATTGTTTCATGGAATTTTGATTTCACAAATAGGACGAATATAATATATTTTATTTACCGTCACCAGATGAATTAGGCATTCTGAGTAAATCTTAGATACATATATCTTTTTAGAGTAATTAATCTGCACTTTGCACAGAAAATGGCGGCTATTCTGACATCTCTGTTATGACATAGGTTGTCACCCTTGATACTGAAATATTGATTATTGTAGCTTTTCATGCACATACTTTCAAGTATAAATTCAAATACACATGAGCCATGCTCTGGCAAAAAAGGGGCTTAATGCATGTCTGCCATGTATGATACTAAACCATGAAATAACATATTTATTGCATCAATAATAGCTACATTTTTTCTTTACCATACAGAAAATTGATCGATAGTGAAAAGTTTCCTTCCAGGTCAGCCTGCGCGGACTGCTCAGGCTGACTCAGGTCAATACTTTTTGGAGACGCATTCAGCCCTCTGCTCAGAGCATGGCTCACATTAACTCACAATCCCTACTTTTGACAACCCTGAGAAACAAGCCTTTAGAAAACATTGTGGGAAAAGGAGAAAATGCTGGTAAACAGGAAAAAATTGCTGGTTACCATAATTTTTTTCCTTTTCCTACAAAGTTTTCAAAAGGCTTCCTCCTCAGAGCTGATCCTTTGGTAAAGGGTTCAAGCAAACAATCATGTTTTCAAGCTTATAAATAGCATCCAAGCAGGATTATGCTAGAATCATGCAGCAATCTGGTACAGAATGCATCAAAAGCTGACAAAATAAATGCAGACATTGGTTACAGGCAACATCAACATTACCTCTGAGTGTCCCAACTTAACAAATGGCAAAATTTTGGACTATTCCATATTCAAAGCATTATTTACTTTTCCAACAATGTTTTCATATGTCCTCTTCTTTAAGGTTGTTAAAACTATGGATCATTTGTCATGTTAAATGTATGGACAGCTGGAAAATGAAGATAACAGTTCGGCACACTATCAAAATCACTCCCTAGATTTCAATGAAACAGGCATATGTAGCCCTGTAAATTACTGGCTAGGATATCAAGACTGGTTAATACTGGTCAAGAATGCATGGACAGGTGAAGATTGCAGATATTGCAGCAGATACAGATAACACTACCAAATGACAAAATTTTAGACTTTTCCAAGCTGAAAGAATTTGCAGGTGGGAAGGGGGCTCATTATGTTTGTTTCCAAAAGGACAGAAAATATTGTGCAAAGGAGAAATGCTGGTAAATAGCATTCCCCCCTTTCCCCACAATGTTTTCAAAAGGCTTCTATCTCAGGGTTGTAAAAACCAGCGCTTGTTTGGTGTAGAGTTAACATACTCATTTTTCATCAGTTCTGAAAATTAGTTCTTACCCCTCACTCTTCTCTTGACCAGTCCTAGAACTGTGATGTTAGAGGTTCGAAAGGTTGACTGCTCATTATGGTATTTAATCCATTACCACACAATCCCTACCATTGACGACACTGAGAAAGAAGCCTTTAGAAAACATTGTGGGAAAAGGAGAAAATGCTAGTGACCAGCATTTTCTCCTTTTCCCATAATGTTTTCTACCCTTCACAAAACAAAGTTAAAATTTTCAGTTATTTTTATTTTATCGTCTGCAATTGCTTTCAATTTGGACCAGTCTAAAATATAGTTGTTTGGTAAAGATTTAACCCTCCAAATTTCAATGTGATAGGCCAAAGCCATCTCCCTACACCACTGTCTTCCATGCAGAGCTAATAGCAATAGTCAATTGGCTGCTTTTCCACAAATTTCAAACTAAATTTTGTTCAATCTTGTTATTTTCAAAAAAAAAATTTGGTCAGCATAAATGACATTCAATTCACTTATATCACCCTTACCTTTTGTAACTTTTCTTTCTCTATGGTCAGTTTTTCTGTCAGCTGATTTTCAACTTGTTCATCTAAAGATTTTTCCATTTCCTATAAAATATTAAAATAGGTAAATCCAATGAGTTTTGCTCAAAGTGCGAGCTTTGCTAGCCATATCTGTACCAGTAACCACAAGTTTATTCACAGAGCCATAACTCACAGACAAATCATTGACCCAGAACATGCTGATAACCCCTTTTACACAATCCTGAGTTTTATCAATCGGGAGAAACGCTGGCAATTAGCATTTATGCCTTTTCCCACAATGTCTTCAACATTTTCACATACTATTACAATTAATCATCCAAATTTAATATAATTATCATCTGCAAATGATTTCAATTTGTAGGAGTCTGAAATCTTGTAGTATGGTACGGGGATGGTTTGCATACTGTAATTCAAGTAATGGATGCTCCTGGGCACCATGCAAAACACCAACAGAGTGCTATTATTTCATAAATAATTTTCCAAATTCTAAGTCCCGTCATTTACCGTAAGTACAATATTTTCTTCAGGGCTTTAGCTATATCAATCTGCTACAATAGTGCAATTTAAAAGACCTGGTGTATTAATGCAGAATATATCAATTTTACGCTGATCATGATTCCTTTGCATATTATTAAATACCATTCATGATTAACATGGGACAGTGGTAAAATGATACTTCACTTTTGTAAAGTTTTTTATAGTAAGTTGACAAATTTTGTGTCACAAGAAGTTTATAATATTATTGGAAGTGTATATAGATATTTGGATAGCTCAGTTATTAATGACATCAATTTGTGAGGTAGATCTAATTAGGATTATGTCAATGCCTTGCTGGTGAGTTTATTTATAAAATATCTATCATCAATAATTTTCACCATGTTTGAAAAGTTTAACCCTTTACTCCATAGATACTCATTTCTACGCATTACTTGTAGGAGCCTTTGGAAAACATTGTAGAAAAAAGGTGAAATTGCTCGTGACGAGCAATTTCACCTTTTGCTACAATGTTTTCTATGTTATCAAAAGGTGTCATATACACATAAGAAACAGCTTCATCCTTGCTGTTATTAAGGGTCAATTAGAGATAACATAGAAATGCCTTATGGGGTAAAGGGTTAAGTGAAGTTATCTTGAGCTTGTAACTCATGTCGTTGATTTTCAGGTAAGGTCAGTGGTAGGTTTGGGCTTTCCTGAGGGCTCCGGAGTAAGTAATACACTGGGGGCACTATTACTAAGGAGGTAGCATTGATTAGGTGAAATTCAATATCTCCTTTTCATAGGGAACCTTCCTCTGATATTTTATTGAATTGAGCCCAATGATGACTGAAAAATTCAGCAGAGAGACCCAAATTGTGGGTAGACAATTAAACCTGTACCATACAATCCTGTGTTTTAATGACCCTGAGCAAGTAGGCTTTTGAAAACATGGTGGAAAAAGAAAAAAAATGCTGGTAACCAGCATTTTCTTCTTTACCCACTATGTTTTCTCCCCTTTTAAAGACACATTTCATGTTCTAAGTAACATCTAAACTGAAGGTTGGAAATGCTTTAAATTGTGACAAGTCTTCAAATTTGTCATTTGTTTAAGAGTTTAGCACTTGAAAAAATGTGCAAAACTTCAAAATTTTCAGTCAATCTTTCACAAAAAAGTTGTGTAATGACCCTGACAAGGAAAGCCTTTAACCCTTTACTCCGTAAATACTAATTTCTACACATTGCTTGTAGGAGCCTTTGGAAAACATTGTGGCAAAAGGTGAAATTACTTGTGACAAGCAATTTCACCTTTTGTCACTATGTTTTCTATGCTATCAAAAGGTATCATTTACACATAAGATACAGCTTCATCTTTGCTGTTATTTAGCGTCAATTAGAGATGCCATAGAAATGTCTCATGGGGTAAAGGGTTAAAAATTGTGAAAAAAGGAACTAATATTTTCTTTTCACAGCAGAGACTTATTACATTGCATTTTAATCCTTTACTCCATAGATACTCATTTCTACGAACTGCATGTAGGAGCGTTTAGAAAACATTGTGGCAAAAGGTGAAATTGCTCGTGACAAGCAATTTCACCCTTTGCAACAATGTTTTCTATGCTATCAAAAGGTGCCATATGCAAAGAAAAAATGGCTTCATCCTTGGTGTTATTTAGGGTCAATTAGAGTAACCATATAAATACCTTATGGGGTAAAGGTTTAATAGACACTGTTGATAGTTTTTCTACCCATATATGAGAATGTAGAAAGTAGTAAACAGAGAATTCCTTCTGAGTCTTAAAAGAATAAAAATTTAAGACTTTCCTATATCAAAAGCATTTAAAGGTTTAAAAAGTGACTTAAATAATTGAATTTGAGTTCCGACAGGAAAGAAAAATATTGTAAGAAATGAATGTAACACTTGTAACCGGCGTTTTCTTCTTCTCCCAAAATGATTTCAAAGCCCTTCTCTTCCATTTTCCTAAATTACATAAAAACACTGGATTATTAATATAGGGTTAAAGAGAACCTTACGGCTGGCCGAACAAATCCCATCTTACCTCTCTTACTTTATTCACTTCACTTGGAAGCTCTTTAGATTTCCAGTTGTCCCTTTCTTTAGCTAGTGTGACCTCCATCAATTTCATCCACTTTCTTCTCTCTTTCTCAATCTCCTGGGGCAGTTCAGAATTCTTCCAATTGTTTTTCTCCTCCTTCATTCTTTCTTCAATGTCATTCACCCATCTCCTCTTCTCTTTCTCCAATTCTTTAGGAATCTCTTCCAATTTCCAAACTTCTTTTTCTCTATTTATCCTTTCATCCATCTCTTTGATCAAGTGTTTCTTCTCTTTCTCCAAAGCAGCTGGCAGATCTCTAGAGAGCCAGTTCTGCTTTTCTGATTTCAGCCGCTCTTCAAACTCTCTCATCAAATTTAGCTTTTCTGGTTCCAGCTCAAGACATCGCCAATTATCCTGGAACAAAAAAGCTATTTCTAACATGGTACATGTATTCTATGGCGTAACATATATTTCTTACATGCTATTCTGAAGTGTTATTTCCTATGTGCTATTCTACGGTGTTTATTCTTACATACTATTTCATAGTGTACTTTACTTTCATGCTATTCTATAGAGTTATTCCTTAATTACATGCTATTCTAAAGGGTTATTACTACATGCAATTCTGAATGGTTATTCATTACATGGTATTTCATAGCATTATTTCTAAAACTTTTCTCTATTGTGTTATTTCCTACATGCTATTCTATTGTAGTTCTATTCTATTATGTTATTTTGTTGTAGTTCTATGCTATTAAGTTATTCTGTTGTAGTTCTATTCTATTATGTTATTTTGTACATACTATTCTATTGAGTTTAAACCGCTTCTTTTTGTCATTTTATTTCATAAAACAAACTGTTTTTGATTTCAGACCACAATATTATATCATTCTTGATCACCTACATTCAGTATGTTGGGTAAACAGCTTTTTCTCTTTTTCCCACAATATTTTCTACCCTTCCTGATACAAATCTCATCATTTAATAAGTTGTCAGCAAAGGCTTTGAGTTTGATTCATTGCTTATATCATCTGTTTCCTTGGGGTTGCTTAGTTACATCATCACACTGTTTCCTTGGGTTGCTTACATCATCACACTGTTTCCTTGGGGTTGCTTACATCATCACACTGTTTCCTTGGGTTTGCTTACATCATCACAATCTTTTCTTGGGTTTGCTTACATCATCATACTGTTTCCTTGGGGTTGCTTATATCATCACACTGTTTCCTTGGGTTTGCTTACATCATCACAATGTTTTTTTGGGTTTCCTTACATCATCAAACTGTTTCCTTGGGGTTACTTACATCATCAAACTGTTTCCTTGGGTTTGCTTACATCATCAAACTGTTTCCTTGTGGTTGCTTACATCATCAAACTGTTTCCTCAAGGTTGCTTTGTTATATCATTATACTGTTTTTTCAAGGTTGCTTATATCGTCAAACTATACCTCGAGGTTGCTTGGTTATATCATCAAATTGTTTCCTTGAGGCTTTCTTATTCCATCTAACTGTTTCCTTGAGGTGTCTAACATCATCAAATTGTTTCCTTGCAGTTTCTTATGTCATCAATAAATTGTAAGAAAAGTCTTAAAACATCAATGAAATGGTAGAAGTTTTACTATAAATGAATAAAAACATTTGTGACTTACCTTTTCTGACTTAAGTCTTTCCTCTGCATCATGCTTCCACTTCCTCTTAGCTGGGTCCAGTATATTCTTCTGCCAGTTTTCTTTTTCTTCTTGGATTCTTTTTTCCCACTCTAGTGTCCATTTCAACCGCTCAGTCTCTAGCTCTACCTCGACCCAACTTTCTTTTTCTTGTTCAAGTTTTTGTTCAAATTCTCTAGTCCATTTCTGTCTCTCCTCATCCAGTCTTTGTTCGAAATCTTTAAGCCATTTTTCTTCTTCGTCTTCAATTTCTATCTTCAGTTCTATTGGGAAAAAAAATTCTCACATTAAATATTATTATACTGCAAAGAAATTTCTCGTGATCTGATTGGTTAACATGCCGGGAACATAATATCATGTTCCCTGGCAAAAACCACGTAAAACCAGATTCCCTTTTGAGTGCCCCGTAAACATCACTACACATGCAATACATCATCCAAAATGGCGGCGTCGATCGATCACCAGACTGCACATTTATGCACCAAACTGCACGTTTTAGTGATGTCCGTTTTCACTGAAATGGGGCACGCAGAAGGGAATTTCAATTTCATCAGCATACTCTATTCGTGAAATTATAAAACAGGAAAATCCCGCTTGACGCGCTTTGAAAGGGTAAAACTTTGCAGTATAATAAATTCGTTGTACGGTCAGGTGGCAGGGGACTTGGAAACTTGTTCACAGCTGTGGTGAATCATGTCGCCACCTCGCCCTCGGCTCGGGGCGACATGATTAACCACAGCCGTGAACAAGTTTCCAAGTCCCCTGCCACCTGACCGTACAACTAATAATGTCTGTGTATGACAGGATGAATTCATTACCAGAAAACAAAGTTTTTGACTTGTTCCTAATAAAATCATTTGCAGTCAACACTTTTAGCTTCAATGATAAAAAAAATTGTCTTTCAAGGCTACATTATGAAACTTCAGAGGTCAAAGAATACCTTTCTGTTACTTTAAACCATGTCTAATACAAATACAACTTTCCAATGAATAAATGTCAATGATTCTGGAAAAGCTTCAATTTTTTTAGATCATTATGCTAAGCTAATACATGTACAAATAAACCTCGTTGAAATTATTTTCTTGTCCCAGATGGGCATTCTTGTAAAACAAGTACATATTATCTTTTATCAAAATTTCACATATTACATTTTTATCATGATCCTGATAATGACATACAGCTATGTGATAAAATTTCCATGCCGTTTGTTATCATTTGAGATTATATTGGAACTGACGTAAGAATCAGAGATAATATTTTATCAAACCAGTAGAATGTTTTAAAGGAGCCTTGGTTGGAAAAAACATGGTAACTAACATTTTTTCCCTTTGCAATGCTTTTAAAATCATATATTGTTATTCAAAAAGAGTTAAAGGTGAATGTACCTGTTTGTCTCCATTTTTCATGCTCTTGTTTAATGATCTCTTCAATTTCCTTGTCTCGCTGTGTTTCCCAGTTACGTCGTTCTTCTTCCAACTGTTGGAATGAGTCACTTTGCCATAGAACTTTGGCTGTTTTCAAATGTAAGAGAATAAACACATTATTTAACCACATACCTTTTATGCTGAAAAAAAAACAAAAGTGTTTGAAAAGTGATAAATTTGACCCTTACCAAGAACCCTGTGGTAAAATGCTATTTGAAAACAGTGAGCAAAATCCAAATAAGGCTGAGCACCAGCATTTTTCTCCTTTTCCGACATTGTTTTCAACCCTTTCCTTGGCTGAGACATATTTAATTTGCCTTTGCCAATGCTTTCAATTTTACCAAGACCAAAATTTTGTTGTCTTGTTAAAAGTAAATAATCATTCCCACATATCTCAAGAACATAAGTTTGGTTATAAAACTATATAGTGTAGACTTTTTTTTTTGTTCTATGACTCTTGACACATTTCCATATAGCTGGTATTAACCCTTCATTGCCACTGCCAGCTTGGATAGTGTTTGCAGACAACATAGATGAAGGTCAGACTGCACAAAACATGACGTCTGATCTCTGATTGATATCCTCTGCTACCTGATACCAATCTTTAACTAAATACAGCCTCAAATGCAACGGAAATATACTTTAAGGCTTAGGAAAAAGCCAAACCTATTTAGCTGGCAGTGAGCAGTTTAACCACTCTTTTTATACAGTGACTTGGCAAACAGAACTTGATGATGGCAACTTGAAAGGTTACGAACAGGATTTAAACCTTTGATATTAGATACATACAATACATACTCCACACAATAGTATCACAAATTTTTACCTTCTTCAAGACGTTTGTGCACTTTGTCATCTAGCTCTGCCTCCATTTTTAGTTTAAGCTCTGCCTCTGCTAGTCGCACAGCATTATCAATGGCAGTCTGTCTTGTTGCTCTATGTTCCTCTAACCACACAACTTTAGACATTGCAACCTGTAAAATACAGAAGGTATAAACCTACATTTCCAAGCAGATCATTCCCTTTTTTCCAGATCTCAACCCTTAACTCTTTACCACACAATCCTGACTTTTGACGACCCTGAGAAAGAAGTCTTTTGAAAACATTGTGGGAAAAGGAGAAAATGCTGGTAACCAGCATTTTCTCCTTTTCCCACAATGTTTTCTACCCTTCTCAAACCAAATTTTAATTTTTCAGTCACATTTATTATGTCGTCTGCCAATGCTTTCAATTTGGACTGGTCCAAAATTTTGTCGTTTGGTAAAGAGTTAAGGTGTCAATTATATCTTTATCTGCCTTTGCAGCAAGTGTAGATCAAGATCAGACAAAAAGGAATGTGCAAAATGTCATTCAATGTAAATTGGAGTCAATCAATGTAAAATAACTTTTAAGGCAGCTATTCAGATCTTTATTATCTTATCAAAGTTAAAAAATGATTGAGCACTGAATTAACTCTTTATCACACAACAAAATGTTAGACTGGTCTAAATTGAAAGTATTTGCAGATGACATATAAAATATTGATCAATTTAAAGATTTGTCTGTCATAGAATAGAAAACATGGTGGGGGGGGGGGGGGAACGAAGGAGAGAAATTGCTTGCAAGCAGTGTACCTTTTTGTGAAAAGTTTACTTAAAGAACATTTTAATAAGCATTCTTTGCCAGGGTAGTTTGGTTACATATTCCCAACTTTTTAACAAGCCTTAGATAGAAGAATGTTGAAAACATTGCGGGAAAAGGAGAAAATGCTGGTAACCAGTATTTTCTACCCTGCTGGTAACAAGTTTCAATTTTTAAGCTATGTTTATTTTGTTGTCTGCAAATGCTTTCAATATAGACAAGTCTAAATTTTTGTCATTTGGAAAAGAGTTAAGTGCAGTAACAGAACATGGATTATAATGATGGTCAGTATAGATAAACGGCATAGGTAGGAAAACAATTTTCAGTGATATTTCCTTAAAGGGTTATGCAGCTTTTTAAGTACCATAATTTTTTGCAAAGACTTGTGGGAATTCAACATGGTCAATAACATGCTTTGATACCCGAATATTCGTATTCAACTCAGTACAAAGAAGTCATATCTATCTCTTTGTAATAGAGGAGTTACTATATTACAGAACAACTATACCTTTATCACACTTTTTTCACATAATGTTAATGTTTGGTTTCTTGAATTGCATGGAAGAATATATCTATTTGTATTTCTCAATGTTTCAACAATATGTATACCTTAGGCTGACAACAAAAACTGAAACTTGCATATAAAGATTGCAGCAAAGAAATTACATAGAGAGGGTAGAATGTTCTACAATTCAACTTTCAGAAACAAATTTCCCACATATAACTGCTGAACATACAAAACAGAAATACTTGCCAAAAACTGATCCAAAAATTGATGCAAGCTGGTTTTTGGAGATCCCAAATTCATGTTTGCCATCTTGGCAACATTTCTATACTGTGCACTTGTATACCTTTTTGTGAAAAACTTACTTAATTCTTAACCCTTTACCAAACAATCCCTGAGACAGAGGTCTTTGGAAAACATTGTGGGAAAAGGAGATACAGCTGCTCGCCCACATTTTTTCCTTTTCCCTCTTCCCTCAATGTCTCACAAAGCCTTCTCCATCAAGGCTGTTAACACACAGAAATGTTTAGTATAATATAAATGAAAAAAGATTTGTTTTGTTCCAAGACAATAACTACTTCAGGTCCTGCCAAAATTTCAATTATAGTTTTGTAAATTTTGCACTCTTATGGAAAGCTTGTAAGTATATTGGGCACATAAATTTTTTTCTACCTACAGCGTAGACCAAGATCAGAAAGTATGAGATCTTATCTTATGTCCTAGCTAATCACTATGTAGGGGTGTTCTAGTCAAACAATAATTCTGGTGCAGAGTGGACAGACTGCACAAAAGGTGAAGTGCAATTACTGCATATGTCCATCCTGCCCATTATTTATTATGCAGAGATTTTCAAGTGAAACACAAAATATCCATTTTATTATATCAGGCACTTTATAATCTATCTTTTCCAACTTAGAGTAAGTATCTACAGTATTCTCAAATTATAGTTTTTTATTTAAAACAAACATTATCCATTGTTTGAAAGAATCTCATATATAGTTTCTTAACTCATTACCAAACAACAATATTTCAGGCTTGTCCAAATCGAAAGCATTTGCAAACGACAAAATAAAAATGGCTGAAAATTTGAAATTTGTTTTGTGAGGGGTAGAAAACAATGTGGGAAAAGGAGAAAATGCTGGTTACCAGCATTTTCTCCTTTTCCCACAATGTTTTCTAAAGGCCTCTTTCTCAGGGATGTCAAAGTAGGGATTGTGTGGTAATGGGTTAATACTAAGTGCTCTAAATTCAAGAAATAAACCACTTTTCAGTTAGAAAAAACTGCCATATTATTGTTACTTCAGTATTGTCTTGGGCCAGAATCCTTCATAAAGTAACAGACAATGTAGGTTCAAGATATGACTGCATATAATGTACAATCTGATCTTTGATCCACTCTGTTTTGCAAAGCAGAAAAAACAATAAACAGTGCTGTAAGGGTTGAACTTACTCCTAAAAACAATGCCTTCTATCAGATCAGTCGACCTTTACAAATAATAATTACAAAAACGAGCTACAATGTATTTGGTTTGAATATAAGATGTATTGCTCACCCTTATATCTAACTATTTTCTTATGTTTCATATTTAACCCCTTATTGTGCAATTGTAAGTTTTACCGACTCTGAAAAAGTCTTTTGAAACATTGTGGGAATAGGAGAAAGTGCTAATAACATTTTTCTATAGTTTCAACCACTTTTATTTTTCTCCTTTACCCACAATGAATTCAAAAGCTGTCCTGCCAGGCCCTGGTACAGCAATCAGTAACATAAAGGGCTTGAAACTACATTTATGGCCTCTGCTTCAAACCCTCAGCTTGGCCAGTTCCTTTCTAAGAACTGATGAGTCATTGCAACAGGGTTCCTTCCTTTCTTAACCCTTTATCAAACAATCCAGGTTTTCATGACCCTGAAAAAATTGTGGGAAAAGAAGAAAATGCTGGTAACCAGCATTTTCTCCTTTTTCTACAATGTTTTCTGACCTATCATGGATACAAACAATAATTTTGAAAACATTTAATTTGTCACCTGCAGATGCTTTCAGGTTGGTTTAGCCCAAAACTTGTCTTTTGGTAAAGAGTTACAGCCACTCATTAGTCGCACGGCAGAAGCTGGCAACCTATATTTAAGATAGTCGAGAAGAGATGTTGATGGACAGGGTAGATACTTCCGCTTGGAATCTTTCATCATATTCTCAGATTTATTTTGGTAAAATAGGTGTGAATGTTTGTGAAATTGTTGTGTGGGGTTTTCATCACCTTTTTGGAAGCTGTTCACTTGTTTTGAAACCCATAAAGAATCATGAAAGAATTATCATCATTCTGATGCACAGTGTTTAGTTAGGTAATTATTATTCTGGTGCAGAATGCATTCTGTTTTACATGAATGAAGTCGTCCAATAACATGATCTTAGGAACAAATGGAAAAGCAAAACTGCATCCACTGTCTGTGTATGTCATATTTTTCGAAGAGTATTTATAGAATGCCATCTAGCGGGAGATCATGAAAATGCACCTACTTTTTACCAGCACTCGTCACAACTTGGCCGATTCCGTACCTACATCCCGAGGTATGCCAAATACTTTTACTGGTAGGCCTAAAGTATGCAATGGAAATATCATTGAGCAATGGGCACCATGGAAAAGAAAGTATGGAATGAAAATATATTATGTCTGTGTTATTAAATAAAATAATAATGATTTGAAATGCATGGGGCCTAATGAATGATGATGGTAAGTCAACATGTAGCATAAAATGTAAATCGGGCATTTGAACGTTTTGCAGTCCGAAAACCCATACTTCATTTTGACAGTTGGTCATATGCCAAATTCATGACATATTGTAGGTCACTACTGTCATGTCAATTTCATTGGAAAGCAATCGCTAATTTTTCACAAATGAAAAGTAACTGAATTGGAGTCAGATACTGTCTGTTGTCTACATATTTGTCTGTTTGATAATGGAAAAGCAATTCATTTTCGGGCAAACTTGATGCCCTTGCGTCTTCTTTTTCTCTTGCTGTTTCTGCAATGGTTATATGAGAGAGCAGCAAGTGGCTTGGGAGGTACACCTGTGCAAAGGACTGGTAAAAGAAACTCTAGGAAACCATGGATATGTGCACTAGTTGCCGCATTGCGTCGGTGTGCTACCAAAACCTCGTAACTACAGCTTGTAACAAGCTGTAGTTACGAGGTTTTGGTAGCACACCGACGATTGTATATGAAATGATGTAGAGAATGGCATCAAGCATGATTACTATCAATGGTTGAGAAAGCATCCAGTGACTTTGGAAGAATTTTGTGCCAAATGTTGCCCTTGATGGTAGCAAGGTTGCACAGATTACCATGGACATAAAATACATTTCATTCTATTGCAGTTGGCCATAGACATAATCAAAGGACTGAAAGTCCTGAAAAGCGGATTTGTTGAACAGTTTCAAGCTACGATTTGATGTAAATTCCCACAATGATTTTTTAATTTTTGGCGCGAAATCTAAAAATACCTTAAGAGGCTACATAGCCTTTTAAGGGAATACCATAAAAAAAATGTTATTTTATGGTTCTTAATTATTGATGATTTGTATTGTTTTTTCATATAAATTTCAGTGATATATATACATGTATTTTTAATTTGGTGTGATGTGAAAAATCTAAATACCCACCTTTAAAGTATTTTCTCCTGTTCCAATAGTGTTTTCAATTATATGAGTGAACTTCAGTTCATGTACAGGTATCATTTTCTTTTGTCTGCAGATGCATTTAACTCTTTCCATATTATAGGCAACACCAGAAGCTTTGATGGACAGTGTGGGTCTAGATCAGACTGCACAGAACATGCAGTATGATCTCTGATC
This sequence comes from Tridacna crocea, assembly GCA_943736015.1. Classification (NCBI taxonomy): domain Eukaryota; kingdom Metazoa; phylum Mollusca; class Bivalvia; order Cardiida; family Cardiidae; genus Tridacna; species Tridacna crocea. Next base: position 27,443,758 of record OX031057.1, on the reverse strand, counting down.
TCCACTGTTCCCTGCTTCATTGTAGATTCATGACCGAATGGTTTCTTGATCTTGCAGAAGAAATGTATTTTTAGCCTTTGAGACAATGCAATTAATTTGTTCAGTAGTGAAAGCGTTAAAGTGCCTAAAACTTGTCATATGCGACAATAATGAACAATGAAATGGCATTAATTTGATTACCATAATTGATTAAAAAACAAGAAGTAACTTATGCATAGATGGTTGACTTAGACTAACCTGAACAATCTTACAAAAATTAACTCCCATCTAAATGTGGATCTGGGGTCCTGCATGGCTCACCAGTAAAGTGTAAGACTTGTTACCTGATGGCCCAGCCTCATTGGATGCACAATGTTTTTTTCTGCAAGAGTGTCCTTAGGCAAGACAATGCAGTGCCCTAGCCCAGTATGTGTACTATTTAAAGCCAGACATACAGAAATAAGCTAGCTGTTGCAGTCATATGACTGAAATAATGTTGAAAGTGACAGTAAATATCATTCAATTAATCAAGTGTGGATCTAACATTGGCCTGCAAGGTTAATCTTCATCTAACATTTCTGTTAGCCTCACAAAATGTAGCCGTTAAGTTTTTGAAAACATTGGTAGACCAACAGATTTTCAGTTTTCATTCTTACTTAACTCTTTACCACACAATCCCGAGTTAAGAACTGTGTGAAAGATGCCCTTTGAAAACATTGTGGGAAATGGAGAATATGCTGGTAACCAGCATTTTCTCCTTTTCCCACAATGTTTTCTACCCTATTGAAGACATATTCCATCATTTGAGCGACATTAGATTTGTCGTCTGCAAATGCTTTCAGTTTGGACATGTCCAAAATTTCATTGTGTGGCAAAGAGTTAAGTCATTTTCCCCCACCCCATTTCACCATGAAGGATACAAGGTAAGTGTGGCAATTATATTATCCCATTTTGAAGGATGTTCAGAAAAAAAACCTTTGAAACAACTTATCCAATTGGCTGAGGTGTTTTTTGTCTGAGACATTGCTTTAAATCAGATTGAAAATATTAAGAGCTCAGCCTAGGGTTTGTAAACATGTGAGCTTATACACTAGACATAATGATTCTATCATTCTTTTCTATAGCATTTTAAGGATTTCTAAATTCACCATTGTTCATCATTATGCAAGACTCTTTTAAAAGATTGAAACTTCTGTACTCAAACATTAAGGTTTTGATTTTTACAGTAGCACTTTACAATTCTAGCCTTAGCACAATAATTTCTAAACTTTTATATGGTTGGTATAATCATATAGACTGCAAACAATTCAAATCTAAAATAGTGTGGGAATAAGAATGGAATTTTACTATATTAGGCAGTCTGATCTTACTCTACCAGTACACCTGTTACAAACTATTACAGACTGTCTTCATTCTGAGGTATAAAGCATGCATTGTTTTGAAACTAGTATGGTTTAGTTAAAAAAAAAAACAATACAGGAGTCCTCTCCAGGTAAAAGAAATAGTGGTATTTTGTACGCAAGTTCTAACTGAAAGCACAATGTCCTTTCCATAACTCTTAACACACAGAATCCTTTCAAGGTTCCTCTTAATTACTACACAACTTCAAACTATTAATTTGAAAATGAAATACAAAATCAAACTAGTAACAATAATTTGATTGTTCAGGTACAATGATTTCTTCTTTTCTTTCATAAGAATGTTCTTGATTTCATTCCTGAACTAAAAAATGTACCTTTCTTCTTTAAATAACTGAAAATTTACCTTGTATAGGTTTCATAAAGAAACAAGTCAAGAAAAGTAATGATTGTACAAAAGAAAGTAAGGTCAACTCATGCAGTGCCACAAATATGAACTTGAAACCTTCATGAATAATTTGATGGTGACTATTTTCTGGTTATCAGTGACTATTAGAGTCAACACTGTTTCAGTCTTACAGTGTCAACAATTCACCCATTTCTGTACCTTTTGGGTTTTACTACGGCTAGGCTGGTTCTCTGCGGTGTCTTGTCTATGGGCATTCTACAAAATCCTAGCATCTAGAAGAGGATAGAACCTGTGATAATCCATAGGTGGTCAAAACTGGTAAATAGTGGTCGACTTGTAGAGGTCAATTGGAAATTTAAATGGTCAGATGAGTTTTAAAACTGCAGTTAGGCTAATTTGTGGATGATTTGTTGTGTGGATTTTTTCCCTCTGATAAGTTGATTTCATCAATGTGAAAAAGGGGAGTGGAAAAACTGTTTTGTCCCTGCCAAGGATACTCACTAGCTGGCTTTTGCTACTTTTCCAAACTGTGTAGAAGCTCCTAATAAGGTCTTTAGGTTTCATGTTTGACACCTAAGTAATTGCTTGATGATAAGATATTATCGTGACTGCATACAAGACGTTATTTCACGCTTTAGGAATAAAGCATGGTGTCAAGGATAATACCCCAAAATAGGGACACATAATTTGTCCCTTTGGTAATTTGATTCAACTCTTTACTAAATGACAAAATTGTAGGCTGTTCCAAATTGAAAGTATTTGCAGATGACAGAATAAATGTGACTGAAAAATTAAAATTTGGTTTGGGATGGATACAAAAAAAAAACATTGAGGGAAAAGCAGAAAACACATTTTCTCCTTTTCCCACAATGTTTTCAAAAGGCTTGTTACTCAGGGTCATTGAAAGTCGGGATTGTGTGGTAAAGAGTTAAACCACACCCAGCTGAGGTAGACAGGGCCAACTTTCAAACTTTTAACTGTTTTGATAGCACTTTTTAGATGTAGAAAGACACTTAAATGATTGATGTATCCCTAACTACCGGTATTGTTTATTTAATCAGTTAATGCCTTCTTCATGTGTACCTCAAAATTCCTACACATTTTATATTTATAAGAAACCTGCATATTTCACATGCTTGCATATGAATGACTGTTTTTCTGCAATTTAACATGAGAGGTGGAGGGAGGGAGAGAGAGTGTGTGTTTGTAGAAACATTATCTAACCTGTAAGAAATGATAATGAACAAAAATTGTTTGCTTGAAAAATAAATGACCTCTATGCAGGTTTAATAAATAGAGTCATTCTGACAACCTCTTCAGTTGACCAGCAGTACTATCTTGTGAATTATGATCAAATAAAAAAGTGCCTTATTAATAAAAACTATGATACTGATGATAATATATAATAAATCTTCATGTATAGGATGTAAGAGGACAGCTTTTAATATTAATTTAGAAACCAGACAGGTATGTAAGCCAGTGATTTAATCAAACAAATCAACCACCCCAATCAACCGCCAATCGAACACTTGTGACCAGTTTTGACTGTTTATAACCAGTTAAAGCTGCCAGGCTGGTCAATACTCATATTGACCTGCTCTTTGTCAACCTTGCACACTATATAACTAAATCATTGCAAGGATATGTGCAAAAAATACCTGATGTAGCATTATGAGCTACTTGAAATTAATATTTATACACTGGTATAACTGTTATTCATTACATCTAATGCATTTTTTAGTGAATCCATTGTCATGGTCTAAAGAAAAGACTTAACACTTTCCAAATCGACAAATTTTGGACCCTTCCAAACCAAAAGAGTTTGCAGATGACAATTTTAGATTTGGAGAAAATGGCAGAAAGTTCTCAAAAAGGGTTGAAAACACAGTGGGAAAAGGAGAAATTGCTCGTTACGAGCAATTTCTCCTTTTCCCACAATGTTTTCAAAAGACTTTAACTGCAGACACGTTAAAACCGGGGCTTGTTTGGGAAAGGGTTAAAATCATCACACATCACCGGGCAGAAAATAGTCCTTTTTTTTTAAATATGTGAATCCAAGCCCTTGGTACAACTAAAGGTACTTTTGCAGCCAGAATGGATCAAGATCACACTCAGTGTGACATGTTGCCATGCAGAGTAAAAAATGACTTTTACATAACTAAAAACTTTCAAGTTGAATGTACAAATCCAATTATTGCTATTTTGAAGTAATTCTTTTGGGAAAATACTTTCTTACAAGGCAGTATGGATCAAAGATCAGACTGCACTTTTGTGCAATCTGATCATAATCAACACTGTCTGCAAAAGGTCCTTGAGTAGCACTTAGCACTCTAAGGGTTAATGGCATTGGGTCACTCTATAAGTTTAAAAACTATATAGGCATACTTTCATGCTAAGGTTTGAATTACATAAAACACAGTCACCGTCTTAAATATGGGCTGAGCTGCAGTTCATAATAAGAATCTAAATAAGTAAAAATAGTTATATAACTTGCTCAGTAAATGCACTTCTAATTCACATGATCAGAAATATATCAAAGATGCCAAATCTATATGTCTAAAAGAAAGACGTATAGATGCATTTCCGTACATCCTTTGTCATAAATTATCTACAAACTCGCCATTTCTGTTTTTTTTTTTTTTTTTTTGCTAAAATGTCACAAAATAAAATTCAAGGTATCAGAGGAACTATAAATGGAGTTTTACATCTTGAAGACAAATTGTAAGCCTGTCCGAGTCCCTAAGGCTTCACGTTAGTGGATGTCTAGTTCACTGAGAAGGACACGATTTTCCATCCAAAAACCGTCAGTGTCCCGGGTTCGTACTTGATCGGGGCCGTTTGAAAATAAAATATTTCTTACCGTCGATGACAAAAGAGAAATATTGGTTCCAAGCTTTTCCACTACAGGATGCATAAAAATCAAACATTTTTATAAACTTCACGATCTCCATACTATCAAAAGTTCTGCAAAAATGTTTCAAACAATTTGGAAATTCGTCCAGAGCGTCATACAAGTGACGGCAACTAGGTTAAGTCGACTTTATAGGTTCTGTATATTCGTTATCGACAGGGCTTTTAATTATTTAATATGGCCAAATTCTAGCTGGCTCTCTGAACAGTGAACAATTTTTTAAATCAGACATAGTTGAAAATGTGATTTTATCGGGGGAAAATTGCTTAATCTCCTTGTTTATTTAGCAGCGGATGTTACGAGTTGTGAATGAAAGTTCTTGAATGAAAACGAGGTCAGTGTAAACAATGTTCATACGCTACATTTTGAAAAAATACAAGAACAAACTTTGTTTTAGTATTTAAAGTAATTTAGATTGACAATTGTTTAGTTTTGATGAAATTTCGATAAAGAAATCAACCTTAATTTGTATGATTTGTTCAGGGTCAGAATTGATCTGATTTGAAGATCTGCATTATTAGCCTATAAATCAGCCATGCAAAACTGAAAGTAAGCGCGCATGCGTCGTTACGGATGATGTATTTGGTTCCGGTCAAAACGATCACAGTAAGCGGATTTGCTATAGCAAATCCGCTAAAAACCACAGTTTCCAGTTTAAATCGAAGACAAAAATTCCTGATGCCTCTTTAGCCCATACACCTTATATCAATTTTTTATCCATGTTTACATGGCTATCTGGATTCTCAACATGGTAAAGTTTTAACATTCTTTATTTACCCTCTGGCTGTAAGGGTGGATCCTTAGATGAAAGAATAATATGAAATATTCAATAAAACAGTAAAGCTTAGGAATTTATATGAGTACCTAATTAATAACTCAATGAATACAATATCAGAGTAGATACAACAATACTAATATTACACAGGGCCATCTAAAAAGGTGGTCATTACCATAAACATTTTACCCAAACAAAACCTTTTTAACCACCCTCAGAAAGAATGCATTAACATTTTCCTACACAATCCTGAGTTTTAATAACTGTACCAAAGGTTTCTGAAAGCATAGTGGGAAAAAGAGAAAACGCTGGTAAATGGCATTTTCTCCTATTCCCACTATGTTTTCTACCACCATCATAAACAATTCCATCATTTCAGCTACAACTTAATTATCGCCTGCCAAGGCTTTCAATTTAGACCAGTCTATAATTTGGTAAAAAGTGAAAATGTGTTCAGCAGCTTCAGCCCTTTTCACAACTAAATCCTGTGTTTTAACTCCATGCCATACATCATAATTTTACCTGTGTCATTTGTATGCTACAAATCCAATGTGGCTTAAATGATGAAATTTGTCTCTGAAAGGGGAGAAAACATTGTGGGAAGAGCAGGAAATGCTTGTTACCAGCATTTTCTCCCCTTTCCAAAACGTTTTCAAAAGGCTCATTCCTCTGCAGGGTTGTCAAGACTTAGTTTAGTTTAAACATATTTATTTTACATCGATTGAGAAACAAGTTCTAACAACTTATACTAATCTCTCTCGATTACCCTTCCTGAGAACTACACCAGGTACTCGCGCCTAATGTGTGGGCCAATGAAAAATCCCGAAGTCAGTACCTGCTCCCGGGTATCGAACTCGGGACCTTATGGTCATGAGGCCAATGCTCTACCTCACAGCCACGGACACCACAAGACTTCTCAATACTTGTGATTGTGTTGTAAAGGATTAACAACCCTTAGGAAGAAGGCAATTAACCCATTACCAAACGACAATATTTTAGACTGGTCCAGATTGAAAGCATTTGCAGAAGACAAAATAAAAGTGACTGAAAATTTGAAATTTGTTTTGTGAAGGGTAGAAAAGATTGTGGGAAAAGGAGAAAATGCTGGTTACCAGCATTTTCTCCTTTTCCCACAATGTTTTCTAAAGGCTTCTTTCTCAGGGGCGTCAAAAGTAGGGATTGTGTGGTAATGGGTTAAAAACAATGTACGAACAGAATCAAACCCTTGGGAACAAGAATAAGGTCCTTCTTACATAATCTTTTTCGCTTGTATGACCCTGTACCAAATGACAAAATGCTATAATTTTCTATACTGAAGTGGATGGCAGATGGCAAATTCTATGTCTGTAAATACAAACATACTTTCAATATAGATGGATTTGGTTGTCTACTACACATTTTATTACATACAGGGTTTCAGATAGATGGGAGTGGTTTTGATTTCAAGCTTGAAAATATAAATTATTCTCCACTAAACCCTATGTTGTGGGTACTTATTAGAATCGTCTCATCGAGACGATTCTAATAAGTACCCACAACATAGGGTTTTGAAGAAAAATAATGACTTTGGAATACTACCACTTGCCTCTTATCTGGAGCTCCGACATATTATGAGAAGCACTCTAGCAAATGAGGATTTAATGCACCTCAGTGATGTATGATTCCGTGTGAGTCATCGCATCATTACTGAATCAATGAAATCTATTTTATCCAACATCTACTGAGTTATGGAATACACTGGTGCTTTGATATACATAAAACTGACTGAGATGGACCCAGGTCTATCTGTGCAGTCAAATTTCTCTTGAAGATGCATTAACTATTTACCAAACGACAAAGTTTTGGCTTAGTCCAAATTGAAAGCATTTGCAGACGACAAAATAAATGTGAATAAATGTGAATCAAAAATTGAATATTATTAACTCTTTACCACACGAGAAAATTCTAGACTAGTCCAAACTAAAAACATGTGCAGACAAGAAAAAAAAGGCGACTGAAAAATTGAAATTTGTTCTGGGAAGGTCAGAAAACACTGTGGGAAAAGGAGAAAATGCTGGTTACCAGGATTTTCTCCTTTTCCCACAGTGTTTTCAAAAGGCTTCTTTCTCGGGGGCGTCAAAAGTAGGGATTGTGTTGTAATGGGTTAAGAAATGGTGGAAAACATTGTGGGGAAAAGGAGAAAATGGTGGTTACCAGCATCTTCTCCCCTTTCAAAAATGTTTTCAAAGACTTTCTTTTTCAGTTTGATGGACAGTCGGGATTGTTTAGTAAAGAGCTAAGCCCCCTTTGTACAGGGCCTGGCTAATGACATTTTCTCCATTTTCCATTTTCAAAAATGTTACCAATCATGGAAGACAAATCCCATCATTTTAGCCTTACTATTTCTCGTCACAAAAACTGCTAATATTAACAAACTGACACTTAGTTGTTTTTCTGTTTTTCTGTCAAATATACTAATCAAACTTAGAAAGGGATCACTTACATATTTCTGTATGGGTTTATAATAATTATGTTACAACGGTTTTGTATGAACTCTTTATGGTATTATAAAATTCTAGATCTGTCCACGTTGAAAGCGTTTGCTGACCAAAAACTATATACAATGTGCACTATGCTGTCTGTAGTAGGGTAGAAAACATCATTGGAAAAGGAGAAAATGCTGGTATCCAGCATTTTCTCCTTTTCCAACAATGTTTTCCAAAGGCTTCTTTCTCAGTATCTTTAACAGTTGGTATTGTGAGAGGTAAAGGCATAAAGATCCATTTACACCAGTCTTTTATTGACCAGTGTAGCAATGTACATGTAGCATATTGTAAAACCATACATGATACATGCCACATATATATTTAGAGTGAATCTTTTAGGGTGATCCCTTGCAAATTTTGAGTAGTATAGACCTATTTTTTTGTTGTCTGCAGTTTCTTTAAATTTGGAGAGGTCCCATAGTTTTCTCCTTTTGTATGGAACAATCAACAGAGTTTCATAACAAAGTAACTTCAGCTTGCAGACAACTTGATACAAACAATACAAAAAAGACCATTAACTTACTCAGCCAGTCATTTCTTTTTTTTTTCAACCTACATTATTCCCCTATTTACAAGCACAGATATGAGCCAGATATGTAAAATTATCCCATAACAGAATTGCAATTCTATAAAGATAATAGTCCTTTGACCTCTAATAAATTTGAACCCTTTACTATACAGCAAATTTATAGCCTTCTATAATTACTTTTTAACTCTTTACCCAATGACAAAATTTTAGACAGTCCAAATTGATGTACTTGCAGACAATAATATAAAGTACTTGCAGACAATAATATAAACCTAACTCAAAAATTGAAATATGTTTCCAGCAGGGTAGAAAACATTGTGGGATTAGGAGGAAATAATGGTTACCAGCATTTTCTCCTTTTCCAACAATGCTTTCAAAAGACTTCAATTGATTGATTATATTGTGTTTAAATGCAGTTTTCAACATTATTTCAGTAATATCACGGGGACCAGTGCACCTATCCCTGCTTTCCTGGAGTCTCTTTTACCAGTAGTCTGCTTAATTTTCTCTCCAAGCCACTGGCTGCTTTCCCACATAACCATCATCAAAACAATGGTCAGCCGTAAGAGAGAAAAGACTCCTGTCACAATGACAATCATCAATCCCCCAAAAGACAGTCGCCGAGCCGAGATTCAAACTCACGACACCCTGCAGGGCTTCTTTCCCTTCTATAATAGAGGCCAATATTCCGTGACTTCTTAACTGCAAAAAGCATCATTATTTCCCAATTATGGCGAAAGAATTTCCCCACTTTGCTGAAAGAAATTCCCAAATTTGCTGAAAGAATTTCAAAATTTTGCTGAAAGAATTTCCCAATTTTGCTGGAAGAATTTCTCATAATATGATGTAGAAATTCCCAATAAGTTAAAATACCAAGTTCTCAAAAGCTATTTCAAATGACTAGACACAAAACTTTTGTTATTTAGCAGTGATTGAAACCGAAAGCAGGCTTTTTATTGATTTATACCGAAACAATTGAGCTGACTGCACTGCAGTACGGCCGAAATATCGCGACTTCTTGGCGCCATTGGGTTAGTTTAATGGAGTCATTATTTACCGACTGAGTTATTTTTTGCCTATCTTAACTTTGCATGAGGGCTGAACGCTGCTGTCATTTCCTTATCATTAAGTATTAAATCCTTTGACATATCATAAAATTGTTTGTCTTTCGTAAAAACTTACAGCTGACAAAAAGGAATCTTCTTTGACTTAACACTGTAGAGCACATTCTTACTTGAATGCAGTCCACGTATTTTAAAAAAAAAAACAATCAAACATCCTGTATCAATGTACAACATATTAAGAGCCGGAAAACATTACAAAAAGTTTGTTAAATGGGCTGCAGATGACAAAGGCCACTGCAGCCTTTTCATGTTCAGTATGAAATTAAATTCTTTGCTGATCGATCTACAGGTAATCAAATCTCCTCATACTGAGTCTCAATCTAAAGTGCCTGTTCTGTCGGGCATCACTGATCTCCCTTGTCTAAAGACTAGACAATTATTATCACTGCACATGATGCAAAATCTGCATCTCCAGTTATAATATCCAAGCCTAGCCTAATAAATTCCAAAAATAATGATTCCCTTGTATCATATGATGGCGGGAGAGTGTTTCATTTGTTTCATTTCATTTGTGGTCTGGAAATGCTTCCAATTTGGTCCAGCCCAAAATGTTGTGTGGTTAAAGGTCTAAAAAGTATCAGATATTCAGAAGTTAACACAAACCTCATATAACAAATCATCTTCACTGTCTGTTAAATCCTCTGTTCCCTTATGTTCTAAGTTTCCCTTACACAAAGACATTGTCTCCTTTTACATTTTCAATAAGCCTTTATAGTCCCTCATAAAAATGGCTTGCAAACACCGTTTGAGAGAAGTAGCTACTTTCTTAGTGCATGTATAAAACCCATGTATAGCCCAGACTAAAGTTAAAATCCAATCTTTTCTACGTCAAAAAATGTAAAGACTTGCGATAAGTTTCAGAATGAATATATTGATGTATTTCTTTCAGATATTTTCTTTAAAAGCTATTTTAGACATAAAAAGTCTAAATAAGACCTAAAATACACTTGACATCTATATGTTGGTGGAAGCATTGACAAATGCTATACGCACATGACAAAAACATATGCATGTTTCAATTTTCACGAACTTAACCCTTTACCAAACAATCTCTGGTTTTTACGACTCAGAGGAAGAAGCCCTCTGAAAACATTGTAGGAAAAGGAGAAAATGCTGGTAACCAGCATTTTCTCCTTTTCCCACAATGTTTTCTACTCTTCTGGAGTCAAGTTTCAATTTCTGAGTTACATTTATTTCCCTGTCTGCAAGTGCTTTCAATTTAGACCAGTCTAAAATTTTGTTGTTTGGGAAAGGGTTAAAGTAATATTTCCGGCACAATATCTACACAATAGTACAGACAACACTGGTTCTGGAAAAAAGAATCATTTAATACCTGTATGTTGTAACTCTATACACAATTGATGAAGGTCAAAGAGAAGGGTAAATTAAACATAGATGTTTGAAATCCAATACAAATTGTAGAATACAATAGCTCATTGATTATTGATCACAAATAATTTGTAATCAACCTGTAACCCTTTACCAAACAATTCTGTGATTTTACAAACGTGGAAAAAATCACTTTGAAAAACATTCTGGAAAAGGGAGAAGAGGCTGGTCATATGCATTAAACTCTTTTTGCCACTTTTCTATCCTTTAACTCTTTACCATACAATGACGACTTTTAACGACCCTGAGGAAAAAGCCTTTTGAAAACATTGTGGGAAAAGGAGAAAATGCTGGTAACCAGCATTTTCTCCTTTTTCGACAATATTTTCTACCCTATCAAAGCAAAATTGCACCATTTGAGCCACTTTTAAATTGTCGTCTGCAAATGCTTTCAATTTGGGTAAGTCTAAAAATTTTGCCATGTGAGAAAAGGGTTAAGAGACAATGTTAACTCTTACCACATAATCTAGCCATTTAATGACCCTGTGAAAGAACCCTATAGAAAACATTGTGGGAAAAGGAGAAAATGCTGGCAACCAGCATTTCCTCCTTTTCCCACAATATTTTCCATCCTATCAGTCAGAAATCATCATATTAAAAGGATTTTAACTTGTTGTCTGCAGATGCTTTGAATTTGGTCCAAAAGTTTGTCATTCGGTATAGAATTTATCATTTGAGTCTGACTTACTTAAACTATTGTCTGCAAAAGCTTTCAATATGACTGCATCTACCTGCATTAAAATTTTTCATCTTCTACAAGGTTAACTCTATACCAAAAATCCTGTGTTTTAATGACAGTGTTAGCATTTTTTTCATTTGTTCAATGAGTCTGATGGAGTCCCACCTAGTTCTCATTGAGCCCCATTCTTCTATCTGTTGGAGAATTTCATTAACGATTCTTTGAATTTTTCTATTTCAATTAGCATGGCGATGTCCGTCGGAAAAAGCATGCCTAGTTAGCTCTGATCTTTGAAGGTCCAAACATCTGTCAATAAACACATTTTTCTCTGAAAATTCTAGGCAAAATGAACATTTTATTCTTGGAAAGAGCACACAATGTTTTTTTGGTCAACTAGGGCAGCCATATTGGACTACAACAGATGCAGTTACTATGAAATGAAAATTGCAATAAACATGGATAGGTGGTTGCCACTCATGTACAACTGAATCTATTTCTAGAAGCGGTATTTCCAAAAAAATAGTAATATTTTGTGTTGTGGGGATCTTTAGCAAGCATGTAAATATTACTCATAAAAAAAACCCCAAAACCTTATTTGTATTTTTAACGGCGATTGAATGGTGCTGATTTTTGTTTTTGCCTGTAGACACAATGGTGATTTTTATGTTTTGTCCCAAATCAATTCCATTGCGTAAAGACCTGGGTTCTACATTTCCAACAATATTTTCTCCTGTTCAAAGGCAATTCAACAACACATTTGAATAACTTTTAAATTGTCTTTTGCAGATGCTTTCAATTTGTACCAGTCTAAAGACTTTACCCTAACCAAATGATAAAAGTTTAGACTTGTCCATACTGTATGAATCTGATAGACAGACAGTAGATATAACCCAAAAAAGGAAAAAAAAAACTTAATTTTATTCTTTACAAAATAACAAAATTTTAGATTGGTCCAAATTTAAAGCACATGCAGATGACAAAATAAATGAAACTCAGAAATTGAAATTTCTTTCCAGCAGGGTAGAAAACAGTGTGGGAAAAGGAGAAAATGCTGGTTACCAGCATTTTCTCCTATTCCCACAATGTTTTCAAAGGCTTCTATCTTCGGGTCGTAAAAACCATGGATTGTTTGGGAAAGGGATAAGAAGAGTACAAACCACTATGCAAACCATCAACTACATCTAAAATTTCATTACATGATTAAAATTTATTCACAAAATGAAATATGTTACTATATGAACCCTGATACAGACCAAAGAAGATATTGCCTACCTTAGCATCCACAGCTTTCTGTATACTCTCTTCCATTTCTTTATTCAATCTATCTTTAAACTTTGTTGCCACATCAACATCAGAATCTGAAGATCTCCCAGATTTTTCTTTTATCTTTGCTATCTCTTCATCTTTCTCTTTTGTAAGTCTATCTAATTCCATGGCTTTCTCCTTTTTCAATCTTTCTATTTCATTATGTTTCCGTTTTTCCAGATTCTCTAGTTCTGATTGTTTGACTCTACAAACTTTATCAATCTCTATTTGTTTGTCATTATCCATTCTCTCGATCTCTAACTTTAAACATATCACTTCTTTTTTCAATGTTTCTAATTCACTTTGTCTTCCCTTCTTATCTATCTCTTTCCTTAGATTCTCAACCTCATCTTTTTCTGTACCTTCTTTTCTGAGTTTTTCCAATTCCAATTCTTTCTCTTTCAGAAGTTTATCGAACTCTTTTTTTATCTTACTTATTTCTTCCGATTTTTTATTTTCTACTTCCACCAGTGAAGAGTTCAAACTATGTTTGACATTTTCTATCTCTTTTTTCAGCTGTTCTATTTCGATTGATTTATCACTTATTTCTTGCTTCAGTGTCTCTACAGTTTGGAAATATTCTGTTTTAATATCACTTAAATCTTTTTCTTTTTGGATTTGACTATCTTTTAATTGACTAGATTCTTGTTTAAGTTGACTAATTAAGTTCTCACTTTCACTTTTAATTCCTAAGAGGTTATATTTTTCTTTTTCTAAGTTTACAATAACCTCTTCTTTATCGCTTATCATTTTTCTCAATTTTTCTATTTCATTTAGCTTTTCTTTATCTATTTTCTCAAGGTCATTTGACTTCTCTATCTCCATGATATCTTTCATTGTCTGTATTTCTTGTTGAAATTTCTTCTCTGCTATTTCAAGTTCTTTGTTTTTGGATGAGGTCACATCTTCTACAGTTTTAGATTTCTCACAATCAAACTCTTTTTTCATATCCTCCTTCACTTTTTCTATCTCCGTTTCTTTCTTTTTTTCCCATGATTCTTCTGCACGCAACATTAAGAGTTCGTTTTCTTTAAGCATATCTTCCTTAACCTAGAAGTAGACATGAATATGGGTCACGCTCTGTCAAAAGGAGTTTATATAAACTGCAAAAAGTATCTTTACGAAAAGACAAAATTTTAGACTGGATCCAAATTGAAAGCACTTGCAGACGCCAAAATAAAATTAATTCAAAAATTGAATTTTTTTTTTTCAAACATGGAAAAAAAACATTGTGGAAAAAAGGACAAAATGCTGGTTACCAGCATTTTCTCCTCTTCCCATGTTTTCAAAAGGCTTGTACCTCAGGATCGTAGAAACCAGGGATTGTATGGTAAAGATTAACTCATACCACTCTGCCCAGTCTGTACAAGGCAAAAGTTTTTGATACTATACTACTCAACATTTGCTAGGGATCAGTTCGATACTTCAATACAGGAATATGTTACATAAATACAGTTTTGCATAAGAAATACTCATTTCCTTAGATAGTTTATATCATCAGTGTGGCAATGTTACGTACTGAAAAACAACACCAAATGCTTGCCACGCATACACATCAGCTCAATATAAGATGGTGATCCCTAGCAAATGTTGAGTAGTATAGTACATTTTCTGCAGCCTAAAGAACTAGAGCATCTCAAGGTTCCTTTGGTTGTTTGACAAAATGTATTTTGAGGATCTATAACAAGGAGATGACTTGTTTGGTATAATACATCACTGCTATGCATTAACCCATTACCACAAAATCCCTACTTTTGACGACCCTGAGAAAAAAAGCCTTTAGAAAACATTGTGGGAAAAGGAGAAAATGCTGGTAACCAGCATTTTCCTCTTTTCCCACAATGTTTTCTACTCTTCACAAAACAAACTTTAAGTTTTCAGTCACTTACTTTGTCATCTGCAAATGGTTTCAATTTGGACAAGCCTAAAATATTGTTGTTTGGTAATGAGTTAAACCCCCTTTTCTCATAGCACTGCTCACATGTATGGGCACAGAATATAAGGCATATTGCTATTACTGTACTATCAAATAATCTTAATTCATTACCAAATGACAATATTTTAGGTTTGTCCAAATTGAAAACATTTGCAGACGACAAAATGAAAGTGACTGAAAATTTGAAATTTGTTTTGTGAAGGGTAGAAAACTTTGTAGGAAAAGGAGAAAATGCAGTTTTTCCTTTTCCCACAATGTTTTCTAAAGGCTTCTTTTTCAGGGGCGTCAAAAGTAGCGATTGTGTGGTAATGGGTTAAATGATAAACAACATAACAGCAGGTATCAAACTCGGTGTAAACTCTTTGCAAGACTATAAAATTTTAGCGTTGTCCATACGGAAAGGTTTGGTAGATTTAAATGTGACTCAAATGCTGGAATATGTCCTTCAACATGTAAAAAACACTGTGGGGACAAAAACATGTTGGTCACCAGCATTTCTTCCTCTTCAATAATATTTAGAACAACAAATACTGTATCTTCAGGCCTATGAGAGTGACACTATTTAACTATGCATGTTCTTACTGTCACCTCAGGAAACAAGTAGTTTCAAATTGAGCCATATTTTCCTAAATTTCATTTTAATATCTTGTTTTTTTCCTAAAATAATAATCCTAAGCTTTTATCACTGAGCAGAGCCCAGTAACTCTGTCACTAACATACAATGACTCAAAACTAACATACATTGACTCATCTAAAAAGGTTTGATTTCCAGCTTTGCCAAATTCTTTGATGATAGTTTATAGCCTCAAGACTCATACCTCTTTCAACACTGAACAATGTCAGTGAACAAGTCAAAAATAGTACATAACTATGTCAAATATATTTTGATGGCTAAGTACATTATCTTCCACTACAACAGAAATATCATTAAATGTCAAAGTTTCTGAGCAAGAATAACACAGATGTAAATGATGTCAAGGCTATGAAATACTTCTTTGAAAACGACAAAGCTAAAAATGTTTAACATTATATGGCCAGCAACACGTGAAAAGGGGCATTCGGACATTTGCGTAAATTGTCGTCTCGGATTAGCCTGCGCAGTCTGCGCAGGCTAATCCAAGACGGCACTTTACGACTACATTAGAATATGTGCTATAGTAGACTTACGCCAAACAGAAAATAATATGAAAATAGAAAGTGCCGTTTGGATGAGCCTGCGTGGACTGCGCAGGTTGATCTGTGACGACGCCTTACGTAAATGTCCAAATGCTCCTTTTCACATGTTGCATGCCATATGACATTATATAGACTTTACAATAACTGAAAGATCAGCACTACACTAACTACAAAATATATGTATAGTCGCCAATGGCAGGATAGGAGGATTGGAGTTTAACATTGCAACTGAAAGATTACCAGTAACAGCTGCTTAACCCTTTCCCAAATGACCGATTTTAGACTCTTCCAAACTGAAAGAGTTTGCAGACGACAATTTTAAATTTGATGAAAATGGTAGAAAGTTCTCCTAAACGGTAGAAAACACTGTGGGAAAAGGAGAAATTGCTCGTTACGAGCAATTTCTCCTTTTCCCACAGTGTTTTCAAAAGACTTGTACTGCAGACACATAATCAAAGGACTGAAGGTCCTGAAAGTCGCACTAATGGTGAAACCTTGATATTTTTGGACTAATAGATGGTCATCACCCTTTTACATGACAATCTTGCTTTTACGTAATTCAAACAGCTTTGGAAAACAGAGCTGAAAGAAAGAAAAACTCATTTTTTTTTTACTCAAGGTTTTCTTCCAATTAGACTCAAATTTAATGGTTTACCGTAAGTCAAATTTGATTAGTTTTCAGCAATTCTTCGATTTTGACTAGTCTGCAATTTAGTTGAGCAAATGCACTTACTTGTAATAGGCAGCTTCCCACCAAGTTAGATCTTTTCATTTTTCTTTTTCTTTAATATATCCATGTTGGCATATAGCCTGACATAATATACCCAAAACAATATTAAATGTATGTCATTGGTCACCTCTATTACTTGGAACTTACTGAAACAGTGCCACTGCATACCGATGCTAGCACTTGACAATTTTTGAAAAGGGACACATAAGGGACATCTCTGTGAAAGCATTTCAAAATCTGACCAACCATTTCAGTGAAGAAGAATTTTCAAGAATTTCTTCATGTCCGAATAGTGCAAGTGGACCCCATTTACCAGAGCCATGTTTCTTGATGGATTAGAATTTCGCAAACATTTTTGAAAATGGTCACCCAAGGAACATTGCTGTGAAATTATTTTAGAATCTGATCATGGGTTTCAGAGAAGGTGAATTTTCAAGAAATTCTTCATTTCCATATAGTGCAAGTAGCCCCAGTTCACCTGAGCCATGTTTCTTGGCAAATCAAAATTTCTCGAACAAGTTTTTAAAAGGGTCACCCAAGGAACATCTCTGTGAATTTTTTTCAATATCTGATCAGCCGTTTCAGAGAAGTAAGAATTTTCAAGAATTTCTGCATGTCCATATAAGTACAAGTAGCCCCCATTCACGAGAGCCATGTTTCTTGACGGACTGAAATTTCGCAAACAATTTTTGAAAAGGGTCACCCATAGAACATTCCTGAGAAATTATTTCAAAATCTGACAAGCGGTTTCTGAGAAGAAGAATTTTTTAGAATTTTTTCATTCCTGTATAGTGCAAATAGCCCCCATTCACCAGAGTCGTGTTTCTTGACTGATCAAAATTTCACGAAAAAGTTTTGGAAAGGGTCACTTAAGGTAGCGGTTCCGTAATAGGCATAGTGCAGCATGGCATAAAATTTCTGGACAGTTGATAAAGACATATTTTGTACAGATATGATACTATTGCACATTTTGAACTGAACAGAAATTCCTTCGGGGTCCGTCTTGAAATTATTTGTTGATAATTTTGTTAGTTTCCAGAAAAGGGAGGTAATTATCATATCCATTTGTAATGAAATTATAGTAGTTATAGATTTATAAATGATAATTCTACGAAGGACAAAAAAGAAAAAGTGGCTCGGTGAAAGTAGTACAATAGTGCTCATTTTTAATCTTAGCAAATTTTCTAGGGTAATATTATAGTGGACATAGCTGTTTTCTATTACTGGTCCACTACGTTAAGGAACATATCTGTGAAATTATTTTAAAATCTGGCCAGCTGTTTCAGAGAAGAAGATTTTTAAAGAATTTCTTAGAAAACTGTTTGGTTGCGATGGCAACCAAAGCTTTTGACGTAATCAAATTCTGTGAACAATTTTAAAAGAGGACCTCCGAAGGAACATTCCAGCCAAGTTTGGTCCATATTGGCCCAGCGGTTTTGGAGTTGATGTTTAAAGAATTGTTGATGACGCATGACGGATGACAGACACCAGGTGATCCTAAAAGCTTCCCTTGAGCATGTTGTGCTCAGGTTAGCTGAAAAAACAGTCCTAAGGTTTTTCATCTCAACCAAACTGACTCTCAAATTATAAAAAATATTTGCAAAGTAATTAATAACCATGCAATCTACAACAGGTTAAAGACCATTGTGAATGATTAGTTTAACTCATTACCAGACCAACCCAATTTTAGGCTTGTCCAAATTGAAAGCATTTGCAGACGACAAAATTAAAGTGACAGAAAATTTGAAATTTGTTTTTTGAAGGTTAGAAAAAATTGTGGGAAAAGGAGAAAATGCATTTTTTTCCTTTTCCCACAATGTGTTCTAAAGGCTTCTTTCTCAGGGTAGTCGAAAGTAGGGATTGTGTGGAAATGGGTTAAATACCACATCAAATTTGTTACACTCTTTTTGAGTGTTGAAATTGTATCTTTGCTATCCAAACAATGTAATTAACATATCACATTTCTCTGTTATATCATTTCTTTAAATGTGCTGATGCTTATGTTTTTTTTTCATATATAAAACATATTTTTATAATGATGGATAAATATTTTTAAAGTATCCAATATGCTTTTTTTTTCATTAATAGTAACTTTATTATCCTTAAAAAAAAAAAAAAAATAGAAAGAAAAACGTGATTTTATCACTAAGCATTTGATTGACTTCGCTATGTTTATTGTTAAATAAGTTTCATCATTGGTTTTAATCATGTAAGGCAAATTCAAAATAAAGCAAGTTATAAATCGTCATGATGACGAATAGGTAATTTCTATTAATTTTTACACAAATTGAAGTTAGAAATACTATAAAAATCATGTGTTCATTTTGACTACAGATTGGGTACGTTTTGACTCCACTTGGGTAGGTTTTGACTTCATTTGGGTAAATTTTGACTCCATTCGGGTACGTTTTGACTCCACTCAGGTACGTTTTGACTTGGGTACGTTTTGGTTTGAGTACGTTTTGACTGTAAACCCCTCAACTGTCAATGTACGGTAGTAATTGCTGTATTTTACCTTGCATTTCATATTTCATGTTGTATCTACTGTATACGGAGGGGATGAAATATCCTTGTCGCCACTCTTTTGGGGTCCGAACAAAAGCAGTAATCAACATTTTAACTTTAAATAGTGGTGTTAATCGTAATGTGCGTTTGTTTTCTATCCCGTCCGCCATTTGCATTTTCTTAATCAAAGTACAGTTTTGTACTTCAAACTTAAGCTGATCAAAGACCTAAAATACTAGAATTGATAGCAAAAGTTCATGTCTAATTTCCATAAAATCATGTATGTAAGCGTTTCGTATGCAGTTTTATTTGTTACAAAAGTTTTTTGATGGAATAGTTTTTGAGTGCTCTGGGGTGTTTTTCGAGTGGTTTGGGATGTTTCATCTGAGACGTATCCTACGTTACAAACTAGGTCAAAGCTGCGGAACGAAACACATTTTCAAATTTAGAGCGAGTTTTACGATATTTAACCCTGAATTCATGGTTTGCATGGTTTTAAAGAGTTGATTTCAAATGATATCACTCAAGTTCGAAATTCCATCCTTATAAGCGAAGCTCTACCGTTTCGATAATACATGAATATTTACAGTAAGGTGGCTCTCGATAAGCCATATTAATCCGCGATCCCTTTTAAACTCACATTAAGCACTGATGGGGGATATCTTAGCTGAATTTTATTTTATTTACCCATCTAAACAAAGATAGATGTTAAATTTTCACATGATATACAAAATAACCGCATTTTTTTTTATTTAAAATTTGAGTCACGTTCTCCTTTTTCTAGCGTAGGTATATGAGTTATATGAGTTACCGGGTCCAGTCCCATCATAAAGAACAAATTCCAGACATACCAAAGAAAAAGTAGTTCCACAGCGATCGGGTTAAAAGCAGAGTAACTGCACCTCGTTTATGAAGTATATACGACGTTTTTGATCCAATTTTTTGCATGATTCTTCAACCCACTATAGACACCCCCCAACCCACCCTGAGCTCCTCGAGCTCATCGCAAAAAGTCGAACGTTTTGACAAACGTGCGACTTAAAAACCAGGGCTTGTTTGGGAAAGGGTTAACAATCTCAAGCTTCTCTAGTACTCACCTTTTGCACACATTGGTCTAGTTTTACAGTCCAATCAGAGTCTATCTTTTCCTTCAGCTGATCTTTCTCCTCACAAAGGTTTACATAAAGTTCTTTCACTCTATCAATCTCATCTTGGGCTGTTTTCAGTTCTTGTCTGAAAATGTAAAACACATTTATTCTTTTAAATAATTAAACATGATCAGAGAAGTTCTTTTGCGAAGAGTTAATCTTTTACTACACAATGTGTAGCTTTAATGAACCTGACATAAAATAACTTTCCATTTTTTTTTCTCCTTTCCCTGCCATGTTTTATACCTTTTCATGGACAAATTCTCATAATTTCAGCCAACTTGCCATAATTACAGGATTTATTTCTCTATACATGCTATTTATTTACCAGACAAAAGCATCTTTTTAACTTTTTTTCCTGACAAAAACATTTTCATCTCATTAATACTGAAAACGTTTGCCTGTGACAAATTAAACTTGACTGAAATTTGGAATTTGTCAGCTTACCAGCACTTTTTTCTCGCCCAAAAATCTGTTTAAAAAATTATCAGGGTGTTATAACTCATGACAGTTTGGAATAGAGTTATTGGACATCGGTTAAATAGTGTTCATAAGAAAAAACAGGCCTGTGGCTTGGAAAAAGAGTCATGTAAAAGGTCGGTTAAAGACATTCCAGGATGGCATGGAAAAGGACAATAACTGCCAAAACATATCTGAAATAACATTGAAGATGGCATTTGAAGCAAAAGAAAAAATAAAAATAACCAGTGAAAAGTATACCTGAAGTTGTTCAACTCTTTTTCATATTTGGAGATGATGGTAGACCTCTCTCCATCAAACTGTATAGTTAATTCTTGTCGTAGTTGATTTCTGGATGTCTCTGAGACTTGTTCACAAGCTCTCTGCACCCTAGAATGTAAGTAG
This sequence comes from Tridacna crocea, assembly GCA_943736015.1. Taxonomy (NCBI): domain Eukaryota; kingdom Metazoa; phylum Mollusca; class Bivalvia; order Cardiida; family Cardiidae; genus Tridacna; species Tridacna crocea. The sequence continues at coordinate 27,422,416 of OX031057.1, read as the reverse complement.
TAGAGAATACATTCATAGAGTTGTCGGACATATAAAATATCTAAATAAGTGGGGAGAATTGATAATTTTTGAGCTTCGGCTGTTGCAGATAACAAATTAGACTGAAAATTTGAAATTCATATTTGGAAGGGTATAAAACCTGATGGGAAAAAAAAATGTTGGTGGTTACCTGCATTTTCTCCCATTTTTCTACTGTTTTTCAAAGTCTCTTTTAGGGACATTAAATCTCTAAATTGTTTGGTATGGGGATAACAAAATATCAAACAGGCTTTGTTTTCAACTAGTTTTTAATCAGACAAAAAGAAAAAAAAAAACATACAAGATAAAAAGAAACTGTTGTTTGTTAATGTTCCACTGAGTTACTGGCAACCAGCTCACAGTATAACCTTGACCCTTTTATTGTATCTTCTTAAAAATGACTTGAGCTAGTTCTTAGTATGCATTGCAAGGTTTTGACATTATGTTTTCCATGCTGTTTGAAAGAATTCCCAAAAGAACTAATACTATAGGTACCAACCTTTCTATAGCCTGTCGTTTATCTTGATCATATTCCTTCACCATGTCAGCTATCTGTTTACTGAGTTCACGATTTAACTCGGTCAGCTTCTCTTCACTTTGCGAAATTTCTTCTAGCCTCCTTTGTAATTCCTTGCAGATAGGAAATTATATTTGAGTAAAGCTATTGCAAAAGCAGGCTTAACTCTTTACCAAACAACAAAATTTTACACTGGTCCAAATCGAAAGCATTTACAGACAAGAAAATGAAAGTGGCTTAAAATCTGAAATTTGTTTTGGTAAGGGAAGAAAACATCAAGGAGAAAAGAGAAAATGCATCTTTCTTAGGGTTGTTAAAAGTTGGGATTGTGTGGCAAAGTGTTACCCCTTTACTCCACAGACACTCATTTCTATGCATTGCTTGTAGGAGCCTTTGGAAAACATTGTGGCAAAAGGTGCAATGGCTTATGACGAGCAATTTCACCTTTTGTCACATGTTTTCTATGCTATCAAAAGGTATCATATACACATAAGAAACTGCTTCATCCTTGCTGTTATTTCGGGTCAATTAGAGATACCATAGGAATGCCTTATGGGGTAAATGGTTAAAATTTGGAATTTGTTTTGGTAAGGGAAGAAAACATCAAGGAGAAAGGAGAATATGCTTCTTTCTCAGGGTTGTTAAAAGTTGGGATTGTGTGGTAAAGAGTTAACCCTTTACTGCACAGATATTCATATCCATGCATTGCTTGTAGGAGCCTTTGGAAAACATTGTGGCAAAAGGTGAAATGGCTTGTAACGAGCAATTTCACCTTTTGTCACATTGTTTTCTATGCTATCAAAAGGTGTCAAGTGCACATAAGAAACTGCTTCATCCTTGCTGTTATTTAGGGTCAATTAGAGATACCATAGGAATGCCTTATGGGGTAAATGGTTAAAATTTGGAATTTGTTTTGGTAAGGGAAGAACACATCAAGGAGAAAGGAGAAAATGCTTCTTTCTCAGGGTTGTTAAAAGTTGGAATTGTGTGGTAAAGAGTTAACCCTTTACTCCACAGATATTCATATCCATGCATTGCTTATAGGAGCCTTTGGAAAACATTGTGGCAAAAGGTGAAATGGCTTGTGACAAGCAATTTCACCTTTTGTCACATTGTTTTCTATGCTATCAAAAGGTGTCAAGTACACATAAGAAACTGCTTCATCCTTGCTGTTATTTAGGGTCAATTAGGGATACCATGGGAATGCCTTATGGGGTAATGGGTTAATATTTGAAATTTGTTTTGGTAAGGGAAGAAAACACCATGGAGAAAGGAGAAAATGCTTTTTTCTCTGGGTTGTTAAAAGTTGGGATTGTGTGGTAAAGAGTTAATACATTCCAAGATGCATGATACCGAGCAAGTTATCACATAATTACAGATTCATAAAGTCTATTTTATGTGGCAACTAACTGAATCATGAAGGTAAAACAACATAAAATAACTTTACCATCCAGGTTCTACTTCAAATTCAAACCACCATTTGAAAATTGCTGTATTAATGCTGAATATCTATTTAACCACCATTCAAGATTCATTTTGACATTAAATAGATGGCATTGGTTTTCAATACTTTTACTTTCTTAAAGCTTTTACAAGTTAGTTGGTAAATTTCAAGAGAAACTGCTTTAGAAAACATTGTCAGAAAAGGAGGAGATACTGATAAACAGCACTTTCTCCTTTTCCTACAATGCTTTCTACTCTTTTAGTATCAAACACATCATATAAGCCCATTAAGTGAGCCATTCTCTGTGAAAAGGGGGCTTAATGCATTTTCAAAAAGTTTTTGACTAAAGTCAGCCAGGGCAGCCTGACCTGGGCCAAAACTTTTTGCTACAGGTCAGTTATCTGTATATCAAAGGATCAGTCTACCTCATGATTCAGTGGGTTGTTTGACAAAATTAATATTATAGATCTACGTTTTTTAACCCTTTACTCCATAGATACTCATTTTGACATATCAACAACAGACAGCTTTTGAAAACATTGTGGGAAAAGGAGAAATTGCTCGTAACGAGCAATTTCTCCTTTTCCCACAATGTTTTCCACTCAATCAGATATTTGAATCCTCATTTTTCAATATTTTTGACATCATATCTCTAAAAGAGCCTCAAATTGGCATATCAGGTAAAGGTTTAAGTGATGTCTTGCTCTGTATAAAGCATTATGGAGATGCAATAAGCCATTTTTTGCCCGAGTACAGCTTATTAATTGATGCCTACAAATGTTTTTGTAAGACGGACAAGTCTAAGTATGTATTTTCTGGCAGAAAGATAATACTTACTTCTATGTCCTCAGAAAGGATCTTCTTCTCTCTCTTTAAGTTATCTACATCCTTCTTTAACCTGTTCTCCACTGCATTACTGTTGTCACTTGTCATCAAAGAAGATTCTAGCTCTGAGATTCGTCTCTGAAAAGGACACCAGTGTATTAAATATACTAACCGAATGTTTCTGGGGTTGTAGATAGTAAACATATTCTAAGAAGGTCAGGCGTTAATCTTCTGTGAGCCAATGCTATAACTTCTAACACTTTACTGAACAAATGACCCTGAAGGAGAAGCCTTTTGAAATGGGAAAAGGAGAAAATGTTGGTTATCAGCATTTTCTCCTTTTCCCAAAATGTTTTCTACTCTTCCAAAGTCAAATTTTGATTTCTGAGTCATATTTATTTTGTCATCTGCAAATGCTGTCAATTTGGACAAGTCTAAAATCTTTTCTTGTGGTAAAGTGTTAACTTTCCACCCTTTACCAAACAATCCCTGGTTTTCACGACCCTGACAAGGACGCCTTTTGAAAACAATGTGGGAAAAGGAGGAAATGCTGGTAAACAGCATTTTCTCCTTTTCCCACAATGTTTTCTGTCCTTCCAAAAACAAACCTCAATTTTTGAGTCACATAAATTTTGTTGTCTGCTAATACTTACAACTTGGACAAGTTTAAAATTTTGTTGTTTGGTAAAGAGTTAAAGGAAGAAAGCTTGAACTTGCCCAAATTCAAAGCATTTGCATAGGAAAAATTAACTCTTAACTGATTACCAAACGACAAAGTTTTAGGTTTGTCCAAATTGAAAGCATTTGCAGAAAACAAAACAAAAGTGACTGAAAATTTGAAATTTGTTCTGTGAAGGGTAGAAAACATTGTGGGAAAAGGAGAAAATGCTGGTTACCAGCATTTTCTCCTTTCCCCACAATGTTTACTAAAGGCTTCTTTCTCGGGGGCGTCAAAAGTAGGGATTGTGTGGTAATGGCTTAATCAGACAATAATATCTTAGATTATTCCAAACTGAAATTATTAGGAGACAACAAAATTAAATTGACTAAAAAATTGAAACTTCTTCTGGGAAGGGTAGAAAAACACTGTGAGTAAAGGAGAACATGCTGGTTACCAGCATTTTTTCGATTTCCCACAATGCTTTCACAAAGTTTCTTTCACAGAGTCGTGAAAACCAGGGAGTGTTTGAACAAGAGTTAAATGCAACTAAAATGATGGAATATGTTACAAAAATCTTTGTGGTCAAAAGAGTGAAGAATTTTGTCTCTTTCCCACAATCTCTTTAAAAGCTTTCTACTCCAGAATGTGTTGCAAAGTAGCAATAGGTTTTAATAGAAAAATAATAATATCAATTGAAACAAAAGCGGCAAATTGTCGCAAGATACGCCCGTCTTACCCCAAGTTGTAAAGCTGGGGCATGCACCGTACAAAATTCAAGTATGAAAAACAATAAAGGGCACTAACTCAGAAATTAAGCGAGCAAGAGTTATGATTCCTGGGCATTGCACTCCCCCTTGATGAGATCTATCCACCCATTAAATTTCATATCCCTAGCTAGTATAGTTTTGGAGATATGCTCCGGACAAAATTCAAGTATGAAAAACAACAAAGAGCACTAACTCAAAAATTAAGCAAGCACGAGTTATGATTCCTGTGCACTGCACTCCCCCTTGATGAGATCTATCCACCCATGAAATTTCATAACCCTAGCTAGTATAGTTTTGGAGATATTCACCGGACAAAATTCAAGTATGAAAAACGACAAAGGGCACTAACTCAAAAATTAAGCAAGCAAGAGTTATGATTCCTGTGCACTGCACTCCCCCTCGGTGAGATTCATCCACCCATGAAATTTCAATACCCTAGCTAGTATAGTTTTGGAGATATGCTCCGGACAAAATTCAAGTATGAAAAAAAAAACAAAGGGCAATAACTAAAAAATTAAGCAAGCAAGAGTTATGGTTCCTGAGCACTGTACTCCCGCTTGAGGAACCATAACTCTTGCTTGCTTAATTTTTGAGTTATTGCCCTTTGTTTTTTTTTTCATACTTGAATTTTGTCCGGAGCATATCTCCAAAACTATACTAGCTAGGGTTATGAAATTTCATGGGTGGATAGATCTCATGAGCACTGCACTCCCCCTTGATGAGATCTATCCACTCATGAAATTTCATAACCCTAGCTAGTATAATTTTGGAGATATGCTCCAGACAAAATTCAAGTATGAAAAACAACAAAGGGCAATAACTCAAAAATTAAGTGAGCAAGAGTTATAATTCCTGTGCACTGCACTCCCCCTTGATGAGATCTATCCACCCATGAAATTTCATAACCCTAGCTAGTATAGTTTTGGAGAAATGCTCAGGACAAAGAACTGGACACCACCCGCCCGCCACGGGTGATCTCATAATACGTCCCGTCTTCGACAGGCGTATAAAAATATGCTAAAATATGAAAATTCAAATCAGATGAGGTAACAAGAAATTCATCAGCTATTCTTGTAAACAGCGGAATAAATAATCCAAGACATTGTGTTTTTTTGTTGTCCTTGAATAATAAGGTAAGAGCCTAAAACCACAAATGACAGACATTGATACTTTAGCAGTCTCTGTGACATGGCTGAAATAATACTGAAAGCGACATGAAACTTAATCAGAATACATTCATAGTGTTGTCTCATATATCAAATATCTATTTAACCCTTGACCAAACAATCCCAACTTTTATTGACCCTGAGAAAGAAGCTCTCTTGAAAACATTGTGGGAAAAGGAGAAAATGCTGGTAGCCAGCTTTTTCTCCTTTTCCCACAATGTTTTCTACCTTTCCAAAGTCTAAATTTAATTTTGCTTCATTTATCTTGTCGTCTGCAAATGCTACAGTGAGTAAGATTATACACACTTTTTGTTCCTGAGTCAGTAAATCTGCCGTCTCAAATTTCTGTTTGTAGTCTGTCAGGTCTTTCTTCATTTTCTTGAGCTCCTCTTTCAACTGATTGACCTCCGACCTTTTCTGTTTGTTACTGATCAAGCATCTCTCCAACTCAGCCTTAAGGCTTGTTACCATTTCATTTGAAAGCTTGCTTCTAAAAAAAGTCAAATGTGTCTCATTATACAAAGACCCTAGAAAATAGTTAAACAATTGTGAAAGATGAACAGGCAGCTTAATTGTCCAGAGTATTTTTGCAAATTACCACAGTCTTTTACAAAAGAGTTACAAGAATCTAAAATACTATATGCATCATCATACAACTGTTTCGCATGAAATAAATCCAAAAACCAACTCAGTGCACCTAGAACAATTACAGAAAGTGAAGTTCCCCACTCTCACTGTTAGAAAATAATCGTAGTTTTCTGGTAAATTACAGTTGCTTCACACAATGAGAATTTAGGTAGATATTTTAAAAAAATTACTTACTGAGATTTTACAATGACTGGTGTATTTTGAGGTGTGTCAAAATCTAAAGTTTTTCGAATGCCCAGATCTGCCATAGAGTCATTTTGATCAGCATATGTCTTTGTGTTTTGTTGTGATGAGACACCAAGACTGGATGCACTTTCCAACATCTGTACTTGTTCCTTAAGATCCAAAATTTCATCCTGAAATGGCAAGTTGTATTGATAGTTAACAGTTACAGAGGTTTCTCAATTTCTCTCAATGTTTTCTATACACTCAAAGACAATTCCAGTAAAGACAACAGTTTAGGTGTAGAGCACCTACTTTCAAAATCAGAAGTCTGAATCATATAATGAGCAGGATCAACTCTTGAAAAACTACCAAACCAACAGCCCCAAAGCAGGTGAACTTTTCAAACAGCAGGGCTTGAAAATTTTGCTTGCCCACTAGTCATGACCTCTAAGTCCCTATGGACTAATGGCCATTTGCCATTGGTTGTCCTGTTGGATGCATGAAAAACAATGATGCATATCAATTTTGAAACTGTGACAAAGGTAAATTCATTGATGAAACAAGCATTACCCTCAATTAAAGTATCATAGAAAATTTTGTACTTGTTAACCCATTACCAAACGACAATATTTTAGACTGGTCAAAATTGAAAGCATTTGCAGACGACAAAATAAAAGTGACTGAAAATTTGAAATTTGTTTTGTGAAGGGTAGAAAACATTGTGGGAAAAGGAGAAAATGCTGGTTACCAGCATTTTCTCCTTTTCCGACAATGTTTTCTAAAGGCTTCTTTCTCGGGGCCGTCAAAAGTAGGGACTGTGTGGTAACAGGTTAAGAAACTGTGACAAAGGTACATTCATTGATGAAACAAACATTACCCTCAATTATCAAGTATCAAGTATCATAGAAAATTTTGTACTTCTTAAATCATCATGATCACCTTTTGTGCATGGATGCAGTACAGACTAAAGCCTAAATGATCCAGAAGTATTTCTAGGATTTTTCTTAATCTTGGACATTCTGACACAGAATTCAATGCATGCCTGAACTAACATTAAAGTAGAAGAACATAAGAATGATTCATTCAAACTGGTAGATGGCAGTTTTCAAATGATAAGAGTTTTAAACACATTTAGTGAAATCTGATAATATTAGCATTAAAACTTGGTCATTCTGTTGCAACTTTTTGTCCATTTCTAATCATATCCAGTTCATCTGCATATCCTCAAAAACTGTCAAATATATGCAGCTTTTTCATGGATGGTTGCCAAAACTTAACATGTTCCTATAATGTGTGTTTTTCAAATCTTCCCAATTCTTGTCATTGCAACTTGTGAGAAAAGTGTTTGTCTGCTTTTTGTGCATTTTTAATACTTTTCTATAGTGATTATAAATGAAGAATGAGTAAGTCGTTTAATTGATTAGTCATACAAGAAAGAGTCTTGAAAGAATTTCCAAGTCCTAAGCACTCAGCAAGAGTGATTATTAGACCTTTTTTCACAACGTAAAATAAAGATATCTAGAAAATTAAAACAAATCTAAATCATTCAATTTATCATCAACAAGTGCAATTAACCCATTATCACACAATCCCTACTTTTGACGCCCCTGAGAAAGAAGTCTTTAGAAAACATTGTGGGAAAAGGAGAAAATCTGGTAACCAGCATTTTCTCCTTTTCCCACAATGTTTTCTACCCTTCACAAAACAAATTTCAAATTATCGGTAACTTTCATTTTGTCGTCTGCAAATGATTTCGATTTGGACAAGCCTAAAATATCGTCGTTTGGTAATGAGTTCATGATGGCAAATCTACAGTTTTCTTGTCCTGTATTGTAGATTAAAACTTTGCTAACCTGCAAACTTGAACACATTTCATCAGCTATTGTTCTTGAGGCCAAGGCTTGCTGCAGTTGTATCTTCATCTGACTGAGGTCCTGGGATGCAGCTGTTCATGGACAATAAATTTTTTCATTTCATCTTAATATTAACCAATTACCTACTTTTGATGCCCCTGAGAAAGAAGCCTTTTGAAAACACTGTGGGAAAAGGAGAAAATGCTGGTAACCGTCATTTTCTCCTTTACCCGCAGTGTTTTCTACCCTTCCCAGAACAAATTTCTATTTTTCAGTTAGCTTTATTTTGTCGTCTGCAAATGCTTTCAATTTGGACAAGTCTAAAACTTTCTTGTGTGGTACAGAGTTAATAGGCACAATACATGTAAATTCCAACCTGAACAGCAGGTGTTTTGTCTCGGATCCTCCAAAGTTAAACAAGAACATCCCATGCAGACACAAAAATTCAGCTACATGTTTTTACAAAGAAATTTTGAGGTAATCAAAAAAAAGAGGAATAACTGTATCAAATATTTGAGCAGTGCTCTGGCTAATTGGGGTTAAATCCATCTCAATGAGTCACTATACCATGCAAGTCATCATATTATAGTTCTGCCAAACAACCGGCTGAATCCTGAGGTACAACTGTCCTTGGACAAGCAGAAAATTTTCTCATTTAACTCTTTACCACATGAGAAAATTTTAGACTAGTCCAAATTGAAAGCATTTGCAGACGACAAAATAAAGGTGACTGAAAAAGTGAAATTTGTTCTGGGAAGGGTAGAAAACACTGTGGAAAAAGGAGAAAATGCTGGTAACCAGCATTTTCTCCTTTTCCAACAGTGTTTTCAAAAGGCTTCTTTCTCAGGGGCGTCAAAAGTAGGGACTGTGTGGTAATGGGGAAAAGGTTTTGACACAGGTCAGCCTGCACAAACTAGGCAGGATGACTGGAATGCTACTTTTTGAACCTTCTTTTTACATAGCACAGTTCATTTATTATTTAGAGGATATTTGGGGGGTTTTTTTTTAGTGAAAGATCGAAATTGATTTCATTGAGTGGACACCACTTGTGAAGCCACTCATAAAAATATTACAGATGGTGTTCACGAGATGAAATCAATTGCGATCTTTCACCAGAGAGAAACAAATATACTATTTATTTCATGTTTTAGACCCTTTCTGGGAAGAGCTTTATCAAAATCCAGTACAGTTCTTTTCCGTTATTACCCGTAGCGCACCTCTCCCGCATAACAAAGCATTAAAATATTATGTCAAGTGCGAGAAATGTAAGGTAAATGACCTCATCTTTCCAATCTGGTTGTGAGGCATGCGCAATTAACTTAGACAACAAGAACACGAAAATCAGTATTTTCACTGGTGGTACCAGTGTAAGATTGAAAAATATTTTCACTACTATTTCTGTATAAATAGACTTACTGCTCTCCAGAAGATTCCTGCATCGTTTCTGGCTCTCTTCCAGACTCTGGGTCAATCTATTGATGGTTTCAGCACGAGAAACCTGTGCCTGCTCAGACGCTTTAATACTTTCTGTGAGTTTTAGATTTAATAACTTGATCTCTTCACCCTAAATGCATACGATGAGAAAGATATAGAATATGAGACTATGAATGTAATGTGAGCCCTGCTCGGTGAAATGAGTAGTTCATGCATCTCTGGGATGCAGTTTACTGAACCAAATCACCACATGATAAACCTATTACCACACAACCCCTACTTTTAACAACCCGGAGGAAGAGGCCTTTTGAAAACATTGTGGGAAACGTTGAAAATGCTGGTGACCAGCATTTTCTCCTTTTCCCACATTGTTTTCTGCTCTTGTAAATTTGAGTTTCAATTTTCAAGTCACAGTTATTTTGTCGTTTACTAATGCTTTCAATTTGGACTAGTCTAAAATTGTGCTGTTTAGTAAAGAGTTAAGGATGCATAATATCCATTAGAAAAAAATGACTAAATCACAAGATAGACAGGTCTTGGACATGCAGAAAACTGACCAATAACAAAATGATTCAAATTGAGGTCAGCCTATGAGGACAAAACAGGCTGACCTAGACCAGTAATTTTCACAGACCCATTAACCCTTTACCAAACAATCCCTGGTTTTTACAACCCCGAGATAGAAGCCTTTTGAAAACATTGCAGTAACCAGCATTTTCTCCTTTTCCCACAATGTTTTCTACTCTGGTAGAAACAAATTTCAATTTTAGAGTTACGTTTATTTTCTCTTGTCTGCGAGTGCTTTCAATTTGGACCAGTCTAACATTTTGTCGTTTGGTAAAGAGTTAAACAGTTTCACATGGCTCATATTGTAAAATTACAAGTTCAGGGATGCGACAAAATGTAGAAAACATTATGAAAAGGGAGGAAATATTTGCAGTTTCTCCATTTGCCTCTGTATTCTCATGGTTCTTTCAAAAGCTGTCTTCATTAGGATTGTGACAAAAGGTATTATCTGGTTCAGTGTTTACTACAACATTACAAACAAGAACCAATGATTAGGTTTAGGTTTAAACTCGCATTCCTGGAAAAAAGTCCCAGTACTCACTCTAACATAAATGATACTAATCCTTAACTACATAAGCTAAAGTTTTAACAGTCCTGGCAGGGGAAAAGCTCTAAAGAATATTGTAGAAAAAAGAGAAAATGACGATCACCATTGATTTCTCTTTATCCTACAATTTTTTTCTAGCTATCCAATGACCTTTACCTTTACTCCATAGATAATCATTTCTACGCATTACTTGTAGGAGCCTTTGGAAAACATTGTGGCAAAAAGGTGAAATTGCTCGTGACGAGCAATTTCACCTTTTGTCACAAAGTTTTCTATGCTATCAAAAGGTGTCATATACAGATAAGAAACGGTTTCATCCTTCCTGTTATTAAGGGTCAATTAGAGATACCAGAGAAATGCCTTATGGGGTAAAGGGTTAAGACAGTTAAATTACTATCGGCAAATTCCTTCCATTAAGAAATGAAAATTTTCTGGTTTATTCAACGGTGTCATCATTGCTTTAATATTATCAATGATTGTGCTTTGCTCTATGAAAAGGGGGCTTAATGCATTTGCAAAAAGTATCGACCCATGTCAGCCTGCGCAGTCTGCAAGGCTGTGTGACACTTGTCGAAACTTTTTCGCTATATTACAATTTTATGCATGTCCAGGAATACTTCTACCTCATAATTAACCCCCTTTATCACGAAATCCCGAGTTTTAACTACCCTAAGAAGAAAGCTTTTGAAACTACAGCCGTCAGTGAATGTAACTTAGAACCCCTGCCAGTGCTTTGACAGAAACAGGCAATTGCTAGTATTTTGTACTCAGACGGACTCACAGACCGACACACGGACAGACAGACTGATTCCAGTATACCCCCAAAAACATTTGTTTTGCGGGGGTATAAACCTTGTGGGAAAAGAACAAAATGCTGGTAACCAGCATTTTCTTCTTTTCCTGCAGAGATTTCTACTATTTCCAAAACAAATTTAGATACTTGAATCAAATTTATTTTGTCATCCGCAAATGCTTTCAAAATAGACTGGTCTATCATTTGTTGTTTTGGTAAAGAGTTAAGTTGGTTGTTAGGCAAAGTGGATTTTATGAATCCATAACTTGATGTCTTGCTTAGTAGAGGGTGTCCGGAAAGTAAGGTATTACATTTTTACATTTATATATTGGCTTTAAATATTATTATGATAAAAAAATAAGAAGATACATACATATACATGTAAATAAAATGTGTAAGTTTTCTGTGTTATAATTCAATTCAGTTTTCACAACATTTTGCACTTTTATGAAGATTTTAATTAAATAATTGGGTTTTTTTTAATCACCGGCGTCATTTCAATGATTGATTACCTCTTCATTGTGATGGCTGATTTCGGTCTTTCCCTGCCAAGCACACACGGTGAAATTGTCAACCATTTTAGCACACATTTCATCATCAATCTATTTGAGTTCACTTACAGTATTCTTTAACATGTCTATGCTATCTGGGTTGAGGTTGTAAACCCTTGACTTCAATTAACCCCACACAAAGAAGTCACATGGGTTGAGGTCAAGATAACATCACCCACATTGCAAAACACTTGTTTAATGCAGGAGAGTGCTGTGGCACATACATCTAAATCTATGACAGACTTTTTATATATACATTCAGAGTTAAGATAATATCCAAACGATATCTGGAGATAAAAGACTGTTGAATATCATGGCTTGCACACAATACTAACCTCTACCCATGTGACTGCTTCCCTTGCAGTTTCTTTGGGTCGATACCAACCTAGATAGCACAGTAATGTTGTTAAAAAACATTATAAGTAAAATATAAGAAGATTGACATGGGAATATGTCCTAAAGTGACGAACAAATTCATTGTGCGTTTCCGGAAAAAAAAGAAAACAAAAGGCTGTCAGATTGAAAACGTTACTATCTACTAAAATGATGCCACTGCCAAAAAAGGTACATCTGATTTGAAATCTGTATAAAAGCATGTAATGTTATGAAAACTAAAAGAAATTACCACAAAAAAACCCTTGCATATCTTATTCACAAATGCGTTTACTTTCATCTCTTTATTTGATTCTTAAAGCCATGTTATAAATGAACAAAACTGTTACCTTACTTTCTGGACACCCTGTATAATGCATCACAGAGATGTGTTAAGGCCCCATTGCCAGAGCATGGTGCAGTTATTTTCATGTCTTTCATCGTATCATTTTTAAACATAAATTTAAAACAGTACCATAGACATTAAGAATCTACCTTTTCATGTAGGCAGTCATTTAGCTCTGATACTTTTTCCTGGAGATGTCTGATTTCCGTCTCGTATTTCTTCTGTAATCCATTAACAACACTTTCATGTTCATGACGAGCCCTTGTCAAACTGTCAGAAGATCCAAGGTCTTCCAAATGCTGATGTAATGATTCTATCGTGGATTCTGCAGTCTGTAATTTCTTTGTTAACTATACAAGAAATGGACAAGAATGAAAAATTAACTTTTTACACTGTAAAATTTAACCCTTTACCCCATAAGGTATTTTTATGGTATCTCTAATTGACCCTAAATGACAGCAAGGATAAAGCTGTTTCTTATGCATATAAATTATGACACCTTTTGATAGCATAGAAAACATTGTGGCAAAAGGTGAAATTGCTCATAAAGGGGATAAGAACATTGAAAATGGTGTTAAACATTATACAATCAACCAATCGATCACATAAACATTGTAGAAAAAATTCAGCAGTGAGAAAGGAATTACTACCACAATTAACAATTTGAGGAAACATGTTGCATTACCCTTTACCCCATAAGGCATTTCTATTGTATAAATCTCTAACAGACCCTAAATAACAGCAAGGATGATGCTGTTTCTTATTTGTATATGACACCTTTTGAGAGCATAGAAAACATTGTGACAAAAGGTGAAATTGCTCGTCATGAGCAATTTCACCTTTTGCCACAATGTTTTTCAAAGGCTCCTACAACCAATGCGTAGAAATGAGTATCTATGGAGTAAAGGGTAAACTATCATCAGGCTAGCAATCCCCAAGGATTTGATCCTTTACCACACAATCCCCCATTATAATGACCCTGAAGAAGTTGCCTATAGAAAACACTGCTGGAAAAGAACAAAGTGCTAGGAACCAGCATTTTCTCCTTTTCCCTCAATGTTTTCTATCCTACCATTGAAAAGTTGTCATTTCAACCACACATAAATTGTCATCTGTAAATGTTTTCAATCAAAACAGTTCTACATTTTTGTTGTGTGGTAAAGATTAATCCTTTCAGGGTTCCCTCTGGCTGCTTTTTTTCTTGCGCCATCACTTTTGCCAAATGAGAAAAGTTTGTGCCAAATTGAAATAATTGGAGCCAGTTGGTGCCAATCTTAAAATTAATCAATATCTTTATTCAAGTATTTAGGCCTCTGGCCCATATACACTTAAAAAATATTCAATTTTGACACTCATAATAAATGAAAACGGGGTTTAGTTTACTATTTGTTTGCTTATCATCAATTGTGTGTTTGAGTACGTATTTGTAACATGATTGACAGTTGGAACAGATCTGGATCAGAAGACACAGATATGCAGTCCTATCTAGGTCTGTTCTGTCAATGAGAATTTTACTCCATGAAAAAATACAATCACAAAGGATTGGTCAGTAAGTTATCACTGCATGGTTGTGTCAGGAGCAATAATATAAACAAGAAAACATTTGTTTTTATCTGATTTAATTACTTGTATCTATGTTGAATATGCGAATATATTCCAATATTCCAAAACTTAGTTTTGTTAACAATGATAAATCATTATGTATTAAGTTTAAGTACCTGTAGATCTGTCATTAAAATTTGAAAAACCACTATGACAAAAGCAGAAATAGGTCATTGATAACCATTTCATCTGTTGTAACACAGTTTTGAAGAGAGACTTTAATGAAACAGATAGAGGTCTAAATGGTACAAATCAAACAACAAAGTCAACATGAGAATAAAATTTTTTACAAAAGTAGAAATTGTTCATTTAGAGAAATTTCTAGATCTAGAAAAAATGTTCATGCGGGAACTTTTTACATTTTGTAACATTCATGACTTAAAATGTTAAAAACCAAACAAGTTTTTCGAAAGGTGGGCGATTAAGGCAGGAAAAACGACATAGAAAACTTTGAGGACGACGATAACATGACCGTCCAGGTTTTTTTTTCAGTGCCGACCCAGTCGGCATTTCGGAAACTGCGGTATATCAATTTAACACAGAATCAATCGATTCTACTGCGGTTATGATTACTTTTTATTTTGAGAAATATTCACGATTTATATGGGACTCTGGTCTTCGATACTTTAACTTTCTTACAGTTTTCCCAAATTAACTGACACTAGCCGGAAGTTTGTTATCGGAAGTGTACGTATATTCGGATAGTCGGGTGTAAATTTGTTATACCGATCTGTAAAGTAACATGCATTACGTCGATGCCGCAGTTTATTCCTGCTAACTTGACCTTGTCGATGAATTAGCAGTCATTCATCCATGCAATGCGGTGAAAGGGACCAATATC
The DNA here is from genome assembly GCA_943736015.1 of Tridacna crocea. Lineage (NCBI taxonomy): Eukaryota > Metazoa > Mollusca > Bivalvia > Cardiida > Cardiidae > Tridacna > Tridacna crocea. The sequence goes on along the minus strand of OX031057.1, from coordinate 27,407,299 downwards.
ACAATGTACGGCATCCTGATAGTAGAAATATCCGCGCCAGTCATTTTCGCCAATCAGCATTTTCTTGCGCCAGATTTAAAAATATATCGCAAATGGCGCCAAATGCGAAGCCCAGCGGGAACCCTGCCTTTACCAAACAATCCCTGGTTTTTATGACCTCGAGATATAAGCATTTTGAAAACATAGTGGGAAAAACAGAAAATGCTGGTAACCAGCATTTTCTCCTTTTCCCACAATGCTTCCTTCCCTCTTGGGAACAAATTTCAATTTTCGAGTTATGCTTACTTTGTCTTCTGCCAGTGTTTTCAATCTAGATCCGTCTAAAATTTTGTTGTCTTGTTAAGAGTTAAGCATTGTTTGGTACAACTCAGTTACCTCCCCTAGTGGATGGATAAATATTATGGATCTGTAATAAAGCTCTAGTTTTCTTACCTCTTCTTTTCCTTGTTTGAGGCCCTCTATTTGTGATTCTGCAGCATGAAGTTTACCAATTAACTTGGAGTTCTCTCCCTTGACTTCTTGCAATAGATCCTGAACACTGTTTAGGCTTTTACTGGACCCTTCTTTCTCAGCTGTAAAAACAAACTTTCAGTCAACAAAAAACATCTAAATTATTGTCATTTAACCCATTACCACACAGCGAAATTCTAGACCGGTCCAAATTGAAAGCATTTGCAGACGACAATTTCACAGTGGCTACAATGGTGCAAATTTTGCTTTGATTGGGTGGAAAACTGTGGAAAAAGGAGAAAATGCTGGTTACCAGCATTTTCTCCTTTTCCCACAATGTTTTCAAAATGCTTCTTTGTCAGAGGCATTAAAAGGCGTCATTGTCTGGTAAGGGGTTAAAGGCTGCAATTGGCCAGAATATCTGTGCAAAGTGGAAAGTGAAGATCCTAGATCAGACTGGACTTTTTGTGCAATCTGACCTTGATGGCAATTTTGCTCTGAAAGGTGCCTTAACTCATTACCAAATGACAATATTTTAGGCTTGTCCAAATCCAAAGCATTTGCAGACGACAAAATAAAAGAGACTGAAAATCAAAAATTAGTTTTGAGAAGGGTAGAAAACATTGTGGGAAAGGGAGAAAATGCTGGTTACCAGCATTTTCTCCTTTTCCCACAATATTTTCTAAAGGGTTCTTTCTCGGGGGCGTTCAAAGTAGGGATTGTGAGGTAATGGGTTAATATGTAAAAACACCAATACCCTTGACTACTTCTTTATTTGAATCTGGACCTCCAAATTTTATATTAATCCCTAATAATTTGAATGTCTCCCTACTATAATTCATATCACCCTATACGAAATAACCCAAGATTCAGTCATCTCCATATTGAAAGCTGGTGATACAATAATGACGTTCAAATCAGAATAGTCTTTTAACTCTTTACTCCATAGATACTCATTTCTACGCATTGCTTGTAGCAGCCTTTGCAAAACATTGTGGCAAAAGGTGAAATTGCTCGTGACGAGCAATTTCACCTTTTGCCACAATGTTTTCTACACAATGAAAAGGTGTCATATACACATAAGAAATTGCTTCATCCTTGCTGTTATTTAGGGTCAATTAGAGATACCCTAGAAATGGCTTATGGGGTAAAGGGTTAAAGGAAAGGAAACATTTCGAGAGAAGGAGAAAATATCTGTCACTAGCATTTTCCTTTCTTCCCACACTGTTTTCAAGTGTTTCTCTCATGGTTGTCAGAACTCAGCATTGTTTCACTCTTTATCAAACAACAAAAGACTGGTCCAAATTGAAAGCACTTCCAGAAGAAAAAGTAAATGTTACTAAAAAACTGAAATTAGTTTCATGCAGGATAGAAAACATTGTGGGAATAGGAGAAAATGCTGGACACCATTTTCAAAAGGCTTCTATCTCAGGGGTCGTCGCAAGTCGGGATTGTGTGGTAAAGAGTTAACAGAGGGGGTATAATAAATTCTGGATGAGAGATTCTAGGGAGAAGAACCCTTAACTTTTAATAAAACAACAAAATTTTACACTGAACTAAATGGATAGTGGTTTGCAAATGACAAACAAATGTTGCATAGACAGTCAGATCTTTCTATGATAGGACAGAAAATAATGTGAGAAAAGGAGAAAATGCTGGTTACCAGCATTTTCACCTTTTCTCACTTTGTTTTCTTATGGTACATTTATCTACATCATGGTCACTAAACTAAGAATTGTTGAGATTGGGTAAAGGATTAATAGTGTATGACAAAATGGCCATCTTTAATAAAAAATCAGCTACAGGAACATTTCAAAAACAGAAAGGTAAGACAAGTATTTTGAACTATATTACCAGATTCCATGCTACACTGTTTTAATATTCCACGACTAAAAATACATTTACTCTATCCATAAATTTGTTTACAATTGCTATTCACAGTGTAAACAATAAAATCAAAGCAATAGATGAATTGAGTTTGACAGGATTTCAAGGCAGCTATTATTCTATTGGTAACCCTATTGGTCCTGGGATAATTAAAATTACATGTACTTGTTGTGAACTGTTCATTACAAGATCAGACTGCTCTACAAGTGCAAAGTGCAGTATGATAGTGAAGCTTTGCTGTCCAACTCTGACCAATACTACAGAGAAACTTTGAAAGTCTGGCATATTTTATGCTCAAATGTTCAAACTTCTGTCTAGTGCTTCTCATACAGTAGTGCCCCATTCTCCCTACAGTGAAGCAAGGGTGATTTTAGAATAGAGTAAATACAGATCTTAACCCATCACCACACAATCCCTACTTTTGACGCCCTTGAGAAAGACGCCTTTAGAAAACATTGTGGGAAAAGGAGAAAATGCTGGTAACCAGCATTTTCTCCTTTTCCCACAATGTTTTCTACCCTTCACAAATCAAATTTCAAAATTTCAGTCACTTTTATTTTGTAGTCTGCAAATGCTTTCGATTTGGGCAAACATAAAATTTTGTCGTTTGGTAATGAGTAAAAATACATATTATGATACATAAAGCCACACATACAAAGAAGATATACCCTGTGTTTATAAATAAAGAAAAAAAAACAATAACAATAGATTTTTTTTCCCAATGTTATCCTTTAAGGTCAGTACTGATTTTTTTATAGATGTTTTATCTATCAAAAGATCTATAGCTCTACCACTTTGAATAGACCTGTCAATACAATGTATAACTATTTTATGCTTGCAGAAAAATACCTCTCATAACATTGAGGTAAAAAAAAAAAGCTTGTTTAACCCATTACCACTCAGTCCCTACTTTTGACACCCCTGAGAAAGAAGCCTTTTGAAAACACTGTGGGAAAAGGAGAAAATGCTGGTAACCAGCATTTTCTCCTTTTCCCACAATGTTTTCTATCCTACTGGAAACAAATTTCAATTTTCAGTTTTCGTTTATTTTGTCGACTGCAAGTGCTTTCAATTTGGACCAGCCTAAATCTTTGTCGTTTGGTAATGAGTTAAGCTTCAAATGAATATAATATACATGTAATCTATCAAATTTTGTTTTATGCAAATCTCTGACTTTAATCAATGATGTCCACAAGTGCAATCTTGGTTGCAATCAGAGGTGAGAGGTGAAAATATGCCGGAAAGAAAGTTCACTTCAACCGGGTATTGAACTCACAACCACCAGGACATTAGTCCGACACACTCACCCACAAGTCCAAATAAAGTACATGTAGGTCAAATAGAAGTGATATGAATAGACGATCTTGGAGGAGTCTTCATGTCTTATCATTTCTATTCAGCCTTTATCAAACAACAAAATTTTATACAGCCACAATTCAAAGCTTTCGCAGGCAACAAATTAATTGACTCATATACTGAAACTTGTCTGTGGAAACATTCGGAAAAGGAGAGAATTTTCATCTTCTATCGACAACGTTTTCAAAAACAGGCATTTCCCTCAAACTTGGAATTGCATGGTAAAACGCTTAACTCTTTACCACACAATCCCGACTTTTAACGACCCTGAGAAAGAAGCCTTTTGAAAACATTGTGGGAAAAGGAGAAAATGCTGGTGACCAGCATTTTCTCCTTTTCCCACAATGTTTTCTACCCCTCCCATTACAAATTTCAATTTTTGAGCCACATCTGTTTTGTCGTCTGCAAATGCTTTCAATTTGGACATGTCTAAAATTTTACTCTGTGGTAAAGAGTTAACTAGGTGACTCAAATCATATCACACCAGCCTTCATTATATTTGAGTCAATAACTTCAATAAAATTGGTTGATTACATATGGCTTGCAACACATGAAGAGGGCATTCCGACATTTGTTCAAAAGTGTTGTCTCGGATGACCCTGTGCAGTCCCTACAGGCTAATCCGAAACAGCACCTTACGACTACATTAGATTTTGTGCCACAGTAGACTTGCCCAAAACAGAAAATTTCATAGAAGCAGAAAGTGTCGTCTCAGATAAGCCTGCGTGGAGTGCACAGGCTGATCCGTGATGATACTTTAGCTAAATGTCCAAATGCCTTTTTTCGCATGTTGCAAGCCATATAAGCCAAGCTGTTGCAAAAGGGGTGTAATGCAAGTCATCTCATATTTACTGATCCATAAAATCTATTTTGTGTAACATTGGACAGTGTTATGAGGCGGACAGGCAGAAAATTTACAAACATCAACAATATTTTGCCCATAGAAGTCTATGCAGGCTGCCCAGACCCAGCAGAGGTTGATACCTTTAGCAGATGCATGAAACTTTCAACAGGGCATGGCTCAAATGTTTTCAGTTCAGGTTTTCAAATTTTCAGTAAAATAATGAACTCTTTACCAAACAGTCCACAATTTTAAAAACCCTGAGGAAGAAACCTTTTGAAAACATTGTGAGAAAAGGAGCAAATGCTGATAATCAGCATTCTCTCCTTTTCCCACAATGATTTTTCCTCTATCAAGAAAAAACTGTCATTTTTGCCATAATTATGTAATTTGTTCAAAATTTTGTCATAAAAGGTTAACTCTTTCCCAAAAGACAAAATTTTGAACCAGTCCAAATTGAAAGCATTTACAGACGACACAATAAATGTGAATCAAAAATTGAAAATTGATCTGGAAAGGTTAGAAAACACTGTGAGAAAAGGAGAAAATGCTGATTACCAGCATTTTCCCACAATGTTTTCAAAGGCTTTCTTTCTCAGGGTCGTCAAAAGTGGGGATTGTGTGATAAAGGGTTAACTCATGTACCTACCTCTAGCCACAGACAACTGATGTTTCAATATTCTAAGTTCTCTGGCAGCATCTCCCTTCGACACTTCTAGTTCGTTGGTCAGCTCCTCTATCTTTTTTCCTCGTGCCTTGTACAAAATTTGTAACTGTGCTAATTGCTGTTGGTCCATACTTCCTCCTGTTTAAATTGATTCGGATCAAGCTCTAGCAAAAAGGGGGATTGATGGCAACTTCCTGATGCATCATACCGAGCAAGGCACCATATAATTATGTATCCACAAAATTCATTCTTTCAAACAACAGACTAAATTAACATGCAGACAGCTTACCAAGAGCAATACCTTTCAACCCAGGTCAGCCTGTGCAGACTGAGCTGACATTAGTTCTTACTTTTTGTAGATGCATTAACTCTTTACCACACGAGAAAATTCTAGACTGGTCCAAATTGAAAGCATTTGCAGACGACAAAATATAGGTGACGAAAAAATAGAAATTTGATCTGGGAAGGCTACAAAACACTGTGGGAAAAGGAGAAAATGCTGGTTACTAGCATTTTCTCCTTTTCCCATAGTGTTTTCAAAAGGCTTCTTTCACAGAGGCATCAAAAGTAGGGATTGTGTGGTAATGGGTTAAATCCACTTCTCACAGAGTATACCTCATGTACATAAGCATTATTTAAGTAAATAAACAATCTTCATTGCTGTGTATGTTGCTGAATCTAGTACCAAGTAATTCCTTTGTTTCTGTTTACCATTCTGTAAAGGAAGGCTTTTTGGAAACATTGTGGGAAAATGGAGAAAATGCCAGTGACTGATAGTTTATTTTTCTTCTGCAATGTTTTCTGCCCTTGCATAGACATATTAAATCATTTTGACCCGTATGTAATTTGATGTCAGCAAATTCTTTAGCGGTCCAATAGTGGTCAAAAAAGTAACATACATGTAGATGTTAAAGTGCATTTGAATTTCAACCATACCATTCAAATCCATGGGAAATAATGTGAAAAATTTCATACTTTAAAGTAGTATAACTTAAATTTAAATACATTTCAACCCATTACCACACAATCCCTACTTTTGATACCCCTGACAAAAAAGCCTCTAGAAAACATTGTGGAAAAAGGAGAAAATGCTGGTAACCAGCATTTTCTCCTTTTCCCACATTGTTTTCTACCCTTCACAAAACAAATTTCAAATTTTCAGTCACTTTTATATTGTCCTCTGAAAATGCTTTGGATTTGGACAAGCCAAAAATATTGTCGTTTGCTACTGAGTTAACACTTTTTTTTTAGATTTTTACTTTTTGCACCTAGTTACTTTAATATGGTCAAGCCTGAAATTCACTTGCATAGTGTTTCAATTTGTCAAAGACAGATATTGTTTGGGGAATATGTAATTTGTTGTCTGCAAATACTTTCAGTTTGGATGAGTCTCGAATTTTGTATACATCCAAAAAAGAGTGAAGTAGAAAAAAAAATCACTGTCTACTGACTCTGTTCAACTGGCAGCTATTTCATAAATATAAAGTTACAATCAATTTCAGAAAGTTTGGTCAAATACCTTGTTCTAAGAATGCCCTGTCATCCTTTGAGTTGTCTTTATCCTTCTTGTGGATTTTATCTTCTTTTCCTTTATTCTTCTCATTGTGATCTCTTTTATATGTGACCTTATGACCTTCAGGAAACTCCGCCCTCTGACTCCCACTTTCAACTTTTCCACCATAATCAATATTTTGATTTTTCTCTTTCCTATCAGCTTCATTTGAAAAATGTCTTTGTAGATTTGGAAGTCGTCTACTTGTGGTACTAGTTTGTTGCTGATTGCCTGCCTGAAACTGTGTTCCTTCAGATGTTCCCTGGTTTGAGTAACCATGGTGATCTCCCACATAACCTTGAGGTACTTCAGTGGGATCATTACTGGCAATCTCTTGACCTTGAGGTATGTAGTTATTTCTGTAATAACACATGTTGTCATGGTAACCATACCCATGACCAGTATTGGGATTATAAAAATGTCCATCTGTCACTGTTTGGACATTACCACCCTCTGTCTCTTCCCTCTCTCCAATAGTGTGATAGGGCCTGTTTTCATAAATGTTCTTAAAATGGTGATGATGATTGTGGTAACCATGGTGATGAGCCTGATGATGACCTCCTGCATCACGACTTTGGTAATAATGACCTTGACCATGATGGACATCCATTTGACCTTGGGACTGGTCATATGGTTGTTCTGCCTGATGTTGATGCTGGTAATTGAAATGATGACGATGATGATGTCCAAGATCTCCATAAAACTGTTCACCTTGACCTTGACCTAGGTATGCTTCCCGCAGTTGACCAAAATCTTCCATACTTCTCCGCAACAAGTTCTTTCTTACTTGACTGTTCACATGTTCACTATTTACAAAGTTTGGAGTATTATGAGTCTGACCTTGAATATTTACATGACCTTGACCTTGATGCTGATTTTGAGGATACAATATCCCATGAAAATCACCTGACTTTCTGTTATCACCAGCATTACTATGATAATCACTGTCCATAGGTTCACTGCCTTGCACTGAACTTGACCTATCAGTCACATCTTTACTGGCCGTCGGAAAGCTTGGCAGACTTTCAACACTTGTCCGCAGGGCTTCTATATTTCTCCTCTGTAGCTCCTGTGTACGTGACAGGGGCTCAAAATGTCCATACCTTCGAGCTAAATGATGAGGGTATTGGGATGGCACACTTTCCTGCGGCTTCTCTTCAGAGCTTTGTTGTTTTTGGGGATTAAGTCTTTGAGGCCATTCTTCTTCTGTTTTTTCTTCCTCAATTCTGAAAAAAATTAACAGGTAGAGTACTTAGAAATATTGTTTATCCCAATACCACACAATCCCTACTTTTGACAACCCCGAGAAAGGAGCCTTTAGAAAACATTGTGGGGAAAGGAGAAAATGCTGGTAACCAGCATTTTCTCCTTTTCCCACAATGTTTTCTACCCTGGCCTTCACAAAATAAAGTTCAAATTTCCAGTCACTTTTGTCATCCTCAAATGCTTTCGATTTGGACAATTTTGTCATTTGGTAATGAGTTATTCTAATACGACATGTGAATCTGGATCTATAAATCGATGGGTGAGTGCAACACTATCCTACATGCATATACTTTGTATAGGCACTTAAGATAGTGTTGCACTCACCCATCGAAATGCAGTACAGAGCAAGGTTGTCTTCATTCTATAGTAAGTTGCCTATGGCTGTCAATGACTTAGCCCTCAGATGTTTTATCAATGAAAATCCCTTGACATAAACAAATGGTCTGCCACATAACCAAGGCGAACGGAAAAACTTTTTTTGACCAAAAGTGACAGTGTTGGAACTACCGTATAACGGGGTTTTTTTACGTGCTGCCAATTTTTACTAATTTCTACGCATCAAAAAGATTCGTAAAACTTTGACGCATAATAATAATTTCGGCGTAAAACTGTAGTATTTTTTCAATATGAAATAAAAGGTTATCAGTATGTAATACCTGTGCACTAAATACATGCAATGTCACGAATGGGATTTGACATGGCTGCAGAACTGCAAAACCCGAGGTTAAAAATTTCCATGAGCTAAAAGAGAGTTTTCTAAACATAGTGAAAAAAGCAATGACAGGTCACAATGTGCCTCCACAGTTGATTATCAACTATGACCATACAGGCATGTGTTAAAACAGTTATTCGCATGTCAAAACAATTACCGCTATTCGCACCCCAAACAAAGAGTGACACTTTTCTTTCAACCTGTATTTAAAACAAACAATACACTTATAATCTTGAATGAAAGAGTGGACAATGCAGATCAAAGATTAGACGGCACAGAATGTGCTGTCTCATCTTCATTAACAATGGTGACATAAAGTCGTAGTATTGTCAACAATAAAGTTCAAATTATCTTTTATTCAGATCTACCAATCATACCCGTATCAAACTGGACAATGGTGATACTGGTATTCAACCAGTATCCCTCCATCTATCGGTCATTAAACCGTTACACCTTAAGTGGCTAGTGCAGTGCTATGAACTATTTCAAAGAAATAAGGACCTTTCAAAAAAATGGATTTATCTCTTTACCTAACAACAAAATTGTAGACTTGTCCAAATTGAAAGCATTTGCATACAACAAAATAAACATGGTTCAAAAATTAAAATTTGTTTTGAGAAGGGTAGAAAACATTGTGTGAAAAGGACAAAATGCTGGTTACCATCATTTTCTCCTTTTCCTACAATGTTTTCAAAAGGCGTCTTTCTCAAGGTCGTTAAAAGTCAGGATTGTATGGTAAAGAGGTAAGGAGGATGGAATAGACTTTTAATCAATGGACTGTCTGTTTGAATTGAATCAGGTTTGTATATCAGTATAAAAGATTTTTCTTTGTGCGCTGATATTTTTAATGCTGCAATTTTCTATACATGTTTAAAATTAGTAAAAAATAAAATTGTAATTTAAATCACATTTTTCCTTAGCTCAAATCCGTAAACTTTTACAGCAGTAAAAAAAACCTGTTAAACGGTATCTAAAATATTACCAGAAAGCAAGTCAAGTATCTTTTCTTGTTGAAGTTTAACATCGTAAATGATTTGTGTTGCGCTGGAAATGGGATTGGAAGTGGGTGGGTTAACAGTTAGGATTTGAAGAGATGACTATAATGCATTATCTCCTGCTAGATGGCAATCTATAAGTACTCATCTATATAATTTGGGCATCCTGGGTAAAGAACCGAACCATTTTCCTATGTGACAACCGTTACTTTGAATTTCAAACTAAAATAAAATGCTAATAATCAATAAAACTCTACCTCTTGCAATTCACTCAGCTATGATCAGCAGTCTAGAGAAATCTGGAGCTAAAGCAGGTCTCAATTCTCCTCAAACTTATTGATAAAAGCTATTTTCTACATTACTATTTCATAGAGCATAATATTACAGTCAGCCCACTTTTGTGGCAAGTTATATGCGTCATATAAGACAGTTGAATCTTTGAAGAATATGACATGTGCAGACAACAGACTATAATGCTTAATAATACATACATTCATTTTTCTTCTTTGTCAGTTAACCCATTACCACACAATCCCTACTTTTGACGCCCCTGAGAAAGAAACCTTTTGAAAACACTGTGGGAAAAGGAGAAAATGCTGGTAACCAGCATTTTCTCCTTTTCCCACAATGTTTTCTACCCTTCCCAGAACACATTTCAATTTTTCAGTCACCTTTATTTTGTCATCTGCAAATGCTTTCAATTTGGACCAGTCTAAAATTTTCTCGTGTGGTAAAGGGTTAAATGGGAAAAAATAAAATAGTAAAATGGTGTAGGGGTTATTTTGTTGTAGTTTTGTTGTGTTTGATGTTTAATTCTTTACCAAACAATAAATTTTCGGACTGCACTAAATTTAAAGCATCTGCGGACAACAAATTAAATCTTGCTAATATGATGATTTCTAACTTTGATAGGGTAGAAAATATTGTGGGAAAAGGAGAAAATGCTGGTTACCAGCATTTTCTCATTTTCCCACAATATTTTCTATCATCTTCTTTGTCAGTGTCATTAAAAGTCAGGATTGTGTGGTAAAGAGTTAAGGCTAAAATGAAATGTTGATTTTTTTTTTTTTATATTTACTTACTCACCAGTGGGGTTTTGTTTTGGTCAGTGAATGGAACAGCCTCGGTATATTTAAGGGAATTAAACTGTATCGGCTTTGTATATTATGTGTGAACTTGTTTTCCTTTGATCTAGAGACAATCATGTTGGAATCATAATAATGTTCTGTCTATCATGTATCATGGCTTCTTGTTCAATAAACCACAGTAGTGAGTTATGAGACACATGAATAATAAGCCACTTGAACTATCACCCTTATGGTTTATCTTTTCTGTTCAACAACTCAAAATTGTTGTTTATTGAACAATAAACCATTATGTAAGAAAATAATTACTATACCAGGAAATCTTATTATCAAATAAAAGAGTTTCAGACTTGTTCATTAAGCAGCATTTGCAGATTGCAGTCTGAAATTAAATTAAGGAATTGGCTCAAATTAAGGAATTGATGATTTGAAGGATAAGAAAGCATTGTGGAGAAGATGTTTGTTTTTCATCTCTCTTTCCCAACAAAAACTTTAAATAAATTAGAACTGGTGACTCAGTAGTTCTTAGTATAAAACCAAATCTTCTTAAGCATAATTTTTTTCTTCTTCAACAACAACAACATCAGTAGCCGTAGTGGCAACCAAAAGGACAACAACAACAAGTCATTAATATTAACTACATCTGCACTAAGCTTTGACTAATTAATAAGGCCCAATGGGTAATTGTAAATGATATAAACAGTGCAAGAGTACCAACCTTTCTTCAGTTGGAGGCCTGCCAAGACTGTCATTGCTATGCCGACGTACAAGACTGACATTCCTAGAATCCGTACCCTCTTCTGATGTGATTGACAAAATGTCATCGTCATCAATTAAGTCATCAAAAGCATTTGTCAACAGGGCTCTCAGCTGAAAAAAGAAAAATTAAATTTTGTGTCTTCCTTTTTTCAAACCTTGCAAGCCCAAACAGAGTAGTTGGTGGTGATCAGGACTTTAGAACAAGGGGCCATTTGTGCAAATCTCCAGCTAAGCCAAATCCTTTTTCAACTTATGATGCTCTGTGTGATAGGATTTTTTTCTCTATCACTTCTGTTCTATGCTTTGACAGGGATTATGCTGGACAGCAGCCGGTGGCTTGGGAAGAATATTGTGTTAATAACAGAAACTCCAGGAAAGCATGGATGGGTGCACTAGCCATGTTGATGAAACAGAAATAATGTTGAAAACACCATCAAAAACAATAACTTCAGTCAATCTTCTACCCTCTCACCACCACCTGTACACAACATTTTTCATGAAACACTGGAAGACTTTTGTTATTTGTAGAACAAGAGGGATTGATTTATTTAACCCTTTACCACACAATCCCTACTTTTGATGACCCTAAGAAAGAAGCCTTTAGAAAATATTGTGGGAAAAGGAGAAAATGCTGGTAACCAGCATTTTCTCCTTTTCCCACAATGTTTTCTACCCTTCACAAGCAATTTTCAAATTTTCAGTCACTTTTATTTTGTCATCTGCAAATGCTTTCGAACTGGACAAGCCAAAAATTGAGACGTTTAGTAATGAGTTAAAAGTATTTTATGCTGCTTTCAACATTATTTCTGCCATATCATGGCAAAAAATCAAATATTTATGTATTTCTGGGTTTTACCAGTGCTAGGCTGGGGCTCTGAAGTATCCTGATTTAGTGCAGCTCAAACCTGGGAACTCCAGGATTCGTATTCACCAACCATTCTTAGCCCTTTCCCAAACAAGCCCTGGTTTTTACATGTCTGCAGTAAAAGTCTTTTGAAAACAGTGCGGGAAAAGGAGAAATTGCTCGTAACGAGCAATATGTCCCTTGAAACAGTATGTCCCTTGATAAAGGTTTAAAATAACCGAAACTAGTCGGGATTAAAATATCTTTTCAAAATGATATTTGGAGTTTGATCTCTTTTTATTCATTTATCTTCATGAGGAGAGAAATTTCTCCATATGCCATTATGTATTTATGATGTTATATATTAAAGGTGGGTATTTAAAATTTTCACATCAAACCAAAATAAAAAATATATATGTCACTGAAATTAATATGAAAAAACAATACAAATCACAAGTAATTAAGAATCATAAAATTACAAAAAAAAATTTTTTTTGGTGGTATTCCCTTAAAAGGCTATGTAGCCTCTTAAGCTATTTTTAGATTTCCCGCAAAAATAAAAAAAAAAAAAGCATTGTGGGAATGTTAAGTGACTTGCATAACATAACAAACATTTAATTATTTTCCATAATGTCTAGAACTTAGGATGCTATGTTTGAAGCTTCGTCTGTGTATTTCCGGTATGTAATGAGCTAGTTGCTTATGTAAAAATAGACTGTGTTTCCTTTCAGTGTCGACCTGGGCTGAAGTAAATCTCTAATTTATCTAGCTGTCAGATGGTTTTCTACTCCTGGAGTTTAATGAATGAAAATTATAAGGCTTTGGGAGTACAAGGATGATTTTTTTGTATTTTTTGTAAAATTTTGTCCCAATATCTGAAGGGCCACCTTTAACCCTTACATCTCTACAACTATGAGCAAAAGGAAGAATTTGCTGATAAACATATTCCCATCTCATTTGTAGTTTGAAATCCATTTTAAAATGGATAAGACTAAAATATTGAAGGCATGAGCTACATACATGACTTGCATTTGCATGGTACAGTGCTTTAAACAAATAAATAAAAGCAATGAAATTTTTGTTTTGTTGAAATTGTCACATTGGTTTTCAAAATGTCACATTGATTTTCCTTACCAAAGGGACATTGTCCCATTACAAAAAATCCTTTCCCAACCATTGCAGTGTTTAAAAAATCGCGATTGATACTGTCAAATTTACTTGATAAACGAAAGTAAAACTTGGCATACAAGTAATTCATTCAGCACCACAGTGTCCAAACAATTGTGATTGTTCATGAATGTATTTTATTTATAGAACAAGCGTAGCCAGTAACAGGCCCAGCGTGATTGCCATCTGAACTTCGTCTATCGGATAGTTAAGGGAGATACAAGGGTTAACAGCTTCGGATACCTGGTATATATATGATAATCAAGTTGCTGTAGACCGATTTACAGTTTAGGAAGTGTTCAATATACAAAAGTGATAAAAATTTGACGGTTGGCTATATTATCTGATTACATTTCTTACAATCGCCAATATTGGCACTTTCCTGGGTTTTAGTCGCCTGCTATAAAATTTAATCGCCAATGGCGATTTTGGCGATCGGTAATGTCAAACAAGACTAGTTAAAACTAAAACTTTCACTAATTTAGACCTCTCCATTACCATTAAACCTATCTTTACCTCATTCTGTTGTTGTTCTTCTTCCTTTCTATACTCATCTTCTTGTTGGTTCTGTAACACTGTTCCATCGAAATTAATGCTATTGCCATGGTTTCCACCCAAGCTGATATTACTCATTTTGGGCTACCATGGATACACATGGAAGTAGAGAGTACTCAATCCAGACAAGTGATTCTCTTGTACTGAACAAAAAATAGAACCCTCTCTCTGAAAAAGTTTATCTCTGCTCTGTTCTCTTGTTATCCTGAAAGTGAAAAATAAATAAATAAATAAATAAATAAATAAATAAATAAAAAAATATAAATAAATAAACACAAAATAAACAGAAATAGATAAACAATACTGGACTTTCAGATGAGCCATTTTGGTCTAATAAATAAGTTAAAAAGAAATATACAGAAATAAATAAACAATACTGGAATTCAGATGATCCCTTTTGGTCTTTGAAAGGGCTTCCAGACAGTTCCCTGACAAAATAGTTCCCCAACACAAGTTTTCGAGACAGTTCCCAGACACAAGTTTTCAAAGCAGTGCCCCGAGACTTGAATACATTTCCCCAACACTTTTAGGTCATGCTAAATAAACTTTTCATCGACAATTATAATAAAAAAAAACCTTAAGATATTAGAAATATTTGCATATTATTCATGTTGTGATCAGATTTTTTGTACGTTGTGAAGACAATTTTGATATACTTTGTCGGTACCGATTCCCTCATTGGTGAATTCATAATGATTCCCCCCCCCCCAAAAAAAAAAAGACTTAAAAAAAAAAAAAAAAAAAGACTTTCAGCCAGCATGAAAGTTATTAAGAAAAAATGTTTCGAGATTATTTGAAGATAATTCTTTAAATTCCTTTGATAATTTATAATTTAGGTATGTGTATTCCTTTATGTTATACAAATGCATTATAGAAAAAAAGAGGGGGAGGGGGGTAAATGTGTTACCTGAGTGAAATATTTTTCCCCCCTTTATCTGTTACACTTGGTCTATAATCTTAATATTTCAAATCCATGAATGAACGAACTGGGAAAAAAAGGTGGTACTTGTAGTATTTCAATATTGCTTGGTATTCGGTCAAACAAATCACCGAAATACCACCGAAACACCTCAATTTTTTTGCTATCGAGTTTAGATTACTGATAAAAGTCCAAAGTTCTAGCCTTGACAGAATTAAAAACATTTGCAGACGACAATTTCAGTGAGGTACGAATGGTGCAATTTCTCTATGATTGGGTAGAAAATATTGCAGAAAAAGGAGAAAATACTGGTTACCAGCATTTTCTCCTTTTCCCACAATATTTTCAAAAGGATTCTTTCCAGTGTCGTTAATGTTTTTTCTTCTGCATAATGTTTTAAACTTGCCATCAATCAACAATAGTTTACTCAAATGTCACGAAAAAAAAAAAAAATTATACTGTTATCAGTTGTCTAAACTCGATAGAAAAAAACTGGGCTATTTCAGTGTTTCGGTGGTATTTCGGACATTGGTCAGACCCCTTAGTATTTAGCAACAAAATACTGTAAAACTGTTCCTTTAAATGAAGCTGAGTTTATAGAAAAAATATATACATTTCACATGGGCATCACAGGAAAGTGATTACAATCTCACAGTGACCAAATGTACGGGTGACAGATGTTTCGGTAACAGACGAGTTCGGTAACATAGACTTAAAGGTGGCCCTTCAGATTTTGGGACGAAAATTTTACAAAAATGCAAAACAATCATCCTTATACTTCCATAGCCTTTTAATTTGCGTTCATTAAACCCTAGCAGTCGAAAACCATCCGATAACACGAGAAATTAGAGATTTATTACGGACCAGGTTGACACCAACGGGAGACATGTTCTATTTTTAGATGATCAATTCTCTCATTTAAATACAGGAAAACAAAGACAAAGCTTCAAACATCCGTCTGAAGAAGACATTATGGAAAATAATTATTACATGTTTGTTATGTAATGGAATTTAAGCATTATTATTCACGTGCCAGACACTTGACATTCCCACGATGCTTTACTGATTTTTGGCGTGAAATCTAAAAATAGCTTAAGAGGCTATGTAGCCTTTTAAGGGAATACCATCAAAAAAATTTTTTTGTGTAATTTTATGATTCTTAATTATTGCTGATTTGTACTGTTTTTTTTCATATAAAATTCAATAATATATATATTTATTAATTTGGTGTAATGTGAAAATTCTAAATATCCACCTTTAGAGTAAATCGATTGGATGTTTCAGTAATAAAGCAATTATATTGTGTTCTTTGTTCTGTGACATTCTTTACACCTAATGTATTGCTTTACTTTGTTCAAAACTTTTACTTTTGCACTTTTCACCCATTTATCCTTTGATAGATAGGTTCAGATCCTCTATTTTTTTCACTTTCCACCATTTTCGCTTGACAGATAGGCAAATCCACATGGTCAATACATGCAGCATGGAATGAGGTTCATAACAAAAAAATATTTATAAAACATAGTGGAAATTACAAATTAAGGTTTTAAAAACAAATGTTTGAATAAAATAAAGTCATGCATTGGGTGTAACGAACGTCACGACACATAAACACTATATAATTGCTTTGTTACCAAAACATCTAATCGTTTTACTCTATAAGTCTATGTTACCAAACTCGTCTGTTACCAAAACATCCGTAAATCAAATGCACATGTCAATCAGAGATACAGACACTTCACTCAGTCATAAATGATCACCCATAGACCGAATTAGAACTAAAATTATTTTCTTTTTTTTCTCCATTTTCCAGTTTTGAAAGCTTGTTTCAATGTGCACCACAATGTTTTTAAAAAAAATTCTTTACATTTACAAACTCAAAACGTGTTGACTGTTTGCCGTTTTGATCTGTCAAGTTGAAACATGTCGCAACTTTGTGATCTGCAAAATGTCCGTGATATTTCGAATAGAATAGTGCAAGTATGTAAATTATTGGTGGCAAATGAGACACTGCATCCCAATTCAAAAGTACATACATAATAAAACTCTTAAGTATATTGCACATTAGTTAATTCGTCTGCAATACCTTTTACGTTACTATCAATCTTTGTAAAGTCCGCCATTTGTAATTTTACAGTCTGTGTAACGTATGAATTAGTTTTTCATGAAGAATACAAAAGCTATGTTTGATAGTCTAAGGGACAAAACTCGTATTATCTTCTTTCAAGGTATAGTATGTATTACCTCACTTGTTCTTCATTTCTCTATTCGAAATGGAATCGCATGATTATGTTAGAGCACAGGAATTTGACATTCTATAACCAAAATAAATGATCAAATATGAAAAAAAAATCTACCCTGTAAAATATTTATAGTATAGAGGGGAGATTTTTTTTCATATTTTATCATTTATTTTTGATTATAGAATGTCAAATTCCCGTGGTTGAGCTTGGTTGCATGTCATTACCGTGCCTGGTTGTTTCTTGGTTTGACGTTTTGATAAACCGGATATTTAGACATAATAGAAAAAAAAATCGCACAAACTCTGTATTATTTAGTATATTGACATGTGTTATGTATTCCCTTAAAGGACCCAATATGGCAGTGATCTCGAAAGAATTTATTTCAATGAGACAATGTCTCGTATTTTTGAAAACCAATGAGACATTTTCAAAAGTAATGGGAAATTGTTATTTTCAGATGAGACATTATAAAGTTCGAGTAAAAGACTTTTTTCTGTTTTATTGTTCTAATACGTGTAAAGTCAATACTGTTCATTTTTTCCATATATTTTGATTTCAAAACGAGTTTAAAAAATAAAAACAATCAGACATATTTCAAGCATTTGCAGACGACGACTTCACCCCCACCCGTCTGCTATAGATTTATATTTTTATCTCTTGCACTCATGAACCTGGAAATTTAGCAGAGATTTGTGTAAATTCACTTTTAAAATTCATTATTAAAGATAAGAAGATAGTTTGAAGCTCCTCTGATCGGACTGTTCAATGCTGCTCATTGTAGTGTCACGGGTTTTCACGCTTTTTTGGCGATCTATTTTTTCGTGACAATTAATTTTTGGAGAAGTATTGCTACATGATTTGACACCATTAGTCAGTTCAAATAGCAAGTAACATAAAAATATGTCACTTTACGCTAGATAAGAGGAAATACACCTTTGTTACTCTGTCATAAATGACTCGCCAGCTTCATTATCACCCTTCTGCTATAGAACCCGCTATAGATCTATATTTTCATTTTATAAAAAAAAAAACATTTTTTTTCAGTCGTCATCAGAAATTTAGCTTTCAATTATTGCTTTATTCAGAAATTTGTGTAAATTCACTGTATAAATTCACTATTATTGATGAGAAGATAGTTTGAAGCCCCCCCTGATCGGACGATGCCAAGCTGCTCATTGTATTGTAATGGAATTTCAAGCTTTTTTTTGCGATCTATTTTTTAGTGGCAATTAATTTTTGGAGAAGTATTGCTACATGATTAGACACCAGTTAGTTAGTTTAAATAGCAAATAAATTAAAAAATCTGTCACTTTACACTAGATAAGAGGAATAACACCTTTGTTACTCTGTCATAAATGACTCGACAGCCTCATTATCATCCGCGTGTCCTTCGCATTTTATACTGATCGTGTTTAGCCCAATTTTCTGCCGGATGCACGCAATCTAGATAGATTTTATGAAGCTCTAGACGATAATTTCATGCGTCAGATATTTTCCACTGTCAAAGACAGATCATTTCAAACTTCCAAGTCTCAAAACCCGGGCTCAGGGATCAAATGAGAAGCGCGCCGAGTTGTCAAGTTTTGTCAAATAATCCATGGACAAAAATTTCTTTCTCATTTTCCGGCCAATTTTGATGTTTGCTATCCACTGTTCAATCGAAGATTGCGACTAATAATAGTCACAAAACCAAGAATACAAGTTTAGGCACCAAGCGAGTTCAAGAACCGACTACAATCGATTCCGGGTTTTCTCAATCGATTATCGGAATCGGAAGCCAAAACCAAATGAATTTCGACTATATAGTCGATCATCTGCCCATCATTAAGTGATAGATTCAAGGACTTCCTGCAATGAGCAGTTTAATTTATAGCCCAGTTCTGATGATTCCATCACAATATCACGGATATAAAGTTGCAATTTATCAATGTATTATCGAGTAACATTCTCGAAGTATTCTATACCTCTCCATCCTTAAACATGTACAATGTAAATTCTTAGTAACTAACACTTGAAATAATTTATTGCATAGCTGGAACATAATTGTCTTCGTGAGAAAAGTTCAGAAATAAATACTTACTACAATTTTAGACTCGTAGAAGACTCTCATAGCTTGTAAATTATTTAAAGGGAATGGCCGAATCTAAGTTGTGAGAACTTGTGGCCAGACCCTTTTGCCTGATTTGTATCTGTGTTTGTGTAAACTATGTATGTTGTATGATTTGTATATAGATGGCAATAAAATATGTTTAAACTAAACATTCCCGAACACCGATGTTAAAATTAGATTCTAACGCATATAATCAGTAATAATTTTCACAAAATACGATAATACTTAACTTCACTTTTTTTTTATCTTAGTTTTAGAAGATTTGCAAAAAATATAGGTACAACTTCCGTATTTCTATGAGACAGTCGGGCGCATTTCTAGGATTTTGAATGAGACATTTTTTAATTTTTATGTGCCAATGGCGCATGGCGCAGGGGTTTCCCGATACATGTAGTATGGAAATAATAAAACTATTCTATTCTGTTCTATTCTATATATGATCCCTGCTTACTCCAATCAAGTCTTCTCATAATTTATGTCTTAAAAAACAAAAGTCAAATAACCGGTTGAATCTTTTGGTAGACAGATCATCTGACGAGCAAAAAAATAGCTGGTAAAAAAAGAAGTTTTGATCCAAGTCAACATGCATAGACTGCGTAGGCTGACCTCGGTCCAAACTTTTTGTAAATGCCCGAGACACTTTTTTTCACAAAAAGCTCGGCTCACATGAATAAACTATTCGAAAAAGCGTTGTTTTTTGGCCACTTTCAATCGATTTTCAATATCGACTTTATTTCCTTATCTTCTTATTATGCCAACGTGCTGTGTTTCTGTCTTTTGAGTATTTTCATCCTATCACAATGTAACAAATACTTTGCTTATGTTTAGTTAATGGTACAAGATCTAATTTACTGGGATTTATTTTGACTATGCCTATATTTGTCATTATGTCTACAATGTTCAATATGGCTCGAGTTTCAGTTTTGGAACTCGCCAGTATTGCAATGTGATTTGCACAATGTCGGAGAGACTGTGTTTATATGACCTATAATGTTACTTGCTCCAATACTCTCTTTAGCCCTCAAAATATCACCAGTATAGGGTCTATTGTATAGTGTGGTTGGTAAATTTGCTCATTGCCGTATTCCATGTATCAGAGATACTTCTGAGGAAAGTAAGTGGTCCCATTTAACCTTAACTCATTACCAAACGAGAATATTTTAGGCTTGCCCAAATTGAAAGCATTTGCAGACGACAAAATAAAAGTGACTGGAAATTTGAAATTTGTTTTGTGAAGGGTGTGAAACTATAAGAGTCAAAAAAAGAAATTGGATATCTACTGCCTAATTAACCTATTAAACGCAGGACAATGACCCATTGGAACATCTAGGGTACACTCCATAAATGCATGACTCAATTTATATAACGTTCTAACTCATGAATGTCCAACGTGATCAGCTGCTATGGTATCCAGGTTGGGCTCAGGTTTCAGAACTATAAATACCGGCGCCCACAGCTAAGACGAGGATTTTAGCATTTGAGTTACTCTTAGAAAGATGTAAACCACTATACGATATTCATGTAGACTTAATAAAATGTAGTTAAAGAAAAAACACAACGCATTCATATTTTTCCTTCTACCCCAAGAAGCAATAGGATCACAAGGGTAGAAAACATTGTGGGAAAAGGAGAAAATGCTGGTTACCAGCATTTCCTCCTTTTCCTACAATGTTTTCTAAATGCTTCTTTCTCAGGGTCGTCAAAAGTAGGGATTGTGTGGTAATGGTCTGTCATGCTTCTGTACATATTTCTTAATAATTTTCATAAATTACCTTTTATGTAAATTCTGTATGACTGTAAATTTTCACTGTTTAACTGCTATATTTTCAAAAAATAATAGTGAAATGTGAAAAAAGAGGTCAAACT
Organism: Tridacna crocea; assembly: GCA_943736015.1. Classification (NCBI taxonomy): domain Eukaryota; kingdom Metazoa; phylum Mollusca; class Bivalvia; order Cardiida; family Cardiidae; genus Tridacna; species Tridacna crocea. The sequence goes on along the minus strand of OX031057.1, from coordinate 27,386,025 downwards.
CTATAATTTTAAAAGACAAAACTCTGCATTCCAAGGTTATCTATATTTAGGTAAAACTTTAGGAGCGAAAGGTACCAGGACGAAAATACTTGCCCAATTTCATAGAATAGATCATAAAATTTGAAAAGTTACTTCCCCTGAATTAAAAGTCGCCATTTTTATTTCGTCGTGCTTGCGAAATTTTAATCAAATGGATCTGCTCTAAATCTCAATGATAGGTGACTTTTGAAGCAGAAAATATTTGTTTTCCATTCTTTGTTGTCAGCCAATTTTTCTTTTGTGACCTGCCTGTCTTAGCCTTGTCGTCGGACCTGATAAAACCGGTAGAACTTGAAACATAACCACTGAGCTAAAGAGATCACCCTAACCACAGGAATCTGACATTCTATAACCAAAATAAATGATAAAACATGAAAAAAAAAATCTCCCCTATATAATATAAACACAAGGGACGCAACGTCTCGATTGCTGGCGCTAGCACCCGACAGCCTTTCCCAACCAAAATCACCCACGAAACAAACATTGATCATAATCTCATTTAGCCTAGCGATAGACAAGACAATAATGTACCTGCGACATCCGGCCATACCTCAGTAGACACCTTTCAACCAGAGATATCCGTCATGTTTTACAGCTCTATCAGGACATTTTGATTTATCCAGGAAGCCATTCGCTGACGTCACAGAAAGTAGCAGGTAGCGTATTTTCGTATTATTACTATTAGTTTTTTCGTTTTTAAGATACTTATGGACATCACATGATACTAAAGATTTTTCTAGAATCTTAAGTATCATTTGATGTCCATAAGTATCTTAAAAACGAAAAAAATAATAGTAATAAGTAATAAAAAAAAAAAATACGCTTCCTTGCACTTCTTGTGACGTCAGCGAATGGCTTCCTGGATAAATCTAAATTCCTGATAGAGCTGTGAAACATGACGGATATCTCTGGTTGAAAGGTGTCTACTGAGGTATCGCCGGATGTCGCAGGTACATTATTGTCTTATCTATCGCTAGGCGAAATGAGATTATGATCAATGTTTGTTTCGTGGGTGATTTTGGTTGGGAAAGGCTGTCGGGTGCTAGCGCTAGCAATCGAGACGTTGCGTTCCTTGTGTTTATATTATATAGGGGAGATTTTTTTTTTCATGTTTTATCATTTATTTTGGTTATAGAATGTCAAATTCCTGTGCCCTAATGACTAGGTTGACGTTGCCGATCGCCAAAATCGCCATTGGCGGTTACATTTTATTGCTGGCGACTAAACACAAGGAAAGTATCGATATTGGCGATTGTGAAAAACATGATCAGACCATATTGCCGACCGTCAAATTATTACCAGTTTTGTATATTGAATACTTCCTAAACTGTGAAATCAGTCTACGCCAACTCGATTAACATAATTTTATATACCATATATCCTAAGCTTTTAATCCATGTATCTCCCTTAACTATGCGATAAACAAAGATCCGATAACAGCCAGTTAAGTTGTACGCCTGTTCTTTAAATAGAATACATTCATGAACAATCACAATTTTTTGGACACTGTGGTGCAGATCAAAGTTTTACTATCATTTTACTTTCGTTTATCATCATTAGCGATTTTTTTTTCTTTCTGAGATACTTGACCTTTTAAACTTTGTGTGGCCTTATTAAATTCATATTTAATTAATTTCTTTTTTTTATAATGAGTGCTATATATATATTTCGCCAAATGGGAAATAGATATAAGTAACTGTTGTTGCCTGATAATTTTTGGAGATCTGCATCTCCAAGAAACAAGGTTGGGCGGTCGAAACCAGGGGTGGTTTTAACCGGCAGTTTTAATCGGTTAAAACCGCCCTGGTCAATACTCCCAAAGTGGTCAATACTGGTCAATACTGGTCGATTGGATGTTTGTAGTGGTCATTTGGAAATTTTACTGGTCAGATGCATTTTAAGTGGATAGTGATGCTGTTTAGTGGATATTTATTGTTTTGGTTCCAAGGTTGGTTGAATTCACCAATATGAGAGTTGACTTTAGTGGAAAGAATGTTTTGTCTCTGCCAAGGCTACTTATCAGCTGGATTTGCCAGTTTTCCAAAACTCTGTATAAGTTCCTAATACGGGCTTTAGGTTTCATTTTTGACACCTTCAGTAACTGTGTGATGATAACATACTAACTTGATTGCATATAAGTCAATATTTCACACTTTAGGAATAAGGCCTGGTGTCAAATATTCTATCCCATATACATGTAGGGATACATGATTGGTCCTTTTTGTAATTCAAGCCACACCCATTGGGATAGAAAGGGGCAACTTTTACACCTTTTAATGTGTTTTGACAACAATGTAAAGGTGTAGGTAGACACTTGAATATGCTTCAGACATTAATGTATCCCTAACTATTGTTTAGTTAATCCGTCACAGCCTCTTTATGGGTACTCAATATGCCTATAGATTAGTGACAGGTAAATTTCACAATGGTTTACACATGGGTGACACTTTTTTCTTCAATTTTACATGAAAGTTTCAAATTAGCTGCTTTTTTATGCTATCTTTGAATTTTTAAATAATCTAAAACCTTTGTATATTTGTGGTGGTAGTGGGGAAGAGAAAAAGAGAAAAGATGCAGTACTATAAATAGATATCTAACCTATAAGGAATGATGATAAATAAAACTTTCTAAAGTTCTTTGGTTGAAAAGAATTGACCTGCATGTAAGTTCAAAGAGGAAGGTCAATCCAAGCAACCTCTTCAGTTGACCAGCTGTAATGTCTTTTGAATTATGATCAAATAAAAAAAAGGGACCTTACTGATAAAAACTATTATACTGATGATAATATGTAATATATCTTCAGTACAGGATTTAGGAGAGCTTTTAAGACCAGCTTAGAAACAGGACAGGTATCTAAGTCAGTGATTCAATCCACCCAATCAACCACTGCAATTGACCACCAATCGACCAGTATTGACCGGTTTTAAACGGTTAAAACCGCCGGCCCGGTCAATACTCATATTGACCGGCTTTTTGCCAACCTTGCCAAGAAATGTAAAGTGTGAAAGGATATTTCTTAGATAATAAAGAAAAAAAAAAAAAGAGATATTTTGCGATGAATTTAATCAAAATTGTATCACAAAATATTTCTTGCAATGCATGAATTAATGACTGGTATGCAGAAATTGAAATAGCTGTTGAGCAGACAGCACCTTTTCACATTTGGCCGGATAGAAAGAATTTGCAGACAATTTAATTGTAGGTTATGAGAAGGTGTTTAGAAGGTGTATAGCCTTTTCAAAGGTAGAAAACATTGTTGGAAAGAGACTAAATGCTGGTTTCCACCATTTCCACCCTTTTCCTAGCATTAGTAATAACCTTCTTTCTCAGGATTTTTAAAACTGGGGATAGTGTGGTCAAGGATCTTACATACGATCCTTGGTGTAATGAAAGGTTAAAATACACGTGTTTTTTTTTTCATTGAATTTTTACAGCATTCACCAGCCAACAACTACAGGAATTTGTAGCCGGCTGTCAATACTTGGCTCTCTAATGTATGTAATGAGACCATCAAAAATAGTTAAGTGAACTGAATGACTTACAAATTATATCAGTGATGCAAAGCTGTAGATTCAGATTTATATTGATCATACAGGACTCATTGTCATGAAATACTTAGAAAATGACAATAAGACCAAGTAACAGTGACTAGGCTTGTTGACTGATCCTGTTTTTGACGGACAAATCTTTTGGCTACTCAAAATGTTTGGCTGGTGCCAACCTAACGCTAGTCAAGTTAAACTTTTGTTCCACTCCACTGATTTTTCACAGATTTACAGGCCTTGGATTTTGAAATTTTCTAAACCCTCATACATATTCACTGGCGGGCATGTTAAGTCACATTCAGTGACAGCTCTAGTTTAAGTAATTAAATTATAACACTAATACACACTGATCTAGTATCTCTCATTGGTACACACCTGCTGATGATAAGGTCATGGTCATCTCACAAGTTAAAGGTCATATTTCTGAAAGTGGCTTTTACAGCACCAATTGTGTTTCACAAACACATCTTGTCTTTGTAAAAGTTCTTCAATGAACTTACTTTAACGAGAAAAGTGCTTATATATTTGACTTTCGTTAATGCATTGCATACAAAGACAGACATGATGGTTATAACTCTGAAAGTGGGTCACATACATTCTTTCTCATCCAGAGGGTTTCACAAACTATACCTGCCAGCAATATAATATATGGCCAGTAGGGGACTCAGTATTGCTATGCAACACGATCAGAATGCTTGTTTATTTAATTCTTTACCATAAGACAAAATTTTAGACTGGTCCAAATTGAAAGCATTTGCAGAAAACAATCCTAATGTGGCTCAAATGATGGAATATGTCTTTAACAGGGTAGAAAGCATCGTGGGAAAAGGAGAAAATGCTGTTTATCAGCATTTTCTCCTTTTCCCACAATGTTTTCAGAAAGGTTTCTGTCTCGGGGTCGTTAAAAGTTAGGATTATGTGGTAAAGGGTTAAATTGGGATGATACCATGCATGAAATTGAGGTCTCCCGTAACACACCCACTCGTAAAGTCATCATTATCATATATTGATGACTGAAAGCCTTCTTAGGCAGAAAGTCTGTTGGGTAAGGACAAAAAATGGGATAATGGCTCTATGGCCAATCCTGGACAAGCCCCCATCTTACGGACATAGTCCGTAACAAAGAAACAAATGAACAAATGCAGAAATACAGGGACAGGGGCAGGATTCAAACCTAAAATGCCTGTACCAAAGGCCAAGACCATAACCACTGAGTTAACCCATTACCACACAATCCCTACTTTTGACGCCCCTGAGAAAGAAGCCTTTTGAAAACACTGTAGGAAAAGGAGAAAATGCTGGTAACCAGCATTTTCTCCTTTTCCCACATTGTTTTCTAACCATCCCAGAACAAATTTCAATTTTTCAGTCACCTTTATTTTGTCGTCTGCAAATGCTTTCAATTTGAACCAGTCTAAAATTTTTTCGTGTGGTAAAGAGTTAGAGAATTCTCCCTAACGCTGTTATTATGTATTGTATATAAACTGGGGATGAAGCCATGCATGAAGGAGTGACTTCCTGTGACACAATAATGAGACGCTACAGTGTTTTTTTTCATATTTGGACATAAAGCCTTTACCACATGATCCCTACTTTTAACGACTCAAATAAAGAGGCCCGTAGAAAACACTGTGTGAAAAGGAGAAAAAGCTGATAACCAGCATTTTCTGCCTTTCCCACAGTGTTTTCTACCATTCACAAAACAAATTTCAAATTTTTAGTCACTTTTATTTTGTCGTCTGCAAATACTTTCGATTTGGACAAGCGAAGAACCTTGTCATTTGGTAAAGAGTACATTGTGTACTGCACAATCACAAGTTCATTGTGATGGCCATTTTCTGTCTGTTTTTAGACTGTAAAGATTTCATTTTTGATGATTACCCAGGTTTTTACTATTACTCATTTTGTTTCAGGGAATGAAACAACATTACATACAGACTGTCTACCTATTAAGATGAATGTGGATGACATGAACAAAATAAGGAAAGGGTTATATTTGGGAAATGAAAGTGCCCCATATAATGTGGACGATCTGTTAAAGCATGGTATTACACATATATTGACTTTAAATACCAGTCCATTACAATGTAGGGTGAGTAAAAGATATGCAAAATAATTATTTATTATGCCCCCCTTCGAAGAAGTGGGGGTATATTTCTTTGCACTTGTCGGTCTGTCTGTCGGTCGGTCAGTCCGTAGACCACATTTTTGTCCGGAGCATAACTCTAAAAGTATTTCAGGTGTCATCTTGAAACCTCATAGGTGGATAGATCTCATTAAGGAGAAGTGCAGTGCACAAGTACCAAAACTCGGCCCATCATATTTTTGGAGTTATTGCCCTTTGTTGATTTTCATACTTAATTTTTGTCCGGAGCATAACTCAAAAAGTATTTCAGGTATCACCTTGAAACCTCATAGGTGGATTAATCTTATTAAGGAGAAGTGCAGTGCTTAAGAACCATAACTCTGCCCATCATATTTTTGGAGTTATTGCCCTTTGTTGATTTTCATACTTAATTTTTGTCCAGAGCATAACTCAAAAGGTTTTTCAGGTATCATCTTGAAACTTTATATGTGGATAGATCTTATTCAGGAGAAGTGCATTGCTTAAGAACCATAACTCTGCCCATTATCTTTTTGCAGTTATTGCCCTTTGTTGATTTTTGTACTTAATTTTTTTCCGGAGCATAACTCAAAAAGTATGTAAGGTAAAATCATGAAACTTTAAAAGATGATAGTTCACATAAGTGGGAAGTGCAGTGCCCAAAGAATTGTTAATTTATCATTAATAATTTTTGAGTAATTACCCTTTGTTTTGTTTTTACACTTTGAACTTAACAGTTTATAATCACATGTTATATTTAGAATTGGATGCCATTAAGGGGGCATACATGTTTTACAAACATCTCTTGTTGTTTTTCATGAAATCATTTATTCTTAACCTAACAAAATACCTGTACATATTCTAGAACCATGAACTCTTTACCACACAATTCCGAGTGTAAATGACCCTGGGGAAGACGTCCTTTGAAAACATTGTAGGAAAAGGAGAAAATGCTGGTAACCAGCATTTTCTCCTTTTTCCACAATGTTTTCTACCCTATCACAAATCGTCTGGTTTAGCTAGATTCAATATGTTGTCTGTAAATGCTTTGAATTTGGTCTAGACCTTAATTTTGTCTTTTGGTAAAGAGATAAAGTGCCTTTCATTGCCCTAGTTGCCTTTGCACACAGTGTATGTGAAGATCAGAATGACAAAGTATGAAGTTTGATCAACACTGTCAAGTTGTATTTTGGGGCTAAATTGACATGTCTGTTGGATTGATTAGCACTCTACAAGTTAACTGTAAACTATGTTAACTCTGTATCAAACAAGCCCTGGTTTTCATATTACCAGACAAGCCCTGGTTTTCATTTTACCAGACAAGCCCTGGTTTTCATATTAACAGACAAGCCCTGGTTTTGATACTACCAGACAAGCCCTGGTTTTTAGTTTACCAGACAAGCCCTTGTTTTTATATTATCAGACAAGCCCTGGTTTTCATATGACCAGACAAGCCCTGGTTTTCATATGACCAGACAAGCCCTGGTTTTCATATGACCGGACAAGCCCTGTTTTTCATATGACCGGACAAGCCCTGTTTTTCATATGACCAGACAAGCCCTGTCTTTCATATGACCAGACAAGCCCTGGTTTTCGTATGACCAGACAAGCCCTGGTTTTCGTATGACCAGACAAGCCCTGGTTTTCACAACTCTGAGAAGAAAAACTTATGAAAGACTTGTGGAAAGAGGAGAAAATGGTGGCAAGCAGCATTTTCTTGTTTTCCCACAAAGTTATGTATCCTTTCAGAGACAGGTTTCATAAATTGAAACACCTTTAATTTGTGGTCAGCAAATGCTTGCAGTATGGACTAGTCTAACATTTTGAATTTTTGTTGTTTGGTAAATAATTACACTTTAGAGCTCTAGCCCAATAAACCCAGAATTCATTTTCTTTATAGAAATGAATCCAAAGTAAATTCAAATTCAGGGTTTCTTTTACCCAGAATGTCTTAGCAAAATGGAAGTGTAGATCAAAGTCTGTTCTTGATCTACATTGCTTAACCCTTTCCTAGACGGTAAATTTTGGACCAGACAGTTACTTAAAAGATGATTTTTTTATATGATAGGGTAGAAAACATTGTGGGAAAAGGAGAAAATGCTGGTTACCAGCATTTTCTCCTTTTCCCACAATGTTTCCAAAAGGCTTCTATTCCTTTCCCGTAAAAACCAGGGATTGTTTGGGAAAGGGTTAAGGGGTTATCTTTTTTCTTTGAGAAAGGCAGACTACTGATTATAAAAATAGTTCAGTGTGTATAAGCTCCTGTTACTAGAATGTTTGCTTGATGACCATGTAACTTTATTCTTTCAGGAAGGCAGCAGTTTGGTCATAAAATTCATTCAATGTCTTGACACAGAAGATACAGACCTACTCTCTGAATTTGAGACATGTTTCAAATTCATAGAGGAAGCGTTAAGTCAACCAAGCCAAGGAGTCTTAATTCATTGGTAGGTTTTGAGGGCCATTCTATAGCTGCCCTGAGTACAAAATGCTCAGTGTGAGCTTTTGTGAACGTGCTGTGTCTGTTGTACATCATCCGTCATCATTCTGTCATTTGTCGTCTCTTATCTAGGCATCAACATTACCTTGCGTGCACTATAGAGGCCACAATTTCAGTCACTCATGAAACTTGGTCAGAATGTTTGTCTGAATAATATCTTAGACAAGTTAAAAATTGGGTAATGTTGTTCAAAAAGTAGGTCAATGGGCTGAACCTTTGTGTGTACTCTAAGAGTTTTTCTCAGGGATTTCCTTGACGCATGATTTTGTGCATCTTGATGCACTTTTAAGGAAAATGTCGCACAATTTTTTCAGTAATGCATCATGGTGGACACACAAATACGATCAGAGGTAATAATGCTCGTATATACCTTCCGACACTTACATCGCGATTAGATGAAAAATCTTGAGTACGAAGCAGAAGGGAAAATGGGACGAAAGAGTGGACTGTGTATCGATTTTACTAAAGTACTGTTGGTCTTTAAACAATCTAAACTAAACCAGTTGATCTCTAATGAAAACAACATGGCTCTGTCAAAATCGACGTCATTCTTGCTGTCTGCAAGGAAGAAGAGCCCCTACACAAAGATCAGACAATACAACGCCTGGTAAGAGCACCCAGAATCACATTTCAAGATCTTGAGAATTTATAAAAGATACACTTAGTTATTCGTTTAAAACAGTGGCATGAACGCGACCCGCGTGTCAAAACACAAGAATCGGCCATTTAATTGGTGATACTATTTTATTTCCGGCCGAAATGGATACCCTTTATCAAGAAAAATAACGGAGACTTTCTACTCCGGCCCACAACAATCAAAATGATCGATTCCTGTTATATAACCCATAACAATAGAGAAAGGCTGCACATACTTCAAAAATTAACCTTTGTGCAGCATCAAAACACTAGCAATCATGACTATACCCTTAAAACATTAAAATTACTTACAGATATGGCAGCTTGTCTGAAGGTGGAGCATATTTGCTTGTTAATAACAGGCTTTATAAAGCAGACCCCAGATAGTCTTTATGAAAAAGGTGCCATCTAAGCCCCCTCTATATAGAGAGTCTCTGGTGTTATTATGTATCTATTACCATGAAACAATTCATATATAGACTACAATAAATAAACAAAGATTTACAGTGAATAGAAAACATGACAAAAACACATACTTTCACAAATAGTAGCTTTTATTTAAGCAAATTTCATTTTGTTGTGACCCTGACAAATTCCAAAATTACCCCTATTATTTTTGACTAGGGGGTCACAATGACCCCCTATTGTTGTGGCCGAGGGAAAAACCCTGACTCTTAGTCTCTAGAGGTCAAATTTTCAGCCTGATACTCATAGAAGTAAGTCAAAAAGATTGTTTGCATGAACCCTCAGACAAACTTGAAATTGGGTCACAACAGATAAAAAATAGGTCACTGGAGCAAATACTGAAAAGAAGTTTTGTCCTGTAAAGAGGCCACATTTTTAGTCCCGTGTTCCTGAAACATTATCAAAATATTTGTCCAGATGATCTCACTGACAAGTTCAAAAGTAGGACAATTTGGTAAAAAGTAGGTTACATACACATACACTTGCTCTCTTTACATCATTAAAACCAGGATCTCATCAACTGTGAACCATAAATGAATTTACCCAGGTGAGCGCTTTAAGGCAAGTGGCCCTCTACTTTTCATAACCATTTTTAAGACGGGAGTTTATATAGTATCACCCTTATCTGTATGTAACCCTATGTACACCTGGCCATGTAGCTAGGTGGTAGTGTATCTGACTTGTAACCCTGTCAGTGTGGTTGTCTGTTTGATACCTGGTTGGGCCAGACTTTCTTTCTTGTGTTTTATCACCTCTTACCTCTGGTGCATGTGAGAAAAGTAGTCAGTGGCTTGGATAGAAATGTGTGTCACTACTGGAGTGAGAAAGCCAGGAGACACCACCATACTATGACCTAAGCTGTTGCAAGGTTTTAAACTTCAATACATGTACAAATAAATACTTCCTGTACAGACCAAAAACATTTACAGTGTTATTTGTCAGGTAAAAAGTTTAACCCTTTACTCCAAAGATACTCATTTCTATGCATTGCTTGTAGGAGCCTTTTGAAAACATTGTGGCAAAAGGTGAAATTGGTCGTGACGAGCAATTTCACCTTTTGTCACAATGTTTTCTATGCTATCAAAAGTTGTCAAAATACATATAAGAAACTGCCTCATCCAGGCTGTTATCTAGGGTCAATTAGAGATACCATAGAATGTCTTGTGGGGTAAAGGGTTAAACATAAGTCAGTTGAGCTGTGCTCTGTGAAAATGGGGCTTAAAGATCTACAAAAACTATTGGCCAAGGTCAGCCTGTAGTCAGTTCAGGCTGACCTGGGCTGATACTTTTTACTACATTACTGGTAAATTTTCTGTATGTCAAAGGACCAGATTACCTCATGATTCAGTTGACAGTTTAAACAGAATGGATTTGATAGATCAATGATCATGTAGTCACTTCTGATTTGAAGCATTAGATGTTATCTGTTTACCTTAATCTTGATTGTGTTTTTTTATGGAGTAAAATTCTCATTGACAGTTTAAACAGACCTACATGTAGATAGGACTGCATATCAGTGTCTTTTGATCTAGATCTGCTCCAACTGTCAATCATGTTACAAATACATACTCAAACACATAATTGATGATAAGGAGAAAAAAAGAAAACTAAACTCTGTTTTCATTTATTATAAAAATGTCACTCATTGTACAAGAATTGAATATTTTGTAAGTGTATATGGGCCGGAGGCCTAAATACTTGAATAAAGATATTAATTGATTGATTTTAAGATTGGCACCAACTGGCTCCAATTATATCAATTTGGCGCAAACTTTTCTCATTTGGCAAAAGTGATGGCTCAAGAGAAAAAGCAGCCAGAGGGAACTCGTAGTGACTTGCATAGCATGAAGCATCACAAAGAATGCATAAACCTTTTACTAACCAACAAAATTTCAGACCTGTCCAAATTGAAAGCATTTGCAGACTCTATTTTAAATGTGACTTTAAAAACAATTTTTCTCTTTAACTCATTACCAAACAACAAAATTTTAGACTGGTTCAAATTGAAAGCATTTGCAGACGACAAAATAAAAGTGACTGAAAATTTGAAATTTGTTTTGTGAAGGGTAGAAAACATTGTGGGAAACGGAGAAAATGCTGGTTACCAGCATTTTCTCCTTTTCCCAAATGTTTTCTAAAGGATTCTTTCTCAGGGGCATCAAAAGTAGGGATTGTGTGGTAATGGGTTAAAAGTTGAAAATATTGTGGGAAAAGGAGAAAATGCTTGTTACCAGCATTTTCTCCTTTTCCCACAATGGTTTCATAAGCCTTCTCTTTCAGGGTTAAAAGTCGAGATTGTGTAGTAAAGAGTTAAGCCTCCCTTTTATCAGAGCATGGCTCAATTTAATTCATTCTGTTAAAGCCAAGCTGGAAGATCTCGAAGTGCTACAATCGTTATTGCCTATTTGATGTACAAAGAACGGCTGTCACTTGAAGATGCTGTAACATCAGTGAAAAAACAAAGGCCAGTTATAAGGTATGTATCTATCTTCTTTGTCAAACAACAATGTTTTAGAACAAATCGAAAATATCAAAAGGCAACAAATTGAAAAATAACTCAAGTGATAGAATTTAAAAGTAAGGGCAGAAAAAAAAATGTGGTAAAAGTAGAAAATGCTTGATATCAGTATTTTATCCTTTTCCGAACATGTTTTCAAAAGTCTTTCCAGTTGGGGGGTGGGGGGGTTAAACTCAGGACTATTCAAATAGGGGTTATTTAATTCTTTACCAGATGGCAAAATTTTAGACTTTTCTTTCTTTAAAACACTTCAATATGGCAAATTTAACCCATTACCACGCAATCCCTACTTTTAAAAGAAGCCTTTAGGAAACATTGTAGGAAAAGGAGAAAATGCTGGTAACCAGCATTTTCTCCTTTTCCCACAATGTTTTCTACCCTTCACAAAACAAATTTCAATTTTTCAGTCACCTTTATATTGTCATCTGCAAATGGTTTCGGTTTGGACAAGCCGAAAATTTTGTTGTTTGGTAATGAGTTAATATAGCTCAAATTGTTTAGTTTATCATTGTAAAAGTAGAAGTGCCGGTTACGGTATGTCACAGAGTAAGAAACATTTTGAAAAAAACGTTTAAGGAAAAAGAGTAATGCATGGTTAAAAGCTCTTTCATCTGTTCCTGCAATGCTTATAGCTCACCTGAGCACAACATGCTGAAGGGGAGCTTTTAGGAACATGCTGTGTCCATCGTGCGTCCTCCATTGGTCATCGTCTGTCCTGTGGCATCGATTCTCTAAACATCTCCTCCCAAACCTCTTAGCTGATTTGGACTAAACTTGGCTGGAATGTTCCTTGAGACTCTTTAAAAATTGTTCACAAAGTTTGATTCCATCAGAAACTCTGGTTTCCATGGCAACCAAATTGAATTTTCCAAGAAATTCTTTAAAAATAATAAAAAATGTTGTTATGTGGTAAGTTGTTAATGCAGCTCCAACACATTATACAAAGCTAGTTACCATATAATTATGGGTCCATAACAATCCATTTTGTCAAGCAATTGATTGAATTGTTAGGTAGATTGGTCCTCTGCATGTAGGTTAAAAAATTTTACCCAGGTTAGCCTGTGTGGACTGCGCAGGCTGATCTGGGACAAAGCCTTTTGAAGATACATTTACTCTTTACAACACAAGTGTATCAGAGACCTGTCCAAACTGAAATAATTTGGAGAGGTTAACTCCTAATTAATGTAGATCAAATGATAGAACTTATCCTGGATGGGCTAGAAAACATTGTGGAAAAAGGAGAAAATGCTGGTTACCAGCATTTTCTCCTGTTCCCACAATGTTTTAAAAGGGTTTACTTGTTAAATATGTTGAAAACTTGTGATTATTTGATTAAACCATTGCCACACAATCCCTACTTTTGACGCCCCTGAGAAAGAAGCCTTTAGAAAACATTGTGGAAAAAAGGAGAAAATGCTGGTAACCAGCATTTTCTCCTTTTCCCACAATGTTTTCCACCCTGCTGGAAACAAATTTCAATTCTTGAGTTACGTTTATATTGTCATCTGCAAACGCTTTCAATTTGGACAAGTCCAAAACTTTGTTATTTGGTTAAGAGTTAAACCCCATTTTCACAAAAAGTGGATACATATACCTGTAATTATACCACCCAAAACTCTGTTTGGGGGATATATAGGAGTCAGCTTGTCAGTCGGTCGGTCTGTCGGTCTGTAGCTTTTTGTCCTCTCTATTTCTCATAAACTACTGGATTAATTTTATTCAAACTTCACAGGTAAACTCAGTATCAAGCAGAGATGTGCATATGAAATGTTGGTTATGGTTCATTAATTTTTCACTGAGTTATGGCCCTTTCATGAAATTTCTTGTCCGCCCTTTTTCTCATCAACTATTTGACAGATTTGGTTCAAACTACACAAATAGACTCAGTATAAAGCAGAGATGTGCATATCCTATTTTGGTTATGGTTTATATAGGTTTCACGGAGTTATGGCCCTTTGATGATTCTGGACAAATTTCTTTTTCATACTTGAATTTTGTCCGGAGCATATCTCCAAAACTATACTAGCTAGGGTTATGAAATTTCATGGATGGATAGATCTCATCAAGGGGGAGTGCAGTGCACAGGAATGATAACTCTTGCTCGCTTAATTTTTAAGTTATTGCCCTTTGTCGTTTTTCATACTTGAATTTGGTCCGGTGTATGCCCCAGCTTAACAACTTGGGGTAAGACGGGCGTATCTTGCGACAATTTGCCGCTCATGTTCAACTCTTACTTTTGTACTCAACCATTCTGCATTCTGTGACAAAGACCTGTTTGGTGGCAAGGAGCTGGTGGAGGGTATGATCAAGTTGAGTGATAGCTCTAGTTTATTGTGTAATTAATCTATTGGTTTATAAGGTGATGAAAAAGGGGAAACTGTTTATAATTTTCTTGTCCATAAAAATATTTCTATATTCCTGATGTTGGAATTAATGTTTTTGTTTTTTACTTTCAGTCCAAATGATGGATTTTATGAACAACTGCGATTGTTTGAGAGGATGGGATCTGTGATAAATGAAGACAATGATCTGTACAGACAATATAAACTACAAGTCTTAGCTTCTAAAGTGGAAGCAGGTACAACAATGGTTTATACAGTAAACTGCACTTTACAGCACATAAGATCAAGCCTTTTCCTAATGTCACAAATATGGACCTGTCCAAATTTTGAGCCTTTGCAGACAACAAATTGAATGTTGCTTATTTGATGGAATTTGTGAGTGAAAGGGCAGACAACTCTCATTGCCTGCATTTTATCCTTTTCCCACAATGTTTTTGTATTTCTCAGTTGTCAAAAAAAACCCAAAAACCCTGGGCTTGTTTGGTGAAATATTAGGCCTTTGTGGGAAACAGTACTTTTAATGACCCTGAGGAAAAAAGATGTTGAAATCCTTATTGGATGAAGAGGTAATGCTGGTTATCAGTATTTCCACTTTCCCTTTTCCACACTTTGTTTTTTAACCTATCATATACCTATAATTATGTTCTCCCCTCCCCATCCCCATTAGGGTTGGGAGACACATTTGTTTTTTCTGGGTGCATCCAACTGTCTGTCCGACTGTCCGTCACAAATCAAGTTCACACTACTATAACTTGAAAACCTTTGGAGATATTTTGATAAAACTTCACACATTTGTAAAGCACCATCAAACTTTTTGAGTTATTTCCCTTGGATTATTATCGTCTCACATTTCCGCTCTTATAACTCAAAAATCTTTCGAGATACATGTATTTTGATAAAACTTCACATATTTGTAAAGAGAAGAAATGTCATGCCCAAGAACCATAGCTCTCGCTTATATTTTTTTTTTAAATTATTTTCCTTTATTTTTTACTTACTCAGTATACTTTCAATTTTGTGTCTACTCTGTAATTTGAAAATTGTTACAGAAAAATGACCATTATTTCAGTGAGAAATTGTCTTGGTCACATATCAATCTTTTTGACACCAAACAGAGAGGGGGGGTGGGGGGGGGAGGAGAAATCTGGGTTTTGTATTTGTAAAAAATATTATACTTCAAAATTGTTGTCTGTACTTGTTCTGAATTTTGGCAATAGTAAAAAAAGAACAAATGGAATGAACTCTTTACTTTACAAAAATTTTTAAACTACCTGTAGTCATAACTGAAAGAATCTGTTAGTATTTTTGTGAGAAAGCCAGGAATCTAATGGAAAGGTGCACTGACCTCTGTGCTATAATGGAAGCTGTTAAAATGCTGTTAAACTTCAGTACAAAAGAACTCTGAAAGAACACAAAACAGTAATTTAGGGGGAAAAAAGTCACCAGCATTTTCTCCTATTCTCAGAGAGTTTGCAGAAGGATTTTCCTCAGGGTGCTGAACTCTTTACCACACAATCCCTACATTGAGGCCCCTGAGAAAGAAGCCTTTTGAAAACACTGTAGGAAAAGGAGAAAATGCTGGTAACCAGTATTTTCTCCTTTTCCCACAGTGTTTTCTACCCTTCCCAGAACAAATTTCAAATTTTTAGTCACCTTTATTTTGTCGTCTGCAAAAGCTTTCAATTTGGACAGTCTAAAATTTTGTTGTGTGATAAAGAGTTAATTCCTACCACACAATCCCTAGTTTTAACGACCCTGAGAATGAATGCCTTTTGGAAACATCTTTGAGGATTAAAAGGATAATATGCTGGTAACTACCATTTTCTTTTTTACCCACAATGTTTCCTACCCTATCAAAGACAGAAATCATCTTTTGAGTTAATTTGACGTTTGGTCTGCAAATGCTTTAAATTTTTCATGTTCAAAATTTTGTTGTTCAGTAAAGTGTTTAAAAACACAGGATTGTGTGTTAAAGAGTATATACTTTTTTGCAGTATCAATTCATTATAAAACACATACAATCATTGTTTACTCAGACAGCTCACTCAGTGAAATTACTTGATTCTTCATTTTTGCAGGTGATACTGATGCTGTATCAACTCTATTAAAGCAGGTTCCAAACAGCACCCAGGGTCTTTCTGCTAGCTATTTTAAATGCGCAAAATGCAGGTATTTATCATGATTCCTTTACCACACAATCCAGTCTGTTGCTGAATACAGTGCTGTGGCTGCGCAGTTTCATCATATTCACTTATTCAGCAATAACGGCCACTGAGCCTCATCCATCTGATAGACAACATGTCTGAATCCTATAGTCCAAGGTCAAGAATCAGATTAACTGACTATTCTTAATAGCATTCCTAGTCTTGATTTCATTAATCTTTTTAATTTGAAAGTAACACCATTTTGATTGGATGAACCAGTTGGTTTAGCAAATCAGAAATGGCGTTACCTTCTGAATCTAGAATCAGTCTAAAATTGGCTTTCATTTTTCGGAATTTGGAAGTAATACAATCTCTGGTTGTCAAAACCATGTTTTTAGCCCATGAAAAATTGTGTAACTTTCTGTATCAAATTATCCTAAGAATGGAATTTAATATAGTGAAAATATGAACCTGAATGCATGGAGTATGCAGCTTTAGGCCATTTTCACCCTGTATTCTAAATGAAACTTATATTTTGAATTATGAGAAATGATATCTTATAATGATTTGCCATGGCATTTTTCCTTTTAAAATTTTTCCTTTATCAAACAAGAGAAATGTGGGATTTGTTTGTCTGTCTGTCTGTTTTAATTCTTTACCAAATGACAAAATTTTGATTTGGACCAAACCAAAAACATTTTGCAGATAACAAATTAAATGGAGCTAAGTTGATGGTATCTGTCTGTGATAGAAAACATTATTGGAAAAGGTGAAAATGCTGAATCTTGCTGCTTACCAATACTTTCTGCTTTTTCCCAGTCTGCTTTCAAAAGCTATTTTCATATGAGTGACAGTGTGTTAATTTCATACACAGCCTCGATATCTCCAGCACTAGGCTAGGGCTATGAAGTGTTTTGCCCAAGGGAAATCCTATGGAAAGCTTGGTACTTTAACCCTTACCACACAATCCCGACTTTTGACGACTCTGTGAAAGAAGCCATTTGAAAACATTGTGGGAAAAGGAGAAAATGTTGGTAACCAGCATTTTCTCCTTTTTCCACAATGTTTTCTACCATATTCAAAACAAATTTCAAATTTTGAGTCCCATTTATTTTGTCATCTGCAAATGCTTTAAATTTGGACCTGTGTAAAATTTCGTCATTTGGTAAAAGGTTAATTGTGGCTTGAATCCAAGACTTGTAAGTTGGGAATCTGTTTATGTACCACTGATCCTGCAGTTGTAAAGTGTAGGAGTTATTACCTGGAGGCTCCAGACTGGAAAGTTGCCACTGATCCTGCTTGGCTTAGTTGTAAAGTGTAGGCATTATAACCTGTAGGCCAGAGATTAAAATCTCACTGGAAGCATTGAGTGTATCGTGGAAGCATCCGTTGGCAAAATACTTAAAAGCCTAATCCTATTACTGTTGAAACCCAGGACATACACCACTATATGAGGTGTTGCAGCAATATGATCTGAAATATTGTTGAAGTTGGCATGAAACACCATTCAGGCAAACAAATCTTTAGCTTTGAACTACACAGGACTCTCTGGTCATGAAAAGGGTTTCAATAGGTCTCCATAATGCATTATACCTAGTAAATCATTACGTAATTATGTATCCATATATCATTTTTTCTGACAACTAAGTTGAATAGGAGCTAGAATGGTCCTTTTACATGACAGAGAATCAACGGTAGCAAAAAGAATTTGACCAGATAAGCCTGCAAAGACTCTGCAGGCTGACACAGGTGGATCCTTTTGGTATGGGAATGAGCATTTTTTTCACAGAATTATGGGTCAAATATTTCTGTCTCTATTTCAGGAGAATATTGTTCAAGAAGTCCAATGTTTTATCCCATATTGTTGGAATAGGAGAAGAGGCATTTGGTTGGCAGAGCAAACTGTCCAATCATATTCAACATTCATCCCTGATACAGGATATGGATGCCCAGGTGAAATGTGATAGGTCGCTATTAATAGAACCTGTGCAGTGGATGTCAGAGGTCATTACGCAGGAAATAGAGGGAAAGGTAAGATATGACCATACAGTCATATCTGTATGTGGGCAATTTTGAATCTTCAAGTGCTAAGGCAATATGTGACATTTACTTAATTTGTGTTTGTATGGAATTTAATGTCATTTTCGGCATTATTTCAGTTATTGCAGGGACCCGTGGACCCATCCATGTTTTCCTGGAGTAGATTAACCCTTTACCACACAATCCCTACTTTTGACGCCACTGAGGAAGGAACCTTTAGAAAACGTTGTGGAAAAAGGAGAAAATGCTGGTAACCAGCATTTTTCTCCTTTTCCCACAATGTTTTCTATCTTTTACAAAACAAATTTCAAATTTTTGGTCACTTTTATTTTGTCGTCTGCAAATGCTTTCGATTTGGACAGACCTAAAATTTTGTCGTTTGGTAATGAGTTAACCATTTACTCCATAGATACTCATTTTGACGTATCACAACAGACAGCTTTTGAAAACATTGTGGTAAAAGGAGAAATTGCTCGTAACAAGCAATTTCTCCTTTTACCACAATGTTTTCCACTCAATCAGATATTTGTATCCTCATTTATCCATATTTTTGACATCATATCTTTATTTGCTGCTGAAATGGAAGAGCCTATAATTGGCATATCAGGTAAAGGGTAAACAAGCACTTCACACAATATTCTTTCCAGGCCACTGGCTTTTTTTCCCTCAAAACCAGCATAGAAACTATGATTGGTGGTGAGATGGGAATGAAGCCTATCATTTGAAAGACTGTTTATTGATTGCATGGTGTTTAATGCTGTTTTCAACATTATTTCAGTTACTTCACAGTGACCAGTGCGCTTATCCATGCTTTTCTGTGTTACCAATGGTCCACACAGTGTTCTTCCAAACCACTAGCTGTTTTTCACATAACCTTCAACAATGTAATGGTCTGCGTTGAGAGAGAGAAATTAGTGAAAGCCTCGGACTGAATGAGCCACTCCCTGTTCTCAAGTGCGCTAACAACTGAGCTATGGGGCCATAGTGAAAAACATTGAAAACATTGTCTAACTCTTTACCAAACAACAAATTTCTAGAGTGATCAAAATTGAAAGCATTTACAGACGACCAAAAAATGTTACTGAAAAAATAAAATTTGATATGGGAATGGTAGAAAACATTGTGGGAAAAGGAGAAAATGCTGGTTACCAGCATTTTCTCCTTTTCCCACATTGTTTTCAAAAGGCTTCCACCTCAGGGTTGTCAAAAGTCATCATTGTTTGGAAAAGGGTTAAGGTACAGCAGAATTCCAGCCAGGTCTTAGCATTATGGTCTTAGTATTATCATTTTATCAAACCCATTTACTAAATTCACATGCCAGATTCTATATTATCTGCATCTCTTAACCTCTCTTTTTTTCTTTTGTTTCAGCTCTCCTGCCCACATTGTAATGTAAAACTTGGATCCTTCGTATGGTATGGTAAGTTGCCAAACAGTCTTGTGCTTCTATGGACATTAAAGATTCATGTATCTGCTTTTATAGGCTGTTTCTACACTGAAATATTTGCATGGCCGGCCAGCACAGAGACTTGCATATATAATTTGCTACTTTTAGACAAATCATTGGCATTTGACGCTTACTTCAACTGTTGTTTGCATATACATTCCAAATGGGTGACAAGTCTAAAATTTTGTCATCTGGTGAAGAGCTTAACCATATCCAAGAAAACTAAAACATTGTATAAGATGTAAATCTGAGATATTTTTTAACGGTATTGCATCCACGAACAACCATGTATTTACTCTTATTTCATATACATATATATGTTACAGTGCTCTTCAGGAAGAAACCCTGTGAAGATAATTGTTAGAGAAGATGAAAATGCTTGTGACCAGCATTTTCTCCTCTTTTTAACGGCCAAAGTCTGGTGTCAAGTTATGAACCCGGCGATCTCTCGTCGTCTGCAGTCTGTTTGTCTGTAAGCAAATTCTTGTGCCTGCAACTCCTACAGTTTTCGTTAGAATAAGTTCAAACTTACTGCAATGAATCTCTATGATATGTAGTTTTTTTAAAATCTGGATGTCTGCAGGCATTCTAGATTTTAAGCCATTTTACTGACGAGACTTGTTTGGGCATAAAGGGTAGCTTTGCAAAGCTCTATCCCATCATTAATTCCTTTACAATATAATCCAGCGTTGTAACAACCCTGATGATGAAAGCTTAGGAAAACATTGTGGGAAAGGAGAAAACCACCTGTTTCTCTTCTTTCAAAGACAAAATTAATATAAATGAGCTGCACTCTGGCAAAAAGGGTCTTAATGCATCTTGGTCATACACAATACTAGCCAAAGTCATGACATAGCTATCGGTCCATAAAAGCTACTTTTATCAATAACCTAATAATCATGAGATAGGTTGGTACTTTTACAAACAGAAAATTGACAAATTGCGAAAAGTTTCAGCCCTGAACAGCCTGCGCAGTCCATGCAGGCTGACCTGGGTTGATACTTTCTGCAGATACATTTAGCTCCCTTTTCACAGGGCATGGCAAAAGAAACCTTTTGAAAACATAAGTAGAAAAGGAGAAAATGCTGTTAACCAGCAATTCCTCTTTTTCCGTCAATGTTTTCAACCTTGCCGAAACAAATTTCTGTTTTTGAGTTACTTTGATGTTGTTGTCTGCTAATGCTTTCAAATTGGAACAGTCTAAAATTTTGCCATTTCGTAAAGAGTTAAGACAAGTCTAAAATTTTGTTACCTGGTAATGACTTAGTCACATTTTTTTTATAAATTGCAAAGTTTGATCTCCATGAAAATATTTTTTGTTTTACAGGTGAAAAATGTCCTTGTGGGACTTGGGTGGCTCCAGCATTCCATATACAGACCAGTAAAGTAGATTTAGTGACACAAAGACCAATGTTAAGTATAAGCCAGCCTGGCTTTTGTCAAGGTGCTAGATAACAAAGGCAACCAAGAAAAGACAAGACGTTGTAAAGAAGGTCATACCACAACTATGGCCATAAATAAACCATGCTTCCCTAGAAAGCAATGTTTGTTTGATACTACCTTCAACATCTTTTCAGTTATATCATGGCAGCAAGACATCTATGTATGCTATCCCTAGGTTTCGTTTCACCAGTACTTTGTAATGCATTCACTCAAAGCCACCCGCTACTTTCCCAGATAAATGTGGTGGTAACAATGTGCAGCATTGAGATAGAGAGAGAGAGACATGAATTGTGCTGATTGTCATCAATCCTTGAAAAGGTTTTGACTGAGCTGGGAATCAACACCAGTAATCCCTTCGTTTCAAGATGTATTTGTACTGACACAGCTTCCATGCTGTACTCTGAAAATCAAATGGCAAAATAGGAGTAAAGTCATCAAATTGAAATACACTATTGGTTGAATGATTGATTGATTGCGATTGTTTTTACTGATTGACAAGCTGGTTTGTGATTGACATTATTTCATTCTAATCACAATGACAGCTTATTTCTCCTTGTATGTCCTACTGTAGGTATCTGCATGACTGGACTAGGACTCTAGGGTGTCTTACATAAAGACCCCCTCCCCCCACCCCAAACTCACTGAAAAGCCAAGTGCTCAAAGTTAGGCTGAACCCAGGGCCTCCATTTTGCCTCCTGAATAGATATAATAAATTTTCAAATAGGAAAACAGAACAAAGCTCTACAGTTTTAACCCTTTTTACCACACAATCCAAAATTCGGATGACCCTGGGAGAACAGACTTTTGAAAACATTCTAGGAAATAGGAAAATGCTGGTAACCAGCATTTTCCTGTTTTCCAACAATGTTTTTTAACCCTTTCCCAAATGGCAAACTTTTGGACTAGACCAAATTGAAAGCATTTGCAGACGACAATTCAACTCTTGCTGAAAAGATAATTTCCGTCTATGATAGGGTAGAAAACATTGTGGGAAAAGGAGAAAATGCTGGTTACCAGCAATTTCTCTTTTCCCACAGTGTTTTCAAAAGGCTACTATTCCAGACCCGTAAAAACCAGGGATTGTTTGGGAAAGTTAAGCTCTTCCCCCCCTCCCAATATTTCAGCTACATTTAAGCTCATGCTTCCAGTTTTGACCAATCTGCATTGTTGTTGTATGGTAAAGGGATAACTCTTTACCACACAACCCAGGGGTTTTGTCGACGTTGTAAGACCAAGATCAGATTGAAAAAATTTTCTTCTTTCTTCATTGTCCTCAAAAGACAATCTGATCATCATCTATTTTGTCTGTTATAACAATGAATGGTATGCTTAGAACTCTTAAGGTTAAGATGCTGTTTAAATGAAATTGTTATGCAAGTTATAGATAAAAATTATTTACCTCCAAGAATGGTGGAAGTGAATGAGTGAATGTTGTTTTATGGCACATCGACCTCATTTAGTGCGCATATCCGTTTAACTCTTTACCACACGAGAAAATTTTAGACTGGTTCAAACTGAAAGCATTTGCAGACAACAAAATAAAGGTGACTGAAAAATTGAAATTTGTTCTGGGAAGGGCAGAAAACACTGTGGGAAAAGGAGAAAATGCTGGTTACCAGCATTTTCTCCTTTTCCCACAGTGTTTTCAAAAGGCTTCTTTCTCAGGGGCGTCAAAAGTAGGGATTGTGTGGTAATGGGTTAAATCCTTTACCCAAAGGATAACAGCAAGGATGAAGCCGTTTTAGCACACCTGAGCACGAAGTGCTCATGGTGAGCTTTCGTGATCGCCCAATGTCCATCGTCCGTCAAGTGTCGTCCATCATCCACAATTTCTTTAAACATCTTTTTCTCCAAAACCACTAGGTCAATCTTGATGAAACTTGGCAGGAATGTTCCTTGGGTGAAGTTCTACCAAAGTTGTTCAAGAGATTGAATTCCAACCATAATTCTGGTTGCCATGGCAACCAAAAGGAAAAAAAAAATAGCAAAATCTTTGAAAATCTTCTTGTCTTAAACTAGAAGGCATAGAGCTTTGATATTTGGTATGTAGCATCTCCTAGTGGACCTCTACAAAGATTGTTCATATGATGCTCCTGGGGTCAAAACTGGCCCCGCCTCGGGGGTCACAAGTTCAAAACATAGGAACAAAGAAGGAAAACTGTAAAATTCTTCTTCTCTGAAACAAGAAGGATTAGAGCTTTGATATTTGGTATGTAGCATCTGCTAGTTGACCTCTGCCAAATTTGTTCAAATGATGTCCCTGGGGTCCAAACTGGCCCCGCCCCGGGGGTCACAAGTTCGAAACATACGAACAAAGAAGTAAAACTCTAAAAAAATTTTCTCTGAAACTGGATGTCTTAGAGCTTTGATATCTTATATGTAGCATCTTCTAGTAGACCTCCACCAAATATGATACAATGATCCTGGGGTCCAAACTCGCCATGCCCTGATGGTCACAAGTTTGAACATGGGAACAAAGTAGGAAAACTTTGAAATTCCTTTGTTCTGAAACAAGATAGAAACTTTGTATGTGTGTTTATGATAGTCTGCCAATAATAATATTTTACCTTTTTTCATTAAATGTCATGTCGTCATGTCATTGAAAAAGGGGGCTTGGTGTAAATTTTCACCATGGACCAATATCTCTTTCACTAGAATACAAAATGTAATTAAACTTCATCTTAGTTATTTGATTTTATTTCATGAAACGACATGTTATCAAAAAAGGGGACTAAATGTATAATTTCATTATGGACCAATTACAGTCAGTTTGCCCATCCATCCACCTTGACCGATATCTTCTAAAGTCCTTGGCATTTATGAAAAAAAAATGTTTTCCGTAGGATAGTCTTTTGATACAATGTTCTTCTGTAAGATGTATCACAGAAAAAGGGGTTACCTTTCACATACTGGACTTGTTTAGCCCTGATAGATCAGTAATGTTGTGAGCTGTTAGTCTAGGGTTCCCAGTTTGAGCTGGCTTGATTACTGTCTCAGCCAACATCCTTTGACATTTGATCGAAAATTACTAAGACAAGTCTCATTTGTGTCTTACCAATGAGCGAATGATGTTGTAATCTGTCATTCGACCACCATTTTGACCAGGAAATTAATACCTTCCAAGTTAATTCAATCTCTTATCGTACAATCCTGACTTGCAATGACCCTGAAAAAGAAAGATTGTGAAAGTATTTTGGGAAAAGAAGAAAATGCTTTTTGCACAGTTACATACCCTGTCAGAATTATTTGGCCTTGAACTTTGATATTTAGTATTTATTTTCATTCTAGACCTTTACTGCTGTAAAGGCTTAAAAGATAATATAGATGATAAAAATGGCGGAGGTAGTACACTAGTACAACATGTGGTAATTTCGGGGATCTGTGTGGCTTAACCTTTCCCAAACAAGCCCTTGTTTTTACGTTTTTGCAGTACAAGTCTTTTGAAAGCACCGCGGGCAAAGGAGAAATTGCTCGTAACGAGCAATTTCTCCTTTTCTCACAGTGTTTTCTGTTCGTTCGGATAGTTTTCTGTCATTGTTATAAAATTGTTGTCTGCAAACCATTTCAGTTTGGAAGAGTCTATAATTTGTCGTTTGGGAAAGGGTTAATGGTAGGATTCATAACTTTGAGGCCTGTAGTTTAAGTCTCATTAGACATTCTGGATTTTTGTGGTAATGTGCTTCAGCAAGACACTAAAAAGCTTTTAGGATAGTACATGTAATTGTGAAACCCAGAAGATTATATAAATACGTGAGCTGTCACCGTGATGTGACTGAAGTAACGTTGAAAATGGCATAAAACCCCATCAGTCAAAAGACATTAATTTTGACAACGTAAAAAGTACATCTTATGCTTCGGATTCCGGTAAGTCTGCTTTGTAAGATGAAAGAAATGTGGTCGAAATAATGGTGACTTCCAACGTTGCTTATGTCTTGATAATGTGAAATGAATAAAAAAAACGAGGATGTATTTCTTTTCACCCTGACTTATTAAGTTTCAAGACGGGTCAAAATTTATTGTGGTCGGTCAAAACAAAAATTGAGACATGCTCTGTGCAAAGGGGGCCTAGCATCTGCAAAAAGTATCAACCCATGTTGGCCTGTGCAGGCTGACATGGATGGATACTTTTTTGCCAGTGGTAAAGTTCCTGCGTGTCCAAGTACTATTCTACCTTGTGATTTGGTCGGTTGTTGACCAAAAGAAATCTATACATCCCAAATTGCAAATAAAGTACTTCATGTAATGCATCCTGGAGATTAATAAAACCTCCTTTTGCCAGAGCAGGGCACAATTATCTAGTTGCCATTTGTATCTTGAAATGAAGACAAACTGTGTATCATAAATGTATCAAACCATTTTATCAAGGTTTGAATCGTAACCGAGTTTTGATCAGGATGACTAGGCATACTTGTTATATATCGGTAAGGGTTTTAGAAAAAAGAAATTTTAATTCAAGTCGAAGGTCTTTATAATTAAAGACGTACGACCTATCATACAAACATAGATGTATACACTATTTCCAGAGTAATACCATTAGAAATATTACATCAAGATTTTGAGTCAAAGAGTAAAGCAATATATATGTAGAAAGAAATGAGCCACTCCCTGACAAAAGGGGGCTAAATGCATTTCTGTCGGGCATTATATCTATCGAGCCATCACATACATGTAATTAGGGATCAATAATGGCTACTTCTTTTAACAACTGACTTAACCCTTTCCCAAACAATCCCTGGTTTTTACGGGTCAGGAATAGAAGCCTTTTGAAAACATTGTGGGAAAATAAGAAAATGCTGGTAACCAGCATTTTCTCCTTTTCCCACAATGTTTTCTACCCTATCATATAGAAAAATCATCTTTTTAGCAACTGTTAATTTGTCATCTGCAAAATGCTTTCAATTTGATCTGGTCCAAAATTTGCCGTTTGGGAGAGGATTAATAATGAGGTATAATGTTCCTCGAACACACAGAAAACTGACCAATACCGAAAAGTTTCTAACCAGGTCAGCCTGTGATGACTACGCAGGCTGACACGATTGATACTTTTCGCAATTGCTAAAGCCTCCTTTTCACAGGGTATGGTTCATACATAATTTGTGCCATTGGAATGCTTAATGCTGGTTTGGCGACGAATCAGGCTGCTAGGGTTGTTGGCAGTCCTAGCCGTTCTGTTCGTTAAGCAACGTGTCGAAGCAACAGGACGTTCGGAAGATTCATCACGTAGTGGACTCCCGCGAGTCACGGCGCCTGGTAAAGACCGTTTTATCATGAATACACACCTAGGCAATCGTTTTCAAACTGTCACTGCTGTTAACACTCCTGGTACACATAATATCCAAATATCTGACCAAACTGTGCACAATCGTCTACGCGAAGATGTTCTAAGTGGACACCCTTACGTTGGCTGTGTGCTCACGCCACCTCTCCTTGTAAAACACCATCGTTGAATGATTTCTTTTCTCCAACGAGTCGGGATGTTACACTTATCGAAGTGATGGCAGGGTTCGTCTATACCGTAGAAGAAATGAACGTTATGCCAACTGTTGTGTACTTGAACAGGATCGTTGTTGGAGGGCAGGTTCCGGCTTGGTCTAGCCAGGCATTGCGCGTGGTTATTCATATAGGTTTCGTTGTGATCGATGGGAATTTGAATGCCCAATGCTACCGAGATGCGATTTTTGCGAGGCACGTCATTACACTGTTCCAAAATAATGCAAGTATCACTGTTTAAATGATAATGCCACAAACCATACAGCTAGAGATATTGTGAATTTCTTCTGGACAAATACTATTGCATTCGTTAACATTTGGCCCGCCAAAAGGCTAGATCTGAATCCAATCGAACAGCTGTGGGATATTTTAGACCAGCATGTTAGACGTCGCTGGACTCCACTTTAGAACATCCGAATGAACTAACACAAGCCTTAGTCCAGCAATGGAATAAAATTCCACAGGCAGAAATCAACATACGTGTCGGTTCTATGCGACAACGATGCCAAGCAGTACTCGATGCTCAAGGTGGGCATACGTGATCTTAATGTGCGATTTGGTCTACGACCCCTACCACCTTTAGTCAACCATTTCATCAGTTTTCCTAGAACGTATAGATCTATAAAATCTGACACACAGACTCGCATTGAAATACTTTTAAAATACAAGTAAGAATAATTCAACCCTTCTGTCCATATTTACGTATATCTGCACTTAAACACTGCGGAAGTTACTTATTTTAATCAGTAGATATAAACACGATTTCATTCGACCCTGAAATTAACAAAGTTGTCTACGTTAAAGAAATTTAAAAACGACCCGACAGTATAGGTCCAAGACCAGCTCACACGCTGAGTAGTCCGATCTTGATCTCTGCCGTTCGTAGATACCATTGTTTCCGCCTATGGCAAAGAAAGAGTTAAATCTTATTTTGAAAGGTTTTTCAAAGTAAACAGTTATGGAGGCTAAATGGATCTGCAAAAAGTATCGACATATGTCAGCCTGCGCGAAATGACATAGGTGGAAACCATTTGCTATTCGTAACATTTTTGCATGTCCAAGGGCCATTAGCCCTCCAGATTTAGTTGATTTTTAGATGAAAAATTATATATAACATTGTTTTGATGAGGTTTATGAGAATTAACAGAGAGAGAGAGAGAGAGAGAGAGAGAGTAAACAAATAGTGTAAACAGACCCATCTAGTCTTTGGAATGATTCTTAAAATGCTAAATGAACTTTATATCTACCGAATGGATGTTTAGTGGATACGAAGTTCAAAAACATAGAATTTAAGCGACAAACATGTACTTACACTGATAAGCATACAGTCCATTAAGTTATCATTGAAACATCCGATACCTCTCTAATAAGGACTTTACAAATTACAAATTCTGGTACCCCAACATAGAATCAAAGGACTGAAAGTCCTGAAAAGCGGATTTGTTGAACCTCTACATTGTGCTGTCTTTGAGTTATTTCCCTTTTACCTTTTTTTTTAACAACATTTTCTGTTTGTCCGCAGCATAACATTGTCATCTCTGGTCTGATTGACTTGAAACTTGGCAATTGTGTTTGTTGCAATTGTAACTATACCACATGCTGTTCTTGAGTTATTACCCTTTGATCGTCATTTTAACAGCATTTTCTGCTTGTCCGGTGCATAACTTTGTCATCTCTGGTCCGATTGACTTGAAACTTGGCATTTGTATTTGTTGCAATCAACCGGAGTGCAGTGCAAAAGAACCGTAACTCTACCTCATGCTGTCTTTCAGTTATTTCCCTTTGATCGCCATTTTCACAGCATTTTCTGCTTGTACTGATTCGGAATGTAACTTTGTCATTTTCAGTCTAAACATCTTCAAATTTGGTATGCATGATTGTTGAAAAATTATGGAATGCAGTCAATAAGAATCATAATCCACTGCACTGCTATTTTCCTCTACCTGCCCTTTAAGATTAGTATTCCACTTTGACAACGGGCGGTGTGCCGGGCGTATCTTGCGACAAATTGCCGCTCTTGTTAAATATTAACAGACATTCCCATAAATATGGCTCAGATTATGTGGTTTGTATTGGTAAAGGGTAAAAAAAAATCTTGAAGAAAAAAAGGAAAGAAATGCAGATGTTTTACTATCCAACATTGTTTTCATAAGCCCCTTCATTCAAAACTCATAAAACATAGGGTTTATTGTGTGGTTGAGGGCTAAAAAAAGAAGAATCCTCAAAAGTTCTCACAATTTGACTTTGTATGATACAGAATTCAAGGGTCAAATATATGCTTTAAAGACAAACTATTATGCATTCTGTAACAGTTCTATTGAATAGCCTCCCAAGGCTGGGATTGAATCCAGAACTCTCAGGTCCTAAGGCAAATGCTCTATCATATTGCTATAAAAGCTAGATATGTAGAGAGACAGTATGAGTGTCCCCTTAGAGGCCTTCAAACAGATGCTATACATTTATACAAATCTATGGGATAAACCAGTATAAAGCATATCCATGTCAGGTTTTCTTGGCATTTGACAACTGGATATAATCATACAGACTGCAAAGAGTTCAAATCTAAAATAGTACTACTATATAATTGGAATTTTACTATGCTAAGCTGTCTGATCTTAATTTACAGTCTCAAAGCACGTTACCAAATAAATGAATGAGATTATATAATTTCACCACTATTTTTATGCAACTTTAGAAAAGAGAAATAAAAAAAAACTTAGGCCATGTAGATTCAAGCTCAAACCTCATATTCTGTGCAATCTAAACTTAGATTATGATACAGCTTCAAAAAAACAAACTTGTGTTACATTTATCTATAAAAAAAAAGCAGCTGTCATAGTACGTTTGATTTAAGTAATACCATTGTAAAAGAATGAAAATATTGTGTAGATGACAGTCTGTGATCTTGTGGTCTGTCATTTGTTAGACACTAGCAGAAAAAAAATTAAAATCAGGCAAAAAGTAATCAAAAGACACCTGGCAGGTTTTAACCTAGTTTTGAAATTAGTTTCTCTATCAGTGACTGTCACTTGGACCGACTGTACAATAACAAATTACCATCTACAGAATAATTTCCATACTTTTAAACCTTTCCCAGATAAGCCATGTTTTTTATGGCTCCGTGGTTGAAGGCAATTGAAAACACTGTGGAGAAAGGAGAAAATGCCCGTACAGAGCATTTTCCCCATTTTCCAAAGTGTTTTTTCCCTTTCAGAAAAAAATACCAACTTTTTGGCCACTGAAAATTTATCGTCTGCAAGTTCTTTTAATTTCTGCAGACCAAAATTACTAGTACCTCATCTGGTAAAGATTAAATTGTATGAAATAAATTGAAATACATTTAAAAACTCCATGCGTTAATATTTGGCCATTATTGTTACTTTAAGCCTTCATCAGATGACAAAATTTCAGCTTTGTCGAAATTGAAAGCTTTTGCAGACGACAAAATAAATGTGAATAAAAAAAATGAAAACTGATTTGGAAAGGGTAGAAAACATTTTGGTAAACGAAGAAAATGCTGGTTACCAGCATTTTCTCCTTTTCCCACAATGTTTTCAAAGGCATTCTTTTTCAGGGTCGTAAAAAGTCGGGATTGTGTGGTAAAGAGGTAATAACTTTAAATTCATTTTATGAGTATCACATCAAACAATACAGACCTAAATTTAATATCTAAACTCAGACTTCACATTCTCCTGTCTATTTCTATTCAATCAAAAAATACAGGTGTAATAAGTATAGATTTAAGTCTCACAAATATTGAAAGAAACAGTTATAGTATATGATGGTAGTTTGAAATTTTGTCTGGTAATGTAGGTTTTCTTCAAACACATAGATCTAGATTTGTTTTTGAAGTATTGAGCCATGTCCTAATGACTTTGACAGTCATACATGTACTACATAATTGAGCCATTGCAGGAACATGTGCAGAAAAAAATACAGATGTAACATTATGTGATACTTGAAATTCATTACCAACACTGGTAAAAAAGCAATTCATGACAGGCAAATGCAGTTTTCAGTGAATCCATTTTCATTGTGCAAAGAAAAGAATTAAAATCATCACTCATGACCTGGCAGAACATAGGACTTACAATATTTTTGTTTCTTCCCCCCCCAAAATGTCAGGCTTTCATATGGCATGAAATATAATATGGTGACTGAAACACTTTTTGAAATATTATCAATCAACAGTGGTTAAGATTTTCGTTTTTTCTTTTAGATATTTCATGAGTTACACAAATCCGGCCCCTCTGCTAAAACTTTCATTTCGTGTTAAATATCGTTTAAATTATATCGGAATGAAAATGTATGCCTTTATCTTTGCAGCAGTATGAAAACTGCAAAATTCTGATTGTTTTTAAAGAGAAAATAGGTCTTTTGAACATTCGACCCAATATCAATTCAATTCAATATTTATTGTTGTATTCATAGGCCACCGGCCCTTATACAAATACATATTACAAATTCAAAACACATTGTTAATGCGTAGGGATAGTATAAATATAATGGTATAAGATATCATAGTAATGTTATTACTAGACTGTCAACTCATGACTTTTCATATCAAAATACACAATATATGGGCACTGCCAAATTTCGATTTCTCTTTCAAAGGCATTGTGTTATAGCAGAAAAACCGATTTCACGGACTAGAATAATTTGTGATCTACGAATCATAATTATACACACATGTACATACACGTATAGGTACACCCACATCTGTATGTATACCTATACCTGGTTGTACATACGCGTTCAAGCACTTTTCGTACCCAATGCCCTTTAAAGATCTTTAGTTAAAATTATTGCCAAAAAGTTTTGCTCAGAAAATCAAAGCTACAGAATAACATATGATATTGATTTATCATTCTTGTTCCTCTATTAATCTTTTCGTTCCTAAATTGCATATAATAAATGTGCATTGCTCAGTTTAGAGTAATTTACTGCTTGCAATACAATACAATACAATACAGATGAAAAACTCGTTTAGCAAACATGTATACAGTAGTCTAAAAATCTCACTTATACATAAATACCTCCACGCATAGGCACACCTACATTGCATGTATACCTATGCCTGGATGCAGATATGTATTTACAAATACTTTGACATAACTGTATTTGTTTTATCAAAATGTAAGTAAAATATTTATTTGCTTAGAAAATCTAAACCACAATATGAAATATCATAATTGTTGATTATTCCTGTTATTCTTAAGAGGTTTTCTTTCCGAAGATACATAGTATAGGAACCTTGACAAATTTCGGATATATTTTTCCTCAATAGCCTACATTGTATTGTAGGAAGAAAGCTTACTAAGAAAATGTGTAAATGAGGTTTATAGATCTTAATTATACATACTTACATAATTACATACATACATACATACATACAAGTACACGTACACACACAACTGTATGTATACCTATACCTGCATGCATATATGTAATCAAACACTTATGCTCAGTTATATACATAGATAGGTAAGATTATCATCGAACAATCCTTGGCCAAGAAATTAGGATTCACAGTATGACTATAATAGTTCACTGTTCTTGCTCTTCTATATAACTTTTTCGTCTTGAAAATGAATAGTATATGAACATTGCCAAATTTTGAATTACCTTTTCTTGATTGGAAGACATAATGTTATAAAAGGAATACTGGTTTGGGAGACGAGTGTAATTGTGGCCTATATATTTTTCTCGTAAGTCGCCATATAATGGGCATATTAGAAGGAAATGTAGCTCGTCCTCCACCTCACCCTCACAATATACACAAAATCTGTTATCCTTCGGGATATTATAATGCCGTCCAATTTCTATCATGAGGCTATGTGATGCATTTCTAAAATTAGACAAACAGGTCCTAAATTTCTTAACATCTACAATACTTAAGTAAGATTCTAGACCAAAACTTTGCTTATAACTTGAATAATGGAATAGCTTCCTATTTTCTAAACACGCCGATCTCCACTCTTGTAGGTAGATATCCTTTAGACGTTCTGTATATTGGTATAGAAAATATTTTTCATTTGCCACAGTTTGCTCTTCCCATACATGCCCAAAACCATTTCTGTAGAGGTTCATCCTTACGGATGTTACCCAATTAACATAACCTAATCTGTCATAATGAAGTAGCATGTTGTAGGAGATTTTAACGAATCGAGATTCCGGCAATCTTAAAATTCTAAGCCAATATCTTATCACTTTTTTAGAACTCATAATCTGCATAGGGAATCTACCTGTGTCACCTAAAACTTAGATATTACATGCATTCATATTAACATTAAGTAAACGCTTACAGGCATATAATTGTACTTGTTCAATACAGTTCATATATTGTAGACCCCAGATCTCTGAGCCATAGAGCATGATCGGACTAACTTTTGAATCAAAAACTTTAAAAAACGTTTTGACTGGTACATATGGGATTTTTGTGAATGATTGAAAAAGAAAATTCAGAACCTTCTTGGCTTTCAATGCTGCATTTTCTGACATTTTATACATAGACAAAGTATTCGTAAAGTTAATCCCAACATATGAGAAACTAGATAAAACCTCAATATGTTCGCCATTGTAGGTCCAACTTTCTTTTCTAGATAATGCACCTCCGTGCTTAAAAACTACAATTTTTGTTTTATTTATAGTCTATTAACTTTCAGTTTGTAATCATTACAAAATTTCTCCAAAATATTCAATTCTTTTTGTAAACCTTTAACAGTGTCAGATATTAAACCGATGTCATCTGCAAACATTAACATAAAGACTTCTGTAATATCTGGGAAGAGCTGTATTCCTCTGACGTCACTATACTTCATTACGTCATCTAGCTCATTTATAAATAAAGAAAATAACCAATATTGGACTTAAAGGACAGCCTTGTCGCAGACCTGTTGGACATGTAAAAACATCACTGATTTCATTGTTTGACTTAACATTAGCTTTAACAACGTTATAGATCGATTCTATGGCTCGAAAAAGGTTACCTTTAACACCATTTTTAAGTAAAACATTAAACAATAACGGTCTTTTAACTGAGTCAAAAGCCTTTTCAAAATCGATAAAGGCTACATAAACAGGATGTTTTTTCTTTAATGAATATTTCGAAATAATGGAATAGAGGACAAAGGCATTGTCAACAGTGCTATAGCTGGATCTAAAACCGGCCTGTGACTCCGATAATCTACCGTACGCTTCAACGTAGAATGTTAATCGCTTTGTTACAACTGATATATAAATTTTACTTAGTACATCCATAAGAGCAACTCCTCTATAATTAGAAGGTTCTTGTACATTTCCTTTTTTGTATATAGGTATAAGCAGTATTTTTGACCAACTAGCCGGAAATTCGCCAGTGCTATACAGTCTATTAAATAACAATTTGATAAAAGGCAACAAAACAGGTATGCCAAATTTAATAAATTTTGGTGAAATTTGGCCTGAAAAAGCCTTATTAGTGTTCATGTTTTTTACTGCATTTAATATTTCATCATCATCTATGGCTGAATTGAAAATTACATCCTCTAGCTCATCAAATACATGCATGTAATTCAGTCTAGTGTCGTCTGTTTCATTATCGATATCATCAGATAGCAGGTTTTGAAAATATGTGTACCAATCTTCGATCGATAAATGGTTCTGAACCCTTGGTTTATTAATAATTTTTCTAACTTCTGCCCAAAAGACATTACTGTTATTTAATGAATATTCTAGCTTATGAACTTTAGCATCAAAAAAAGTCAATTTTTTTGCTCTACAAAGTTTTTTTATGAATGTTTTTAGCATCTAAGTACAAATTCAAATCGTTTGAGTTACGTGTCTGTCGGAAACGTTTCAGACTTTTTCTAACGTTTATTTTAGACATCTTACATTCGGTATCAAACCAGTCCTTCTGTGTAGAATAGTGCTTTATTTCCAAAGTTTTCATATAATCTGTCGAACTTTCTAATACGGCACTTTCAAATGAACTAACAACATGATCAATTGGTACATTGAAATCAGTTACGTTTTCCTCAAAACAGAGAAATAGTTCCTTATTTTCATCTGCTTGTAATGTTTGTACATACAGATTACTATTCCTACTGTCTAAGTTATAACGAACAGTATTATGGTGGTGATTTACGTCTTCCATACGTCTTGATCCTATAGATGGACATTCTAGATTTAACAAAACCGGCAGATGTGTGCTATCCGGGTAGGATAGTATTTCAAAATCATGTATAATAGAAATTAGCTCGTTTGAGACAATAAAATAATCAATGACACTACACCCATTTTGGTTTATAAAAGTAAAATGCCCATTATTAGCATCTTTGCCAAATCGGCCGTTTACAATGGTACAGTCATATGTCTGACAAAAATTATTTAACTGGTGTCCAAACTTATTTACTTTAGCATCCGAATTAACACGGTCCACATATGCTTCATTACTTAAAATATCATCGAATTCTCTAAACTCGGGTATATCTACAAATCTTGTTTCTGAAGTATTTTTTTTACCTGTTCTGGCATTAAGATCTCCGTTTAGAATAACATAATAATCTGTTAAGTTGTAATCAATAATGATATTTTCAATAATAAGTGGTCCACAGGAAACACTATTTTCGTAAAATGGTGACCCTTCTGGTGGTAAATATACGCAAATATAGATACAATCTCTGTCAACTCCAAATAACGATTTATCAAGTGCCAGTATAACCCCATATTCAAAATCATCAAACATACGTTTAACAAAATTATGGATTTTTTCGTCTACCAAAACTACAACACCACCCATAGGCCGTCTACCATGCAGAGAGACCTTTTTGCTTTACAAATGAACGGCCTATGTCGGCTAAAATAATAACTATAATCAAAATCATCGACAATCCAAGTTTCCTGTAGGCCAATTATATTGAAACTTTCTATCAGACGAATAACATCAGTACATAGTTTATTTTGAATTCCCTCAACATTCCACGTCACAAATGATAGTGTTGGAGTTAAATTTGAAGAGCTTTGGCCTGCTCCCTAGGGGTTTGCCGTATGATTGTTAAATCCATCCCCTCCCGCTACATGATCACCAACATCAACCATCTGACGGTCCCGTAAAACTTCTCTATTTCGGTCGTCAAGAGTACGGACTCCCTTTTTGTTACTTTTTGTATTCTTATTCTTAGATCTAGGCTCAGTACAAAATACGCCATTCTTGAAGTAAGCTCTAAATCCTTGTTCATTAGCCTTTTTTATCATTTTCCGCTGTATTAAGCTCAAGTCATTCGAAATCCGGATATTTTTAGCTCTCAGTTCATCACGATATTTGAAAAGTTTCATCTTATCTTTAAAATGTTCAAACAAAACAATGACCATTCTTGGGTTTCCGGGTGTAAAATTTCCTACCCGTTTGGCTGATAAAATGCTCATGCTACCTCGCTCTTGAGTAGTAGCACAAGACAGAACTTCGTCTTGTATAATATCCGTAAGATTTCTACTTTCTGTTTCTGTTTCGTCAAGGCCAAAGACTCGCAATGAACGTTTGACACTCTCAAACTCAAGATTGTTAAGCTGTTGCTGCATCATCTCCAATCTATCATTATCAGTTTCCTTTAAATTTTCTAGTTCACGATAAATATAATCACTGTTATACTCGAAATGGTCCATCGATATTTCAAAGTCGTCTACTCTTTTCTTAAGTTCTTCACATTTTTCCTCAATAGCGCCAACTTTTGTCTTTAACCCCTTTAATTCTGTTTTCAAACTTTTAAGTTCAGAGCGGAATTCCTTTCTAGCAGCATTTAGTTCGGCAGTCAGTTTGCTGTTCGATTCACTTATGGCATTAAGTATTTTTTGAGTATCCTCCGTGTGCCCAGGGTTCGGCTCGATATCCCCTCCTCGTAATATCAATAATTTAGAAAAAATCCTGTATTGCGCACCATACTCTGTGCTTGTATAAGACCACTGTAATTTCTCACACATGTTAAATCCCCTTGGTGTGTCGAATACGTCGAGTTTGTCGAAATCCGCCATGGATGTCAAATGCTGGACACATCTCACATACCCCAGCACTGTAATTTGACTTAACAGTACGATGCAGATAAGATAAATACCACATAATAGAGTTCTATATTGTATATCAGTACCTTTTGTGTGTGGTTCATATTTCGAGATCTGGGTTCTACCTCGAGGTTTCAGCCCAGACAATCTATATAGACCCACTCTAGCTCGGAACAGACAGAGGTCAATACCCATTGCTAAAATCCTAAGTGATCAAATATTATCCACGTACTATCCAATATGATAAATGGAATATAAAGTCTAATCTATTATGTCACCGGTCACCGGTCGGTCACTATACAGGTAGCTATACACGTAGTGAATGTAAGAACTCACATCTCCAATCACAAATAAAATGCGCGCGCTCTTTGTAGTAAATAACCACGGGTACACGGGTAAACGGGTAAACGTCATCCTCGGATACCCCGGGGTCTCCCTATTTGCTACGATGTAGCGTAGCAAATAGGGAGACCCCGGGGTATCCGAGGATGGGTAAACGTGTACTATATATATATATAAATCGAGCATGTACGTATTCAAATATCCAATATATCTGGTCACGTGGTATAGATTCCGAAACCGAAAAAGTCACAAATTCCTGAATTTGGTAGCTTAAAGACCAGTTCTGGGTTTACCAGCTTATCACCAAAACATCACAAATCCTTCTATTCAAGTACAAATTTCTCAAAAATTAATCTTACCCCTACGCGTTCAACACAAAAACACTATCATGGTAAATATAATGAATTTCGTCTTAAATCCGGCCCCTACCCTAAATCCTTTATGTCATGGAAACCCGCACGGAACTTCCTTTAAAAATGAATATGTACGTCTTTAGCTTTCTAACTCTGTAAAAATAAGTAAATATCCATAGAAAGCGGTTGAATAAAAAGTATTTGAAATGATCTTGATACCAAACTCCTTATCCATTTGCTCTCTATCATTATTACCTCAACTTAGATGTTAGGGCAGGTCTACAGCAACTTATTTATTTTCATGTATTTTGTGATAATAGCTAAAAGTGTGGTGCTATTCTGATGTATAGGATTAAGACTATAGTTTTCTGCCTGATCTCAGTCCATGCTTTGCCCAATCAACTTCAGGGATAATAGGAGAGACACTCACTTTTAAAAATGCATTTATACATTTACATATTTTCGTATAGGTATTTATAAACATTTCGGGGAGCATATAGTCGCCACGCTGTGCATACGTCCGTTCGTCTGTGTGTCCGTGCGTCCGTTCGTCCAAAGCCATTTCTACACAACTCCTGGACCAAATTTTATAAAACTTCATATCTGAACTCCTTGAAACAATGCCCAAATACCTCTTGAGGCTGCGTCACGGAAAAAGGGGGCTTCATATGAAAAATGGTTTTGGCACTAATATCTCCCACATCAGTGCTCAAAACTTTGTGAAATTGGATTTATATTAATTTCATACATCTTTTGACAATCACTTGATTGGGGAGCATAAGCCCTCCATGACGGCTCTTGTTTATAAAAGTTTTATAACTACGTCAAGATTTTGCCAACAACTAGACTGAACATGTAATTTATCTTCAAAATACAACGGAAGAAATGACTCGAAAGCAATGCAAAGTAGGACAAAGGGTTGGTGTAATCGAGCTCACGACTTCGCAGTAGCACAATAATAATTCTAAATGGCATACGTAATTAACGCATCAACTTGATAATCGGACCTGATAAGATTATGTCGGCACGTGTCTGACCCATAGCAAACAATCCAGCCTTTGAACATACATATATTTTTATTTGTATTGAATATCAACATACTCATAGCACTATGATTAACAACAATATAATGTTATTACACAAAGTACGTATACACGTAGACTAGAGCATACATGCATATTGATCACAGCCCACACCTCCAGCTCCTTCTGAATAAAGGGCGACTAGATAACACTGGGATCAATTCTGCATGCACATACATACTGATCACAGTCCACACTTCCAGCCAAAGAACAAAACGTATCAAGCATTTCGGATTTACAGTAAGTAGGGTAAGGTATCGGACATTTCGAATGTAAAGAAAGAAAGGTAAAGTATCCGATTTAGCGTAGTTTGCAAACCACAAATCAAGTATGACTCGCAATCTTTTTGGAAGGGTGGAGAAACATAGCGGGAGAACTACAGGAAAATGTATCGCAATAGATTATGGCTATTCTAAACTCGCCTTTCAACTTTACTTTCAGGAGTTTGATTTTTTCAAATTAATCGTTCTGCTATCTAATATAGGGGCCGGATAGGTTGTTGGATTCACACCAAGAAATACAGGGTGTTCCCATCTAAAAAATTACAAAGTTAAAAAACTAATTACCCAATGATGCATGCGTCAATTTTAATTTTCTTGGTATCATTCAAAAGCTCAAGTTAAGGACTTTAATTTATAACGATATCATTTTTCTTAAAATCAAGGGAAAAATAAAGTATTAAATATAGGGGCCGGGTTTTTATCTCTACAAAATTAAAACACATTTTAGCAATAAAAAAAAGACGAATTTCAAACACTTTAATTTGGTGATACTTTTATTAGATTTCATTACCAAATGAAATGTTTAGCAAGGGGAGCCGGGTTTATAGCTCCAAAAAATTACGACGCATTTCAGCAAAAACAAGACGATTTTCAAACGCTTTTATCACAACTACAAATGCATGAAAAGTCAGGTTTCTATATACCATTAGAAAGGTTCTTACATAAGTTTTACTTTGGTGGTAACTTTATTAGATTTGACCGATGAATGATTTTTTTAGGCATGGGGGCCGTTAGGGCCCGGAATTATGGCCTATCTTTTTTATTGGGGCCGGGGAATACACATACCCGGTTGAGTAGCAGCAGTTCATCATAAAAAAAATTATATTATGAAATAAAGTGTAAATATTCTAAATTTTCTCAGTAAATGTACTTCAAATATGTCATCAGTAATATATCAGGGAATTTATATCTAATTGTCCAAAGCGTAAAACGTATCTGAGTTTCTGTGGAGTCTTTATCATAAATCTAGTCTACCTGCACATTCTGCATTCCCAATCTTCATTATTATTTTGCATGAGAGATAACAAAGTAAAATTCAAGCTTATTGAAGGAATTTTACACCTTGACGACAACTGTCGCTTAAAGTCCAGAATATTAGACTAAGTTAGTGGATGTCTAGTTCATGTCACAGGTTCGTACTTGATCGGAGCCGTTTGTAATGAATGATTTCTCCATGTTCATTCGATTTATGGAGGGAAATCTTAGATGCTTTTTCGATGAAATCTTGCATAAATCAAACGTCAAATGAATCTGAACCGTTATTAGATCACGTGATCTCCAATTCTTTTAAAAAGTTTCACAGAATTGTTTTAAACAGCTCGGAAATCCATCGATAAACGAAGGGCGCGTAACAATGTGCCAAATTGACTCTATGGGTTATCGAAATGGCCTTAAATTATTTACGGTCGAATTCTAGCTAGCTGTTTGAACACTGAACACTTAAAGATATTTGATATGATGCATAGTTGAAATTGTTAAAAAATTAAGTGCTTAAAATCTCTTCGTTTATTTGACGGTGGACAGCAGAAGTTGTGAATAAATGTTTCTAGAATGAAAACGAGGCCAGGCCGTGCAAACAATGTTCATACGCAATATATGGCAATTATAAAAAACACCGCAGAAGTTTCTGTAGTATTTTAAACTGGTAGATTTTTAGTTCTAACGAAATTTCGATAAAGAAATATACATACTTTGTATGAATTATGTAAAGTCAGAGCTGAATATCATTTGTAGATTTGCGTTATTCGTCCCGTTCAGCCATGCAAAACTGAAAGCGAGCGCGTATGCGTCGTTACACCTGATGTATTTGGTTCCGGTCAAAACGATCACAGTAAGCAGATTTGCCATAGCAAATCCGCCAAAAACTGTTTATCACGTGCACATTTGTTTATTTACCCATTCTAATCAATGAAACTACGTCACTGTGTGTAAAACGAACTGACCAATCAAATAAAAAGACCCTTTTACATTATCTTTTCAATCCCTATAGTCTATTTCTCATTCTGACCAAGGTTATGGCCCCCAACTTTTCTAACCTATTTTTCCCCGTCACTTTCTATAATTTTATAAGTAGGTAAGTTGTACTCTTTGTTCGTGTATAATGAATGTATGATTTGAACAATAAACTTGATTGATTGATTGATTGATTGAACAGCCAGTGACCTAGAAAAGTTTTACACGTCATAACGGTAAAAGAAACAACTGGTAGCGCATTGATAGATGCACTGACTGAAATAATCGATTTACAAACGTGTCATTAAGCTCCAAAGAAACATTGCGACTCAAAAATCAACAAAGGGACATAACTCCAAATAATACGCACTATAAAGTAGCAATGGAAAAATGGCTTTTATCAATATAATTGAGGAGAAATCAGGGTTGTTTTAGTTCCAGATTTCTCTAACCTTTTGATCATAGATGAACGAATCGCACCAGGCAGCGTTGTATTGAGGAAACGTTTAGTTTAGTTTGAAATACAACTTAACAAATGTAAATATACGCTCCGATAAATTATCTAAAAGCTAAAAACTAAGTAAATATCGTCAGTAAAATACATCTCACAATGTCAAAAGCTTGCCATCTTTCCGAGAACGCCTTCAAGTTGTCATCGAACACAATCAGGCAAAAATTGTTGAAAGCTGTGTGAATAACAGCACAAACATTCCCGTTTCCCGTTTGAAAGAGAAAATCCTTGTCCATACAGCGGAATGAAGTAAACTGTTTTTTATAACCTTTGCAAAACATCATTATCACCATTTCCCCCCGCAACGATAGCTACATTTTCAAAGAACGACGTCCGTCATTTGAGTAATTTCCGTCCTCAAATGTCGTCAATAAGGACGAGCTAAAAATGACAATGATAAATACTCGTAAATATACCAGAACGTTTAGGTTATAATACAGGTACTCTGAAAGTCATAATGGCCGACTATATCCTTGCCTGGGAGTAGAACTATGTGGAAATTGAACAGACATTAAGACATTTCAATTAGTATATACCAAATATATGCAAAATGTACATAGGCTGTCTATTTTGCATTGAGTTGTGGGTTTTTAAACTGATATTCGTAATAACGACTGTTGACAATGAAGTCCTTGGAGAATATATGATGAACATGAGCCTGCTCAACACACATAAATGTTTCCTTCGTTGTCATTTGTTATGGCTTTGATGACATCGATTTTGTGATCCTTATAACTTTTGAAGAAACGCTCACGACGACCATTTTTATCAAATTCTGCGACGTAATTCTTCTCTCTAATAATTACAGATGTAGTTCTAATCTATAAAGAGTAAACATCTGGGATAATTCATTTTAACAGTGTAACCTGATTTGTAGGTGAAATTATCTATTATTGCTCTTCACTCTTCAGATTGTGTCCTCTTATGTTTGACTAACGGTCAAAATATCCAGTTGTATGCTGGCTATGAAAATAATGAGGTGAAAACTCGTAAGAAATTAGGATTTTTTAACTTATGTATACTGAATATAAACAATTGAACATGGGTCGTCCATTTCACAAATGTTAGTCTTTAAACTGATACTCGTATACAAAGTCCGTGTCCTGACAGCCTACAATCAGCCGTTTTCTTCGGGCATCGAAGGCTAGACTGCATGGATTTTCAATATCTGTTACAATGATTCTGTTGACAAAGAAGTCCTTGGAGAATATCTGATGAACATTATTTGAGCCTGCTCCACACACATAAATATTTCCTTGGTCGTCATTTGTTATGGCTTTGATATCATCGATTTTGTGATCCTTGTAACTTTTGAAGAAACGCTCACGACGACCATTTTTATCGAATTCTGCAACGTAATTCTTCTCTCCAATAAGTATGTGCGACTCATCTATATAGAGTAAACATCTTGGATCATTCATTTTAACAGCGTTTCCCGATTTGTTCGTGAAATCGTTTACAACAATTACTTTATGACCGCTGTTCACTCTTCGCACTTGAACCTCTATTTTATCGCTTTCATCTATTTCCGTGTCGTAATCTTCATCTGACATCAATAGTGCAACATCATTCCCGGCTGTAGAAATTGCTCGACAATGTAACGCTATATTGAACTCATTTAATAAACAAAAGCACACAGGCAATGTGTCTATGCTGTATCGCTGAACCTTTTTACCCTCTAGTATGACGGCTACGGTGCAGTTGTCTACAGCACAGATTCCTAATGGTTTTTCTTCCAAGGTTGTCATACTCTCAAAGGTAAAGTTTGGCCCCAGTCGCATTAGAACTGAATTGTTATTATCTATAAGAACAATCCAGTCATCAAAACACACACATCCAGTAATATTACAAACGTACTGACACATTGTCTGTCCAATGTCATGTTTATCAACAAAATGAAGTGAACAACTTATCAAAGACTTATCGATTATATCGTCTGTTGT
The DNA here is from genome assembly GCA_943736015.1 of Tridacna crocea. Lineage (NCBI taxonomy): Eukaryota > Metazoa > Mollusca > Bivalvia > Cardiida > Cardiidae > Tridacna > Tridacna crocea. The sequence continues at coordinate 27,342,812 of OX031057.1, read as the reverse complement.
CTGTGTCTCCGCCGTTGCAGTGTTTACTGTTCTGATTCTTTTATTTTCTGGCTCTTGCGAAGCACTTGAAATGATTGAAATGTCATCTGCAACGGCGTCACTTCCAAAACTGAAGTCGTCATTTGAAGTCCCAGGTATGTCCCTTTCTGATCCTTCGTCAGCTATTGTTAGAGAGCAGAGTTTAAGTGACGAGAAATCCTGTTTACTCAGAGAGAGTCTCAACATACTGTGATCTTTACCACCAAACTTCACTGTACGGGCTTTTATATCCGAAATCGTTTTGTTCATTTTTTGCGAAACAAGATGGAGTTGCTTTGGACTGCCATACTTAAGAGCTACTCCAATGGTCTTTTTATCATCTTCTTGCTCTGCAATCAAAACGTTAGCTTTCCCAATTGAAGTAAGTAGGACCTTCTCTTGTTCATACACAAGGTCTTTTGCTTCTCTCTTCGAATCCTCTCCTATATGTGCCAATAATTCACTAACATCTTTTATCATACCCATTAGGGTATCATTTACTACGCCTAAATCTTTCTTTAGTGTGGCTATATTGTTAAGTTTGTGCTTGTTATTTTGATGAAGAAGATCTATGTTTTTTTCCAATGTTTGCGCGAGTGACCCTGAGGCGTCGCGATCTTTACCGGAGTCAACAAGTGCTTCAATTTCCTCAACATTTTCACATTTTCTATGATTTCTTGACTCACAAAGCGAACATATGTACTCATCATGATCAGCACATCTGTATTCTATTTCTCTTTCGGGATGTCTCTTACAACAACTGAGGTTTTTGAGCTTCTCAAATGGTTTCTTGGATATTGGTATGTCATCGTCAAGCAGCAACTGGTGGCTTCTAGTCGTTTTATTTCTCTTGTGGTCCCTTAAACAGGTTTTGCACAGATACTCGGTACATTCAGCGCAGAATGCAGACGCCGGGACTGTCTCGTTGTCAAAAGCACAAGGCTCACACGTTTTGTTATCCCCAGTATGTTTTGCGATATCCTTATCTTCTTCGTCAGTTCTGCCTTCAAGATTTACATGATCAGAATTGTTTTTGTCTTTACCATCATCGTCTTTATCAATGTCACGTTCTGATTCATAACCACTCTTGTCAGACTCGACCAAGTGCTCTGGTATCTCTGTACATTCTTTATGTTGCTCAAAACGCTGTATAAACCCAGGGTACCACACCGTCTCGACCTCCTGTAAAGCAAGTGAATGTATTGACATTTAGGCTGCTAAGCGCGACTAAAGGATCATTTGCGAACAGTGTAGATAAAGATCAGAAAGTCAAGTCCGATCTGTGATCTACACTGTCCGATAAGGAGATATTTTTCCTCGAAAATTAACCTTAAATATCTGGGCTTTTAAAATCACCTGGAAAGTTTAAGTATACAGCAGATTAAAGCTGAATCAACACCGATATTACTTACCATTTAGTGTTGCGTAGAAATGTAGAACTTTACTTTTTTTAAATGAAATGCTGTGAATTTATGACGTGGGGAGGGAAGACAGACACATTCTGTGAACACGGAGTTTAATGCATCTGCAAAGAGTATTGACCCAGGTCAGTTTGCGCAGTCTATGTTGGTTCACTTTGATAAGAAAATGATTATAATAAGTAAATTTTTTGCGTGTTATTCCGATTGTTTGTTTATTTGTAGGCGCTCAACTGCTGACAAGAGAAAGGCTTTTGCGTCTTAAGTGTATTTCATTTTCTTTTGACCATTCGACGGACTAATGGGCGTCTCGGTGCTCTTTTGCGAACGGTGGGGATCAAAAATACGTGTTGTATGATCTTGACCCACACTGTCCGTCGAAGGAAGGTTTGTGATCACTAATATCGACCGGAAATGTTTATTCAGTTTCTTTCGCAGTTTAAGAGTTAATAACGGCAATTTCGTTTTTAGGCTTAAATTAAAGAGCGTGTTTATTTATGATTTAGGTCTATAAACTCGCAGTTTTCCTTGCTTTATATTCTGTCCTATCTTTTTCTTCCAAGTTGTATATGAACTGTTCTGTGTTGAAAAGAGGGTTCAGGGCATATCCGTAATGCTCTATACAAATCAAGTCATCACACAAATTTAGCCATTCGAACTTTTTGGGTACCATTTGCATTTTCAGTTGTCTTTAGTCATATTTCGAATAACAGGTCTCGTTCAAGACGGGTCACTTTGAATGTTTTATAGGCATATGATCTACTATTTATTTAAACTAATTTACAATAAATAAAGTGAAATTGATTCCCTGACAGTGAAATTGTATGGCCTTAGATGTTCGAAAAACCGCTTTTTCCCTATGTCCCTGAAACAGGTGGTATACGCAATGGTAAATTACAGTAAGCAATTATAGAACTACGAAGAGAGTATCGATGCCATACGTTAATCATATGTTTTGAATTTCGTTTTAATGGTCATTTATTGGGAAATCTTACAGTTTGGATAATTCTGGCACAATTATCGAGTATCGCTCAAATTACTTCACCTCCGTGACTACTTTGTTAGAGGTGAAAGTTCTATGGAAACAACTGCTTGCATGTTTCTATAGTGTTTGTATTGAAGTAGTGCCCCTGGGCGTAACTATCATACCTTTGGGGATTTAACCTCCGTTACCTACACTATGAAAAAGCCAATTTACAATACTTTATTTATTTATACGATTGGGCACTTAATCATTGGCTATAGACTTGCATCTATCACAAATTATTTGAACAACCTTTATAATGTAAAATACGATGCACTACACTACTTTTTTTGTTTTCACTCGATATACGTTTAACTTCCGTTACATTTTAGTTTTTATATCAGAACCAACAATATTCAGATGACACTGCACCAGCACACACTTTAAAATGTTGTACATGAACCAAGAAACTACACATCAATAAATGGCGATTCAGCTTTGTTCGATAACAATTATCAGACGCAATATATGGTAAATCTGGTGTTGAAAACACGGTATTAAACATTTGCTTCATTTATTTAACTAGCGGTACGTGTCCAGAATTTCCGAAAATCTCTATACATGTATTTGATTGTTTCATTGACATTTCTGACTTGGAACATTGTGTTATTATCTTTCTCTTAGACTTAAAGTGTACTAACACATATGTTAACTTCCGTTACTTTTTGTAGTCTTCTGTTACCATATTATGATGCAAATACATCTATAACCGGGCACCTGTTTTTTGTATTACTCCTGAAAGTTTACTCCGTATGTCTTGCTGGAAAAACTAATGGTAGACAATTTATCATGTTATCATGTCTTTTGTGAGAAAACGCATTCTTGCACGTTTTTTTTTAAAACCATTTGCTTGATAAAAACGGATATTTTCATTTCTGTCTGCTCTGATTCATTTTGATATTTTCAGCGGCTTTTGTGTTTCAAAATATTGTAAAATGATTGTATATTTCAGTGCTCTTTGCGGGATGTCCATAAATTACCCTCGGGGTGATAGGAGGTAGTATCCACACATATTTAACTTCCGTTACTAGGAAATCTACCGCACGAATTCAATATCATATATTTCTATGACGGTTCATAGTTGGCAAGGAGTAAACTGGAATTAGTTTACTGATATGTTATATTTCCTGGAAATGATAATTATTTTGCATTCCGATGACATCACTTTTTCATCTTTTCCACTGTAAATGCTTACCAAAATCGTGGAATAGGTTTATGGTCCCATAAAATCCATTTTGTCGAACATGGAACTGAACCATGAAGTACACTTGTCCTTTGAAATGAAGTAAATCTATGAAAGGCAATATGTTTCCCAAGAGATCAGCCTGCATTGACTTCGTAGGCTGATCTGGGCTGGTACATGTATTTTCCATTATTTTTTAATTTCACTGTTTCATTAACCCCCTCTTTCACAGAGCATGGCCCATATACATGTATAATGCGCATCGGTGTTCTACAACTCGTCAAAGTGGCGGAGAAAAACAATAAATTATTATAAATATAAAACGTTATAGGTCATGCCTGTCCAAAGAATGAAAATGCAATTCAAGATCATTTGCACTTTATACAATGTAAATGAGCCAACGGGATAGTTTTTGTATGTTGATGGAGTGAAGTTTCTTTAATATTTAAATATTCCAAAACTTTATGCTAATCTAGTCTTCCTCGTTGTTGTTACAAGTTATAGAGTAAAAGTATGATATACCAAAATATAACCATACCTATAACCTACTTTCAAATATACAGGGTCAGTGGATCGATTTTACAAAGGCTGTTCGATATGTAATGGGTATTGTACGATATCTCAAAAGCATTTGACTCAAATAGTAAAATGAACATTACGTCCTTTCAAAGTATTCTCGGCAGTTTGAATTACATTATTTCAACCTCTGAATCATTTCTGAAATGCATCACGGTACGCTGATTTAGGTACACCTCTGAGGCACTGACTGATGGCTGAGCCAAGGGCTTGTTGAGATTTGTAACGACTACCAGATAAGAACTTTTTAATTTTTCAAAAAAGGAAAAAGTCGCATGGGGCTAGATCTGGAGAGTATGGTGGGTGTGGCGAGACGAGTAACCTTTTCGACTTCAAAAATTGCTTCACAAGCTCAGATGTTTGTGATGGAGCATTATTATCATAAAGTAGACGAACATGCCTAAATCCTGACACCGGGCATCGTGTATGAGAATATTTCTTGAGCTCTTTTTAGTATAAAATCTCGGTAATACTGACCTGTAACACTTTTGCCCGTCGGCACCGGAATTTGTACGGCTATACCATCACATGAGAAGAATATGCAATAAAGAACCTTCTTTGCGCGTATGCTTCTTCTGGCAACTACAGGCCTTCTACCGTGTTTAGTTAGCCATATTTTGTTTCCAATTTTTCTTACTGGTTCGAAATAGTGAACCCATGTTTCGTCACCAGTACCAATGTTTCCTAAATTGTCTTTGATTGAATTTGGGAAACAGAAATCTTTCGCACTTTCAAAATGAAATGCACCCGCGATAGAGATATGCCAACAGCGTTGGCAATATTATGAATTGTGTATCTGCCATCAGTTTCGATTATTTTCCTGACTTTTGAGTCATATGCCTTGCCTGTTACTGTCACAGGTCGGCCAGATTTTGCTGCATCTTTGACGGACTATGGGCCAGTCAGAAATTTCTTTCTGCACCTACGAACAGTCTCATAAGATATTTTATCAGACTCACAAACTTCCCCCAATTCAGTATAAATCTGCATTACCGAATGACTAAGTTATGTGAGAACTTTATATTTACATTTATATTTATAAACTCTAGTTCCTTCAATATTCTTAATCCGCTTCACAACCATTTTTACAACAATGGTCAACGACTAGCTCTTTTGAAAATGACTATAAGTGTAAAACTGTGTGGAGCTGAAGGTCGTGTTTATACCGTTGGAAAAGTACTGAATAGAGCTGTTCTAGCGTATCACCATCCACTAAATCGTGCAAAGCGTTATCGCGCTGTGGTATAATCACTCTGGAGAGACCTTACGAACTTGCTCCTGGTCAACGTTACTGCCCCTGTCAATTTTACGTACCCGTTCGAGTAAAAACCATGGCTGCGCCCACAAGATTACACAAGGTAAGCAGAAAAACATACTTCTATAACAACCAGATGAGTAGATATGCTGTAGATGGTTGTCGCACGGAATGTCTGGGATGTTAGTGCATATTTCTGTATTGTTCTTTGGTGGTTTGTTATTTGTTAAAGACGTTTAATCCAACAAACTTCTGTCAGCGACTGCGATTTCTGAATAATCAACACACGGAAGTCAGCAAAAAGCTTTTTTAAACATACAAACACAATAATCTGAAGTTTGTGTTGTGTCAAGTGAATCACATATGCTTTATTCACCACAGTTGAAAACAAAAAACTATAAGACATCCATTAAAAAGCACTTTTCTCACGATTTTTGTAGGCAACGCTCCACGCTCCAGAACACAATAAAACGATCCAGTTCCTGAATTCAAACAGAGAACGATATCATAATGTGATTGTGTACGAGTTTAATGATTTTTCCCTTTTTTAATCAATATGTATAACTGTCTACTTGTCTATCTTTCGGGTTTTCTTCCCGTCAAGTTCATTGTCCTTTTGATGCTTTTGAAATGAAATTCCATAATATAGACATGGGAATTTGACATTCTATAACCAAAATAAATGATAGAATATGGAAAAAAAAATCTCCCCTATATAATATAAACACAAGGAATGCAACGTCTCGATTGCAAAGGGCAGCACAAGACAGCCTTTCCCACCCAAAATCACCCACGAAATAAACATTGATGATAATTTCCTTTAGCCTAGCGATAGACAACACAAAAATGTACCTGCGACATTCGGCGATTCCTCAGTAGACATCTTTTAACCGAAGACAATTTCTATTCATCGAGGAGGCCATTCGCTGACGTCACGGGAAGAGCCAGGAAGCGTATTTTCGGATTACGTATAACTATTATTTTTTTCGATTTTAAGATATAATTATGGACATCACATGATACTTAATAGAAGTAACTAACAAAAGTATTTGACCGTATTCTCTTATAAAGAAAAGATATTTGACTCTAATACATAATCCGAAAATACACTTCCTAGCCCTTCTTGGGAACCCTGTGACGTCAGCGAATGGCCTTCTCGACGGACAGAAATTGTCAAAAAAAAGTGTAATACATGACAGATATTTCCGGTTAAAAGGTGTCTACTGAGGAATCGCCGAATGTCGCAGGTACATTTTTGTGTTTTCTATCGCTAGGGTAACAGTGATCGGTAAAGAATTTATTTCAATGAGACAATGTCTCCTGTCTTTAAAAAACCAATGGGACATTTTCAAAAGTAATGAGACATTTAAATCTTCAGATGAGACGTTATAAAGATTTCAAGTAAAGCACTTTAATATTCTGTTTTATTGTTTTAGCACATGAATAATCAATACTGTTCATTTTTCCAAATACAAAAAACAATCAGACATATTTAAAGCATTTGCAGACGACGACTTCAACCCCCCCCCCCCCCCAAACCTGTCTGCTATAGATCTATATTTTTTTTCATAAAACAACATTTTTTCACTCATGAACCCGGAAATTTAGCTCCCAATTATTGTTTTATTCAGAGATTTGTGTAAAATCACTGTAAATTCATTATTAAAGATGAGACGATAGTTTGAAGTCCCCCTGATCGGACGATGCCATGCTGCTCATTGTAGTTTTCACGCGTTTTTGGCGATCTACTTTTTCGTGATAATTAATTTTTGGAGAAGTATTGCTACATGATTTGACATCATCCAGTCAGTTTAAATAGCAAGTAACTTAAAAATCTGTCACTTTACACTAAATAAGAGGAAAAACACCTTTGTTACTCTGTCATAAATGACTCGCCAGCTTCATTATTACCCTTCTGCTATAGATCTATATTTTCATTTCATAAAACAACATTTTTTTTTCACTCATGAACGGAATTTAGCTTTCATTTATTGCTTTATTCAGAGATTTGTGTAAATTCACAGTATAAATTCATTATTATTGATGAAAAGATAGTTTGAAGTCCCCCCTGATCGGACGAGGCCAAGCTGCTCATTGTATTGTCATGGGTTTTCACGCTTTTTTGGCGATCTATTTTTTCGTAACAATTAATTTTTGGAGAAGTATTGCAACATGATTTGACATCATCCAGTCAGTTTAAATAGCAAATGAATTAAAAAAATCTGTCAATTTACACTAGATAAGAGGAATAACATCTTTGTTACTCTGTCAGCCTCATTATCATCCGCGTGTCCTTCGCAGTTTATAATGATCGTGTTTAGCCCAATTTTCTGCCGGATGCGCGCAAGCTAGACTTTATGAAGCTCTAGACGATAATTTTATGCGTCAGATATTTTCCACTGTCAAAGACAGATCATTTCAAATTTCCAAGTCTCAAAACCCGTACTCAGGGATCAAATGAGAAGCGTGCCGAGTTGTCAAGTTTTGTCAAATAATCCATGGACAAAAATTTCTTTCTCATTTTTCCGGCCAATTTTGATGTTTGTTATCTACTGTTCAATCGAAGATTGTGATTGATGATAGTCACAAAACCAAGAATTCAAGTTTAGGCACCAAGCGAGTTCAAGAATCGACTACAATCGACTCCGGGTTTTCTCAATCGATTATCAGAATCGCAAGCCAAAACCAAATGACTTTCGACTATAGTCGATCATCTGCCCACCACTAAGTGAAAGATACAAGGACTTCCTGCTATGAGCAGTTTAATTTATGGCTCTGTCCCGATGATTCAATCACAATACCTCGGATATAAAGTCGCATTTTATCAATGTATTATCGAGTAACATTCCCGAATACCGATGTTAAAATTAGATTCTAACGCATACAATCAATAATAATATTCACAAAATACGAGAATACCTAACTTCACTTTTCTTTTGTTTTAGTTTTAGAAAGATTTTCAAAAAATATAGGCGCAGCTTCCGTATTCCTATGAGACAGTTGGGCGCATTTCTAGGATTTTGAATGAGACAATCGAGACGTTGTAGTCCTTGTGTTTACATTATATAGGGAGATATTTTTTTCATATTTGATCATTTATTTTGGTTATAGAATGTCAAATTCCTGTGATATAGATGAAGAGCTTGATGATAGACAGTATCATGCAAAGGATATCTATCATAACTATCTTGCAGAAGATCCATAACTATTATAAATACCATCTTCGATATCGTCATCAAAAGACTCGTTTTCGTGAATATGATTTAATAATAATGATCATCAACGACCAACCAGTCGTATGCCTTGTAAGCGGCACACCTAAAAGTAACTAGTAATATCTAATACTATGCTTTAAATATTGATCAGCGATACTCTGTGGAAAGGGGGCTTACTGCATCTGCGAAAAGAATCTGCCCAGGTCAGCTTGTGCATTCCGTGCAGGCGGAAGTGGACCAAGACTTTTCGCTTTAGGTCAATTTTCTGTATGTTCAAGGACCAGTCTTCCTAATGATACCTCTCTCTCTCTCTCTCTCTCTCTCTCTCTCTCTTTCACGATGGGTGTCTTATTCTGCCAACTTAATAAAATTGGGGATAGAAACAGAACCCGAGATCGCCTGATTACATGCCCAGTAACATTAGGCCTATTGATAGAAAGAAGAGTTTAATGTGTTTTAGAATTGTACTTCCATTCAAGTATTTATTTAACTACACTACGACCGTGACTACGATAATTAATATAGAATCTTGACCAATTTAATAACAAAACTGTTCACTGTAACACAAACCCATACGCTTATCGTATTTTCAGCTCAGAAGCTGAATCGTTGTATTGACTGTAGGAGCATCTTACGTTGTAATGTAAACATGGCAAAATATCCCTTAATAACTGCAATTTGATTTTTTATCGATTTATAGTGCTGAGGATAATCACTGTATTGGTCATCTGACACGGCAGACACTTCAGAATATTGAGTGAATATGTTTTACAAAGGTTTTTGGAGACTCCAAGTAGTGTTTTGCAAGATCGTAGTCGCCGACGAAACTTTGTTGGATTAAACGTCTTCAACAAACGATTAACCACCAAAAGAACTAAAGATTAACCTGCACTGACATCCCAGACATTCCGTGCGACAACCTGCAACCGCATATCTATTCAATAGCATGTTTAAAAAATTATGTTTTTGTGCTTACCTTGTGTAATCTTGTGGGCGCAGCATGTTTTTTACTCGAGCGGGTACGTAAAATTAACAGGGGCAGTAACGTTGACCAGGAGCAAGTTCGTAAGGTCTCTCCAGTGAGATAATACACATTACATATCGAACGGCCCTAAGTAGTTTACCTTCAATTTACACTGTATACAGCAACGCCATTAAAGACAAATCCACACTCAGTTATTTTTAGTTTTCAGCCAGTTCTTAAACCATTTATTCCTTATTTGATGAAACTGTAAACGTTCTTATATATTTATGCAAAATGCTGCCCCTGATGGCTGCAAGGTCGCACAAATTACGACAGATAGAAAATGCATTTCATGTTTTGGAGGCCGTCCAGGCTACCACTATAGTCGTTTCCAGTTTTAAATGAGGACAAAAATCCCTCAAGTTTTATTTATCCTTAACAACATATACCTATATGTATGTAATTTGTCTACGTTTACACAGCTGAGCCATTATGTATACATTCAAGCTTTAAAAGCGTTTTCTTTCTCTAGCTGTATAGTCCGGTCAAGTTAACGAAATTAGGGGCTTAACCCAAAACTAATTGCAACACAAGCCATTCTTTGATTTTTATGAGGGCTAACAGGGGCGTAGCGAGCCTAAAATAAAGTGTACACAAATGTAATACGAGGAACTAGGGTATTATCCGAGGCGAGACAGCGAGAGGGGAAAAGTGGAATTCCCAGGATGGTCGGTAGAGGGGGAGAGGGGGGAAGGGGGGGGGGGGGGTGGGCTTCCCAAAGAGAATGTTTGAATTGTAGAAGTTGGTTGGTGGCCTGTGATGACCTTTCTTTTCGTTTCTTTTTTCTTTGGCAAAACGGTCTTTCTTCTCTTTCTCTTTGTTATAGAAAGTATACGCAACTGCGTTTTTGCGTACAGGTAGCTACAATGTACGCTCCTGGCTTACCCTCCCTAATATATAAAGTAGGACGAAATCGGAAGATATATATATAAAAAGTAGGATGAAATCGGAAGATATAAAATTCTATTTTTTCGCGCGTTTTGTTTCTAGCCACAACTTTGTGTACAAAAAGTACTAGCGTATGTGTAAATTTTATATATTCAAACTGTTTTGAGGTGGTTTCTATTGCATTTAACATTTTCTGATAACTCTGGTGTTGCATTAACCAGTTATTTGAAAGAGTGTTCTTTCTTCTTGGTGCTTTTTTACTTAAAATAATGAAGAGCCAATATCAACTTACCCCACCCACTACTTTTTGTATTATGATTTCAGAGTCAATTTTTTTTTTTTTTTTTGGAGGGGGGGGGGGGGGAGAAGTGAATTGCTATGTGCATGATCATTTCCTTTATGATAATAAATGCTTATTAAAAGCCTATAGACACATTCTTTCAACGGCTGCCGTTCGATAAAGTCTAGGACAATTTCTTGTGATGGAATCGGTAATGCCGAATTTGAATCTTATAATAGATTTTGTGAAACAACGAAATTGTTCATGAATAAACTTGAGCGTTTGGTTGAATTACGTTTTATGCAACAACCAGATTTGTTTTAGTCATATCACGGTGACAGCTCACATATTCGTGTATTTCTTTGGTTTCATCAGTAATAAGGCTCTGAAGTATCTTGCAAAACATTACTCATACAAAAAACCCAGGAATAAATTTGAATTATTGTCTTTGAAGTCTTATTACATTTTAAAAAAAAATGTTAGGATATTTTTGACAAGATGTAGGTTATAATTCAAACTATGATAGTTAACAAATTTACAACACCTTTTTGTTTCATACTTACCCCAGTGCTTTTTTTTTATATAAGCAAACATTAAAACACCCTTTTGATAAAAGGTAAATACCGCTATCAACTGCAGGGGCAAATTAAGTCAATTACAAGTTAAATACATGTACTTCCACAGATGTTTTAAGGCAAAACTATCATATGAACCAATGATTGTAAGTCTAATAACCCAGATTTGTAACCTACACATACAAAGTTCCAGCTTTAAGGTTTCATTATTCAGCCATGTAATGTTCTTTTTTCTGATCTTATTTTCAATTCCAGCAAAAAATTCTTATTCAATTTGTTACTATTTTAACTTAAGAAAAAGCCATAATACTGGGTTTATGATTGGTGTCTGTCAAACTTTGTCAGAGACTCACTTTCATAGTTAAGCAAATGATATTTGTATGCATGTGTTCAAAAGCCATAAGCAAGGGTTGTCCAAAATGTACACATTATAAAAATGCTAGCAGGTTTTTTATGATAACTGAATGACATTGGGCTTAGAAGATGATTTAGGTTCTACCGCATCTTTTAAATTTAGATGTGCACTTTGATAAAATGTTTCCTCCCCAACCAGCAGACCCATGCCTCGGACAAGTCTTATATATAGAATAGACTAATTGATATATTATAGACAATGTAATGAATGCTAAATTTCATCTGCATAAAAGCTAGTGTTATGATAGCACTTCCATTTATCACAGCAGAAAAGCGTCAAAAAAGGTATGACAATAACAGCATCTGTTACCGAGGAGAAACATAAAGTTCTAATTTCAGACAGAGATATCAAGCAATAAGCGAAATCTAGTTCTTTGATGACGAAGTAGATAGACATCAGTGGATATTGGACACGGACAGGCTGCAGTTTGATTTCCGTATTATTTCCTTGCTTGTTCACAAATAAAAGGATCGGCAGATAAATTTCAACCAAGTTTGGAAACAAGCAGTTTAGAATACTTGGTGGTATAGGGATGGGCGACCTTCTGACGATCGTCCGTGTGGTGAATATGTTAGCTAATCTCCGTGCGTGAACCAGGAGATAACTGCACCGAGACCAACTAGGTGACTTCAGTCTATTAGCAGTTTTATATCGACTACTAAAGATGAAATGCCAGCAAAGAAGGACAAGGTAAAGCCAATGGCAAGGCTGCTGTAAGAATATAATTTGCCAAGAAGCGCAGAATCTTAGCCAGTTTTAAACCAAGCACCAACCTGTCGAGAACCTCAAGATTCGTATCTGGTTTCAGGCAAAGGTACTATGACTTTGAATCTACTCGTGACTCCCGTAATAGAGCTAGACTTTCACTGAAACAATGCTTTCATCGTGGGCTTCTCCAGCTTTCCCAATGTAAATCGCTGTTGCAACAAGGATGTTTCTCCTTAGCTTAACAAACGATCCACACAGCCTCTGTTTTCAAAAGAGTGTTTCATCTGATAATAATGCAGACAAAATCACGACGATAGAGAATTTTGTAATCTCAACTTTCATAAGTTACATGTAAACCGGGCGGCTCCAGTCAGACAAGATTTCTGCCGCCCGGTGCCTGCACAGAAATCGCCGATACCCTGACAATGAATAAGCACAAGGCAGTGCCTATTTGAAAAGATGCCAGGGTGAGGTGTTTTTGCACTAAATGACCTCGAAAGAAAATCGCATGGTTGTCGTTAATTTTAAGTTGTACCTTAACCTTCAACAAGCGCCGTCTACTGACAAAATTTTCAATTGTTCTTGTTCATTTTCAACTGCTGCTGGGCTGGTGCCGTCCCATTTTGCCCCGCTTTAGGGTGAAGGCGCACTGTCCGTGGGCAGTTCCTAATTTGTGACCATGCCATTAGAAACGGCCCATGAGCCATGTCCACTCTCTCTTCGGAAATAGGAAAACGCTATGTATATTGGACTCTGATGGATTACCTACATGTATACGAGTAAGGTTCAGATCATTGGTCCGCTGTCATGTAAACAGAGACAAAGTGATAGTGGAGTGTTCTGCGGAATTTCAGAACGGTTACAAAATGGGTGACATTTTTTTCATTATCACCATGGATCGGATGTGGAGACGATGGGGAAAAATTTTGAAACAAAATTATTCTTGTAGGTTCGACGTAACGTTAAACCTCTGAAGAAAATTAGAATTCGCAAGTCCGGCGAAACAGACATGTTTATTGATTTTTATTGGTCCCAGTTGCATCTTTCAAGTGAACATAGGACTGAGTGAGCCGAGGATAGATAGTCATGGCGTATAATATTTCTACATTTTTTAATCATACAATGCTAAGATATTAAAAGATCTATTTATTAGTTCATGCTTTCCGGTAGGATATCGAGAAATAGTAGTGAAAATATTTTTCAATCTTACACTGGTAACACAACACCAGTGAAAATAACGATTTTCACGTTCTTGTTGCCTATGTTGTTTGCGCGTGCCTAACAACCAGATGGAAATATGTCGTCATTTACCTTACATTTTACCCGCTTGACGTAATATTATAATGTGTTGCTATGCGGGAGGGATACGCCACGGGGAATCACGGAAAAGAACTACTGGATTTAGATAAGCATAAAATAAATAGATTATTTGTTTTTTTTTTTTTCGGTGAAAGATTGAAATTTATTTCATCTCTTGAACACCATCGGTAATATTTTCACGAGTGGTTGCGCCACTCGTGAAAATATTACCGATGGTGTCCACTTCATGAAATAAATTTCGATCTTTCACCGAAAAAAACAAAAAAAACCAAATATCCTCTATTTATATTGATCATAATTTTATATGCAACCTAAATGGACATATCCCTAACAAATATTCTTTTCATTTCATGCTTTTACGCTTTCTGGAAGGAGCTTTATCAAAATCCAGTACAGTTTTTCTTTTCAGTTATTCCCCGTGGCGTACCCCTCCCGAATAGCAACGCATTACAATAATACGTCATGCGCGTGAAATGTAAGGTAAATGATGTCATATTTCAATCTGTTTTTGAGGCACGCGCAATTTTCCAGGCAACAAGAAAATGAAAAACGGTATTTTCACTGGTCGTAGCAGAGTAATATCGAAAAATATTTTCACTGCTATTTCTCGATATCCTACCGGTAAGCATGAAATAAGAAAAGAAGTCTTTTGCGGTATTATCTTACACAGATATGCGGCTTATGATTCCTTGTCAATGTTATCATGCTAGTTTGCAAATGCAAGTTGGTATGTCACGTGATCATTATCATGCAACGATAATATGGAATGGCAGTCAAATGGGAATATTATATTCGACTCACAAAACTACCATGTCGTTTCTTCAACACCAAATTTTACCCCTTAACGAAGTGTTACTGTCACGTTTCTGTACAATTGAAGAGAGAAATATGGTCTGAAAAAATCACCAGTGTTTTAGCAAACAAAAACATATTCACAATAAAAATGTAAATTTACCATTTCAACTGTCCGACCTTAGTTTACTTTATATTTCATAGAATAATAGTTAGAAACACATCTGTGTAAAGTATGGGCATCAGTTTAAGATGTAAGAAAGAACGAAAAGAGAATCATGATTACCAGAATCTAAAACCTTTGCAACCTGTCTAGATTATTCTCACTTTCCATTACCCTTTGAATTCTTACTTTGTCCACGCCTATTCCTACTTTGCGCACAGAACATAATATAATTATCTGACCATAATACGATCTCTCTCCCTTGCTCAATTCTAGCATTGTCCGTTACAATACCGGAATCGGCAAAGTAGGAATTCCCACTTTGCGCAGGACAATTCCGGAATTGTCCCGATTCTTACATTGTGCAGAACATATAAACAATGTTTTCTTTCCTTTGTATTGGTGGGTGGGGTAAACCAACTCTAGTGTAAAACTAAATTGGTTGAGGGGATGCTGCCGTGTATGTATCATGGCAGGCAGGTTGTATCAAGTTGCCATTGGGTTTTTGTGTTACTTTCAAGAGAAAAATCGAGTTGGAGTGACATGTTAAGCTTGCGAGATGAGCTGTAATAAAATTTAAATTGCAAAATTCATACAAATAAAAAAAAGAACTTAAAAAATCAAATTTTATATCCTCCGATTTCGTCCTACTTTACATATGTTAAAAAGGTGTCTCCTTAAGGATGTTAAAAACAACAAAAAAAAAAGTATTTGTGTTTTTACTTGTTTTGGGTCTTCCTATAATTTGACTGGACTGTGAAAGGATGTATTACCTACTTCATCCAACCTGACCCAGGTCAACACGATAAATCGAAATATTTTCCCTTTGACCTCGAACGTATATATTCCGAATGGTCGTTGAAATATATGGCATGCCCGAAAAAAAAATGCTTAAATGTTCCTATTATTTTTAACATAAAGCTCAGGACCAGGTTAAATGAAGTCGGCAATATCTTAAAAATACTTTGATTTCCTTGTCTACAAAACGGCGACGTATTTATCGGGTGACTCAAAAAACGTTACTAATTTCAAAGTTCAATAAGTTCAACATCTTCGCAAGCCAAGGCCGACGATTCACTACGTTACTCTACCCTTGGCGGATCGAGCTTGATTTTTACGTTCACCCGATATGCTTTTCATTGGTTGCAGCCAGCTCTAGCAGCAACGAATAAAATCGCTCTTAGCATTTCATCTTTGATAAAAATAGAACAAGGTCTCTACCTTTCGAATAAAAGGTAAAACATGGAAACCTACGTGGATGTCTGCTTATCGCTTCATGTATATTCGTAAGCAGTTAGTAAAACGATATTTCATTTGCTTTTAGAAACATGATGTAAAGGGCAGTAATAACCAGCATCCAATAGAGGGCGCATCGCAGGAATCTCGAAATCAGGCTCAATCAGTCAAGGTAAGATCCACGTAGTGATCGTAAACTTGGCTCGCGAAGATGCAAGTTCAATAGTTGACGAGCTTTTGAACTGAAATTTCGCACCGATTTTTGATACATCATTATAGGGCAACTCTGAAAATTTCAAGTGTTACAAAGAAATAGTTTTGATATTATCACCGAATCAAAAACACATGTTGAAAAATGCCATGACAGAAAAAATGACTTCTGAGTCTACCTGCATTTTACTTAAACAAATGATCAATGAGGTCCCCTTCTTGCTGAAAGACTGCGCGTAGCCTCTTCTTCAACGATGAATTGCACTTCCTTATCTCCTCTAGTGTGATGTCCTCCCATGCATCTGTGATTTTGTTCTTCAATTCATCTTCAGAAAACTTTTCTCTCCGCGGAGAGTAAACCTTGTCCTTCAGGGAATCCCATATCGGGTAATCCATAGGATTGCACACTGGTGACTGTGGTGGCCAGTCGTCTTTTTTAATGAACTCTGGTGTTGTCTCCTCCAAATAAGTGAGTGGCCTTACTGGTATGTGACGGTGCCCCATCTTGCTATAAAATGTAGTTCCTGTTGAGGTACAATGTTGCACAATCAGGTAGTAATCCCTCTTCCAATAGTTCAATGTAGCTCTCAGAATTAACATTCGTTGTCTTTGTATCAATGAAATAGATTCTAGATTTGCCATTCTATGAGACTCCAGCTGAAACCATGACTTTCCTCGAGAAGCAAGAACTTTCATGGTAAAGTCTGGCAGGTGGAATGTCTTTTTCCCAACTCCATAAACCTGGTCATTTTGGCGAATTTTTGCCACTTCCTCCGTATAAGTCTTTCTCATCCGTGAACACATCCTCAACAGAATACCGATCATTTAAATTTCTACAGCGGATCCTTCTTTTTTGTTTCACATTTTGGTCACGACGAGAAACATGGATTCTCTTGTAAGACTTAAGTATCAGGTCCTTTGTAATCCGCTGAACAGACGACCGATGTATCCCAAGTTCATCTGCAATTTCTCGCTGGGACCGATGAGTTCCAGTTTGATCCTTCCGTGAAAGAATCATGTCTTCTACAGCAGTTTTATTTTCCTGTGTGGATGCGCTTTTAGGTCTGCCACTGTCTGGTTTTCTAGCAGTCGAGCCAGTATCTTTTATCTTTTTTACAGGCCGATAAACAGATTGCCGAGTCCAGTTCTGTCCAGGAAATTCTTTGACAATCCTGTTGCCATTATATCCTTTTTCCATGACACAGGCCTTAATAATCGTCTTGTCGCTATCAATGAAAATCATTGTAGTATTGATCTCTCACTTAAAAAATATCCAACTGCCTTCCATAAGTACCCCAAAATCATGTCGGAACACCTCCACAGCAGATATCTGCGCCTGACAATTGATTAACATGTGTCAAAACTGCCAGACACATAGGCTGGCATGGCATTTTTTGGCTTAAGATTCTAATTTTTTCGTTGTGCCAAAATTAAGGAAGGTAGAGTTATAAAATTTTCATCATTAATGAAAAACATCATTTTATTTCAATATTGCAAATTTCATTGCAATATCTTTAAAATTGTTGAAGTTATTGAACTTTAAAATTAGTAACGTTTTTCTTGAGCCACCCAATATATTCGAGAACTGTTAATAAGATACGCGGAAAATTAATGTCATTCTCTCAGATATTGCTTTAATCAGTAAAATTGATACATACATGTATATTGTAGACAAATAAATTTTGTTTTGACGGTGTAAACTTCACGACAATACCTCCACAAATTATATAGATATGGTAATCATAGCAGCGCTATCGTTCAAAAACAGCTGTATTAAAGCAATACTTGACAGAATGATAGTACTTATCCGCGTATTTATTCAAAAGCCCTCGTAAGCCATTTGTATAATGCGATCACTGTGAAATTGTAAAATATACAAGTCAGAATTCTGCAAGTCCTGTGGTAGGCAGGTGTTCGTATTTACGCATATAAAATCAAACGTAAACCGAAAGCTTTACACAACAAATAATAAAACATCAATGTATTATAAGAGGGCAATCATTGATTTTGTACACTTCCGCAAAGTGGGCGGGGTATGTGGGAAAAGGCATTTTTGGCTAGCCAATGGTTCCCACTAAATCAAGAGAAATGAGATGATTTGTTTCGATTTTGAGAAGAATTTTACCGTATTTTCCTCATCTTTTTCACTTTCAGTTGAAGCCAATAATTCATCGAGCGTTTCTCCTTGATTGATTGATGTATCCATGGTACGTGCTAAAAAAGAGAAAGTCTTACATAACGATTGTACCAAATAGCGAGAACGTCCTGTAAAATTACAATTGGGGCACAAAATTCTGTTACAATGAGCCGTGCTCTCGCAAAAAGAATGTTTTTAAAATACATCTGCGTGATGCATTATATCAAGCAAGTGACCACATAATCATAGATCCTCAAAATACATTTTGTTCAAAACCTAGCTGAATAATGATGCAAGGAATGGTAAAAGGCAAAATGTTTCGTCCAATGTCAGCTTGCGCGGAATGTGCAGGGTTATTTAGGTCGATACTTTCTCCATATGCAATAAAAGCCCTTTTCTCAGATCATCGCTCAAATATGATTATTAAAATAAAGTTTAACTATTCAAAGTTTGTTTGTATGGCGTCTAATGTCTTTCCTACATTTATTCAGTTATATCGCGGCTGTCAGTGTAGATATCTATGATTTCTTGGAATTTATCCCACAACTACTTTGGGCGATATTCTTCTAAAAAGCTTTTCTGCTCTCCACCCACAAAAACATGTTCATAGTCTATCTATAATGGTGCCTTAAAATTTTTAAACATAATTATGATGTGTTCCCTCCAGGAAGTCAAGGCACATAGGATCTTATAAGATCCCTGATCTGCCATTAAACATGAAGAAATTCTTGAAACTTCTTTTTCTCTGAAACGGCTGGTCAGATTTTAAAATAATTTCACAGAAATGTTCTTTGAATGGCCCTTTTCAAAATTTGTTCGTGAAATTTTGATCCGTCTAGAAACATGGCTCTGATGAATGGGGGCTACTTGCACTATACGGAAATTGAGAAACTCTTAAAAATTCTTTTTTTCTGAAAATGCTGGTCAGATTTTGAAATGACTTTTACAGGTGACCTTTTGAAAATTGCTTGGCAAAAATAATGATTTTGTGTCCAGTGTTTCTATACCTAAAAAGGTAAAAAAGGAACTGGCTATGGTGAGCGATCCAGGGCCATCTTGGCCCTCTTGTTTTTTTGCTAGCATACTTTATGAATTCATGATGCAAAAAGAAAATACACACACAAAAAAATGCCTTCTTGCAACTGGGTTTGAACCCACCAAGTTAGCATAGGTATTAGGTAGGCACGGTGAATTAAACAAACAGTGAAAATTAATGAAGTGCAATTTCTCAAAACTAATTGTTTGGAATCCAACTAAATTTGATAGGGTTTTTGTACACCTTGTATTAAACAATCCTAGCTAATTCTAAAGCAATGTGACTGGTTACTTTAAATATATTTTAATTTCAACAAGTAGAAATGGGGTTGGACCACAAGTTCTTTCAACTTAGAATGTGACTAATCATGTGAACTTTGTTGAGTACGGGAATTTAAGTCATCAAATGGCTGCTTTTCCTGAATGATTCACTAGATTTTTTTTTTTTACTTTTAATAGATTTCAATCCTTTGATGAATCATCTTTGCAAGTTTCAAAGGAATTGGATCAACACTGGACTTCATTGCCTAAACAAGAAATGGAAATTTTGAACTTTGAATGGCCACTTATCCAATAATAATTGCCTTTTTTTTCAAAATCAATAGGATTCAAGTTGTTTATGATACAAAGCAACTGTGTAAGTTTCATGAAAATCCGATTACAAATGCCGACTTTATCGCGTAAAAAAAAGAAGTGGAAATTTTCAACTTTAAATGGCTCCTTTTCCCAGATCAATGGGTTTGAAGTTATTGATGAGATAAACAAAGTGTGAAAGTTTCACAAAAATCTGATTACAAATGCAGACTTTATCATGTAAACAAGAAATAGAAATTTTCAACTTTAAATGGCTACTTTTCCCATGATGGTGTTTTGGATTTTTTTCAAAATCAATAGCGTTGGAGCTTATGGTCAAAAACTCTACAAGTTTCATGAAAATCTGACCACAAATGCAGACTATTGCGTAAACAAGAAAAAGACCATCGGACGGAAGAACGACGGAAGCCACGCCATAACATAAGCTCTGCTGGCTTTCAGCCAATATAGTTATAAAACAACAACAACAACAACAACAACAACAAACCTCTTGAAAACAATATTTGTTTGTTAGATGTGTAACACTTTTTCATAATTTTTTTTTCAGTTATGTCGTTATGGCAAGGCTACCCGTGCTTTCCTGGACTTTTACTAGTATTTTACAAAATATTTCCCCGAATCCATCGGCTGCTTTTTAACACAGCTATCGCCGAAATAATGATCAGCAATTAGAAAGGGACGTATGAACGCACTATTTATGTAGAAAAGCAGCAAGTGGCTTGGAAGGAATGTTAAAAGAAACTCTTCTATTGCATATACACAAGTGTGCTAGTCGCTGTAATATTGAAAACGGCGACCCGAGTCCAATCCTAGCCTGGCAATATTCTTTTCGATAATTGACGATAGCCAATGCCAACGACGGGGTTCATTCCTATGTCACATACCGATGAATATCGTAATCTGAAAGTTTGAGATCTTTGTAAAAGTAGCACCGAGGAACGCCATCGCTATAAAATGTTCAATAAGCTTTACGATTTTCACAGTCGCAAATGGAGGAAGCTTTTTGCCGAGGTGCTTTCTTGGGTTGGAAAGCGATAGATAGATAGATAGATAGATAGATAGATAGATAGATAAATAAACATTACCCCTCCCACACACACAGACACAAATTTGAGGAGACTTCATAGCTGGTAAGTCTGTTTTACCTCAAAAATACACTGCTACACCATCCAGAATTCGGTCCTTATAAATGTTGAATATCTTCAACTGTAATTTACACCTACCGATATACAACTACGTTTTGTGGCCATGAAAGAATAGAAAAACGTATCACGTATCAAATATAATAGCCCTGGTTTCTCACGAATGCGTTCCGTGACAAAAGTTTGCGCTCTGCAAAACACGGGTGATCCTTTGATCAAATCCCTCGTCTGTATTCAGGTGGTTGAGAAGCGCTTATACGGAACATCTTTTTGTAGTAAATAGAACGCTTAGAACTATCAGATGACAGAATATTAGACTTGTCCACATTGTAAGCATTTGTAGATGGCAGCTGAGATGTGGCTCGGAATTATCGTTTGTGATAGGGCAGAAAGCTATGTGGTATGAAGAGAAAACGGTAGTTACCACCATTTTGTCCTTTGCCACGATGTTTTTTTTAACCCTTTCCCAAACAGCAAATTTTGGACCAGATGAAATTGAAAGCATTTTGCAAATGACAAATTAACAGTTGCTAAAAAGATGATATTTCTATAGGGTAGGGTAGAAAACATTGTGGGAAAAGGAGAAAATGCTGGTTACCAGCATTTTCTCCTTTTCCCTCAATGTTTTCAAAAGGCTTCTATTCCTGACCCGTAAAAACCAGGGATTGTTTGGGAAAGGGTTAAAGCTTTCTCTCTCAGGGTCGTCAAAGCTTTTGATAGTAACATAAAGGCTAAAAAAGCAAAAAAAAAAACCGGCTCCTCACTCACCTGTAAACATTGACGTTTTCGTAAAGGCTATTCGGCCAATCTCGGCGTCTTCCGTCCTGTAATATGAGATATATCAGATCTTTTAAGCAATCAGGTAAGGTTAACTTTTACCCTTACCCTGCTTTTTTTTTAGATTTAAGCAAATTACTGTAAACCCATATCATGCTAAATGAGTGCAGTGAAACTTTCAAGACGATATTAAAAACCCAAATTTTACTTCTTTTCCATATTGGACGTTGTTAATTCAAGATCAGACTGTACATTCTCTGCAGTCTGATTTTGGTATACACTGTTCGCAACAGGTCTTTAAATCGTGTTTAGTAGCTTCAAATGTATAAATCGGAGGCTGCATAACAATCTTGAAAACATACATGCATGTACGTTTGTTTGTACTTTGTTTTTTTCATTCATGTTTCATTCAAAGTTACAGACATAGCAGCATTGAGATAAATACTGAATTTAACCCTTTGAGTGCTGAATAGACCAAACAGGCATTTTCAGTCCTCCCCCTTTTTTTCCCTCTCCCCTCCCCGTTAAAAGAAGGCCAAATAACTGCAATGTCAGAATGTTTCGGCAAAGTTGACAGTGAAGATATAAAGATTTAGACAAGTACAATTTTTCGATCTTTTGGATAAGAGTTTACCGTTAACAAAATGAATCCAAGCTTTAATGACCCTGGGGAGAAGGCTTTCGCAAACATAGTGGGAAACAGAGAAATGATGGAAGCAAACATTTTCTTCTATTCACACGTTTTCAACTTTATCGAGAACAAATTAAGTCCTTTTTGCTCCTTTTAATTTGTCCACTTTTAATATGTCGTTAGCAAATGCTTTTAACTTGGACCAGTCTAAGTTTGGTAAGGAATCTGGGCCCGGTTTCACTGCAGAGAAGTGTTTTGCGAAATGATGCGGTATTGTCTGCACAGTAAATATGAAACTCAATACAAAAACGCCAAAATTTTAGACGCTTGCACAAGATGAAATCACATGCAGATAAAGACTTGGGGACTTCGATTGAATTATATGACTTGTGCACATCGCAGAAAAGAGACTGTATACGACTGGAAACTATCCAAATACCATATTTTTTTCTATTTTTTTCCGATACTCTTTGCAAGTGCATTGGCCTCCCTCGTCCGAAGCATGTCATATATAATTTAGACACATCCTTTTATCAGCAGCGGCTCTTTTACAAATTGTGAGATGGACTGGCATCGAGTAAAAGATATACATTTGTCTGACTGATAAGTCCATTTTTCTACAATATGCAAAAACTGTAAAATGAAAAATTGAACAAATCTTAACTACAGTACGGTTGTATTTCATTTTGCCTGGAGAAAATTGGTAACGCATACAATATTCTACATTTTGGATATTGTAAAAGTGCAGAGAGAGAGACAGAGCCAGAGAAAGATTTATTTCACATAAAATATTTTACCTCGGTTCATACAGATGGATCATAAAGGTATGCACCGCACATCAACGTAATCAAGATTTTGACTTATCAGTATCTGATAACGTGCTGATTATACTGTCACTGTTCTGGTACTATCTTGTCATTCTTTATCAATAATACATATGAGCCGCGTCATGGCGACGTGGGCTTAACAATTTACCAAACGACTATATTTTGGACTTGACCAAATTGAAAGCATTTTTAAATAAAATATCTCACTTGTCTTTGATGGAGTAGAAAGTATTATGGGAAAAGGAGAAAATGCTTGTTTCACAATATTTTCAAATGCTTTCCCTCTTGGGGTCGTTAAAACTCGAGATTGTGTGTTAAGAGTTAATCATCTCCATGATGCGTTATGAATAGCATTCCAGTCATCATATGATTTTAGATCCATAAAATCCATCTGATTAACAAACAGTGTCAATCTATATTGTCTACAACCGGTTTTGTTCCTTGACATGCATAGATTTACCGGTACCTAAACGTTTTGACTTTGACCCATGTCAACCTGTGCGGACTATGCAAGTCTGACCTGGATTAATACTTTTTGCAGATCTATCAAATTTCCTTTTCACAGAACATGAATCATATGAATAAAGGTCTTCATCTATCATACGTAAAGAGAGGTCCTCATGACCGTAGGAACACAAGTTTTCAAAACCATTATGGAAAGAGGAAATGGTGCTGATCAACACAACATTTTGATCTGCCCAGACTGACCACTTATGTCCACAACGAGCTAATTTATATGGTTCAAATAGTGTGTTTTTGTCTGCAAAAAAAAAGTATAAAATTTGGTAGTCTACTGGGAAAAAAAATGGTAGCTAGCGTTTTCTTATTGTCCAACAATGTTTGAAAAAAGCCTTCTTTTTAGACATACAATCGGTAACTAGTGTCTGATAAGAGGTTAAGAAAGAGTGAAGACGCATTTATTTTGAGCTCTGTGAACAGGTATGCAGGCCGACATGGGGCGAGGCTTTCTGCTATTTAAAAATTTCATAGCTGTCAATGGAAGATTGTGTTTCATTCTACTTCATGGTTCATCCGGTTTTTATGAAAAATCGATTGATATCATGAAACAATCTGTTGGTATAAAGGATCACAAAGTTGCAGTTCATACTCTTCTTCTAGTGCGCCAATATATTTTTCTTTTAAGATTGCTTTCTTGCAAAATTACATAAAACAAATACTTTCATCAAGACAATTTCTGTCATCTTTTTAGTCACATACATGTAATTTTAATCGGCATTCATAGATAAAACGTTCATGATGCATATTGTAAACATTTTATGCATCCCTTCGGGCGTTATTTGCCATGTAATAAGGCAATTGCATTTTATATCTCGATGAAAACACAAAAATCTGCACTCAACCCTTATAATTGCACTCGCTGTTCACTTAAATCACTTTTCGAAAATGATAGAGAGAAAAAAAATCACGGACAAATACGACAGTAAATACGAGTTAATTTCCTTCTCGGATACTTGGTAGAATGGGCATAAATACACAATCTATTTTTAGCATTTCAACAATTTAAGTTAGTCGAAGGCGGCCCTTTTGCTGGCTTTGAAATCATACTTTCGATGATTCATCGAACAAAATATAAGAATAAAATAATTATGTAGATCTAGATCCATATGAACAATACAATCAACTATCTAAACTTGAGGCTAAGCGGACGATGTGTTCTTTCGAGTGACCTTTTCATAGATAATTTGTAAAGAATATGCGTACGTACCGTCCACTGGCGCTCGATCTTAATTTAGAATCGTTGTGTGTATATAAACTAATATTTAATTAACATGGTAAGACAGGCAAAATGACCTCTCCCATATCGCCGTATTCTTTTCGATTAAAACACAGTCGAGTGCAAAAAGTATAAAATTGGCTGGAGAGAAGATACATTTCTTTAAGTAGAAATGGTAAGAATCATGTTTTTTACTTACATTTATAGAAGAAATTGAATGTTTTCTTACGTGTGAATTTTGTCTGTAAGAGTCACTTGCAGTCAACTTCCTGTTCGTGCGACCTTCACCCGACTTCAACAGACTCTTTTTAAAACAGGCGATCTGATTGGGCTAATAGAAAAGGTGTGTCAGGCGTAAAAACACTCGTCACAACTCGGCCGATTCCGTACCTACATCTAACCTCAACCATGAAATAGAACGTTAACACGCATTCTCAATAAAACGGTGCAATTACGGATTTTGCTTGTCGCCGACGAATTTCTCTTGATCTATCATAGCTAGGCATAATCTTATATGCTTTTTTAATAAAAGGAACATACCTTGACTTAAAAAAAAATGCGAAAACCAATCTCAAGCAGATAGCGCTCTTGCAGGTAACCAGCATTTTTTCCTTTCCCACAATGTTTTCTACCCTTTCCAAATATACTCCCAGTTTTTGATTCACATTTATTTTGTCTGCAAATACTTTCCAATTAGACATGTCCAAAGTTTTGTAAAATGGTAGAGAGTTAACATCGTCCAGAAGAGATAGATATGAGTAAAATTTCTGAAGAGCGTTCAACAGAATTGAACGGCTGGGTCAAACTAAACTTCTTGGAATGTTCCTTGCATTGTCCCCTCATAAAGGTTTTATTTAAGAGGGTAAAAAGAAAATTTCATTTGATGTTGAAAATGCATAACTTTTCAAATAATATTTAGATAGTAGTAAATCACAGGTAGTCAATGGTTACTTGTAGTGCCTGTAACATTTTTTCTACAGGATGTCAAGTTCAGCCAAGGTAAAGAAGCAAAGAACCATGCATTCTAACTCAAGGTATGTTGTTTCTCAAATTGTTGAATATTACAATTAAGCTATATTACACCAAAGACATAAAATTTGTAGTAGTGGCTTCCCTCCCTTTGCATTTAGGATTATGGCTATAGCATAATTACTAGACTACCAGTTTCAGGATAATCTGACTGACAATCGCTGTATTTTGTTCAACATTCGATAGTTTCGATAGTCAATACTATAAATTATTGTTAGCCAGTTCGCTTGATCTAATCTGCTGTTTGGGGGTTCTTTTTGAAAGAATGAAATAGTGAATTGGCTAAGACCGATTCAACGCGGAGACTTTCATTGTTACTATAAGGCATGTTCGATTTCAGTCTTTAGTATACCCTTTTGGAGATTAAAGATCAATTCCATGTGTTCAAGAAGACTTTAAAGTATTCTCTGATCTTTTTCATGTGTGTTAACCATTATGGTTGTCTTAAATTTGAATTAATTTCATATTTGCATACTCAATAGCTGTAATAATCGACAAATGTCCATGATCAATTTTGCATGACTTTTTTGTACATACATGTATTTACTAATCAAGTGCGACTATGTACATTTTACAATGTCGTCTGTTTTGGCTGCTACTTTTGAGATTGTGAAGTTGGAAAGGCCATGTTTGAACCCATTTCGAATTTGCTATAAGAGGGAGAAACTGCTGATAAAAAGCAAGTAGCATGTAAATTATGTTATATGATACTGAAAGACGATGGAAACGCAACAACTTTGCATAGTAAACATCCGACACTTGTTGTCAAGCCTTGCAAACAGCCGGAGTCCGGGTATTAAGGAAGATCTTATATCCTCGGGTGCCCAAACTGCGCCACTCTAAGTTTTATCTGGGAACAAAAATATAAATAGAAGATATACGAAAAGAAAAATAAATGCAGACACCAAATGTGTTCTTTTTCCACCAATCTTCATCAAAATTCATGTGTACAATAATTTTAAACTTCCAAAACTTGATAAAACTTAGCTGCATGTCAAACAAACAACCGCCATTTTTTGTGTGCCTAACTCCGCCACCTGGCGTAACATGACAAATTCTCCCAAGTCTCGAAAAGTTAGGCCAAATTATTAATGTTATTATTTTTTTGAACAAATGAACTTCAACATTGAGTTTTTTCAAGATAAATAACTTCAGGGGTTTGTCATTGCTTTCATGTGTTCCACTGGTTCTAGTAGCGTCAATGAAGGTGATTTACCAGTGGTTATTGTTAGAGGATGCACTTTTCTTGGTAACCTGTACTCGAGATTGGTGCGAGGTACATTAAATATATAGCGGCCCTGTTAATTGCCATGTTCTTCTCTAAAATTTCTTGTTAAGCTTTCTGAGGTGCAACATGCAAATATTGTTTATTTGTTCTTCTTATCTTTCATGAGTTGAGCTTTAATTAAAATGGAGAAAGCAAATATCAGTTAAGGACCGTGGGACCAAAACCTATCTATTAAAATTTACTTGGCCTTAGGGAAATTTGTTTTGTCACATGATTTTCATTCATAAAATGTAAACATTTGCAAATGAAGCGTCTCAGACGCGTCTACAGTTGTGTTTCGTGACTTTAGCGGTGATTTTTGGCGAGAAAAAAAATGCATTACAAAAATACATAGGAAAACAGTGAGAGGACATAAAAATCAAAATAAATATCTGCTTAAATCTCAACTTTTATGTGTCTTTGTGCATACAAAAATAATTGTCTTTTAGCCAAGAATGTGTGTCTTCAAACAGATGCCTTTTTGTCCTTTATCTGTTGTAAGGCCAAAGTTTATGTGTTTAACCCATTACCACACAATCCCTACTTTTGACGCCCCTGAGAAGGAAGCCTTCAGAAAACATTGTGGGAAAAGGAGAAAGTGCTGGAAACCAGCATTTTCTCCTTTTCCCATAATATTTTTTACCCTTTACAAAACAAATTTCAAAATTTCAGTCACTTTTATTTTGTCGTCTGCAAATGCTTTCAATTTGGACCAGATTAAAATATTGTCGTTTGGTAAAGAGTTCAGTGTCTTTCACTAGGTGGCTTGTTTCCATCCTTTATATTTGTTACTGGGTCTAAGAATTAGTGTTTTTTGTCCAGGAATATGTCTTTATACAAAATTTTGTTTATTACCTAGTTTTATCACATGACCTCCCTTGTTTTCAGTGTAATATACCCATTACGAATTTTCTTATCTTACACACGTTTGATATCGCATTTGCGTGACGTCATTTTTGACGTCATTTCGCATGCATTTCATATACAAGTTAATGGGTCTCATAGAAAATACTGCAGGTGCATTTATGAATGTTTTTGTATCATCTGATCTATATTTTGTGAAATATCGTTATGTGATAAAAAGAATCTGACATTAATTTTTGTTGGCTTTTGAGATAAGATTTTATTAAACTCGTCAAAGAAAATGTTATTAAGCTCGCCAAAAAAGGCTCGCTTAATAACATTTCCCTAGACTCGTTTAATAAAATCTTATCTCAAAAGCCCACTCATGTCAGATCCTATATTTCCCAAATAGCATATTCTAATGTGCCTAACATGTTCCTTTGTTTATTGCCTTGCTTCCCATGTTAATCTGGTCTAAATCAGACTAAATGGAAGTTTCTTTTGCTTAAGGAAATGCATGTTTTGAGCCTCAAAAGCTCAGTACATCAGAGCTAATAGCCTATACATGTAATATGCATTCTTTGAGTTTGAACCCTAGTTCAGCCAACCTTCTTGCATTTCAAAGAAGTCAGTGTACCTAAACCTAGTTATTTGTTTCCCATCTCTTAACTACAGACTAGTAGTCACTTCCTAATGCTGGGTACATCCAGGAAAATACCATAATATACCAGTTTTGTACTACAAACCATGGGTTTATACACCGGTACAAAATTATTTTGACCATGCGTAGTTTTGTGATGTCATTAAAAAGATTCTTGGAAAGACAGAATCTGTTAATTGTATACCAGATATGCCTCGTTTGTTATGACCTTGGGGTTGAATTCCTCTGAAATACTTTTGGAAAAACGAGGAAACTCTTGTAAAGAGAAGAGATAGCAAATGACATGCATGCTATTTGTCATGGAAATCTTGGTTAATAATTTTTGATATTGAAATTATCATTAGACTTTGAGCATTTTGTTTTACCTTTAAAGTGATATTGACCCAGGAAATTTATATAGAAAGTCCAGAAATTGCTCGAAAAAAATTTATGGAGTGTACAGAATATCAAGGGACAATAATGATGTAAGATCGCTCCGATATTGAAATAGTGTTTAAAATTGCTTTAAACTGAATTCAATCAGTCAGTTAAGGGAAATGTGCGTTTAAAGAAACCTTCATCTATACCTGGTGTCTCTACAAGTTTGAAGCTAAAACCAATATGCCAGAGACTTGGTCCATCTTAAAGTGTCTTGTATCCATCCTTTATGTGTCTTGGCATGTCCAAATGTAATATGTGTCTTTTGTCCAGAAAAATGTATCTTTCTATGACCAGATCTTGCGTGCCTCAAGTTGTGAGTCCACCACTAAGTGTTTTGTTTCAATCCTAGGGATAGGCTGTTTAGAAAAACTGTACTTTTGTAGTTGTTGATCTTCATGGAAATCTTAGATACTACTTGTTAAATTGAAATTGTCATTAGACTGAGCATTTTGTTTTACCTGAAAAGTGATATTGACCCAGGAAATTTATATAGAAAGTCCAGAAATTGCTTGAAAAAAATTATGGAGTTTACAGTATGTCAAGGGACAATAATGATGTAAGATCGCTCCGATATTGAAATAGTGTTTAAAATTGCTTTAAACTGAATTCAATCAGTCAGTCAAGGTAAATGTGCGTTTAAACAAACCGTCATCTATATCTGGTGTCTCTACAAGTTTGAAGCCAAAACCAATATGCCAGAGACTCAGTCCATCTTAAAGTGTCTTGTATCCATCTTTTATGTGTCTTGGCATGTCCAAATATATGTGTCTTTTGTCCAGAAAAATGTATCTTTCTATGACCAGATCTTGCATGCCTCAAGTTGTGAGTTCACCACTAAGTTTTTTGTTTCAATCCTAGGGATAGGTTGTTTAGAAAAACTGTACTTTTTTAATTGTTGATATTCATGGAAATCTTAGTTAGTAATTGTTGATATTGAAATTATCATTAGACTGAGCATTTTGTTTTACCTGAAAAGTGATATTGACCCAGGAAATTTATAAAGAAAGTCCAGAAATTGCCTGAAAAAAAGATTATGGAGTGTACAGTATGTCAAGGGACAATAATGATGTAAGATCGCCAAGGTATTGAAATAGTGTTTAAAATTGCTTTAAACTGAATTCAATCAGTCAGTCAAGGTAAATATGCGTTTAATCAAACTGTCATCTATCTCTGGTGTCTCTACAAGTTTGAAGCCAAAACCAATATGCCAGAGTCAGTCCATCTTAAAGTGTCTTGTATCCATCTTTTATGTGTCTTGGCATGTCCAAATATAATATGTGTCTATTGTCCAGAAAAATGTATCTTTCTATGACCAGATCTTGCGTGCCTCAAGTTGTGAGTCCACCACTAAGTGTTTTGTTTCAATCCTAGGGATGGGTTGTTTAGAAAAACTGTACTTTTTTAGTTGTTGATCTTCATGGAAATCTTAGATACTACTTGTTAAATTGAAATTGTCATTAGACTGAGCATTTTGTTTTACCTGAAAAGTGATATTGACCCAGGAAATTTATATAGAAAGTCCAGAAATTGCTTGAAAAAAATTATGGAGTTTACAGTATGTCAAGGGACAATAATGATGTAAGATCGCTCTGATATTGAAATAGTGTTTAAAATTGCTTTAAACTGAATTCAATCAGTCAGTCAAGGTAAATGTGCGTTTAAACAAACAGTCATCTATATCTGGTTTCTCTACAAGTTTGAAGCCAAAACCAATATGCCAGAGACTCAGTCCATCTTAAAGTGTCTTGTATCCATCTTTTATGTGTCTTGGCATGTCCAAATATATGTGTCTATTGTCCAGAAAAATGTATCTTTCTATGACCAGATCTTGCATGCCTCAAGTTGTGAGTTCAGCACTAAGTTTTTTGTTTCAATCCTAGGGATAGGTTGTTTAGAAAAACTGTACTTTTTTAATTGTTGATATTCATGGAAATCTTAGTTAGTAATTGTTGATATTGAAATTATCATTAGACTGAGCATTTTGTTTTACCTGAAAAGTGATATTGACCCAGGAAATTTATAAAGAAAGTCCAGAAATTGCTTGAAAAAAAGATTATGGAGTGTACAGTATGTCAAGGGACAATAATGATGTAAGATCGCCTAGATATTGAAATAGTGTTTAAAATTGCTTTAAACTGAATTCAATCAGTCAGTCAAGGTAAATATGCATTTAAACAAACTGTCATCTATATCTGGTGTCTCTACAAGTTTGAAGCAAAAACCAATATGCCAGAGTCAGTCCATCTTAAAGTGTCTTGTATCCATCCTTTATGTGTCTTGGCATGTCCAAATATAATATGTGTCTATTGTCCAGAAAAATGTATCTTTCTATGACCAGATCTTGCGTGCCTCAAGTTGTGAGTCCACCACTAAGTGTTTTGTTTCAATCCTAGGGATGGGTTGTTTAGAAAAACTGTACTTTTTTAGTTGTTGATCTTCATGGAAATCTTAGATACTAGTTGTTAAATTGTCATTAGACTGAGCATTTTGTTTTACCTGAAAAGTGATATTGACCCAGGAAATTTATATAGAGTGTCCAGAAACTGCTTGAAAAAAATTATGGAGTGTACAGTATGTCAAGGGACAATAATGATGTAAGATCGCCCAGATATTGAAATAGTGTTTAAAATTGCTTTAAACTGAATTCAATCAGTCAGTCAAGGTAAATGTGCGTTTAAACAAACCGTCGTCTATATCTGGTGTCTCTACAAGTGTGAAGCCAAAACCAATATGCCAGAGACTCGGTCCATATGAAAGTGTCTTGTATCCATCTTTTATGTGTCTTGGCATGTCCAAATATATGTGTCTTTTGTCCAGAAAAGTGTATCTTTCTATGACCAGATCTTGCGTGCCTCAAGTTGTGAGTTCACCACTAACTGTTTTGTTTCAATCCTAGGGATGGGTTGTTTAGAAAAACTGTACTTTTTTAATTGTTGATATTCATGGAAATCTTAGTTAATAATTGTTGATATTGAAATTATCATTAGATTGAGCATTTTGTTTTACCTGAAAAGTGATATTGACGCAGGAAATTTATAAAGAAAGTCCAGAAATTGCTTGAAAAAAAGATCATGGAGTGTACAGTATGTCAAGGGACAATAATTATGTAAGATCGCCCAGATATTGAAAAAGTGTTTAAAATTGCTTTAAACTGAATTCAATCAGTCAGTCAAGGTAAATATGCGTTTAAACAAACTGTCATCTATCTCTGGTGTCTCTACAAGTTTGAAGCCAAAACCAATATGCCAGAGTCAGTCCATCTTAAAGTGTCTTGTATCCATCTTTTATGTGTCTTGGCATGTCCAAATATAATATGTGTCTTTTGTCCAGAAAAAGGTATCTTTCTATGACCAGATCTTGCGTGCCTCAAGTTGTGAGTTCACCACTAAGTGTTTTGTTTCAATCCTAGGGATGGGTTGTTTAGAAAAACTATACTTTTTTAATTGTTGATCTTCTAGCCATTTCTGAAATATGTTAGAAACAAAAAGAAATAAAAGTTTGGATAAGTATGATTATGAAAATACTGTAGGAAAAGGCTAATTAAAAATGTAAAAATCATCTTGTCAGAAGGCATGTGGCCTGATGCTACTAAATTTGGTGTGAGGATTCATCCAATAGACCTCTACCAAGTTTTATCAAATCATACCACTGGATTCAAAATTAACTCCTTCCAGGGATGAGAAGTATTAGAATAGGCTTAGATATAGTGAAAAATAAAAATCTTTTTGTCTGAAACCATAAGCTATCAAATTTGGTGTGTGGCTTTATCAGATAGACATCTACCAAGTTTCCTCAAACTATGGCCACTGGGTAAAAATAAAGTGCTTTTCATGGTTCACAAGTTTTTACATTGGCTCAAAGAGTGAAAATACGTAAGTTGTACAAACATTGCTCAAATTTAAGCCGTCAGGTTATTTGGTCTACCAACAAAGACACGAGTTTGGCATCATCGTATGGGCTCAGCTTTAATAGAGAACTCTTAAGGTCTTCCTGCCACTTTGCCTAGAATTTAATTTGTTACGGATTGTTTACACATATTAGCTAGTTAAGCAATACAGGGCTTTCATGGCCGGATTGTTTATAGTCCTTACAGATAGGCTTTTGGAAAGATTGTGGGAAAAGGAGAAAAATTCTCATAACAAGCATTTTC
Organism: Tridacna crocea; assembly: GCA_943736015.1. Taxonomy (NCBI): domain Eukaryota; kingdom Metazoa; phylum Mollusca; class Bivalvia; order Cardiida; family Cardiidae; genus Tridacna; species Tridacna crocea. The sequence goes on along the minus strand of OX031057.1, from coordinate 27,309,264 downwards.
TCATTTTCCCACAATGTTTTCTGTCCTTTGAGAGAAAATGCCCAATCTCTGCTGTGTGCTAATGCTTTCAATTTTGAATGACCAAGATTTCTGGATCTGGTAAAGGGTTACAATTGATGGAAGTGGGTTCCCCTATAGTGCTCACGATAATGGGGATAGGATAATGACTGCCCTACTGTTGGCAGAAAAATGTAACCGGTCAGATACTAATTTGACAGGTCCAGAAAACATGAATATGTGAAATGTTTCTGACAGAATACTGTTAACAGTCAAGCTGACAATTTTTATATTTTTTTTTTCTATCCACAGCCATCTTGAAGAAGAAGAAGATGCTTAAAACATCTAAGCTGTTTCTACAAGATATTGAATGGGGCATAAACGAAAATGAAATGATAGATAATGAAATCATCACTAAAACTGATGAGAAAGAATGTCGTCAAACCTGCAGCTGCTTACATATTGAGGAGTACAGTAAAAATGACCCACATGATAATGAAATCGGCACTAAAGCTGGAGAGTAAGAATGTCGTCAAACCTACATACATATTGAGGAGTCCAGTAGAAATGACCTATATGATAATGAAATCGGCACTAAAACTGATGAGAAAGAATGTCACCTAACCAACATACATATTAAGTAGTCCAGTAGAAATGACCCACATGATAAAGGAATCTGCACTCAAGCTGGAGAGAAAGAATGTCGCCAAAACAATATACATACTGAGGAGTCCAGTAAAAAAGACCCACATGATAACTAACAAACTTGGCTGGAATGTTCCTTGTGAGGTCCTCTTTGAAAATTGCCCACAGAATTTGATTCCATCAGGAATTGTGGTTGCCATAGCAACAAAATGGAATTTTCTAAGATATTCTTTAAAAATCTCCTCTGAATCTGCCCATCAGATTTTGAATTTCAGACATTTTCCTTAGATGACTTTTTCCAAAGGTTTTTCGCGAAATTAAAGAGGGGGGGGTGGGGTAAGGAGGCTCTTTGCCCAGTAAGGACTTGAGGAAATTCTTTAAAGAAAATCATCTCCTCTGAAACCAGTCGTCAGATTTTCAAATAATTGTGCAGGGATGTTCCTTTGGTGACCCTTTTCAGAATTTGTTTGCGAAATACTGATCACGAAAAACACGGCCATGGTGGAGTGGGGGGGGGGGAGCGTGTCATGGAAGGCTCTTTGCACTGTATTAACTTGAAGAAATTCCTCTGAAACCAGTAGTCAGATTTTCAAGTAATTTTTATACGCCCGTCGAAGAAGGGTTGTATTATGGGATCACACCTGGCGGGCGGGCGGTGTCCAGTTCTTTTTCCGGAGCATATCTCCAAAACTATACAAGCTAGGGTTATGAAATTTCATGGGTGGATAGATCTCATCGAGGGGGAGTGCATTGCACAGGAATCATAACTCTTGCTTGCTTAATTTTTGAGTTATTGCCCTTTGTTGTTTTTCATACTTGAATTTTGTCCGGAGCATATCTCCAAAACTATGTTAGCTAAGGTTATGAAATTTCATGGGTGGATAGATCTCATCGAGTGAGAGTGCAGTGCACAGTAATAATAACTCTTGCTCGCTTAATTTTTGAGTTATTGCCCTTTGTTGTTTTTCATACTTGAATTTTGTCCTGATCATATCTCCAAAACTATACTAGCTAGGGTTATGAAATTTCATTGGTGGATAGATCTCATTGAGGAGGAGTGCAGTGCACAGATCATAACTCTTGCTCGCTTAATTTTTGAGTTATTGCCCTTTGTTTTTTTTTCATACTTGAATTTTGCGCGGAGCATATCTCCAAAACTATACTAGCTAGGGTTATGAAATTTTACGGGTGAATAGATCTGATTCAGAGGATGACTTGGAGAATGTAGAGGATATTCAAGAACAGCCTAGGCAAAGGCTAAAAAAGCATGAGAAGACTGTTAGGAAGAGGTGGGATGAACTTGAAATGGAAGAAATGAAAAAATATTTTAGCACTTTCTTGGAATGCCAAATATGTCCAAGAACAAAAGGTGTAGAAGCAGCCAAAAAGAAGAGCCAAAAAAACAATGGAAAGATATGGATGAGATCCAATGATAAAATTGTGAAAAAAATAAGCAACATGAACCACAAGAGACGGTAGAAACAAAATGTAACAAAAGTCAGTAAAGGATTTTGGGACTGAGTATCCAGTGATCGGGAAAGAATTTATTTCAATGAGACAATGTCTCCAGTTTTTGAAAACCAAAGAGACATTTTCAAAAGTAATAAGACATTTTTATTTTCAGATGAGACATTATAAAGAATTCAAGTAAAACACTTTATTCTGTTTTATTGCTTTAACACAGGAATAATACCATTCATTTTTCCATATACCGGTATTTTTCATTTCATAAAACATTTTTTTCACACATGAACGGCAATTTAGCTTCCAAATATTGTTTTATACAGAGATTCATGTAAATTCACTGTTTGAATTCATTATTAAAGACGAGAAGACAGTTTGAAGTTCCTCTGATGGGACGATACCACGCTGCTTATTGTAGTGTCATTGGTTTTCAGGCTTTTTTGGCGATCTATTTCTTTGTGACAATTAATTTTTGGAAAAGTATTACTACATGATTTGACATCAGTTAGTCAGTTTAAATAGCAAGTAACTTAAAAATCTGTCACTTTACACTAGATAAGAGGAATAACACCTTTGATAAATGACTAGCCAGCTTCATTATCATGTGCATGTCCTTCACATTTTATACTGATCATGTTTAACCCAATTTTCTGCCGGATGCAAACAAGCTAGGTTATATGGAGCTTTAGACGATAAGTCATATTGACATTTTGGCAGATATCTTTAATCCTCAATGGTTCATTTCAGATTTCCATGTGTCAAAACCTTGGCTCGGGGATCAAATAAGAAACGTAACGAGTTGTCAAGTTTTGTCAAGACATCCATTTCTTTCTCATTTTTCTGGCCAATTTTCTTGTTTGCTATCAACTATGTTTAATCGAGGACTGGGATCAATAATAGTTACAAAACCAAGAATTCAAGCTTAGGCACCAAGCGAGTTCAGGAGCCAACTACAATCGATTCCGGGATTTCTAAATGGATTATCGGAATCGGAAGCCAAAACCAACTGACTTTCGACTGTAGTCAATCATTGGGCCCACCACTAAGTGATAGATACAAGGGATTCCTGTGATGAGCAGAGGTTTAATTTACGGATCAGACCCGATGATTCAATAGCAATATCTCGGATATAAAGTCACACTTTATCAATGTAGTATCAAGTAACATTCCCTGTTACAGATGTTGAAATCAGATCCTAGATAGCATATACATCGATAATAATATTCACAAAATAGGAGAATACTTAAGTTCACTTTTCTTTGTTTGAGTTTTAGAAGATTTGCCAAACATACAGGCGCAGCTTCCATAATTGAGACAGTTGGGCACATTTCTAGGATTTTGAATGAGACATTTTTGGTTTTTATGTGCCTATGGCGCAGGGGTTTCCCGATCACTGAATATTATGTCTATAAAGCTGTTCCTGGTAATATTTATCAACCTATTAAGTACTACACACATACGTATTTTATGACTAGCAAATATGTTGTCTGGATAATTAGTTTATTTGAAAATTTTAACTATTCAGGTTTAGTCTTTTTGTCCGATATCATTTGATATAATGATGTGATCTTTTGTGATCATTACATCCGACTGAAGAAAAACAAAAATTTCAGCTTAACTCTTTACAAAATAGTGTGAGCTATACTGATCATGTTTTCTGTAGCTGTTAACAATTTCTTGTCTTGGCCAGAAAATTGATCAGAATGTTTGCTTTGATGATATCTCAGACAAGTTTGAAAATGAATTATGTCAGGTCACCAAATAGGTCATTTGGTCAAATCTTAGAAAAACATTGTTTACGCACTAGAAGCCACATTTTTAGGGTAATACTCTTGAAAGTAGGAATGTTTTCTCGGTGTCTCTGTTCAAAAATGGGATATGTTTGGTCAAAAACAAGGTAAAATCTGCAAAAATGGTGTGTATGCTCTAGAGGCCACGAAAAGTGTTCACAAAAATGCTGATTTGTCAAGAAACATTGCTCTGATGGGTGGGGGGTCCACTTGCACTGTGAAACGGCTGGTCAGATTTTGCAATATTTTCTAAGAAATGTTTCTTGGGTGACCCTTTTTGCAAATTGTTCGAGAAATTTTGATCCATCAAGAAACATGGTTCTGATGGCTGTGGGCTATTTCAACAAAATGGACATGAAGAAATTCTTAAAAATTCTTCTTCTCTGAAACCGCTTTTGTCAGATTTTGAAATAAACGCACAGAAATGACCCTTTTCAAAAATTGTTAGGAAAAATTTTATTCATCAAAAAACAACAGCCAGTTGTTGGCACCTCTATGTGGTGCTGTTGTTGACTTGTGTTTTTAGTCATTATCGAGCATGTGCTGTACTTCAAGAAATTGTCCTTGGGTGATCTATCCAAAAATTTATTTTCAGAGTTCTTATTCATCAAATTCATTGCTGTGGTGATAATTGTAAGGGTGGTGACAGATTTTTAACCCTTTCCCAAACAAGCCCTTGTTTTTACGTGTCTGTAGTACAAGTCTGTTGAAAACAGTGTGAGAAAAGGAGAAATTGGACATAACGAGCAATTTTTCCTTTTCCCAGAGTTTTCTACCCATTTTGAGAACTTTCTACCATTTATATCAAATTTGAAATTGTCGTCTGCAAACTCTTTGAGTTTGGAAGAGTCTAACATTTATTGTTTTGGAAAGGTTTAAATGACTTTTACTGGTGACCTTTTCAAAATTGCATGGCAAAATAATGATTTTTATCCGCACAACCCTTTCTAATTTTGTTAATAATGCTTACAATCGTTGGCTAAGAGACGACTAAGGGCACAGACACTGAGGGATCAAAAAATGATACGATTTTTATAAAATGAAATGAATAAAGTAAGATTGATAAGCGGTTATGTCATTTATTCTTAAATGACGACATCGAAGACACATAGAACACACCTTTTTATGTACATACTAACAACGAAACATTGAAAATAAACTATTATGCAACCTTTTATGTACATACTAACAATGAAACATTGAAAATAAACTGTTATGCAAATTAATGCCAAAATATGTCCAGTTGGCGCCAAAAAAGAGGCCTATACCAATGAAACATTGAAAAGAGACTGTTATACAAATTAATGCTAAAACATTAAACATTTTCTTTCCAGTTGGCGCCAAAAAAATAATAGGGCGGTGGTTGGGGTTGTGGGGGTTAATAATTTTTTATGAGCATGAACACTAGGTGTGCATCAAACAAAGAATCGATTAGAATGATTCTCATTGGACCAGATAAGAATTCAGGCTTTTCATTGGCTGAGAAATTATATAACGGTCTGATGTAAATCTGATGGAACAGCCTCGTGACCAACTCTTGTAAAAAGGAAGAGCCAGTATACACCCCATCAGAAAATGGGGAAGAAAAGAGTTTGCAGATAAATCAATTTATTTCCAATAAATTAACATTTATCCGCACAACCCTTTCTAATTTTGTTAATAATGCTTACAATCGTTGGCTAAGAGACGACTAAGGGCACAGACACTGAGGGATCAAAAAATGATACGATTTTTATAAAATGAAATGAATAAAGTAAGATTGATAAGCGGTTATGTCATTTATTCTTAAATGACGACATCGAAGACACATAGAACACACCTTTTTATGTACATACTAACAACGAAACATTGAAAATAAACTATTATGCAACCTTTTATGTACATACTAACAATGAAACATTGAAAATAAACTGTTATGCAAATTGATGCCAAAATATGTCCAGTTGGCGCCAAAAAAGAGGCCACAAGCATGACCTTTTTTCTCAACAGCAGGGAAAACAGGTTCATGCAGCGCCAACGAAGGGGATAGACAATGATTCATTAATGGTGTGTTCCAAATGTCATAAAATATACCATTTATCAATCGAAGATGCAATATGAAAAAGTAGAGGAATATATACAATGCACAAAAGGTTTAGAAGGTGAAACTGACAATGCTGTCACTCTAGAATAAAGATATTTGTTGATATGCAAATCGAAATATACCGGATATGAAGTCTAAATAAGCCCGATAAGACAGCCGGGGTACAGACAGATTCTGACTACCTTCAAGGCTATATTACAAGGCATTTTAGAGAGTGAAATCTTCTAAAAAGGATGCAGAGTCCATTAAATGGGATATGGCTTAAGCATGCATACTATAATAATAAAATGTTGTAAAATAGTAAGAAAAACAATTATATACACATGGCAAGACTATGGCACAAGGGAAAAGAAAAATGGATTTTTTGTAAACATGTTCAGGGAGGGGAAATTGGAAAAATCATGAAAATTGTACAAAAACGAGAGGGATGGCACAGACAAATTCTGGCTACCAGAGATTTTTCTTTTGTTGCAGTATGAACAAATACACAGATTATGCAGACAAATTCTGACCATAAACTGCCGCCGGAAAACATATCAACGAACGAAATTTTGAATTCTGATATAATGACGATGTGCATTAGAATTCCACCTCCCCATGTCTTGAATGATATTTTCAGGGATGCCATTTTGTGCAGCCTCTGTTGCTGCTCCAATGCGAAAACTATGACCCTTGTATAAACGCGAATCTAAGCCTATAAATTCGATGGCATGCTTCAGTGCTGCTGAGACATAAGAATGGGACACATGTTGACCTGAGGCAAATACAAATAATGGCCCTGAAGAGTGCTTGGAATTTTGCAGGTAAGTTTTTAACGATGATACGGGACACAGTTCACTGTGGCTACTTGCAGATAGGATGATGGTTTTTGCATTATTGACTTTTTCATGTTTAGAATGGCGCAGCCTAACATGAACTTGCGACGGATTGGCGAAATGTATATCCTCTCGTTGCAAGACTTTGTCCTGGTAGTAACTGGACCGAGCTGCCAATTCGCCCAGCCTAAAGAAGGCGTGAAAAGCCAAAGTGAACAAAGTTTTAAGCATACATCTATCGAATTGAGGTTGGACTGTATGTTCCAGTGCTGCAATTAACCTGGCAAGTATATTATATGTTATAGGCAGTCTGGAATCTATCATCTTTGAAAGATTTTGAGTGCCTTTCAGTAATTTCTTTACAATAAAATTCTGTGATGGGTCTGGCACATTGGCCAGCTTGTGAACGAAGCTTATGGCAGACAAATGAGATGCAATTGTTGATGGGGCCCTACTGGATTCAAACAGGTGAGCAATGAAATTACAGATTACATTAAGGGAACAAGGAAAATTAAACGGCAGCCTATTTGTGGTACAAAAATGTTGCAGCTGTGTCCAGCTTCTGAGATATGAAACGCGGGAGGCTGGGGACAATGAAGACACAAGTAAACGTAAAGTTGTGGAACTTAGATGAAAACCAGGTCCGAGGGAATTGTTGTTGGCGTGGGGTGTAACCATGGTGCTTGTAGCTTGGCCTCCTGAAATTGAAATCGAGACAGTCTGTCAGCCAGAACATTATGTGTACCAGCAATGTGTTTTGCTCGAAATAAAATATTGAACTTCAGAGCGCATAGGACTAGTCTGCGGATAAGTCGCATGAGTATTTTATCTTTAGAAGACTGCTTGTTTATTATGTCAACTACAGCTTTGTTATCTGAGAAAAACAGAATCTTATGATTTTTTAATTTTGTGCCCCACACTTCGAGAGCTAGAACAATTGGAAATAGTTCTTTTATGGCAATTTGGTAGCTTTTGTGTGATTCGGTCCACTTGCCAACGAACCAATGAGAGCCTAGAACCGCTGCGTAACCAAGGGCTCCAGAGGCATCTGTATACAAGGACAATTTTTCAGAGGATTGCCACGCATCTGCCAGAAAAATGGATTTCCCATTGAACTTGTCTATAAATGTAAACCAGGCCTGTATGTCGGCACGGGCTTCACAATTTAAACGAATAAAGTGATTTTTGTGATTAACTTTACAAGTTAGATCAATAAGTCTTCGGAGGAAGGCTCTACCTGGAGTGACAACATTACAAGCAAAATTGAGATGACCGATTAAGGATTGTAAATCTTTTAGTTTAATTTTCTGCTTGGATCCAGTTTGACAGAGAATAGCCCTGAGGTTAATTAATTTGTCTTGGGGCAAGCGAGCTTCCATAAGCACAGAATCAACCTCTATACCGTATATTGTAAGTGATGTAGTAGGGTATATGGTTTTTGCAGTTTTGATAGGAACCCCAATCCGTTTGCACAGTTGCTCGAAATTTTTTATGTCTTGAAGGCATTTGTTGGAGCCAGCAGGTGCTATAAAGAAGAAATCATCAATCAAATGCGACATTCCAGACGCTTTATATTTATGAAGCATGATCCATTGCAACGCAGTACTGAATTTCTCAAAGATTTGGCATGAGCTGCTGGCTCCCATCGGCAAACATAGGTCCCAGTGATACATATTGTTCCACGTGAACCCCGTTAAGTGATAGTCGAGTGGATGAATAGGTATATTCCGAAAACCGTCTTCAATATCAATTTTTGCCATCAGGGCCCCGGGCCAAAACTTCTTTATTAGGAGTATGACATCATCTATTGAGTCGTATTGAACAGTAGAACAAGATTTGGGAATTTGATCATTCACAGACAACCCAGGGGGAAAGGAGAGGTCATGAATTATTCGAAATTCCCCTGGGGTCTTTTTTGGTACAAGCCCTAAAGGGGAGCAGACAAAATTAGAAAATGGTTTTACAGAGTGCGGTTTAGAAATTCTGCCTAAGGCTAGCTCTTTTGCAAGTTTATCTGTGACAATTTGCGGATTGCTCCTAGTCGACAAGTGATTGCGTTCCAGATGAGAGGGGGGATCAGATGAACACCCAAGCCGAAACCCGTGCTGAAAACCAGCCACCAAAAATTCTTTACCTGCAGTGTCATAGCCCTCAAGCTCAAAGTGAAGTTGTTGTACTTTAATTGTTGTTGGAATTATTGGGTTTTGCCTGTTTTGTGGGTGCTTTTCTGGGACACCTGAGTTTTGGGTGGGCGTCTCTACATATTTGACAAATGTGTTTGTATGAGCAAGGGGAACGGAGGCATTTTGTTCCGTTATTGAAGTTGTAACAGAAGAGGATTTTACTGTTACTCCGAAAGGGCTGCTGTTTATTTTGTTTCGGCATAGTGCAGGCCTTGACCATTAGCTCTGGAATAGGGAGCTGCCAGGGGATGCCATTAGTTTCCCGAAGTCGCCTGAAATGGGAATCGTAGAAACGCCATGCATTATCGCCATTTGATGAGGCCAAGTCTCTGATTGTATAAGCATATTTCAGTAAATGTGGGGCCTCTTCAGGAAATTTTTCAATGAATATGGCCATGAAAATATAGAAGGCCTGAGTCCATTGGCTAAGAGGTAAGGTGCTCTGCGTAGCTGGGGCATTAGAGAGTTGCAAGGAATGCTCATCCAGCCTTACGGAAATGTCACTTTCTTTAAAAGATGGTAAAAGTATCTTAAGATCAATGAATTTGTTAGTCCATATCTTCTGTTTTGTTTTAATGGGCAAGTGCGCTCCAAGGGGGATTCCTTTATCTAGGGAGGGGGGCATTGGCTGTTGTTCAGGGTGTGCCATAGACTCACCTGCAAACAAATTATTCAGAAATTCCCCGAAATCCGAGGGTCTGGTATCAGGCATTTCTGGGTCTGTCATATCCTCCGCATTGGAAGTAGAGGGTCCCTGTGTAACGGAGCCTCGAGTGTGGCAATTGGCAGACTGGCTGGTAGCAGGGACTGTTGGCTGGGCAGGTGGGGTTGGCTGTCGGCGCAGGATGGCATCAGCTAATTTCTCATAATCAATTGCTGGTCCGGGGTCAGGTGAGTGGTCCCTGTCAGGTCTCTGCGAAGATAGCTGTTTATTCTTACCACGCTTGGAAGGCCCCATATCTACCTGCTGTTGCCGCCTTTTAGACATCTGCAAAAAATGACAAGGGATCAGTACTAGTTGACTAGGATAGGTCGATGATCACTAGAAGTTTATGCTGCAGAAGACATGTACGATTTGAAAACATTCCGACTTTCATGGGCTGACCATGCTCAATTTCTGATCGACTGTGCAATATGGGTAGCTCAAAAGAAGCGGCAAATGAATTAACAAGGTATACAGACATGCTGTCCCGAGTATCATACCAAGACACAAAAAGATACAGTGCCACTTAAGGTACAGTACCCGAGGTTAATTGCTCAGATTCTGAAACACACCTAATTCACACAGCTAAGTAAGAAATAATTGAGATGAATTAGTCCAAGGTTTAAATGGAAGGAAGAAATTGTGTTTCTAAATCTATGTATAGTAATTAAGTTGACGAACTAAACATGAAAATTATTTCTATAAATTATGTATAGTTTCACAAATGTTGTGATGATACTAATCGCAAGATAATGAAAAAATTGAAATTGCAAAAAATTGAACCATGGCACCAAAGTAGAATGGTTGCAGCAATTGTGAATCGAGGTGTCCAGCCCTGAAGGAATTGCGTAAGGGGGCTAAATGGACTGCTGCAGAAAGCAAATGCGTAAGATGACCATGGAATAATTGCAAGCGTCGGTAGCCTCATGTAGACAATGTTCAAATATAGAAGCTGGGAAAATCTGAAAGACCCAGAAATGGGCACATATGCACTTTTGGGTGCGAGGAATAAAGCATACATGTATTGTAAGGCATAGTATTAGTTGTATGCAAAGATTGAGACTAAAAATAAGTATGACTCAGAAGAAGAAATTGGGTACTCATCTGGTTAATTCTTAATGAGGGTGCCCCCTGATTTTTGGCTTGGCAAGGCGGTTTGAGGCGTGGAGCACCGCACTTCGAATGCTCTGTAGGTACTTTTTCATGTAGCGGTAATCTTGGCGGGAACACTTCACATGTACACCATCACGACTCAAAAACTCCATATTTGGTGACCAGAAACCCCTATGGTGCCAGAAAATCAAACTGTCCTGTGATTCCCTGCACAGTCTATGAAGGATCTTGTTCAGTTCCACCACTCTGTTGTTGTAGTTGGTATCTGAAGCAGCAGGTTTTCTCCACAAGACTTGGCCAATGATGACAGATTGTATATCCATGCCGAGCAATAAATATTTTGCAAAGGAAATAATTCTCGCAGCTAAACGGTGTACGACAATAAACGGGTCCGTCAAATCGTTACTGCCAATTTCAACATAAACAATATCCGGCTGTACTCGAAAACACAAGAGTTCAGACGAGTTTGCCAAGCCAGGCACAGTAAGTCCTCCTTTTCCACGAATATCGACAAGAAAGGCACTGTTGTCCAAGCGAAGGTTCCCATATTCTCGGTGTTCAGTCACAAATTCTCCGAGACGACGAATGAATGAGTGTCCAATCACTGAAACGATAACACGGTGCTCCGCGCTCCCTGCCTCACATTCCATCCTGATCACAACAATCACGCGTGATCAAAATAGGTCACTGGGAAACCCCAGAGAAAATCGCCTTGAAATGCACAGAATCGAAAAAATAATCAAACCTTGCAAACGTCCAACGTTTCCTAGTCCTTGATAATTTGTTAAGGTGATAAATATACGAGAATAAAACGTCTAAATAAGACAATATTAATAATTTTTTATGAGCATGAACACTAGGTGTGCATCAAACAAAGAATCGATTAGAATGATTCTCATTGGACCAGATAAGAATTCAGGCTTTTCATTGGCTGAGAAATTATATAACGGTCTGATGTAAATCTGATGGAACAGCCTCGTGACCAACTCTTGTAAAAAGGAAGAGCCAGTATACACCCCATCAGAAAATGGGGAAGAAAAGAGTTTGCAGATAAATCAATTTATTTCCAATAAATTAACATTGTTTCCAAAGTTTCAATACCTCACAAAAAAAATGGCTATGGTCCTCTCAAAAATTCTTAGCCCACTTGTTTTGTGTTGTTGGGTTTAGACAAAGCCTTCATTTTCAATGAAATTTCGAATAAAATTTTAAAATTTCTTGATGTTTTTCTTTTAAATAAAATGAATGGGGGGTAATGCTATTTTCAACAGTACTGTATTGAACCTTTATTAAGACCACCTGCTCTAAGATACCAATTTTCTAGCTTCCCATTGGATAGTCTATTAACTCTACCAAATGACAAAATTTTAGTCTGGTCCAAATTGAAAGCATTTGCAGACGACAAAATAAAAATGACAGATTTGAAATTTGTTTTGTGAAGATTAGAAAACATTGTTGGAAACGGAAAAAATGCTGGTAACGAGCATTTTCTCCTTTTCCCACAATGTTTTCTAAAGGCTTCTGTCTCAGGGTCGTCGAAAGTAGGGATTGTGTGGTAAAGGGTTAATACATGTTCGACTATGTATCATTTGTATCCACATCTGCATCTATCCATGCTGTCTTGGAGTTTCCTCGCCAGTACTTTTCCAATTCATACTCACTTTCTTGCTTTGCTACTTCCAGAATGGTCTCCCATGAAGAGATAACTGAATCAGGATAAAATGACTCATGAATTTAAAAAAAAAACCTTTTTGTCATCGTCTGTGGTGGTCTAGTGGTTGATCACCATCCTCATGAGCAGAAGTTTGTGGGTTCGAGCTGCGACTTTAAATTGGTATAAGTGGCTTTCCTCTTTTGCCCTCAGGATTATGGATGTTTATTCTTTTTTTTTTTTCTTAACAAAACAAATTTCTAATTTTCCGTCACTTTTATTTTGTCGTCCGCAAATGTTTTCCATTCCGGCAAACCTAAAATTTTGTCGTTTGGTAATGAGTTAAACACCAAACAAATTAAAAAACAAAGGCTGTGATGCTACAAACTGAGCTAGTGGGGTCCTTTGGAAAAAGACAACAATGCCTTGACAAATGTGTCGAGCAATATCATTGTGTTACTTTTTTGTGATGGCACCTGTGAATAAGGACTGGGTATTAACCCTTATCCTCGTCTACAGCTGGCATGATTCATGAAGTCTAAAACTAACAAATGATAGTTCAGAGGGTGGAATACATGAAATTATGAGAAATTTCTTCATATTTTTTTATCGCAAATTTTCAATCGTGCTCTGGCACACAGTTTATGCTTTGAAATTTGTGTTAGCGAAAGGGTTAGGAAGATTGTATTTAAAGTGTCTTATTTTATTGTAGCCACATTGGTAATGGAATTAACCACTTAACACATGGATTGTAAGACACCTTAGTGTCATTTGTAAGAACTCTTCGAGATGCCACATAAAAATTACAGCCACATAGCTCATTTAAGCCACATAATGTTTAGCCACTCAAGTATCAAATGTTAGTCCGTCCGTCCTTCCGTCCATCCGTTCGTCCTTCCGTCTGTCCGTCCGAAGCCATTTCTCCACAACCCCTGGACCAAATTGGATAAAACTTCATACTGAACTCCTTTGGGTAATGCCCGATGTACTTTGCCCCGTTTTTCAATTTCACGCCGTGTCATGGAAAAAAGGGGTTTAATGCAAAATTGCAATTTTTACTAATATCTCTTTCAGTTTTCGTCAAAATTTTCATGAAACTTCATGGTTATATTGCTTATGGAAAATTTCAGCGTGTGCCCTTGTTTTATTTTTTTTTTCCAAGTTCATACATCTTATGACAAGCACTTGTTCGGGAAGCATAGCCCATCTCTGATGGCTCATATTTTTTTTTTTGCATTGATTGTAACAAACCTGACGTTAACTTGATAAAGTTCTGTTTTCTTCATCAGTAACGTTCTGTCGTTTGATTTTGGTTTACTTCCTGTTCTTTTGAAGTTATATGTTCAGAAAATAACATGTGCGTTGCATAGGAAACTGTACATTGCCGGAAAAAGATAATATCCCCCAATTTGATGATATTAGTCTTAAAAAGAGCCTGATTAGTTAGGACTGTAGTATTTCATCCCCCCCAAAATGATCTACCGCATATATCATAGTAGTTTCAAAGAGATTGTCAGATTTTCACAGTAAAGAAAAATTCATTTTAGGATGTTTGATACAATACAAACAAACATTCAATTCGCTATTTTCGTTGGTAAGGTTCGTTACGATAGCATGACTAACGGAAAACCGTTATTATACTGTATAAATTCCAGTTAACTTTTACAAAACTCACACATGTATATAAGTTTGTTGATCATGATCTGTACTTGCTGTTGGCAACTGAAAGGTATAGTACGTGCGCTCCGAAAATTACCGTTGTTTGTGAGAGAGAGAAATAAAAAAAATATGAATCCGTCTTTGTAAAATTTCTACCTTTTGCATTTTGACACCATGTGGCGTAACAAGGGTGATATCTGATAATTATCATGTACCAATCTAAGTTCGTTAAGGTTTACTAAAACTATGAGGGTTTACTTATTTTGCGTAAGATCAACAGATCAAGGTTGTATTTAGCATAGAGTTTTGCGTATCTGATAGTAACGAACTTTACAAGGACAAATTGAGTTTGAAAGTGGCTTAAGTTTGCCTTGCGGTACAATCTAAACCAAGAATTTCATGTTCAAATACCGTGAGTTCCGACAAGTACAGTCATGGAGCTTTAGTTAACAGACAACTTTGGGAACATTGGTCAACCTTCATTTTTCGTCTTTTGCTGATATCGAATTGCACCGTTTTATTGAGAATGCGTGTAAAGGTTGAACCAATCAGATGAGCCGTATCATTTTGAAAAGGTCATACGAGGTTACCGGAAGTGAGCCAGTGGGGAAACTGAGGTAAATCTGTTAAAACTGTGAGTACAACGAAAAAAGTGTCGGTCATAGTTCTAATTGAACTTTTATGAATAATTTTACTGTGTAAATGTTGATTTAAACATGTATTCTGATTAATAACATTCAATTATGGAGCCAATTACGCTCGTGATACAAATTACAACCGTCTGAAACGAAGTGAGTCTATTCTGCCTGTCTTACCATGTTATATATTAGATTATATACACACAACGATTCTAAATTAAGATCGAGCGCCAGTGGTACCGTCGGCAGATCTGTTCTCGATGAGTATCTGTCTGTTGCCGATATAAGGCTTGGTCTATCCTATGTTTCTTGTAAGATATGAATCGAATGACGCCAACGTTTTGTGATCCACTTATTAGAACGTAAAAAACGGTGTCGCAGCTGTTAATTTTTCAATGGAAGTGTCTATCTGCACGACGGTCGTGCCGATAAGGTCCGTTATTCGCACGACGGTCGTGCCGATAAGGAATGTCTATCGGCACGACGGTCGTGCCGATAAGGTCCGTTATTCGCACGACGGTCGTGCCAATAAGGTCAGGTATTCGAACGACGGTCGTGTAAATAAGGAATGTCTATCGCCACAAGGGTCGTGCCGATAAGGTCTGGTATCGGCACGACGGTAAGCTGGGAGGTCAGGAATTCGCACGACTGTCATGCGAGGTGTAATCACTATCTAACAGTAAGAAAACACCTTTTTCTCGGTTTAACACGATATTTGTCATTCAGCCCATTGCAGAGGTATATAAGGTGAGAGTAACGAACGACAACTCTGCTAAGAGATTGCACTATCAGCACGACATTCAAAGGGAAGTAATAACTGTCATACATCCGGTTGTTGAAGTTGTCAAACCGGGAAATATGATGGAGGAGGGCGATTGCTTTGACTCGTTCGATGAGTTTCAGTCAGCAATACAAAATTACTGCAGAAAAAGCAACGTCCTCTATACAGTAACAGACAGCAAAACTGTAAAAAGTGAAAATAAGAAGGTGACACAGCCTTATGCTGAAAAGCTACGCTACCGATACATAAAATACGAGTGTAAACATGGAGCTAAAAATAAGAAGAAGAAAATCAAAGGACATGGTTTACGACCAAATCAAAGGTAAAACTGATATAGTATCAGTATGGCAAAATTTGGCAAGTCAGATTTTTTTCCTTTAAACTTTATTTCCATATTTCTGCAGGACAGAACCGGAGTCAGATTATTTATTTTCTTAATTTTGTTAAAGCGAGAGAGGGGGTGGGGGTGGTTAAGGCCCGAAAAAAATCCATATCAGTGAGCGTAGCAAGTGGAAATATTTTAGGTCACCTGAGCAAAACGTGCTCACTGCTCAGGGGGTGCGTTTAGGGTGGTCCTGTGTCCATCGTGCATCGTCCGTCGTGCGTCGTCAAAAATTTCTCCTGGGTACGTTTTGGTTTGGGTACGTTTTGACTGTAAACCTTAGAAACTACAAGCACTAAACCACACTGGAGAGACCTTACGAACTTGCTCCTGGTCAATGTTACTGTCCCTGTCAATTTTACGTACCCGTTCGAGTAAAAAACATGGCTGCGCCCACAAGATTACACAAGGTAAGCAGAAAAACATACATCTATAACAACCAGATGAGTAGATGGGCTGTAGATGGTTGTCGCACGGAATATCTGGGATGTCAGTGCATATTTCTGTATTGTTCCTTTGGTGGTTTGTTATTTGTTAAAGATGTTTAATGCAACAAACTTACGTCAGCCACTGCGATTTCTCAATAATCAACACACGGAAGTCAGCAAAAAGCTTTTTTTAAACATACAAACACAATAATCTGAAGTTTGTGTTGAGTCAAGTGAATCACATATGCTTTATTCACCACAGTTGCAAACAAAAAACTATACGACATCCATTAAAAAGCACTTTTCTGTCAATTTTTGTAGGCAACGTTCAACGCTCCAGATCACAATAAAACGATCCAGTTCCTGAATTGAAACAGAGAACGATATCATAATGTGATTGTGTACGAGTTTAATGATTTTTTCCCCCTTTTTAATCAATATGTATAACTGTCTACTTGTCCATCTTTCTGTTTTTCTTTCCGTCAAGTTTATTGTCCTTTTGATGCTTTTGAAATGAAATGCCATGATATAGGCACAGGAATTCGACATTCTATAACCAAAATAAATGATAAAATATGGAAAAAAAATATCCCCTGTATAATATAAACACATGGAATGCAACGTCTCGATTGCAAGCGCCAGCACAAGACAGCCTTTCCCACCCAAAATCACCCACGAAACAAACAATGATCATAATTTCCTGTTGCATAGCGATAGACAACACACAAATGTACCTGAGACATTTGGCGATTCCTCAGTAGACACCTTTTGACTGGAGACAATTTCGATTCATCGAGGAGGCCATTCGCTGACGTCACGGGAAGAGCCAGGAAGCGTAATTTTGGATTACGTATTACTATTATTTTTTTCGTTTTTAAGATATATTCAGGGATATAACATTGAATTTAAGATTTTTCTAGAAGTAACTAACAAAAGTATTTGACCGTATTAAAGAAAAGATATTTGTCTCTAATACGTAATCCGAAAATACACTTTCTGGCCCTTTCTGGGAATCCCGTGACATCAGCGATAGAAATTGTCAAAAAAAAAAAATGTAAAACATGACGGATATTTCCGGTTAAAAGGTGTAGAGTGTCAGAATATCGAGTGTATATGTTTTACAAAGGTTTTTGGAGACTCCAAGTAGTGTTTTTCCAGAAATCGTAGTCGCCGACGAAACTTTGTTGGATTAAACGTCTTCAGCAAACGATTAACCACCAAAAGAACTAAAGATTAACGTGCACTAACATCCCAGGCATTCCGTGCGACAACCTGCAACTGCATATCTATTCAATAACATGTTAAAAAATTATGTTTTTGTGCTTACCTTGTGTAATCTTGTGGGCGCAGCCATGTTTTTTACTGTAGTGGGTACGTAAAATTGACAGGGGCAGTAACGTTGACCAGGAGCAAGAACGTAAGGTCTCTCCAGTGTGTAAACTGTCGCTTAGCTTCATCATGATAAAATTAAAGAATCTTGCAACCGTAAGGTATACAATCAAAATATATTTATAAGCAGTGTGAATTTATTACACTTACGCAAAAGTCTGTGCCCCGTCCGAGTGGCTCAGTGGTGAGCGTGTCGGACTCATGACCTAATGGTTTTGAGTTCGATCTCCGGTTAAGGCAACTTTTCTTTCCGGCGTATTTTCGCCTCTCACCTCTGCAGAAGCATTTGAGAAGAAAAGTAGCCAGTGGCTTTGGAAAGAAAAGTTGTGTTAGTACTGGTGTGAGAAAGCCAGGAAACACATTCAAGCGTAACCGATCGCCATTATATGACCTTAGCTGTTAAAATGGCGTTAAACCCCAATACAACCAACCAGCCAAAAGTCTGAAACCTAAAATGCATACACAATCTCTTTTTTTTTTTGTTCACCTGAGGTAAATGGCTCAAGGGGAGCTCTTAAGGTGGTCCAGTGTCTGTTGTGTGTCATCAACAATTTCTTTAAACATCTTCTCCTCCCAAACCACCGGGCCAATTTGGACCAAACTAGGCAGGGATGTTCTTTGGGAGGTGCTCTTTATACGCTGATCACAGAGTTTGATTCCATCAAAAACTCTGGTTGCCATGGCAACTAAATAGAATTTTTTAGGCAATTTTTAGCTCCAATGGCTAAAGGCCAGTGAGCTATTGTCATGGCGTAGTGTCCGTCGTGCGTGCGTCCGTCCGTGCATCCGTAAACTTTTTCTTTCAAAAACCTTCCCCTCAGAAACTATCGACTGGATTTCCACCAAATTTCACAGGAATGTTCCTTAGGTGGTCCTCTTTCAAATTCGCCCAAATAATTTTGTTCCATGATGAATTTTAGTTGCCATGGCAACCAAAGTGAAAAAGCTTTAGAAAATCTTCTCCTCCCAAACCGCTATTTGGATAGCATTTTTATTTTGCAGGAATGTTCCACAATATCAGTATTGTGACAATTATCTTCCCTGTATTGTAATTATTCTAGCATTTTAAAAGTGGTCAGGTCTTGTGAACTGTAGTCTCAACGTTATGATAAGTTTGATATAAATACAATGTTGTCAGTTGGCAAAAATCAACATCCATGAAGCGGTTGTCGCCATGGAGTAATGGAAAATTCCAACCTCGCCGCAAAATTCGAATACATGTATTTAAATAATGTAAAAACCAAAATCACAGCCTACGTATCGGTGATGAACCTACCTAACAACTCATTTGAAAGTAGTTCATGAAACAAGTTACTGTTTCTAATGTAGACAGTTTTCACTGATTTGACTGAAAAAGAAAAAATGTTGTATATGTTGATTAATTTTATGCTTAAAAATATTTCCCAAAAGACTGTTAAATGTAAACTTAAATTGCGAAGTGGTCCAACATTTAATTAGTTCTACTTTTACACCGTGACAAAATTCCAAAGAGTTACGTCCGAAAGTAGTCCCGGCATGATTACAGGTATTATTAGCCCTTTGGAATCTGGGCTCTAATGAGGTTTTAAACCCGTCCGATTTTTCATTTAACACGCATTAATTAGCTCTTTACAAAACGATAACATTTTTGAAGGCATTTGAAGACGTCAAATTGAATGTTTCCAGAATAAGAATTTCTCTCTATGATAGAGTAAAAGGCAATGTGGTAAAAGGAAAAAATCGTAGTTACCAGTATTTATTCCTTTTCCCTCAGTGTTTTCCTAATCCTTCTTTCTTTTTTCCTTAGGGTCGTTAAAAGTCGCGAATTTGTGGTAAAGAGTTAACCCTTTACCACACTATCCCGAGTTTTTATCGACCCCTATGCAAACGGCGTTTGAAAACATTTTTGGAAAAAGAGGTAAATTATGGTAAGCAGCATAACAGTGCCTTCATGGTTTTCATTGTTTAAGTTGACGTAAGATTCTGATCAGTAAAGAAGCTTGAAAAAAAAAGTTCTGGTGTATACTAGTAAATTCATCAGTTTGAATGCATTTCTAATGTATCCGAAATAATAATTTCTTTCTCCACTTTATTATGTTACACATGAAACAGTTAAACAGCAATAAAGCACGTCTTCCTTGGTTTGACAAGAAATCTTGTCATTTAGCCCATTGCAGAGGTGTATGGTAGTTGGGCAGTTGTTGAAATTCTAGCCAAATACTCCAGTTGTTTTGACGGAAAGGTTGAAAAAGTGCAAAATACAACTGATGAATGAACGGACAGATATAGATAAATATATACATGTAGATGGCTACAGATGGTAAGATTGGATAATTTGTATCTAACATGAAACAAAGGCTCAGACATGAGCAAAAAAAAGCATAAATTTTAACTAAATCTCATTTTCCTTTTGTAAATGTAGGACTTTTGACATGGGATGTATGGCGAAGCTTACTGCATCAATTGACAGACAGGCAAACCAGCTAGTAATCAGACAACACATGAAGGAACATAACCATGAGTTAACAGAAAACATCTATTGCCAGTATCCCGAGCAAAGAAAAAAGATGCAAGCAGAATTAAAGGAGAAGGTACAGACAACACTCAAGATGGGTGTGAAAGTGAAGGTATTTAGAGGTTACTATTGCAAATTTTTAGCGCACAGGAGCCAAAGTCTCCAGTGAGCTATTGTGATCACTTGTGGTCTGTCGTTCGTCCGTCGTTAATTTTTCACATTTTCAACTTCTCCAAAACAACAGAATGGATTGACCGATTTTGATGAAACTTGACCAGAAGTAAGTCCCCAAGGTTCTCTACCAAATTTGCGTTTTTCATGCCGATCTGTCATTCAAGATGGCCGCCGTAGCCTCTGATTGGCTGAAACTTTTTTCGATTTTTTCTCCGCAAATGCTTAATTGACTTTGACGAAACTTGACCAGAAGTAAGTCCTGAACATCCTCTACCAAATTTGTATTCTTTGTGCCAATCCGTCATCCAAGATGACTGCATTGGCCTCTGATTCGCTTAGACATTTTCAAACTCATCTCCGCAGTTAATCTTGACAGGAAATCCAGCACTATACAATACATGCACTTTTCAACAAAAATTACCCACTCAGTACTGTCAGAACACACTGCTGCCGCTGTGCGTAATTAAGTCCCACTTGGGCCTCTTGTTTACATAAACTGACAGGGTGTCTGCAAATCTGTTGTCAGAAATGCAGTTTCAAGCTGTGTAGCCCGGGAAAAAATGTTTCGTGTAGAATGGGACTGTATTTTATGGTTGCTGTAATTGAATACAATTTTCTTTCAGATTTTGCAGGATTACTTGAACTCAGAACATCGTCATTACATAACTGTGAAAGATCTTCACAACATTAGACAGAAAATGAAAAACATGACAACTGGAGAGAGCGAGGAGGAAGATCTCCTGAATGAACTACTACAAATGAGTAAGTTGTCATTCCTTACTGATGAAGATGTAGCAGTTTATTTCATCATTTATCTCTACCATTTGTTTACATATACTATCTTCAACATATTAACAGTATGTGTATTTCCCTGTGTTTAAGTGCAGTTGCAGTGTTATTGAAGAAACTCAAAGTGTCAAATAACCTACATATATACTGATGGAAAAAAGTTTAGCAAGTTCAGAGCATCTTCAGATATTTGATTGTTATCATGGGCCGATCCAGAGGGGGGACCGGGGGTCCGGACCCCCCCCCCCCCCTGGAATTTTAGCGAAAATGCGGTTGCCGGATTCGTGAAATGGTACTGGTTTGATATTGCACAACATTTTTGTAAAATGCAGTCATAACATATAAAAAAAGGTTCTAAATGTGGAGACTTCCTCGTGGTTAGAAATGGAAACGTTGACTTTTCATGTAAACGGCCTACATCCACTGAAATCCCGAAATCAAAGTATCATATAATAAGACGAGTGCGTTTTCGATGGGACCCCTCCTGAGAAAGATATCTGGATCCGCGCTTGGTTATCACCAATTTTATTCCATAATTTTGCAGCGTTTAATCTCCGGCGTACGTGAAATGAACTAGAAGGTCAGGCGCAAACATTCGGACACGAGTCAATACCTATTGTGCCCTTCATTCGCAGCCAAGACTGCCAGACAACGACGTCTCATGCCACAAATCAATTTTCTAATGACCTGCAATGGGATCCTGACGATTAAAGAGAAAACACTCCAAAGTCAAAAAATGTTAGCATTTGCCCTTTAAAACCTACTCGTCAGTTTGCCCTTTATTTGAACAGTTTGTAGTCAGTTGAAAGTAAACCTATTATCTTTCTTTTTTCAGTTATTGATGACCCAGATGCCTCTGTTTGTGTTAAAACAGATGAGGCTGGTACCTTGCAGATTCTGCTTTTTGTCACAGGACACATGAAAGATACCTTCCAAAATTTCCCAGAGGTGCTGTTCATTGACGGAACATATTGCACAAACAAGTTGCGGTTGCCTTTATATACTTTTGTTATTGAGGATGGTAATGGGCATGGTCAACCAGTTGCCTATTGTTTCGTTACGGATGAGAAAAAATCAACAATACAGATGGTTTTGTTGGAACTGAACAAAATTTTAGACCTGCAGAAAGTCAAAGTGGTAATTGTAGACAAAGATTTGAAAGAAATTGCTAGCATTAAATCCTGTATGGAAGATGCTTCGATCCAGATATGCAAATTTCATGTTCTCCAGGCTTTGACTCGAGAAGTACGAAAAATCGCATTAGCAGAATCAGACAGGAAACTCTTAATATCTCTGTGTCGTAAGCTGGTTTATGCTAAAACAGAAACATCTTTTGAAGGTTACTTGGCAAACTTAACCAGACAAGCAACAGCAGAATTTCTGGCTTACTACAACAAAAATTGGCACTCGTTAAAAGAATTATGGGCATCTTACCTTACCAACAATGCAGTTAACTTGGGGAACACAACTAACAATAGAACAGAATCCCACAATGAAAAAATAAAGAGCATCCTGACACGAAACATGAGCATACCAGAGGCTATTCGAGGCCTTCTACTTCTACACCAGTCCAAGGTTATTGCAGCTAAGCACGAAAATTTCAATCAAGAAATGAAAACAGCATACAGGTTGGGTGACAATGATGAGGTAACGGAGGAGGTTTTACGCAAATTGACACCATATGCAGCAAGCATTGTTCTTGAAGAGATCAAGCGTGCTCGAAAAGAAACACAGAAGCTTACTGGACAAGACTGCACATGCCTGATAAAACGGACATCACTCCTGCCATGTAGACATGTATTTGCCGAACGCCTGGTTAGTGAAGAACAGTTATTCAGGGCCAGTGATGCAGGAGAACGTTGGCATTTATCATACCAAAACAAAACCAGTCTTCCAAAACGTGTTACGAAGAGACCAGCACAAAGCAGCCTGAGCTTGACCAGGACCAAAAAGCAAAAGTGTGCTCCAAAATCAAAAGACGAGAAATATAGAGATGCAATGAGCCATTTCAAAATTATTGCTGATTTCTTGTCACATTTAGGGACAGACGAATATACACGGAAACTATCCACGATTTGAGAGCTTTACAACCTTTGGACACAATGTGAGACTGCTGCTGTAGTTCCATTGTCTAGTCCTAGCAAGGATCTAGTCCCGGATTCACCTGTTTTCAAGAAAAGAAGCTTGAATGCACAGAGAAGGATTAATGCTGTCTTGGAGGGTAAATTCGGAGAAGAGGCTCATCTAGATGAACCAGAAGAAACAATAACTGTGCCCTGTGTTAATGAATCTGATTAACAAAAGATTGATCATGGCTATCTAGGGACATATGAGGACAAAATAAATCTAGAAACAGACTCAAAGGATGCAAGCAAATCAGAAGACAAAAATCGGGCAGACTGTGTGGAAGAATCTGATAAAAATAGGAGTGCTACAGCTTTGAACGAGGAATCTGAATTAAAAAGAAAGATAGAAATGGACTTAAATGATATTGGTAAAACAAGAGATAAGACGAATGATAATAAAATCTTGACCAGTGAATTCAAATCAAAACAGACCGTTGAAGATCCAGAGGAGAGACCTGAAAAACTAACAAAGTTCCTGGACATCACCAATTTGAAAATGCCCAATTCACCTCCAGTCCGAGGGCGTTCACGGATTAAGAAAGAGAAAACAGGTCTCCGAAAGAAACATGAGAAGGAAAACCTGTTCGCTGCAAGAAGTAGAGTCCTGAAGAACAGAACTACAAAAGATTTAACAGCTTGTCATAATGATACCATCTTAGAACAGAAACTAATGGATGAAATAAGGGATCCAGGACAAGAATTACAGGACAAACATATCAAAGTAGCCAGCAATTTACTGAAGAGAAAGTATCAAAGTCTGCAAGGTCTACAAGATCCTGTCCTTGGTGAAAAGCTTCAGTTCGATGTTTGCAGGAGCAAATTTGTGCAAGTTTTACACAACAGAGCTGGACACTGGTTAACTGTCTCCAATTTCCTGCCAGAAACCAATGAGGTTGAAAGTGGAGTTGTTTATGTGTTTGACAGTTTGTATGACACAGTCAATATGTGGACAAAAATGCAAATTGCCAGTCTCATGCACACCAAAGAAGACAAAATTACAGTTCACATGAGAAGATTTCAACGACAGAATGGAGCAACAGTTTGTGGATTATTTGCAATTGCAGCCGCAACATCACTTTGTAGTGGAATGAAAACATCGAGGATATGGTACGACCAGAAGAAAATGCGACATCATCTCTGGTCATGTATTGAAGAGCAGGACATGATACCATTTCCAGAGGTGCAACGAGTTGTAACAGGTCGACAAACATCAGGGAATGACACAAAGAAAAGTCTGCAAGTTCCTCTGTACTGCAAGTGCAGGCTACCAGACAATGGAGAGGAAAAAATGATCGAATGTAATGGATGCAGTTGTTGGTTTCATAAAACTTGCCTTTCCATTAAGAATGAAGTATTTTCAGACAAAACATTGAGCAGCATATGGAAGTGTAGAGACTGTAAGTAGACACTAAAGATGTGGATTCCTTTCTCAAACTTTAAAATAAAAAGTTTTCAATTCAAGGTGCTCAGTGACTGAAAATTTAGATTAAAAGCTATCATTTCATTAATCATATTAATGCTTTCCCAAACGACAAATTTTAGACTCTTCCAAAGTGATAGAGTTTGCAGACGCCAATTTACAATGTAATGGAAATGTCGAAAAGTTCTCCAAAAGGGTAAAAAAAAACTCTGGGATAAGGAGAAATTGCTTGTTAAGAGCAACTTCTCCTTCTCCCACAGTGTTTTCAAAAGCACTACAAACAAGTAAAAACCAGGGCTTGTTTGGGAATGGATTAATATATGTTGCTCTACATTTTGTTTCTCCTCCATCTTGAAATTTTATGCAATGGAATGTATTGTGTGACGTTGAATAGAGATATAGAGGATATTTGTTTTTTTCAGTGAAAGATCGAAATTTATTTCATCGAGTGGACACCATCGGTAATATTTTCACGAGTGGCGCAGCCACGAGTGAAAATGTTACCGATGGTGTTCACGAGATGAAATAAATTTCGATCTTTCACCGAAAACAAACAAATATTCTATTTATTTTAGGCTTTTGACCCTTTCTGGGCGGAGCTTTATCAAAATTCGTTTACCTTATTCCGCGTGGCGTACCCCTTCCGTATAGCAACGTTACGTCAAGCGCGAGGAATGTAAGGTATATGACGTCATATTTCCCATCTGGTTGTTAGGCACGCGCAATTTACCTAGGCAACAAGAACGTGAAAAACAGTATTTTCACTGGTGGTACCAGTGTAAGATCGAAAAATATTTTCACTGCTATTTCTCGATATCCTACCGGAAAGCATGAAATAAATAGAGGATATTTGTTTTTTTCGGTATAAGATCGAAATTTATTTCATCGAGTTGACGTGTGCACCATCGGTAATATTTTCACGAGTGGCGCAGCGAAAAAAAAAACAAATATTCTATTTATTTTATGCTTTTAACCCTTTCTGGGAGGAGCTTTATCAAAATTCAGTACAGTTCTTTTTCCTTATTCCCCGTAGCGTACCCCTCCCGCATAGCAACGTTACGTCAAGCGCGTGAAATGTAAGGTATATGACGTCATATTTCCCATCTAGTTGTTAGGCATGCGCAATTTACCTAGGCAACAAGAACGTGAAAATCGGTATTTTCACTGGTGGTACCAGTGTAAGATCGAAAAATATTTTCACTGCCAATTCTCGATATCCTACCGGAAAGCATGAAATAAATATCATATATCCACTTACGGTAGTTGTTATGCTCCCCGAAAAATTTCGGGGGAGCATACAGTCGCCAATCTGTGCGTATGTCCATGTATCTGTACGTCCGTTTGCCCATCTATCCGAAGCCATTTCTCCACAACCCCAGGACCAAATTTTATGAAAGTTCATATCTGAAGTCCTTAGAACAATATGCAAATACCGTAATACCGGTTTCTTAATTTCAGGCTGTGTCAAAGACAAAGAGGGCTTAATGCAAAACTGCTATTTTTATCAATATCTCGTTCAGTTTTTGTCATAATTTCATGAAACTTCATGTTTATATTGTTTATTGTAAGTTTCAACATGTGCAAAAGTTTTGACATGTGCCCTTTTTGTTGTTAATCTATGGGTTTTCAAGTTGACGTTCTGTCATAGCAAATGGGGGTTTCTTGCAAAATTCCAATTTTTACTCGTATCTCGTTCAGTTTTGGTCAAAATTTCACGAAACTTTATGGTTATATTCTTTATTTGAAGTTTCAACAAATGCCCTTGTTTTTTTCATCTATATGTTTTTCAAGTTGACGTTCTGTCATGGAAAAAGGGGGTTTCTTGTAAAATGTCATGGGAAATGGGGGCTTAATGAAACTTGGCAAATTTTACTAACATCTCATTCAGTTCTTCTGAAAGGTTCATGAGACTTGATTGTTATATTGTTTATTAAAAGTTCCAATATGTGCCCTTATTATTTTTGATCTAAGAGTTCTGCAAGTTGACATTCTGTCATGGAAAAAGGGTATTTCTTGCCAAATTCCAATTTTTACATATGTCTCATTTAAGTTTTGTCGAAATTTCATAAAACTTCGTTGTTATATTGTTTATTTAAGAAAAAATCTTCTTTCTATCGTGGTATATCGTTCAATAAACCACAGTTGTGAGTTATGAGGCGCAATAAATAATCCACGAGGGCGATAGCCCGAGTGGGTTATTTATTGCGCCTTATAACTCACAACGTGATTTATTGAACGATATACCACGATAGAAAGAAGATTATTTCGATTCTAACATTGCCAATTCTTAGTGAAAGGAAAACAAGTTTAAACTTACAGTAAAAACGCGGATGAATATAATGTTCTATTGAATAACTCACTCATTGAATGATGTCACTCGACTTGGATTGTCGCAGATTTTACCACGCTTTCCTTGCACTGTGTTTATAGGACCAAAGTCGCGTGTCATGTTAGAATTAAAATTTCACCATTTGCCCTTATTTTTTTATGTACGCTTTTTCCAATTTGATGGGCTGCCATAGAAAAGGGGGCTTCTAAAAAATTCCAATTTTTACTAAGATCTCATTCAGTTTTTGTCAAAATTTCATGAAACTTCATAGTTATATTGTTTATTAAATGTTTTACCATGTTCACTTGGCGTTTTATCTATGCAAAACTATGTTACAGGAAAACGGTGCTTAATGTCTTTTACTTTAGGTTTTATTTTTTGGACTCTCAAATTAAACATTTCTCAGTTTCTGTAAGACTATTCAAGATATATGTTGCGGATCAAAAGCCCCAGACCATAATTCCATTCTTTCCAATCTGTACTAAGCTGTGTTATAGAAAAAGAGGGCTTAATGACAAACTCAAACACAGGTTTTATAAATGTTGAATCATTCTGGATGTAACATTTCTTGAAAAGAAGTCCATGGTAACATTGGCGAATGAAGTTTGGCAGGATGGACCAGACACAAGTAGCCTGTTTCACCCCATCCTCCTCTCCTGTGACCAACCATTTTCCGACAACCTTCACTTTCCTAGAAAGAGACCAATTCGGGGAGCATAATCCGTCAACAACAGATCTTCTTTAACACCTTACAGCTAAGGGAGGTAATGTTTTTGCTCACTTGAGCCAAAGGTGAGCTAGAATCATAACGGTTGTCCGGTTGCATTTGTCCATCTATCTGTCAACTTTTTAGCTCTCCTGGACTCGATCAGTAGAGCTTATGCGATACCCGGTTGTTCGTCTGGCCATCTGTAAATAATTACTTGGTATCGCATCTCCTCCTAGACTATTCATCAGAGAAAGTTGATTATTGTTCCAACTTGTTCTCCATATGGTCTTGTTGTGCAACTCCAATTTTAGGGCAACTCAAACTTAGGGTACTTGTGTTTGATGGACCATAACTCTCCTAAATCTCAACATACATTAAAGGTAGCTGACATATACTAGATTCGATTTCATTTAATGTTCATGAAATTGCTGTATAAAAAAATGTTAGAAAAATTTTTATTTCCATTTTTGCGTTTTTTTAGTCCCTCATTATCAAGGCGGGGAATCACGTGACACAACAACAACAACAATGACCGATATTTGAAAAAAATTCCCCTACTTCAGGTAAGAAAATCTTCACATGATAATTCCGTTAATACATGAACGATTGAAATTTGGTTTGAAGCAGAGAAGGCGGAAGGACTCCAGGGATTTGCTTGATGTGTTAGATTTTTTAAACAACACCTGATAAAAAAGTTATTGACGAGCAAACAAATTTTTTACCCTGGATAATTTGTTTGCTCGTCAATAACTTTTTTATCAGGTGCTGTTTAAAAAAATCTAACACATCAAGCAAATCCCTGGAGTCCTTCCGCCTTCTCTGCTTCAAACCAAATTTCAATCGTTCATGTATTAACGGAATTATTGAAGATTTTCTTACCTGAAGTCGGGGATTTTTTTCAAATATCGGTCATTGTTGTTGTTGTGTCACGTGATTCCCCGCCGTGATTATACACATGTAAAATATCAAAGCACTTTGAAAGTTATGACCAAGGTAAATGTTTTTATCTACGGACAACCACGACGACAAGAATGACAACGCCAGGGGTATGACAATAGCTCCCCGGATATTCGTCACAGCAGGCTAGAAATGAAGATTAAAGATGGCGAAAAAAGTGAGCCAAAATTTCTCAAGAAAATTCATCGCAAGTTTTGAGAAATGTCAGATGATTTATTTTCTTGCCAGGGCTGAGTAGATAATTTATTTTCAATGTTTTCATGGACATCACATTTTTCTAACATCTGCCAACCCCACCTCCACAAACCCTCAAACAGTCGTCCCCTTAATTATGATACAAATCAAAACTCATCCACCGGTTCACTTAAGTACATGGGTCTTCTCAGTCTGAAGGAGAAAAATGTTAGCAGAAAAACATGCAGGAAAACATTGTTGAAAAGGGTGAAATTGCTCAAAATGAGCACTTTTAACCTTTTTTCCACAATGTAATCTATGCAATCTGTATCTTAAAATCCTTATATTGCCATATTTCAGTTGTCGTCTGCAGCTTCTTTGAATTTGGGACGGTCTCAAAATGATGCATTAGGGAATGGGTAAAGAGAATTCTCAGTCAGCAGACGAAAAGCAACATTTGGAAAAAAGGGGGGTGGTGGCTCTCAATTTATTAGATCCATTGCCCATATGCCAGTAGGCTTGTCATGGCCCGTTGTACGGTCGTGCGTCTGTCCCTCTAAAACTTTTATCTTATTAAACATCTTCTTCTCTGAAACTACCAATCCAATTTTGATTAGATTTCGCAGAAAACGTTCCTGCCACGGTTCTTCAGAATTTCTTGATAGAATTTGATTCCTTCAAAAACTATGATTGCCGTGGCAACAAAACTTCGAAAAATCGAAATCTTTGAAAATCTTGTCTGGATTCATAAGGCCTATGGCTACCATATTTGGCATTTATCTTTATCTAGTGGGTCTCTATCAAGTTTCTTCAAACTATAGCACTGGGGTCAAATTTGATCCCACCCCGGTGGTCACAAGTTTTACATGGGCTTGTATAGGGAAAAAATAGAAATTTCCCTGTACCTAGCCATAAGGCCTAGTCTTATCAAATTTTCCATGTCGCTTTATCTAGTGGGCCTCAAACAAGAGTGCCCAAATTATAACCCCGGGGTCAAATTCATCCTTGGTAACCCAGGCGTAATACATTACCATACTCTCCATTCATTCGGTGAATGTAGTCTATGGAATGGATCGATACTGGGTTACCAAGGATGGTCAAATAAGCCTCTACCAAGAGTGCCTAAATTTTAGAAGGGATCTTACGTAGGCCTATCAGCCAGTGCAGCGATATGTACAGGGGTGTTGTGGAACAAATCCAGTAAGGGAAGAAACATTTCAGCTTTATTGGAGAGGAGGTGGAAAAAAAAAAAAAAAAGATCCCGGCCCCATCAAAGTAGGGGGATCACCTACTCTCAATGGTCAGAACTATCCGCACAATCGGATATCTTTTGAATTTTGAGAAAAAAAGTAACTGGATCGAAGGGCTGCTGAAAATAAAAAAGACGGCTTTGTAATATGGCAAACAAAATTTCCTGTCCTCAAAACCGTATCCCCCCCTTTAACTCTTTCCCAAACCCTGGTTTTTACGGGTCGGGAAAAGAAGCCTTTTGAAAACATCGTGGGAAAAGAAGAAAATGCTGGTAACCAGCATTTTCTCACAATGTTTTCTATCCTATCATATGGAAAAATCATCTTTTTAGCAACTGTTAATTTGTCATCTGCAAAATGCTTTCACTTTAGTTTGGTCCAAAATTTGCCGTTTGGGAAAGGGTTAAAAAAGTGAATATTTTTTCCCGAAACGCAATAACGTACTGTCAGTAGTCCATTTTCTGTCGTGCGGATAGTGGTGCTTAACAGCACGACTGTCGTGCGAATAAGAATTCTTATCGGCACGACCGTCGTGCCGATACCCTCCATTATCGGCACGACCGTCGTGCGGATAGCCTCGGCCTTTTTCAATATGTATTTTTGGTTTCCCAGTTCCAGGCTTGTTTCTATTAATATCGTTCCTATCACGCCAACATTTCAAAAATTCTTAACACAGTGTATTCACTACTTTCGATCGTTTCTCCAACACTTCTTTCACTATATACATTCCATCAAATCCACGATAATTTTTCTCTGGTCAATAGCAATTTTTAAACCTAATCCCCAGCAATAAAAAAGTTTAAAGTTCTCCGTCATGAAACAAGAAATCAAGTTCATTTATGCAATCTTGAGTGATTTTTTCCGTTTACACAGTGTAGCTAAATTTAACTCAGAGACCTTGGCTTCATAGAAATCGATCGCTGACGTATTGAATGATGTATCTGATGACGTCGACCATTCAGACTCTCTATTCACTGTTGGCCTACGGGCATGAATACACAATCTATTTTTAGCTTTTCAACATTTTTTTCAGTCGAAGGCGGCCATTTTGCTGCCTTTGAAATCATACTTTCGATGATTCACCGAGCGAAATTTAAGAATAAAATAATTATGTAGATCTATATGAACAATACAATCAACTATCTAAATTTTAGTCTAAGCGGACGATGTGTTCTTTCGAGCGACCTTTTCATAGATAATTTGTAAAGAATATGCGTACGTACCCTCGGCAGATCTGTTCTCAACGAGTATAGATCTATCTGTTGCCGATATAAGACTTGGTCTATCGTACGTTTCTTATAAGATATGAATCGAATGATGTCAACGTTTTGTGACCCACATATTAGAACATAAAAAACGGTGTCGCAGCTGTTAATTCTTCAATATGTATTTTTGGTTTCCCAGTTCTAGGCTTATTTCTAATATCGTTCCTATCACGCCAACATTTCAAAAATTCTTAACACAGTGATTTCACTTAAATTATCTTCCAACGTCTGACTGATCGATTTTTGTTATATTTGTTTATTATTAAACAAGAAAAATACACGAATTTATCACTATATATGTAAATTAGCTAATGACACAGCACGCGCTTTTAAATCAATACACAACCAAATTACTCATAGACATATAAAGCCTGCACAAAGAAAGAAGTTCAAGATGTTTATTCGTTTTCGTACTCAATCAAACGTTTTCAAAAAAATAAACCGACAGAAATTTAATTTTTGTCAATATTGTAACAGAAATCAAGTGTGCATTTGACCAGAAATACGTTGGATAAGTCGTCGCCTAAAAAAATATGTCACGGGTAACCGGCAAACTGTTTGTGTACTTCTAAACGGTCATGTAGTGCAAATCATTGAAATTTAAACCCTTAAACGCAGGAGAGAAGTATACGTGGAGTTTTTAGGCAATTCTATTGATCAGGTAGATTCTGATATGGATAGACATTTAATGTGCCGACGTTTAAGACGGCTTCGTAGAACATTGGAGTGGTCAGACTGCTATTCCTAGTGGAGATATTCAAGTTTGGAATATGCAGCTGTTCGGGTATGGCGCGTGGAGTAACTTGGGCTTCACACGCTGGAATTACATGAGCCCTGGCTTCATTTGCAGATGAGAATTGATTCGAAAGCTGAGATTGAGCTGTGGAAATTTGCGACACGCTAGTACTGGGTGGGAGACAGTGATTTTCTTGATCTGAAAGGTACGTGTCAGCGCTGTTTGTGTTTGCCAAAATATTTGAACATCTTTTTTGATTTTCAAGAGAAATGGAAGAATAGTTGAGGACAGACTGAATATTTTTATGCCCCGTTATCTGCATAATTTCTGTTTGAGGAATAATGTTGTCCCGTAGTTTCTGGACCAGGTGTTTTCGGACTGAGTGATTGGTTAATTTTCTGTTTGTGATATGGGCTTTATCACACATGGATTTCATTAGGGATGACAAATTGTTCATTCCAATCCTCTGCCTCAGAAACCACTGGTCAGAATCATTGCTCTCAGGAATGGTTCTTGGAGCTAAATAAAATGGTGCATCTGAAAAATTGTAATTTAAAGGTCTCATTTCAGCATATTTTTGTATACAGCTATTGAGTCCCTTGCTGTTTTGTTTGAAAAAATCTTTGGTTTTACTTTTCTGGTATCTGACACATTTTCTCCAGTTCTGGTTTTGATTTGTCTTTCGTTTAATTCAAGGTAATCACAGTCGCCATTATTCTTCAGAGTAACATCTCCCCATCTGTAATTTGATGATAAAGAATTTCTATTAAAATGTTGTTCATTGACAAGAGTCAATCTTCTGATACTAAAGATTGGGCCATATTAAAATTTTTATCGACAATTCGGAGGTAGCTTAACTCGATATGTCCCAAGTTTTAATAACTTTAGGAAAGAAGCCATTAGAAAACAATGTGGGAAAAGGAGAAAATGTTTGTAACCGGTTTTTTTATCCCGTTTCCACAATATTTTCTACCCGTTGCAAAACAGATTTCAAGATGTTAGTTGAATTCAATTTATCATCTGGAAATTATTTCAGTTTGGACTGTTGTATAATTTTTGTGAAGAGTAATATTACATAATTTTTCTCCGATATGTTGAAAACAACGTGGGAAAAGTATAAAATGTGCATAACAAATTTTCTCCTTCTCTTCCTTGTACTGTTATAAAACCTTTCTTTCATAGAGTGGATGATGTGGAATTGTGTGGTAAAGGGATAAATTGTGTGGAAGCATGTGTGAAAAAAAAAAAAAAAAAAAATAGACCAACATATATTAAGGAAACCCTCCTCTTCTTACTCTGAAAAAGACATAATTATTATGTAAAGGGTTACTCTGCTGAATTTCTTTCTTATAATTAGGCATTCAATTCATAATTTCTTTTCTCTAATTTCAGTGCAAGACAACTCAAAATTATAATTGAAATAAGGCATGGACTTAAGGAAGATGATTTTATAAACATTTAAAGATTTTGAAGACAGTCAGCTGCACACCTTTACATGCCTACAGAACTACACCAGACCTGCAGTGTGACATACCTTAATTCATAGTGTTCTTTAACACCCCTCATTCCAAAGTGTAGACAGTTTTTCAGCCAAAGAGAATTTATTAGTGCAGATGGACTCCCTATTCCCAACAGATTCCTTTGGTAAAACAAGTTTATATCTTCATCTGATATTGGCTCAGCCTCCTGAGGGCGGTTTCCCTTTCCATGCCTCTTCAACAACTTCAATTTAGCCTATTTTAACAGAAATGGTCATTTGACTTTTATTCACATTCCTGCCTAGTGCTACATGTGCATCACAAAACATGGAGAAAGACAGAGGGAATTGTGCTTGAAACATTTTCCTAATCGTTAGGTGTTTATAATTCACTATACTTGTTTAAACAACATTTCCAGGACAGAAACAAATCAAAGTACTGAAAGTACTCATGGAAGTCGATTTTAGAATTAGATTGAGTAAATGAAAAAATCGTTCCCCCTGGTCTGAAGGTGCGTTCAATTTGGATGTGACCAAAAGTTTCTCATCATGTGCAGAGTGAAATAGTCAACAAAACTCAATACTATTTAAGGTGAAACAGTTAAACAAAAAGAAGAACAGAAACAAAGCTTCTTTTTTTTTCAATCTAATTTGAAAGAAGTATCATCTTCTAGTAACATGAATCGAGTACCACAACAAAATGAATATTATGTAAAGGTAGTTGAAACAAGTAAACAGTATATTTGTGAATAAACACCTCAATCTCAAGCAGGACATGTCAATACCCTTTCGCAAAACAATGACGACTTTTGACTACTCTTGGAGAGAAGCAGCTTGAAAATATTGTGGTAAAAGTAGAAAACAATTGAATACTAAGTGTTACATTCTTATCCCAGTGCTTTGTCTCAATTCAGACCTGTCAAAAAGGCTCGCAAAAAGACTAGGAAGTTAACCCATTACCACACAATCCCTACTTATGACGCCCCTGAAAAGGAAGGCTTTTGAAAACACTGTAGGAAAAGGAGAAAATGCTGGTAACCAGCATTTTCTCCTTTTCCCACAGTGTTTTCTACCCTTCCCAGAACCAATTTCAATTTTTCAGTCACCTTTATATTGTCGTCTGTAAATGCTTTCATTTTGAACCAGTCTAAAATGTTGTCGTGTGGTAAAGAGTTAACTTTGAACTGCATAAAAAAGAAAATGTGGCTTTTATTGCATAATATTTCAAGGGACCAAAACAAAAATCTCATATTTTTCTTATATTTTCGAAACATCAAAATAAGTAATAATAGCTTGTAAAGATCTTTCTGATATTTTTTTAATTGTATGCCCTTGTAGTATGATGAATATTGAAAGTATATTTTAATACTTCAGCTAGAGTATATCCTCATACTGTTAAATTTGTTTAATGCAGAGAAGACTTCTAAGACAAATTTAGGGACCATACAACTTGTATAAAGAGAAATAAATGGCCCTTGAATCAAGACTTAACCCATAGCCAACTAGCCCGATTTTTAAAGTTGTTCGGTATATTTTTGAAAACACTGTGTCCAAAGGTAAAAATGCTTGCGACAAGCATTTTCATCTCTGCTGATGCTTTGAGTTGCAAATAAATGAAAGTAAAAAAAGCTCAAAATCTTATACTTGATGATGATTTTTAAAAAGAAAACATGAGTACATGTATTTAGCCAACAACTTGCACACTATGTCAAAGGAATCTACAGATAAACTCTGGTACATTGCAACACAATGCTTTCTTCATATAATCCAAATAGTGTCTCTTTCCAATAATGTTTATATTTATCCTTTCAGTACCTTTTCCACTTTTTTGGCCGTTTTTTGAAATTGTCTGCTGAAATCTGGGACAATTTAATTTTTGTCTGCTAGTAACTATTTATTAAACAACAAAATTTTAGACTGGTCTAAATTGAAAGCACTTGCAAACAACAAAATAAAGGCAACTCAAAAATTAAAGTTTTCTTTCAGGCAAGGCGGAAAACACTGTGGAAAAAAGGAGAAATTAATGGTAACCAGCATTTTCTCCTTTTCCAACAAAGTTTTCAAAAGCCTTCTATCTCAGGGTCGTGAAAACCAGGGATGATTTGGTAAAGGGTTAATTGGTTAAAGAACAGGCAAATATAGTAAGATACAGCATGTAAACATAAAGGTAGTGGCAAAAATATAATGAATATGTACCAAAAAGTAATCAAGTGAAAATACATACACAAAAACCTGACTAGCCAGACGATGTGCATGTAAAATATCAATCTATCACTCTATCTACATAAAAAAAATTTAGTCTTGAAAAGATTTGCAAACAAGAAATGAACTTTTGCTCAAAGTGTGCAGTAGCCTTTTGAAGAAAGAAAACATGGTGACCAATGGAGTAAATACGCATTACAAGCACTTTCTCGTATACCCAAAATGTTTCCAAAAGCATTCTACCTCAAGTCTATAAACTAGAGGCGCTTGAGCGCCTGTATCGCTCCACAGGCCTGATTTTTCTGTAACGGTGAAGAGAAGTTTTTAACAATTACCATTCATTCCTGCATTTTAGGTCACTTTAAAAGAAAAAAAGCTATGAAAACGTGAGAAAAGAAGAAAATAAAGTAACCTGCATTTTCTTAGTTTTACACAATAATTTCTACCCTTTTTGATGCAAGTTTTACTAATTTAAAGATTTATTATGTTGTCTGCAACATCTTTCAATTATGGCCAGTTATAAAGAAATTGTCTTCTGGTTATAGTTAACTCATTACCAAATGACAACATTTTAGGGTTGTCAAAATGGAAAGCATTTTGTAGATGAAAAAATAAAAGTGACTGAAAATTTAAAAGTTGTTTCGTGAAAGGTAGATAACACTGTGGGAAAAGGTTACCAGCATTTTCTCCTTTTCCCACAATGTTTTCTAAAGTCTTCTTTGTCAGGGATCAGTTTGATTGGATAACAAAATGCCATATCACAACAGTGAAGCCCTGTCCCTCTTTGTACTAGGTCACCAGTAGGTCAACAAACCTTTACCAGAACTAATCAAAGTGCAGAGGTTCTCTTGTTTTATATGAAAAGGATTATAGATTATGTAAAGCAACCATCTTTAACTCTTTACCAAACGACAAAATTTGGGATGTGACCAAACTGAAAGCATTTGCAGACAACAAACTAAACATTGATGAAATGATGATTTCTCTCCTTGATAGAGTAGAAAACACTGAGGGAAAAAGAGAAAATGCTGATTACCAGCATTTTCTCTTTTTCCAAGAGTGTTTTCTAAAAACTTCTTCTTTAGGGTCGTTAAAAGTCAGGACTGTATGGTAAAGACTTACCAGCATAGGAACTAACCTCCAATACAACAATGAAATCAAAATGAATAGTATGAGAG
Organism: Tridacna crocea; assembly: GCA_943736015.1. Lineage (NCBI taxonomy): Eukaryota > Metazoa > Mollusca > Bivalvia > Cardiida > Cardiidae > Tridacna > Tridacna crocea. The sequence continues at coordinate 27,272,263 of OX031057.1, read as the reverse complement.
AAGAAATTTTTCTCAGATTTTACTTTATACCATAAAAGGAAAATGAGTCTCCCATAAAAGCCATGTTTTTTTGACGGATCTTTTTTTTTTTAAGGAATTCTGTAGACCTCTATCTAAGGAACATTCCTGCAAAAAAATAATGCTATCCAATTAGCAAGGTTGGGCGGTCGAAACCAGGGGCGGTTTTAACCGGTTAAAACCGCCCCGGTCAATACTCCCAAAGTGGTCAATACTGGTCAATACTGGTCGATTAGATATTTGTAGTGGTCATTTGGAAATTCTACTGGTCAGATGCTATTTAGTGGATATTTATTGTGTGTTTTTTTTTTCCTATTTTGATTCCAAAGTTGGTTAAATTCATCAATATGAGAGTTGACTTTAGTGGAAAGAATGTTTTGTTCCTGCCAAGGCTACTTATCAGCTGGCTTTTGCCAGTTTTCCAAAACTCTATATAAGTACCTAATAAGGTCTTTAGGTTTCATTTTTGACACCTCAAGTAAATGCGTGATGATAAGATATTAACTTGATTGCATATATACCGTAAGTCAGTATTTCACACTTTAGGAGTAAGGCCTGGTGTCAAGTATTCTACCCAAATTGGGATCCATGATTGGTTCTTTTTGTAATTTAAGCAACACCCATTGGGATAGAAAGGGGCAACTTTTACACCTTTTAATATGTTTTGACAACAATGTAAAGGTGTAGGTAGACACTTGAATATGTTTCAGACATTAAGGTATCCCTAACTATTGTTTAGTTAATCAGTCACAGCCTCTTTATGGGTACTCAATATGCCTATAGATTACTGACAGGTAAATTTCACAATGGTTTACACAGGGGTGACACTTTTTCTGCAATTTTACATGAAAGTTTCAAATTAGCTGCTTTTTTATGCTAACTTTGAACTTTTAAATAATCTCAAACCTAAGTTTATTTGTGGTGGTAGTGGGGAAGAGAAAAAGAGAAAAGATGCAGTACTATAAATAGATATCTAACCTATAAGGAATGATGATAAATAAAACTTCTAAAGTTCTTTGGTTGAGAAGAACTGACCTGAATGTAAGTTCAAAGGGGAAGGTCAATCCAAACAACCTCTTCAGTTGACCAGCAGTAATGTCTTTTGAATTATTATCAAATAAAAAAGGGACCTTACTGATAAAAACTTTGATACTGATGATAATATGTAATATATCTTCTGTACAGGATTTAGGAGAGCTTTTTAGACTAGCTTAGAAACAGGACAGGTATCTAAGTCAGTGATTCAATCGACCCAATCAGCCACTTCAATTGACCACCAATCGACCAGTATTGACTAGTACTGACCGGTTTTAACCGGTTAAAACCGCCGGCCTGGTCAATACTCATATTGACCGGCTTTTTGCCAACCTTGCCAATTAGCGGTTTGGGGGAGAAGATTTTTAAAGGCTTTTTCCTTTGGTTGAAATGGCAACCAGAATTATTCATGGAACACAACTATTTGAAGGAATTTGAAACAGGACCACCTAAGGAACATTCCTGTAAAATTTGGTAGAAATCCAGTCCATAGTTTCTGAGGAGAAGTTTTTTTAAAGAAAAAGTTTACGGACGCACGCACGTAAACATTTTCTTTTGTAGAGATTAGTCCGAGTCTGCACTGCTGTAGTTTAGTGCTTTACGTAGTCGCTCTTAATGATGGTGTACTTGTTTTCTGCAATGTATGCCTGCAACTCCCCTTCTACTTGGGAGGAGGGCTCCTGGCAAGTCTGAAAAAAAAAAGCCATTGAAATTTAAAAAAAAAAAAAGAATTTATTTTTGAAAATCAAACAAACAAGTTAGTATGAAATTCCCACACAAAAAAAAATATTCTGGGCTATTTTTCACACATAATTTGTGTTAGTAGCGGTTAACATTACCAAACAACAATATTTTAGGTTTGCCCAAATCAAAAGCATTAATTTTGCAGACCAAAAAATAACAGTAACTGAAAATTTGAAATTTGTTTTGTGGAGGGTAGAAAACATTGTGAGAATGCTGGTTACCAGCATTTTCTCCTTTTCCCATACTGTTTTCTAAAAGCTTCTTTCTTAGGGTCGTCAAAAGTAGGGATTCTGTGGTAATGGGTTAACTATGTTTCCTAATAATCAGCTGCAATATGCATTAGCAATGTAAGGATTTTCTGCAGTATCTCTGCACTTTTCTTGATCTATGCCCATAGAAATTAGAATTTCTGGTGATAATGGAAATATAGGCTTGTCCAAATTGAAAGCATTTGCAGACCAAAAATAAAAGTGAATGAAAATTTGAACTTTGTTTTGTGAGGGGTAGAAAATATTGTGGGAAAAGGAGAAAATGCGACTTACCAGCATTTTCTCCTTTTCCCACAATGTTTTCAAAAGGCTTGTTTCCAAAGGTCGTCAAAAGTAGGGATTGCGTGGTAATGGGTTAACTTGAGGACAATACTGTCGAAAGTTTAATTATCCTTTTACATCTTAGCGATTCTGTTAAAGATACTGAAAGCCAGTTTGTGACATTGCTTTTCTGGGCTTTGTCAAATAGAACTTCAGGAGCAACATGTAAATGTGCTTGTGCTAATGGTGAACAGACACACAATAGTCAAAATACCAACCCATCATAACTGTTCACCATGAGCACTAGGGATAACCTGGGAAGACTAGAGTGGATTTAATACCTTAATTTCAGTCTTTGTTTTGGTTGACACTGACATCTCGTCTCTGTATGTATTGACAACAACAATTGTTAGCTGTATGTATTGACCCATTAGGTTCTTTGAACTCATCTCCCTCCACTCCCTCCAGAGTGACACCTTTAAGTCATCTGTGCCATCTTGAGATCTTAACTGTCTTGACTTGGACGTCTGTCCCTCTGACCTGCACAATCTTCACAATCTCTTCCTAAAACAGATACAAAGAAATATAACCAAATGATAGCCATACAAAAATCTGAACAGTATTTAACTTAACATTCTTCTTTTATCAAAGATGCATATTGTAGATTGATGCAACATCAAGTTATTGTCCAAAGAATTGAAGAGGGCCTTGATTGTCTAAAATTAGCCACCTTACTGTTGAGCAATTTTTTCTTTAACAAAAACGTTGTTCAAAAATCTTTTCAAGGGTCAATTTTACCTCTTAAATGCTGCTGATTTCCCAGAATAGACTATTCCAGATTTGCTTCCGAATTTCAGTCAATGTAAAATTTGCCAACAGTGCAGACCAACATCAGACTGAATGGCTATGCAGGTTGATCATTGGTCTACACTATTAGCAAATATGACCAATGTTGCAATAGGCAAGATAGGGGTTAAGGCTTCCCGTTAAGCTCAGCCCGCATTTCTTTAGCTTAACTGCTTTATCCCACTTGAAAGCATCATGCTAACACATACAAACCAGGTCTAACCGCTTTACCAATTGACAACATTCTAGCCTTGTCCAAATTGAAAGCAGTTGTAGACAACAATTTCAATCTCATTATCTGAATCAAATGCTGCAATTGTTCTTATGACATAGTAGAAAATATTGTGGGAAAAGGAGGCTTCTTTCCTTGGGGTATCAAAACTCATCACTGAGTGGTAAAAGGTTAAAGAATGCTTCACATCTTTTGTAGATGATAAAATATTGGTTTTAATGTTCAATCAAGGATCATAATCATTTGAGACAAATCCCCCTGACTGTGGCAATTGTTAAAAGCTAAAGTAGTCCGAACAGACATATCTAAAATGGTTTGCATTCTGCATCAACTCAACAGTGCCACTGGTTACCTTTAACTCTTAAGACTACCAAACAATCCCGACTTTCAACGATCCTGAGAAAGAAGCCTTTTGAAAATATTATAGGAAAAGTAGAAAGTGTGGGTAACCATCATTATCTCCTTTTCTCACAGTGTTTTCTATTCTTCCCTGAACAAATTTCAATTTTTGAGCCACATTTATTATGTCATCAGCATGGCTTTCAATTTGGACCACTCTTAAATTTTGTTGTTTGGGAAAGAGTTAACTCATTTCCAAATGACAAAATTTAAGACTTGTTTAAATCTAAAGCATTTGCAGACGACAAAATAAAGGTGACTGAAAAATTGAAACTTGTTCTTGGAAGGGTAGAAAACACTGTGGGAAAAGGAGAAAACGCTGGTTACCAGCATTTTCTCCTTTTCCTACAGTGTTTTCAAAAGGCTTCTTTCTCAGAGGCGTCAAAAGTAGGGACTGTGTGGTAATGGGTTAAGCACACATACTGTACAGCCTTTTTACCTATGCAAACACAATTTTCAAAAAACCTTTTATATCAGATTTGACTCTTAACCACACAACAAAATTCAGACCGATCAAAATTGAAAGAAATTCCAAGAGACATAGTAAATGTGGCACAAGTAATAAGATTTGTCAGTAAAGGATAAGAACACATTATGGGAAAAGAAGAAAGCATTGGTTACCTGCATTTTCTCCTTTTTCCACAATGTTTTCAAAAGCTTTCTTTTGTTCACATTCATTTAGTTTTTTTTTTCAACATTAATGTTTAACCCTTTTCTCTACAGAAGCAGGTATCAATTTTGCAAGATATTTGCCAGCTAAATTGAATGAATCTACTAAATATTATGTCAATTAACTTCAAAAACTTCAATACCATGACACTTTTTGTATCCATTTTTTATGGTATTCCCTTAAAAGGCTACGTAGCCTCTTAAGGTATTTTTAGATTTCACGCCAATAATCAAAAGAAGCATTGTGGGAATGTAAAGTGACTGGCACGTGACTAATGACGCTTAAATCCCATAACATAACAAACATGTTATTTTCCATAAACTTCTTCAGTTGCTGTGTTTGAAGCATCATTTGTGTATTTCCGGTAAGTGAGTGAGCAAGTTGCTCATCTAAAAATAGACCATGGTTCCCGTCAGTGCTGACCTGGGCCGTAGTAAATCTCTAATTTCTCTTGTTGTCAGATGGTTTTCGACTACTGGGGTTTTATGAATGAAAATTAAAAGGTGCTGGGAGTATCAGGATGAATTTTAATATTTTTGTATAAATTTCGTCCAAAAATCTGAAGGGCCACCTTTAAGTGAAAGTACAAAAGCTGCAATACTTTTGACTGAGCCAATTTAAAGATTTAAATGCATATATATGTTAGAACCAGGTTGACAGCATTAAAGTCAAAATTAACTATATGAAAGGGGAAGAATAGATCACCATTTTATATTTTTCCAACATTTCAATATACTTTCACCTTAGGGCTGCAAAATCCTAGAGCTGAAAGGTAAGTTTAAAAGATTATAAAGGTGTAAGATTTATTACACAAATGCAAACCATGTAAACTCACGTTAGGAGAATGGGCCAAAATTGTAATGGGACGAAAGTGTTATCGGTCGAAATTTCCAGTCACTGTAAAGACTGTTGACATTTGGGATTCGTTAAATATTCTTCTTCGACGAAGAGCAATACATTCAACTAGTTATGGCAGCAAATGGAATACAAATCATTCAGATTTATATACTAATGTAGCCTTCTGAAACGCAGGCGTAAAGCTTTCACGAACTTACAATCAATCAAAATGGCGACTGTAATCTTTATAAACAACCACTGACCTACTTCGTTTCTAAACAATACATGTACTTAAGGAAGGACGTAATGTCCTTCACGTTTAAAACAAAAACACATTTCAAAAAAGAAAAAAAATACATTGAACTTTACCTTTGCAGCCTTGGGTTTGTTCAGATCAAATTGTGACTTGCTTGCTTGCGTTTCACTCTCCGCCGTTTCAAAGCTGTGGTGTGGATGAAAGTCACGTTGCGCGTATGAATAAATTAGGTTACTAGCTATTCAACACTTCAGACATTCAAGCAAATTTTTGTTGAAAATGTAAATGCCTTGAAAAATAAACGTTTAACAAACCAATAATTTTTTTGGTAAGAGTATTAATGATGCATTTTTAACGAAAGCTATTTTTATGTGAACATGAGTCCGAGTGACATATCATTCATAAAATAGTGCCCGACTGGTAATCGTAACATCTCGGCCGATTTGATGGCTCTCAACACCTGAGTAATGCCGAATGGCTAGATTCGTCCGCATTCATATAGAAAAATACAGGATCTGTGTATTAACAAATATTAAGATTTGATAATTATTCATTGAAATGTCATAACAGTTCAAAGAAAATATCTGTTTAGTGCAATAGTTTGACTTATTTCATTTTTTATCTGAAATTCAATCGTTTTATATGTTTAAATGCTTGAATTTCATAGAACTTTTTTTTCGCTGGTTGAATATTGGTGTTGTTGGGTGATTTCCTAAATGCCTGAGCGTTGACATAGGAAGACCGATTACTGACGTAATCGACTTCCAAAAATGGAATAAGAGTTAAAAAAAAAAAAAGTGGTAAAATATTCAATTGCTCATTACAAGCATTTTAGCCCGGTTAACTCCCTACTACATAATCCCTGGAGAAGAAAGCTTTTGAAAACATTGTGGAAAAAGGAGAAAATGCTGGTATCCAGCGTTTTCTCCTTTCCCACAATGTCTCCCACTCTTTATGAATTAAATTTCGATTTTTGAGTCACATTTTTTGTTGTCTGCAAATGTCTTCAATTTTGACCTGTCTTAAACTTTGTTGTTTGGTAAAGGGTTAGACAATGTTTTTGAAAGCTATCCCTTTTCAATATGAGTAATTACCAAGGATACGGATAATCCTTTATCACATATTCCCCACTTTTAAGGTATCCAGGCCCTGAAGATTTTTAATCATGTTATCTCAGATATTTTCATTGTGCCAGGGGAAACCACTCTCACTTTTTCAGATTACATTGAGACAGTTCCAACAGTCAAAATCTAAAAAAGTGACAGTGGTTTCCTATAGTACAACAAAAATAACTGAGAGAACACTATTAAAAAAAACGGATCTTCAGTATCAGGATACCTTTAACTCAGTTGAAAGATAAGGTCTTTGAATACATCATAGAAAAATCAAAGTACTGATAGTACTGAAGGCCAGGAAATTGAGGATACGAAACAATACAAGAGGTCAATTTTAATTAATACAAACAGGTAGACGGACAGGGATACAAGCGGATTCCACTAAGCCCCTGGAATTCTTGGTTTTAACAGGAAATTTTGAACTGATACAAGAAAGCACCAGCCAGAAACTAATTAAGCCAGAGCTAGGCATGTGTTCACAGTTATGGGGTGCTTGATAATGACTTAGAATACTTAGTAATTTGTCGTGCTTGTAAACAATCTCAAGTCAAAATTGAACAATTCAATCGGTGCAATACCAACTTTGGTTATCTAAATTTTCTGAAAACATGTGAAGTCCTGAATGACGTTATTTTTCACATTTATGAGTCGTCTATTAACAGTTTCATATTTTTCCCCAAAATTTATCTTAATCAAATGACAAGTTTCTTTATTGTCAATTACGTCGCACAGTAGATTGTATACATGTACTAAAAATGTTTTATCACTATTTTAATTGCTAAATCAACTACCTCTATTCAATTTCCATTGATGGCCTACATGAAATTAGTAATCACTTCATGAGAGATTGTAGGACCAACGTATAATTACAATTAAAAACTGAGATTTATAAGCAACTTTTACAGATGATAAATTAAGGTGCTTCATCAGAAGCAAAATTTAACATGGTGCTAGCCGAAAGAGCCTTGAAAAACATTGTGGTTTTGTCTCAAAATCAGGATGCTCTGTGGACATCACGCTTTTTAAATTAGCCTGGCTGGTGTAACGTAATTTTGAGAGAGAGAGAAAATAGGCTGTTTGAAAGATATTTGTAGCTTGCACTAGTCAGTATGCCTCCAATCCCCAGATTTGTCTGCAAGATACGTTGAATGTATCTTGCAGACAACTAAAGTGTTGCTAAAATGATGGTCTTATCAGTGGAATATAGTTCAGTTGGTAGCGACGTACACTTTAAGAGTCCACAAGCTCTGTCAATTTCCTAATGAGGATTGATGATAGGTATTGTGATAGGGTACAATTCTGTCTCATCACATACTAAACATACAGGTCTCTGAAATCTAAGTCTTTTGAATCTCTGTAAATAGTGTTTTTTTTTTTTTTTTTTTAAATCTCCCTTAACCAAAAGACTTTTTTTTTCTGGAAAAAAAGTTGAAAGCAGTTACAGAAGACAAATCAAATGTTAATAAAAAAGTAACATTCGTCTTTCAAATGCTAGAAAATATTATGGGAAAAGGAGGAAATGCTTTTGTGGAAAAGGGTTTCAATATACAGTAACCAGAGATGTGATTCAATAAAACACACTTTATGGGATCGAATTAGCTAGTGACTTCACGATCGACGGCTGGACATGAATCTCGTATTGGGTGATGGAAAATGTACAAGTAGGAAAGGGCAGGAAAATATACGAGAGAGAGAGAGAGAGAGAGAGAATGAAAAAAAATCTTCATACAATAAATGAAAATAATGGGCATGAATATAAAAAAAAAATACATTAAATGACAAGCGAACCACTAGAGAAAAAAAAATATAAGCATTTATTTGGTTTCAAATCAAAGTCAATGAAATACATATTTTAAGAATCACACGGGTGTAATTTATTTGTGACAGGTGTAAAAGATGTGAAATACATCCTATCAGTGTGAAATAGGCGGTTATAAACAATGGCAAAACTACCAAATAACTCTTTGATAAAGGTAACTAATACACATAATATACGTACATGTACTAAAGACAACAAAGTTTCAAAATAATTTTTATAGATAACTTGAATAACGATATGGATGAAATTTGATGTTGGGGTCGATTTCTCTAAAATTTTATTGGGGGGACGATTTCACCAGATTTCTCCGGAGAAATCGTCTCCAAGCAGTTTGGGGACGATATTTCCAGGGGCCGATTTCTCCAGCAGTCGGAAATTGCTATCACAACAGCGGATGGTATGCAGAAAAGTGGACAAACTAGTGGGAAATAGTTGATTTTTGTCGGTGTAGAAAGCACCACAGTCAAAGTACCCTAGATTTAAATATAAATAAAGTCGATATACGTAAGAAAAAGTGATAAACGTAACACGGGCCAATATTCTATATGTACATGTAGTTTGTTTTATTTACAATCGCATTTCAGCGGAGACGCGTTTTGTGACACATATGATCAAATGTCAACACAACGTTATAGATATTAACCGTACAGCGTGTAGGAATACACAACTGCCGGATTAAGCTTAGTTTATTAGGTTACACCTTCATTAGGTGAATGTTAATGGCGAAAACGGGATAAAAAACACACACTGGTCAGTTATTTAAGGATCGTAATACCCTTACAGTTCCATGGCATTTTGCAGATGAAAGCATTGAGGGAAACTAGTTGTTTTGGCGGACTCAGCGATATCGAGTGGACACACCTTGAGAGGGATTCCCTGGCCTAACAAGAAAATATAACAAGTATTTTCTCATTTTCCCACAATTTTGCAGACCTATTCAAAGAGTTATAGTAATTGTCTTTCTTGTATTTCTGTTTATGAATGCCTTAAGAAAATAACATACAGGCTACCAGGACAAAACGGATTGTTTACCTTTAAAGTTTCTCTGGTGAGAGTAAAAGCATTTGTTTCACTCCTTATTATTGAATATTCGTAGCCATGTCTTCTCAGCTTCCTATCAAAGCTTGAAATCACGTATTGAGCTTGGCTCGTAATCTTCTCCATCTGGTTTTTTAATGGTCATGAGGAAACCAGCAATTTTTTCGTCAAGTTCTTCTATGGGCATTTCATGTAATTTTCTGCTTTCTCCATTTTCTGCCATGTACTTTTCAAGTTTCTTGATGCCAGACAAAGTTTTTTTTGCTGTATTTTGATTTTCTTGTTCATTGATGAATTTTTCAATTTCCTCTCTGTTTATATGGGAGAATGGTGGAGCAGGTACGTCTACGCTGGCAGAAGGGGGTTCGATGCTTTTTGGTGGCTTTGGAATGTCAGGAATTCGTTGTCTGCGCATGTCATATTCTTCGAAGATTCGACTGTCTTATATGACGCATCACTACTAGCCCCGAAAGCGGGCAGACTGTAATATTACGCTCTATAAAGTAGCAATGTTGAAAATAGCTTTTACGTGTCAATACGTTTAAGGAGAAATGAGACCTGCTTTAGCAACAGATTTCTCTAAACTGGTGATCATAGAACTTGATTAAATTGCACGAGGTAGCGTTTTATTGGATAAACCTTTTTTTTTTTTTGTTTTAAATTCAAAGTAACGGTTGTCGCGTAGGAAAGTGGTTCGGTTCTGTACCCAGGATGCCCATATCAGATAGATGAGTATTTATAGAATGCCATCTAGCGGGAGATAATGGTCAGGAATTGGCATTTCTTCGTTAAAAACGAAAGGTTCGATATCGAATTCAACATACCCGTCGATCTCCTCAGTGCTATTGAGAAAATCTTCAAGTGATATGGTAAAGTTTGGCACCTCTGACATGTTTATAGTTTACAAGAAATAATCGTCTGCTAAGACCGATAGTCTCATCAAAGCAGTGAATATTATGACTTACGCTAGCATTAAAAATAACAAGAAGAATGTGCGTATTTTGTTACTTTATTGCAACAATAATTATTATGCCCCCCTTCGAAGAAGTGGGGGTATATTGCTTTGCACTTGTCGGTCGGTCCGTCGGTCCGTCGGTCGGTTGGTCGGTCCGTCGGTCGGTCGGTCCGTAGACCACATTTTTGTCCGGTGCATAACTCAAAAAGTATTTCAGGTATCATCTTGAAACTATATAGGTAGATAGATCTCATTAAGGAGATGTGCAGTGCACAAGAATCATAATTCTGCCCATCATATTTATAGAGTTATTGCCCTTTGTTGATTTTCATACTTAATTTTTGTCCGGAGCATAACTCTAAAAGTATTTCAGATATCATCTTAAAACTTCATAGGTGGATAGATCTTATAAAGGAAAAGTGCAGTGCACAAATATCATAACTCTGCCTATCATATTTTTGGAGTTATTGCCCTTTGTTGATTTTCATACTTAATTTTTGTCCGGAGAATAACTCTAAAAGTAGTTCAGGTATCATCTTGAAACTACATAGGTAGATAGATCTCATTAAGAAAAAGTGCAGTGCACAAGTACTATAACTCTGCCTATCATATTTTTGGAGTTATTGACCTTTGTTGATTTTCATACTTAATTTTTGTCCGGAGCATAACTCTAAAAGTATTTCAGGTATCCTCTTGAAACTACATAGATGGATAGATCTCATTGAGGAGAAGTGCAGTGCACAAGAACCATAACTCTGCCTATCATATTCTTGGAGTTATTGCCCTTTGTTGATTTTCATACCTAATTTTTGTCCGGAGCATAACTCTAAAAGTATTTCAGGTATCACCTTGAAATCTCATAGGTGGATAGATCTTGTAAAGGAGAAGTGCAATGCACAAAAAACCATAACTCTGCCCATCATATTTTTGGAGTTATTGCCCATTGTTGATTTTCATACTTAATTCTTGTCCGGAGCATAACTCTAAAAGTATTTTAGGTATCATCTTGAAACTTCATATGTGGATAGATCTCATTAAGTAAAAATGCAGTGCACAAGAACCATAGCTCTGCCTATAATGTTTTTGGAGTTATTGCTCTTTGTTGATTTTCATGCTTAATTTTTGTCCAGAGCATAACCCAAAAGGTTTTTCAGGTATCATCTTGAAACTTTTTATGTGGATAGATCTTATTCAGGAAAAGTGCATTGCACAAGAACCATAACTCTGCCTATCATATTTTTGCAGTTATTGCCCTTTGTTGATTTTCATACTTAATTTTTTTCCGAAGCATAACTCAAAAAGTTTGTGAGGTAAAATCATGAAACTTTAAAAGTTGATAGTTCACAAAAGTGGGAAGTGCAGTGCCCAAAGAATTGTTAATTTATCATTAATAATGTTTGAAGTAATTAACCTTTGTTCCTTTTTACACTTTGAAATTAACAGTTTATAATCACATGTTATATTTAGAATTGGATGCCATTAGGGGGGCATACATGTTTTACAATCATCTCTTGTTATGTATTTGTTTAAAGCAAATAAAGACAGCAAAAGTACTGTTTTTGTTCTATAGAATTTTTTTTCTAGCGACTGTTGTCTTACTTGGATTTGTGTATTGGCAAAATGTCAACAAGAGGTCATGTTTTAGGACGAAAGTAGTTCCGGCATGTGCTATAAATATCCGTGGTATATCATTGTTCTAAAAATAACCGTGGTATATCAAAAAAAAAATATATATATATATCATGGGTGATATTGCATGGATATTCGCGTGGTTGAAAGATAAAAATAGAATACGTACCTAGTGTTGTAGAATATCAAAAATATCTAACTCGGTTGTGAGAATTGATAATTGTCTCGCCAAGGCTCGACAATTATCAATTCTCCCAACCTCGTTAGATATTTTTGATATTCTACAACACTAGGTACGTATTCTCTATTTTTCGATCCTTTCTCAAACAGTTCTTTCACTATAGATCTATTCCATGAAATCTGCGATAACTTTTTTCTGGTCAATAGCATTTTTTAACCTAATCCCGCAATAAAAAAGTTTAACTCCGTCATGAAACAAGAAATCAAGTTCATTTATGCAAGAGTGATTTTTCCGTTTACACAGTATACTAAATTTAACTCAGTGACCTTGGCTTCATAGAATTCAGACTCTCTATTCGCAGTTGTCATGGTGTATTTCTTTTTTCATTTTTAGGGTGCAAATAAAGTTATACACGCATCATTTTGTCAAGGTTTATTCGTTAGTTTCCTTTTTGCAAGTTTTTTAAAGAAAAAGAAATCGATCTTTTTGCATTTGATTGATTCAGCGATGGAACTCTAAATATAGCCCATAAACAGTTTGCATGAAATCTAAAATTAGACACCAACAACAATTTGGAAAAACCGAAAGTAGTGCTATTGCGTTCATCGAAAAATAACAAGCAGGTTTTTTTCATCACATGACCCGATTCTGACCAATCAAAAAAAGATTTTACACCATGAGTGCAATTATTCATTGGTAAAAAAATTGAATTACCTGAATATTAGTATTTGTTGATGGTACTTCACGTCTCCTTCTTTTCTCTCTCTCTCTTTCTCTCTCTCTCTCTCTCTCTCATCTCTCTCACCCCCCCCCCTCACACACACACACAGAGCCGACCATTTTGTTGCAATATTTTTACATTGTTAAACGTCTGACATTGACGTGACTCACAGGAGAGCTTTCGTTCCAATTCTTTTCACGTAACTTTATCTACCAGAATAGTACCATGTATGTAAATATTATATTGAATAAAATATGTTTCAACTAATCATTGGTATGCTTATAAGCCCTGGTAGCTCAGTCCGTAGCGCACATGTGCAGGACTTTCAAGAGAATAGGAGTCGGCTGGTTTGATACCCGGCTAGGCCTATTTCTTTTCGAGGATTGATGATGGTCTTTATGACAAAATTCATTTCTCCCTCACCGCTGACCATTTTTCGACGATAGTTATGTGAGAAAGCAGCCAGTGCCTTGGAAAGAATGTTATGCGAAATACTGGTCAAACAAATCAATGCAACCAATCTTTGTATGCTTATAAACAGTAAACTGAAAATGCTACTGGATCCGTAACACATTGTTAAGAATATTCTTATAGTCTTATTTACCAGAAGTTTCTAAATATTAAAATAAAAGAACTTCTGATTGGCTAAACCATTTGGTTTAGCCAATCAAAAGTTCTGTTACTTTCAGGAGTAGAAATCCTCTTGAGAATTAGACAAAGAATAGTCTGAAGAATAGTTGATGTATAAAGACCCTGGTAGGTGAATGGAGATTCACTATGGAAGGAATACTTATATGGTCCAACAGAGTACTTCTTTTACATTTTAAGTTCTGAGTATATCTCCTCGACCTTTTTTCGATAGCTGGAAATATAGTTTACTGATACTGGGAAGGATTTCATATTATAGGTTGCACCAAAGATGCTCAGAATGCACGTTGTGAATCCATTTTCACATGTGGCACCGAAAGGAATGAAAAGACTCCAGATTCCAATTCTTTATTAATCATGTTGACTTTGGTCTGTAATACATTTTAATACATAGAGGGCATATAAATTATAGTGGATATCTGTTTTGTTTGTGTGTGTGTTTTCTTTTTTTAAAGATCGAAATTTACTGCTTCGAGTGAACACTAATTGTAATATTTCCACGAGTGGTCCAGCCACGAGTGGGAACATTACTGTATGTTGTTATGAGATGAAATAAATACGGAATATTTTGTTGTAGTAACCACGGCGGGGAATCACGTGACACAACAACAACAACAATGACCGTTATTTGAAAAAATTCCCCAACTTCAGGTAAGAAAATCTTCAATAATTCCATTAATACGTGACCGACTGGAATTTGGTTTGAAGCAGAGAAGGCGTAAGGACTCCAGGGATTTGCTTGATGTGTTAGATTTTTTAAACAACACCTGATAAAAAAGTTATTGGCGAGCAAACAAATTATCCAGGGTAAAAAATTTGTTTGCTCGTCAATAACTTTTTTATCAGGTGTTGTTTAAAAAATCTAACACATCAAGCAAATCCCTGGAGTCCTTCCGCCTTCTCTGCTTCAAACCAAATTCCAATCGGTCATGTATTAATGGAATTATTGAAGATTTTCTTACCTGAAGTCGGGGATTTTTTTCAAATAACGGTCATTGTTGTTGTTGTTGTGTCACGTGATTCCCCGCCGTGGTAACTGTCCTGGTGAGTGTATTTACTTCGAGGAGCACGAGGTCGGTCTCCTGCGACGTCACAGTTGTCTTACGCAGCGAGAAGTAAATTTACATACCGGCTCCTTTGTTCGGACCAGGTCTATATTTTTCAGAACGACCCGTTTTAACAATAGAATGCACGAGAGCAGGTCTATCTCAGCACGTGCGCAGGTTGTTCCGTAGATAGAAAACCTGCCCACGTGCTGGAAAGACCTGCTCCCGTGCAAGAAAGACCTGTCCACGTGCAATTGATGGATCTTGAGTCGTGCATGCAGACAGGTTCGTGAAGGACATTGGTACCCGTGCGATCGATAATGATTTTTATGAATTTGTAAATAACAGGAAAAATCTTGTAAATATATTTCTTTCTGGTAAGACAGATTTTAATCTATTTTTATTGTTGACCAACTCAGCAATTCTTTGATATTTTTTTTGAAAGCTATCATTAAGAAATGTATCCCCCACTATTCCCAAAATTTGCGATCACATTATTGCCAACATTTAAAACATTGTAGATAAAGTGCCTTATCCTTAGGTTGTTGTTACATACATGTCGTTCTCTCATATCTGAACCCAACTTATTATTTTTTTCTTCTAGTTTTCATTTAAGTTCAATAGCAAAAGTGGCAAAAAGGTAATGACAGACGCATGTTCTAAAACATGTCTCTAGTATTGTTATATTTTGGTTCTAATGCACCCTACTTCCTGTGAGACCGACTGTTCATTTGTCCGTATTGGCGAAGTTTAGCCTCTGGAGCGAAAAAGCCCTCTTGTGTTATTTCTTTTATGGTGAGAAAGCAAAACTGACATAGGAGCACTGTCCTTCTATGGCTGACCCGGCACAGCTAGCTTCAAGAAAGCAATTTGAGGGGCCCGATCACTCCCATAGTCGAATGATCATGCAGAATCGCTTTGAGACCAGCTGTCCTAGAAGCTCGACCCTAGGTCCCAGGCTTGAGCCTCTTTGGAAGTGACTTTGTATGACTGAAAGCGGTGTAAAATGCCATTCATTCAATCAATCAATCAATGAATATTGACCTATGGCCCTACAGAACTGAATGAATTAGTGCAAACGGACAGACCGTAGAAATGAAAACACAAGTGTTACCGGCAAAAGCTGAAATCCAAGAATATTTCAATAAATTGGAACCTAAACTGAGCAATGAACTCACTCTTGCAGCATCAACAAACCTACCCAAGTTAAAGAAAATTAAAGTTGATGCTCACGACGTGTCAGTTTCAAGCCAACGATAGATCTACATTAATGTTCAAGCCAGAAAATAAAACTGATAAATAAATGAAAAAGAAATACCCAAAAGTTGAAAATAACCATAAAACATGTTTTACGCTCCCTTTTGTCATCAAACGTATCTGTTCTTTTCGAAATGGCTGTCAAGTCGTCTGCTCAATACTGATGGTGGCCGTTATGTAAGTCGGATATCGACCTCGTACATCGGTCTTTCCGTATAAGAACGACCAGGGCACGAGCTTCACAAAACACCTCGAGCGCTTCGCGCTCTCGGTGTTTCGTGAAGCTCGTGCCCAGGTCGTTCTTATACGGAAAGACCTCGTACTCAGTCAATATCCTATACTTATACAAGCACCATGAAAATTACTACAACATGATTTTCCTTCTTATTATAAACCTTTAACTTTCAACCACACAATTTTGCAATTGTTGACATTGTATTGAAAAAATATAGCAAACAAAAAGAGACAATTAATATATCGTGGATGGTAGTAATTCTGTTTTCATAAATAGCGGATTATTTTACTGTGTAACATTTTGATCACTCCAATGGCAAATCAATCCATGCGAAACACTTCAGTAAACACTATATGGCCAGCAACACGCTAAAAGGGGCATTGGGACATTTGCGTAAAATGTCGTCCCGGATCAGCATGCGCAGTCCGCGCAGGCTAATCCGAGACGGCACTTTAAGATTACATTAGATTTTGTGCAACAGTAGACTTGCGCAAAACAGAAAATTACATAAAAACGGAAAGTACCGTCTTGGATCAAGCCTGCACGGACTGCGCAGTCTGATTCGAGACGACACTTTACGCAAATGTCCAAATGCCCCTTTTCGCGTGTTGCTGCCCATATGTATTTGGAACCGTATTTTACTGAGTGTATAGATAAAGATTTTTTTCTATCGTGTGTGTTATTTCACTCGATTCAACGCATGTATGTGATTGGGAAAATTTACTGGTATATAATAAATTTCTTTATTAAATACCTGAAAGGTTTTTTTTTTTCCGGAGAAAATACATGCATCACACGCGGAAAATATATCGCACAGGGCAGAAAAAATAATACGTATACACTGTCAACTAATGTTCAAAATACGGTATGATAACTTTACGATGACCTGACCCACGCGCGGTATAGGTTTGTATTCATTTGCAACTTGATTGGTCAAAATTTTATGTTGTAATAATCAAGGTGGCGCCGCATAAGCGGCGACACTATATTTTCATTCGCTATTGAAAAGCACTTATGGAGGCAGCCATATTGTTGACTCGGCTTCAAGCCATTTCGTAACTAGGCCATTTCGTATAATTTTGGTCATTTCGTACCCACCTACTTTTTGTCATTTTGTACTCACTTTAATCATTTTGTACCCTCTCTGATCATTTCATACCTAGTTTTTAATATCAATTTGGTAATTTGAAATTCAGTTCTAATACTATTTACTTTTGTGTTTTTTCTGGAATAACAACTGCTTTCGTACAAAGTTCCAATTAAAATTATGATAATTATCGCCGAAGAATGGTTCTTTTTATAAAGTTTTAAGTTGCAGTCCAAGCATTGTTTAGGACTTCTCAGTTCATTTCTCACCGAGTTCTGCAAAAATTACTTTGGTCAATTTGAAATGCTGTAATGTGCCCTATTTTAGAAACAACTGATTTGCGGCGCCATTGTTGTTATGCATCAATATTTTCCGGTCTGTAATTCATAAAAACAGAGTAACTGGCTTCTACACCATTATTATTTTTGTTTTCTTGTCTTTTTCGAATATAATGTCAACTTTGCAATATATTTTCGGTGAAAAGTGTACACTATACATAATTTCTAAACGGCCACTTTTTAGATGAATCCTAGTAGACCTTTTCTGGCATCTGCTGACCACAAAAGAGACAATTCATTTGGTTTCAGTTTTTGGAGAATAATTGAGCAGGATAAGAGCATATCCCGGTCGAAGTCTGAAAAGAATTTTTGGACTTAAACATTTGAAAGGAACTTATCTAACATTGATTTACTTGACATTGAAAACTGACATTTTTTTTTAAAAAACTTCATGCTCCTTCTCTCAATTTTAAGTTTTGTGCCGAAAATATTTTTCATGTTTTTTCATATTGCTTGTAAAATTTTGGCCATTTAGGATTTTCTTTTTTTAACCGTTTTGACTCGCAACCCATAAGCTTTGCCTTATAAGAAATACCTTCTGTTGAAAAAATCGAGAATCTTTTTATTAGAATACCATGTCTAATGTCCAGACATATGTTCCAATACGTATTTATTAACATGTCTATTTCTTGGTAACACTTACATGAGAAACAAAAGTGGCGGGTTAGAAGTTTAGCTGAGTGTAGGTACATGTATATATCACGTAAGGAGTATTATGCTATACCTTTCTTGGTGCTTGCATTTGCTTCTCGCCGCGCAAGAATATTTTTAAGTCTCGCTCGAGCTTCGGTGTCGCGCGATATCAAATTTTCTCTCGTTGCTCGGTTCAAATACATGCACAAGGAAAGTCACACGGATAATATCGTACAAAGAAGAAATATATTTATATCGTGCTTCTAACCTCTCGTGTTTAAATTTTGTGTAAAATATCCAGTACAGTTGTTTTCAATAATTCCGCATAAAACTGCGCTACAATTTACCAGCCCCCCCCCCCCCCAAAAAAAAAAAAAAAAAAACAAACAGTTCATTGGCATAGAGCAGAATTATGACAGCATTGTGTTTTCATCTAATCCAGAGAAAACTACGTTTGAAAAAGACAAAGATCCATTTTCAAATCGCATTCTTTTTAAATCTCTAATCTTCTCATCTTCCGACTGTCAAATACATCCTTCCACATTTATGTCATTAGTATCTGCCATTCATCCTTCTTGCTACTAACGCATTTCCCATCCTAATCATACCAAGTGGGATCCGTCTGGGCCAGTCATAAACTTGTACGTTCTCGATTTCTCCTGTATAAATGTTCAGAATAATATTTGTCTAAGTTCAGTAACTGAAAATCAACTACTCCTGGTACATTGACTTTTCTGTCAATGGAAATACAGATATATGCATACATTGTATGAGGTAAGTAGAACATGTGTGATGCATAGAATAATAACACTATTGCCTGGGGTCCACAGGAACCCCGACAGATTTTGGGTTTTATATTCCACTCACTCTGACAGCACCGAAGTTTCTGTATAAATTCAGGTTTAGAATAGGCTTAGTAACAAACTCCTAAAATGACAGCTTCAATTTTTTTTATCATAGGCAGAGAACCATATGGGGTACATACGATTGATTGATTGATTGATTGTATTGGGGTTTAACGCCACTTTAACAGCTAAGGTCACATCATGGCGGTCGGTGAAGCAGATGTGTTTCCTAGCTTTCTCACACCAGTATACCTACACTACTTTCTTTCCAAAGCCACAGACTACTTTTCTCACATGCTTCAGCAGAGGTGAGAGGCGAAAATACGCCGGAAAGAAAGTTCACCTCAACCGGGTATCGAACTCACAACCACCAGGTCATGAGTCCGACACCCTCACCACTGAGCCACCCGGGCGGGCGGGGTACATACGGACCTCACACGGTATGATTAAGGTTGTTTATGTCTGACGTGACACAACAAAGCAATAAAACTCGTAATCCTTAAATTAACAAGATTTATAAACATTTTTAAAACGTGGGATTTTTTTTTTTTTAAATTTCTCGATTCACTCAATGTCTGAAACAGATCTGATACATTTGAAAGGGTGAAGTACAGGGGAGCTCTAGGGACTACAAGATTGATCGAGTCACATTGTGCCGTAGCTATTCACATTTACAGTTGGGATTTGTGACAGGATTCTGGTTTCGATTCTGGTTTCAGATGCATTAATGTCAAAACTTAGGTAAATGGTCCATGAAAATGACAGCTATGAAATAAAGTATGAGGAAAGACACTCTGAGGCAGGTTTAAACCATGTTTTCCGATTGCAAAAGACTAATGGGGTAAAGTTCCTCCGTCCCAATGAGTTTACCAAATCGGTAAATTGTGATCAAAACGGTGAAATTATCAAACCATAATCCAACACAATTTCCTTATAAAATAACGACATACATAAAATAAAAGCAAGTGTAGACAACCCTAATTTCAACTAACATCTGTCTCAAGGACAGGTTGTGTAAACACAGAAGTCGTCATTAAATAGGAAAAGTGAAACTGGAACTTGGCAAAGAATTTTTGCTCAGTCACGTTTTCATTGCTGCCATGGACAGTTGTTCAAGATTCTAACGTCGATTTCTGGGGACCGTTGTAGAAACCTTATTATTTTTTTTAATTTTGTTATTTAAAATTTATTTTAAAAACAACCAGACCAGTTTATAATTAGCCAATGTAGTTGTGTATGATTTGGCTACCTTTGATTCACCATAATTTAAGAACTTTTTGCAGACGAAATCTTTTATAACTGTCATATTATTTTTGAGGGAGTTATCTATCTTTAAGTTACCATAACGCAAATGAGAGATTTTGACATACAGGTGTACTTTAGATTTATCAATTACAAGTACTAATAATTATCGAGTTGCCTTGATCTCGTCAGCTTTTCACATAGTCGTCTTTACTTAACGTAGTGGACCCATAATAAAAAAACAGATATTTTCACGATGACATTATCATTCGAAATTTGCTATTATTAAAAATGAGTACTGTTGTACTACTTTAACCGAGCCACTTTTTCCTTTTATTTCCTTCATAGAATATCCATTTATAAATATAAAACCACTAAATTCTCATTACAAATGGATAGGATAATTACCTCCCTTTTCTGAAAACTGATAAAAGTATCAAAAGATAATTTCAAGATGGACATCGAAGGAATTTCTGGTCAGTTAAACTTGTGCAAAAGTATTATATCAGTATAAATCCGTATTTATCACCTATAACTAGAAGTGTTACGGGTCTACTACCTAAAAGCCGCAGTAAACACTGATTAACGTGAGCCGCCGACACCATATGGAGTGCAACACGCGAAAAGGGTCATTCGGACATTTGCGTAAAGTGTCGTCTCTAATCAGCGTTTACAGTCCGCACAGGCTAATCCAAAACGATACTTTCCGATTTTATGTGATTTTCTGTTTTACGTAAGTCTACTGTAACACAAAATCTAATGTAGTCGTAAAGTGCCGTCTCGGATTAGCCTGCGCGGACTGCGCAGGCTAATCCGAGACGACACTTTACGCAAATGTCCGAATGCACCTTTTCGCGTGTTGCACTCCATATGTTCTCAGTACACCAGATCGGATTTTCCATGGAAGGAACGGAGGTGGTGTAAGTATTTTCATTTTTTATGGACCTGAATAACCTAGATAGAAATGTTGACTTACAGCAATGTCAGGGCGAATGAATGATCTGTTTACAGACGTACTAGGGAATAATAATACCATCATATAAGCGAGCTGTGGCTTTATAAGCAACTAGGGTTTTATTGTTTTGAAGGTTGTTGCCGATTTTCGGATAAAATCCCCTTACCATTGTTCATTGTACATTTTATATAATGAGATAAATGTATCCCCTAAAAGAACACAAAATTTCACTTAGAAATGTCCATCCAAAGAGAAGATATACGTTTTTGAATGGACCTGGGTAGACGAAAATATGCTAACAAGACACCGATTTCATTTTCAGTCTGTGTACATGGACACCAGATCAGAGAAAGCTTGCGGTAAATGGACACCAACCTTTAAATCATGAATATTTCTGCCTGAAACTCGATTGTATACAATACATTTTTTGTAAACATTAGGTCACCACGGTCTATTACCTGATAAATAGCATGTTCAACCCAATTTCATTACTTCTAGCACTTGCTTTCTGATTATGGCTGAGCGTCATTGGTCCCTTTTACGTTTTTTCTTGAAATATTTAATCCTGACTTTCAATGACCTTGAAGAAGAAGGATTGTGAAAACGTGTATTAATTAGTAAATTCACGTGCCGTTAACGCCCGGCTTTGTACTATCAATATTCTCGATTCGGGGCTACCTTGTAAACAAAGTTTGTCCATGTCAGACTTCCCCTAGACTCCGACCATCAAACTGTAGGAATTTGTACATATTAGATCCTTTTCACGGCATATCTTTGATGATACTAGTACACCGCAAACAAAATTCTGTACAGGATCTCGGTTTAATCGAGATCTGAACAAAAATTCACCTGTGAAATGTACCCTAACCCAGCTACATCCCACCCACTTTTTGACGTGACCTGTCTGCCTCGCTTGATGTAGATCGAACCCTCTGTCGTCTTTCAGGTACAGAAATTCATATCCACCCATTTATCCTAGTTGTAATTGTCCAAACGTGTGAAAGTTTATTCCACATACGTGGGGTGATCAAAAAGATCGTAGACTATCTCGTTATTTTGAAAACTACTACACGTAGAAGTACAAAATTTTGCATCGATGAGCACCCATTATTTTGTAACTGGCTAAAGCTGTCAAATGTCGCCATATTAAGGCAGGTAAAGTATGACGTCATCTCAGTGACGTCATATACCGCATTAGCGGTTTAAAATATCGGACTACGTTTTATTTGAGCTGGGAGTAATCATAAAGTTTTACATTAAACACGAAAAGTATTCATCGGACATCAAAAGGGATTTAGAACCAGTTAAAGGGGACACTGTGCTAAATAAATCTAATATTTGTACATTGATCAGACTAGTTTAGACATGGGTGTGATACTGTACAAGACGACCCTGAATTTGGCCATCCATCAACATCAGTCACATCAGACAAAACCATAACGGCTGTAGAGCAGAATGTAAAACAAGATTGCCGAGATGCTGTCAGGAAAGTAGCTTATACATTTGACTTTTCATATAGAAGTGTCAAGCAGATTTTGACAGGGAATCTTGGAATGTAGATTTAACGTAATTACACAATGTGGGGACCTCGGCAACTGACGCCCGAGAAAATTGGGGTTGGGATCGAAATCTTTAAAGAAATTTCTGAATGCATTAGGGTAGAGGGGTCAAACTTTACTGATCGTATAGTAATATGCTATGAAAGATAGGCACACCGTAACGAGACTGAATATAAACAACAAAGCAGTGTTTTGAAACATTCAATATCGCCTTCGGCTGGTAAAGCTAACCTTTCTAAGTCACTTGGAAAAGTTACATGTATCTACATCAAGTATCTCTGTTCTCTTGTTTTTCTTCTAAATCATGTTGTATCTATACATACTACAGTCAATAGTGAGTTTTATGCTCACACTATTCAGATGAATTTCACAAACACGGTACGAAAAACTTTGCCATAAGTCTGTAGCGTGACGCCACTTCAGCCTACAACAAAATAACGCCCTAGGTAGCACTCAGAGCCACAATTGCACTGGAAACTTTGCAAAAACTAAACATGGAAAAACTTAGTAATGCTCCGTATAATTTAGTTCTGACTCCACGTGTCCTCTGACTAGTACCTGTTTTGAAAGATTCTCTATGTGACATGCACTGGTTACGAGAGCAGAGAGGAGCTAACCCTCGCTATAACCAGGGCCCGTGCTTATAAAACTTCCTTGAGTACATTTTCATGCTCAAGGAGCGGTTTCATGCTCAACTCTGAGTCCGACTCAGAGTTTTGTGATTATAAAAAATCTTGAGCTTGAGATTGTGCTCAACTGAGCATGAAACTCAAACTCTGTTGAGTATGGTCTGAACCAGACTCAGCGCACTTTCTCCTACTCCGCCATAATGGCAGCCGCCGCATACGTTCGACAGATTCGGTGTGACAAAAGGCGAAATGCGTGCTGTTTTAATAATTAAAGAGCAGAGTTGCCACTTGGAAGTTATGGACGCGGTTGAACGATGCCAGTTTGGAAAGTGGACAGTATGGGTTTGCTAAATATTGACCCACCTGCGGAAAAAAGACATTTGCCTCTCCCATATTGAACCATGTCGCTGGTGCTTAGCGGCCGATGCAATTCAGATTCTTTGTCGATGACAGTTTGAATTTTTAGTAGAAAGACGACAAGATAGTGTAACCGAAGAACAGAGATGTTGATTTTAAGCGTGTTGCATACAGATTTATCGTTTTCTCCAAAGAAATCGAAGCTAAAAGGACACAATATGGGTTTTTCAATAGTGCCGGTCACAATTTTAGTTTGAATTTTTCCATAAATAAACTTGAAACTAATCGATATATTTCTATTTTTAAACGTAAGTTGATTGGTTGTCATGTAAACAAATACGCTTTACGGTTGGATGCTACTTCTGTAATACATTTTAAGGTGGGCGGCTACCACTGTTAGGTAATACAGCCAAGGTAAGCGTATACGGGTGGTATTTTCGCTAAAACTGCTTCAGTTTTGATATTTTTTTCACCGTAATCACTTTGTTATGCGCTGTTCAGAGTTGGAATTAAGATTAGTATTACCATTTTGAAATATCCGACATACATGTACTGGCTGGAGTGGCACTAGCATCAGCGGTCAAGGCGTGTTCGTCAATGTGGAAGAAGATTCAGCTCCACATAGGACAAAAATCGGACCCAATTTACCTTCATGGTGTTGACATTGTCGTTTTCACTCCTTGTTGAGTAACAATTGCTGACTTACTTTTAAAAAGATGTTTGAAATAAAGTATTGAAACTGCTGGTCAATATAGACTTATGATTGTTTTGATTGGTTGTGTGGTTTATGTTGTCAAACTTTTGCTCATTTAGATAGATCTACATGTGACTTTTCGTGCTTGTTTAAGACATTTATATTGAATGGGTGCATGGCTAACAAGAGGAAAGGGTAATATATTAACTTTGAACATTGGGAAAGCCACTGGAGATATTAACCTACATTGGCTAAGAATGGATTTAATTCCCAGAAAAAATACCACTGAAGCTACCTACCCCACGCTTTTCCTTTTTATGGCCGAAAACAATGGAATTAGCACCAAAATGAAAACAAGTACCAAATTGAATGGAGGGGTGTTTGGTTAGGCTTATCAGGTTAATAGGGAATATATAGCGCTAAGCTGTTACCCTTTACTCGTCTGAAACCAGCTGAATATGCTGGAAAACATTGCCGATGATACCTCATCTGCTCTTGTATTTTTTTCGCCAAAAACAACTTTTACACGCAAGAAAATTCTTTGCATTGATTATACATCTAGTTCTAGTGATCGTATCTCTGCAAAAACGCCTAAATATAGAATCGTTCACCGCAAACAGCGTACATTCATAGTTGGGAGATATGTTTCAAAAATTACCACGACTTGTTCTTCTGAAGGGTGACAGATATTTCGGTAACAGACGAGTTTAGTAAATTGTATTAAAAGAGTAAATCGATTGGATGTTTCGGTAACAAGGCAAATCATGAGAGTATTCATGTACCGTTACCTTTTTGATACCCATTACATGGCTATCCCAATGTTTTGTTATGTTGTACCTGCCACGTGGTACTTATTTTATCATGTTCTTATTTTCGAATTTTAACCACAGCTGAATTAATTCATCATACGTTATCCTAAACATATCCTCGTTGTGTCCCCTATTCATCAATCCTCAAGTTTTTACAGAAATGTGCTTCCAAAGCAGCAATTAACCCTTGGGGTTCCTTTAGAGTAAATCCTCAGAGGAAAAAGTACTGCTGGTAAGGAATTAAATTACCCGGGACCCTTGCTTTTCGAGGAAGTGCTCTTACCACTGAGCTACATAGGTGGCTCAACATACTCACTCCCGATTATCACCACACCTTTTACTACTTTCGTTGGCCTTTACGGCCAATTTTTAAGAATCAAGATCTGACTGAATGAAACACATTTATTTAAAATGATATATAACTAAGATGAGTTTAGAAACACAGGTAGCAGAATTTAAATATTATGGTAAATGAAAACAGGAACTGAGAGAGACACTTACTAAGACATCGACCATTGTTTTTTTTTTTCTAAACTGCGTGAGCAGTATATAGTTGCCTTGCTACCGAAACATCTAATCTATTTACTTTAAGTATTTGTCTAATTTACCGAACTCGCCTGTTACCGAAACATTCGTAAGTCTTACTGAACTGCAGAAAAGAGTGGAAAAGGCAATGATTAGTTTACGGATCGTTGTGAAAAGTTGGATTACTTGTATATTCTCAACCAAAAAATTGCAGTACACTGTTTATCTCGTATCTGTGAACAATCCCGTAGTATTAATTAGTTGTTATCTTATAATATATTTTTTGCCTCATTCTATAATTCTGAACAGATTTCACAGCCCGTACATGTAAATCGATTTTGTTTGACATATTTCATATAAGTGTAATGTCATGAAATTGATGTCTCAGTATGTAATTTTCTTGTCACGTAAACTCTAACTTTATGTAACTGACTGTTAGAACATATTTATATAAATTCTCGAATTCAGACCATAGATGAAATTTTGCGTTTTCCAGCGTTCTTAGGCGTTTTCCTGTGTTTTCCGGTCATTTTAGTTTTTTTTCGGTCTTTCTAGTGACCCGTTGAAACACAGTTCAAGTCTTTTCCTAACGTGTACTTAATGCCCTAAAAAATAGTTGAGTGACCTATGAATGTGCAACAGCTTTGGTTCATATCAAGGAGTGACAGGGGTTTTGGAAGCCCGGGTTCCAGACCACTGGCGTTTTTTTTTTTACAAACACCCCCCCTCCCCACCCCCCGTTTATCATTCGGACTCTACTTTGTCAAAAGCAATACTATTGGAAGCGATAAATCGTTTTGCTGCACATCCCTATAAACCGTCATAGGAGACTACTGTAAGGGGTGAACAAAAGATTATTACCGCTTACAAGTATTCAGGCTAGGGTTTCGGTAAATAACAACGAAGTTCGGTAAAAAGTTTGAAGCGTAAATTCGTTAGAAGATTTATGAATATAGATGATACATAGAGATACTTCACAATGGTTTTTATCACCAACACATGTCTACATCCCTCGAAGAAAAACTCAGTCAATGACAACCTTATCAATTTCAAAACGACTCAAACTATAAAAGGGGTGGGGGGAGAATCTTGGAAACAGTTAAAAATTTGAACTCTTCAAAGATTACTGAACTTTTATATTTATACAACTTTCTGTTCCGTGGAAACCTCCAATTTATTCCGTATAAAGATAATTTAGGTCATACGTGACAAATTTTTAGCTTGTCTTAAATCTTTGAAAGTAATGCACAATCATAACGGGCAACATGAGAACTAATCATGTCGATGTTAACAGTAAAAGCTTCTAAAAAAATTAGATGAAACTATTACAAATGATGATTAATACAAAAAAGAACGCTCTCTTGGTCCTTCTAATCGATACGTACCAAATTGTCTCAAC
This sequence comes from Tridacna crocea, assembly GCA_943736015.1. Classification (NCBI taxonomy): domain Eukaryota; kingdom Metazoa; phylum Mollusca; class Bivalvia; order Cardiida; family Cardiidae; genus Tridacna; species Tridacna crocea. The sequence continues at coordinate 27,244,980 of OX031057.1, read as the reverse complement.
TCCCGGGCCGACAATTCTCTAAAACGTGGTTCGCAATAGGCCGAATCTTCTTCGGGCCGAATCTTCCAGTATTGCTATTTTAAGACGTCGGGTCGCTTACGTTCACGAATAATATAGTAGATGACGTACTCAGCTGAGAACGTTCTCAGGCGACGTTTATAAGCAGCGTTTGAGTTCAAAACTCCCGTGAGCAAAACTCAAGGCGTTGAGTACGATTTTGTGCTGAGCATGAGATTGTTCTCAACATTTCTTTATAAGCACGGGGCCAGGTCTTTGATGGTAACGTCACGTGACAGACTCCTGCATGTGCTTCGCTCATGGAAATCAAGAATGAATAAGCGTATAGAACTCAGAGGAGGTTATTTTCAAAAATAGTGAACACTCCAAATATAGCAATATTCCGATACCAGCACTGGTCCACGTTGTTTCTGATCACCTCGCTTATTTGCATTTCTATGGAAATAATTTTGCTATCTTTGCAAATCGTTGTTAAAATACCTTATTTTATGCAATAATAGAATATTCACGTTTTTTTATTGTTAACACGTTAACATTCGCAGAGGTCCTTAAACTCCTTCGTGGTTCGCACTCGGGCGTTATGTTAAAGTATTTTTCGGGCTTCTGCGAGTGTTAACGACCTCAAAAACGTGAATTAACCCTATATTATAAAATAAAATATAAATATACAGTCAGTCAACAGTGAATTAATCTGTTTGAAAACCGTATTGATTACCAATGGCTTTTGTGTGCATTTGAGACCATAGGTCAAGTCTTGTAACGATTAATTTTGAATATATCTTAGAAAATAATGTTATTTAAAGTTATCCCTCTTAAATATTTTGGCTCTAAGTTTCTAAGTTACCTAGAGCCCTAGAATATTGGTACCATAACACTCCTCTTCCCCCCCCCCCCCCCCCACCAATCCCGCAGCGTTGTGGATAACAGCCCTTATTGAATACAGCGTTATTCAGTGCTGTCAGAAAAGGACCAACAATTTGAATGCGCGGGCGCGTTTGATGTTAGTTTGTGAAAATACTGCATTTTTTACTTCTGTTTCTGTGAAATTTTGATCGAATTACTCATCAGACATGTTGTTAAAAAGAGTGTCACCAGGGTATTTTACACACTTTCACCATTGTAAAAATTGTTGAAATGATTATACATACATAATTAAATCTGCATTGTAATATTCTAAGGATTTTGTTTTTTTTTCCTAATTTGTGAATTGACATATTGCCAGATTTGGATCGCTTTTTGCTAATTTTGACACACGAAGTCCCTCTTTTCGAGCGTAATGCTTAAATTAATACAATTTATTTTAACCCTTTCCAAAACAATCTCTGGTTTTTTACGGGTCTGAAAAAGTAGCCTTTTGAAAACATTGTGGGAAAAGAAGAAAATGCTGGTAACCATCATTTTCTCCTTTTTCCCACAATGTTTTCTACCCTGTCATAGACAGAAGTCATCTTTTCAGCAAGAGCTGAAGTGTCGTCTGCAAATGCTTTCAATTTGGTCTAGTCCAAAAATTTGTCGTTTGGGAAAGGGTTAATATGATTGTACTGTTGTTTTCAGAGGTAGTCTATAATTATTTCTATTATCAACATTTCTGTTCCCTTTTTGTTGATATTTGTTTCCAGCTCAGCGTAACTAAGTGATAAAATTCATAAGCGTTGTTACTAAATGAAGAAGAGCTTTTTGAACAGGCTTCCTTGCAATAAACGGATCTATCCAAGTTAGTTTTGTAGAGTAACTTTATTTAGATGTACCATATTATAGCTTTCCACTGACAAGTTCTCTTTTGATAAACCATCTTTGCTGATTTACTTACCTTTGATCTGCCATAACTTTAACCCTCTCCCAAACAATCTCTGGTTTTTACGGGTCTGGAATAGTAGCCTTTTGAAAACATTGTGGGAAAATGAGAAAATGCTGGTAACCAGCATTTTCTCCTTTTCCCACAATGTTTTCTACCCTATCATAGACAGAAATAATCTTTTCAGCAAGAATTGAATTGTTATCTGCTAATGCTTTCAATTTGGTCTAGTCTAAAAGTTTGTCATTTAGGAAAGGGTTGATACAGACTTTTTTTTTGATAGGTTCTGCTTACCAAATCAATTATTTGCCTGCTCGGCTCTATCAGCTTTAACTTGAATATGAGGTTTTAAAATAAAAGTTTTGAAAAAAAAAATTCGTGAACCAGTTCACCCCTTTTTTCTTTGGAATAGTAGCTTTGTACATACCTTTGAAGTACAATACATGCATCCTCGGATACCCCGGGGTCTCCCTATTTGCTACGCTACATCGACTGATTCAAAGTTTTATTAGTCAATTGTCCCAGGGGTCGATGTAGCGTAGCAAATAGGGAGACCCTGGGGTATCCGAGGATGCAATACATGTAACTTGAAAAAGAGCTTTGTGGTGATAAGACTCTTTGCTTTATTCAATCAATTAGTTTAGTTTAAATATATTTATTTTACATCGATAGAGAAACAAGTTCTAACAACTTATACTAATCTCTCTCGATTCTGCTTCCTGGGAACTACACCAGTGCTCGCGCCGAATGTGTGGGCCAATGAAAAATCCCAAAGTTGACACCCGCTCCCAGGTATCGAACTCAGGACCTGTGGGTTTTGAGGCCGACGCTCTACCTCACGACCACGGACACCACATTCAATCAATTAATTGCTTTAAGCGAGTTATCTACCTTTGATCTACCGTAACTTGAATAAGAGCTTTTCGCAGACAAGTTCGTCTTTTTCTTGTGATAAATAAAGAAAAGAATTGGGTTTGCCACACTGTTAAGGTAGTAAAACGTTGTAAGGACGATGAATATCGGATGTCTGATGTCTCCAAAAATTCCAACAAAATATTCTGTGAAGTGGGCCGACCAGCAAAATATAAAACCTGAAAAAAAAGGAGATAAATATAGCAAAAATACTAATGTGTCGACTGATCTTACAGGTACATCAACCCTTCGTCAAACAATCTTGGGGTTCTGATTGCGACCTTTAGACTTTGCCGTCTTGGAAGAAGATAGATAAATAAACAAACAGGTAAGAGGCACGCTGTATACCAAGCATTTTATAGAATAATGGGTCCATTAACCAATTACCACACAATCCCTACTTTTGACGCCCCTGAGAAAGAAGTCTTTAGAAAACATTGTGGGAAAAGGAGAAAATGCTGGTAACCAGCATTTTCTCCTTTTCCCACAATGTTTTCTACCCTTCACAAAACAAATTTCAAATTTTCAGTCACTTTCATTTTGTCGTCTGCGAATGCTTTCAATTTGGACCAGTCTAAAATTTTCTCGTGTGGTAATGAGTTAAATCGGCCTTATCCTACAACCGACTGAATCATGAAGCAGAATAGTCTTTGAACATACAGAAAATTTACAAATGGCGGGGCCTAGGTAGGCCGACATGCGTCGATACTTTTTGAAGATGCGTCACGCCCCGTTTTTCACAGAAAATGATTCATGAATAAATGGACATTCCCATTCAATGTAAGAGATTCAACAAAATGGTGGATGATAGACATACATGATCAGAACTCAAATTTTGTGATTTTGGTTCAATATATTAATGAATGCAACCCATATCATGCTTCCTTGACTCAATGTACGGACATATGCATAAATATAGTTTGGTTCCATATATTGATGAATCCATATCATATAAGGACAGTTTACTTCAATATATGATTTGAATGGCTCCATAAACAGGAGTTACCGTTTAATACATTGTTCAGATGATATATAGTGCTACTACAGATTAACAAATGGACTATTCCGTTCAATGTATTAGACTAGGCTCCATATAAACATGTTGTCATTTAATGTTATAATGTTATTAATCAAGTGATTTCGTATTGGCCCAGTTACAGGTCCGAGGTCAGCCGTATTGGCCCAAGGCCGAAGGCCGAGTGCCAATATGGCTGACCTCGGACCTGTAACTGGGCCAATACAAAATCACTTGATTAATGACAATTTTATTAATTAACACTTTATCACACAATCCCTGGTTTTTACGACCCTGAAAAAGAAGCCTTCTGAAAACATTGTGAGAAAAGGAGAAAGTGCTGGTAACCAGCATTTTCTCCTTCTTCCCACAATGTTTTCTACCCTGCTGGAAACAAATATCAATTTTTGGGTTACGTTTACTTTGCCGCCTCCTTAAACGTGATTGACTAAAAGTAACCACAGACGCTCACGCGACTGAACTTTTGACCAATCACGTTCAAGGATTTCTGTATTGGTCGCAGGTCATCAATATTGATACGAGGTCAACTGTATTGATCGGAGGTCAAGTCGTATTAAGCCGGGGTCACGACCTGTATACTATACGAAGTCAGAAATGTGACTAGTATCGCGTGGACCGGTTTCCATGTATTACTTCTATATATCTAATAGTTAATTTAAGAAATAATCTTCTTTCTGTCGTGGTATATCGTTCAATAAACCACAGTTGTGAGTTATGCGGCGCAATAAATAATCCACGAGGGCGATAGCCCGAGTAGGTGATTCATTGCGCCTCATAACTCACAAGGTGGTTTATTGAACGATATACATGTACCACGATAGAAAGAAGATTATTTCGATTCTAACATGGCCAATTCTTAGTAAATTGAAAACCAGTTCAAACTTCGAGTAAAAATGCGGATGAAGATTATGTCCCATTGAATAACTCACTAATTGAATGACGTCACTCTACATGGATTGTCGGAGATTTTACCACGTTTTCCTTGCACTAAGTTTATAGAGCCTAAGTCGCGTGTCATGTTAGAATAATAAATATTTATAATAAAACTAAAACAACGATTTCATGAACTGCAAAGAAGCGATAAGGAGCCATGGCTTTTCATAGTTTTCGCCATAGTCTATTGTATTGCCAAAGTGTTATTTTCGTTGATGAGTTTGACCCTAAATTTAAGCAGGACTGTACATGAAACTCAAAACCTGTCACAAACCCAGACTGTAATTGTGGCGCTACAGCACGAACAGACAAGGTCAATGAGCTAGTCCCGAGAGCTCCTCTGTTATTCAACATTTCAAACGCATATAAATATAATATTTTTGAGTATTTCTAACCGACTAGAAATTCATTTTTTCTCCATCTTGAAATTATTTGTTGATATTTTGTAATTTTTCAGAAAAGGGAGGTAATTATCATCTCCTATTGTAATGAGAATAGAGTGGCCCTAGATTTATAAATGATAATTCTTAACCCTTTCCCAAACAAGCCCTTGTTTTTACGTGTTTGCAATACAAGTCTTTTGAAAACACTTTGGGAAAAGGACAAATTGCTCGTAACGTTTTATACCCATTTGGAGAACTTTCTGCCATTTCTATCAAATTTGAAATTGTCGTCTGCAAACCCTTTGAGGTTGGAAGAGTCTAAAATTTGTCGTTTGGGAAAGGGTTAAGGAAAAAATGGAAAAAGTGGCTCAGTCAAAGCAGTACAATAATAATCATTTTCAATCGTAGCAACTTTTTTCGGATAATATTATAGTTGAAATAGCTGTTTTTCATTAGAATGGTACTACCTGGAACTGACCTGCACTATCGTTGATCTGTTTTCATCTAATTCATGTACAGAATTCCCAGATGGTTCCTTTTTGCATGATGGGTCACAAATTTTAAAAAAAGTTAAGAGAAGCTCTGCATTAGTGTATCATACGTTTCGAACGAGTTTAAAGTGGGGATCTGGTGTAGATCCAGTGAGATAATCATTAGTACTGTACCCAAAAGTGATTTTAAGGTAAGACCTGTGTAATGGAAAACCGCTATTTCCATTAAAATATCATCCTGCAAAATTAGCTATAATTAAAAATAAGTATTATTGAACTTCTTTCACCGATTCATTTATTCCAGTTTTTCCTTCTTTGAATTATCATTTATAAATCTAAAACCACTATATTCTCAATTAAACAAGAAATAATTACCCTCCTTTTCAGAAAACTAACAAAAGTATCGAGAAAAATTTCAAGATAGACATAAACGAAATTTCTGATCCGTTAGAAATGTGCAAAAATATTATTTCTGCCTGAGTCCTTATTTATCCAACCAATTAGAATTTTCACCAGAAGTGCATTACACAGGTCTTGCCTTAATGTTCGACTAGTTGCCTCTGAAAACAAAGACGATCGTGAAAGAGCGTACGTACGAAAGTATCCGAATGTCCTTTTTCGCATGTTGAAAACCATTATTGTAAGAAAAAGTAAAAAATTTACACTCACTTATGACAATACCAAGTGTCAGCTTGATGCTCTTCAACTTTGATTTTGGTATCCTACCGTTGAAAATTTGTGCTGTTTGATGGTCAGGGTTGTTCGAACCTACATAGAGAAGTGCAGAATGTAGCAATATTACATTGTTAAGATAGGCATCATGATTCTAGTGGAGAGGGGCCAAAAGTGATTATGATAATGATGGTGCAAAAAAGTTTACTAAGTGATTCACAGACACATGCACAGACAAAAATTAATGTCCTCGTATGCGTTTTATAGTTAGTTTAAACATATTTTATTGCCATACGTACAAGTCATGCAATTCAAAGACAGCATTCGATAAAGGTGGCAAATGGGTTGAACCACAAGTTCAATAACTTAGCTACGGCTCTCCCCATGATTTTTATGCGTTTTATCAGCTGTCGTATGCTCCGTTTTAACACTTGAATTGGTTGAATTTGTGTTTGACTATCGTCGCCGCCAGTTACCCATATGGATGACGCCCAGTGAAGGTTGTTGGTCTTGTGACGGGGAATAGATCATGATACAGGACTAAGTTACGCAGTTACGTTACATGGTTTGTTAACGTGCTCACTGTATGGCATCGTCGCATAGGACCTTAATCTCATCTGAAAGGATATTGGTAATTTTCAGATGACCAGCCATTGGGTCACTAAATGAATGATTGTCATTGATATCGGTTGCCCATATGGGCGAAGCCCCCCCTTCCATGATTGCTGTTGGTTTTTGTTATGAGAGGAAAGAACAGAAGACAGGTCGAAACCCATCCCAAGCTACGTTTGGCCCTTTAACGTGCTTGGTGTCTAGCACCGTCAAATGGGGTCTTGGTTTGACGTCTCATTGACTGTCAGTAATTTTAGATGGCCAGCCATCCTCAGCTGACCAAAAACTTGCCGTTTACGCTTCCTATGTTCAACCACTCGAACATAGCGGACTGGGCCCGTATTCACCAACCATTCTTGAGAATATTCTTAGTCTTATTCTCCAAGGTTTTCTACATTTGTAAGTAACACAACTTCTGATTGGCTAGACCGAATGGTTTAGCCAATCAGAAGTTGTGTTACTTACAAATGTAGACAATTCTGGAGAATAAGACAAAGAACGTTCTTAAGAATGGTTGGTGAATACTGGCCCTGGTCTCTGTTTCATCTGACCATCAACGGGCTACTCATATAGGCGCATCACGATTTATTTTGCGCATGCGTAAGGATCCTTCCCTTGTATGATCCAACTATTTTCTCTTATCATGCGACTTCATTTGTGAAAAGACGATAGTTGTAGACACAATTACAGTTAAACATGTGTTAGAGACGACCTGTGAGACCACCCGTATAAAGAGACCATCTGCTTAAAGAGACCACTGTTCTGATAAAACAACCCTTGTTACATTAACCTAATATAACCTGTATTTAAAGACAACCTGCTGTAAGAGACCAATTTCAGTACTTCCCTTGAGTGGTCTCTGAATACAGGTTGCACTGTATATGATAAAGAATGAAAGGGGGAGGGGAAAGGTTAAAGAAGGTTCAATACTGCTACGCGGTTGAAATTATAGAATTCTATACGATAACTCTGGGATGCGATCCTTGTCTATGGTATTTCTTTCTTTCTTCAGTGGAAGTGTCCATGAGGAAGGCAATTTAGAGTCACAGTCAAGTATTAGTTCACTCTTTACTAAACGGCAAAACTTTCAGATTCGACAAAATTAAAAAACATCGGAGAAAACAGACGGATCAAATCTTGCCAGAAGGTTCTGTCTTCAATATGCCGGGAAAAAGTTGGAAATGGGAAGCAATGCTGGTTACCAACATTTTCTGATTTATTGACTATGTCTTCAAAGGTATTCTCCTTTATTTTGATGAAAAAAGGGATCATATTTCATAAGAATGAAGCACTAGAATAGCACAGAAAGTGATTTTAGCTGTGGTGGCGCAAGGGATGGGGGGTGGGGGGGTGGTGTGGGGGGGCTGAAAATCTTTCGTCGACGCCAAAGCTATTTCCATATTGTCGAAAAGCAGGAAAATTTTCACAAAGTAAAAGTTCTTTATTCCTTTAAACTTTACCTTGCGATAATGAAAGTAACACATTTCCTGACTGGCTAAACTATTTGGATGAGCCAATCAGAAAGTGTGCTACTTTCAAATTCAGAAATTTCTTGAGAATAGAGAATGAAGGTTATAAAGAGCACTCGGGAAATAGTGGCACTGGAAAATAATTTGATAGCATTTTGTCGCCTGTGACGAAACCATTTGCCTGTTGCACATGAAACAAGGTCTTGTGGGTATCAGGAAAGGATTTAGAAAGGGTTCTCACAACCATCTACTATTCTATTCTAGAAAGGGTTCTGAAAGGGTTCGGCATATCGTTCCGAACCTTAAAGGTGGGTATTTAGAATTTTCACATGACACCAAATTAAAAAATATATATATCATTGAAATTTATCTGAAAAAACAATACAAATCATCAATGATTAAGAATCATAAAATAACAAAAACATTTTTTTGGGGTGGTATTTCCTTAAAAGGCTACGTAGCCACTTAAGCTATTTTTAGATTTCGCGCCAAAAATCAATAAAGCATTGTGGAAATGTCAAGTGACTGGCACGTGACTAATAACACTTAAATTCCATTATAAAACAAACATGTAATAATTATTTTCCATAATGTCTTCTTTGGACCCTATGTTTGAAACTTAATCTGTGTATTCCTGTATGTAGATGAGTGAATCGATCATCTAAAAATAGAACGTGTCTCCCGTCCGTGTCGACCTGGGCTGTAGTAAATCTCTAATTTCTCGTGTTGTAAGACGGTGTTCGACTACTGGCGTTGAATGAATGAAAATTAAAAGGCTTTAGGAGTATAAGGATGATTTTTTTGCACTTTTGTACAATTTTCGTTCCAAAATCTGAAGGGCCACCTTTAAACGACCATCGCGCTTTAAAAACAAACAAGTGTATCCCATCGGAAGTCACTAACATGTGTTTCTCATAATTCCATAATTCAAAGAAATGTCTGTTTAGTTGCTATAAGAATCCTGGGATGGGACTAATCACAGTATTACAAGACAGATATAAAAGATAGTGGTAGAAAGACAGATTGAGAGAGAGAAAGAGAGAGAGAGCGAAATCTAGAATGAATGAATGGATGAAAACTGGATATAGGGATAATAAGCAAGGCAAATACTTACCATGAAAACTTCCGGAAGATCTGCGAATGACTGTGGTCAACAACAGTCCGTAGCTTATCACAATTATCGTGAAGGGAAGACAAAACAGAAAAGTGAACTTGAGTATCAGTTCTGTCTGTAATGAAGAATAATTAAAGTCCTGAAAGTTCCGATAACTAGGACTTTTGACCCTTTATCAAACAAACTGACCCAGAGGAAAAGACTTTTGAAAAAACTTTTGAAAACAATATGAGAAGAGCAGGTTTTCCTATTGGCGTTCTGATTTGCAAGTCATTTGGTCCCTTCAAATGAATAGAAGAAGATACACAAATACCTTTTTTGGGTTCCTTTTGAACATTTTTGGGATCAGAATTGAAAGAAACAGTGATCCATTGGAAAATCCTGGAAGACGAGAAAATGCTGGTAGCCACCCTTTTGTCTTTTTTCCCGATAATGTTTTCTACCCTTTCGGATATATAGAGGATTTTTTTTTTCGGTGAAAGATCGAAATTTATTTCATCGAGTGGACACCATCGGTAATGTTTTCACGAGTGGCTGCGCCACTCGTGAAAATATTACCGATGGTGTTCACGGGATGAAATAAATCTCGATCTTTCAATGAAAAGAAAAACCAAATATTCTATTTATTTCATGCTTTTAACTCTTTCTGGGAGGAGCTTTATCCAAATGCAGTACAGTTCTTTTCCGTCAGTACCCGTGGCGTACCCCTCCCGCATAGCAACGCAATACAATATTACTTCAAGCGCGAGAAATATAAGGTATGTGACGTCATATTTCTCATCTGGTCGTCAGGCACGCGCAATTTACCTAGACAACAAGAACGTGAAAATCGGTATTTTGCACTGGTGGAACCAGTGTAAGATCGAAAAATATTTTCACTGCTATTTCTCGATATCCTACCGGAAAGCATAAAATAAAAATTAATCCATTCGAATCATATTTAACTTGTAGTCTGCAAATGCTTTCAATTTGGACTGGTCTCAAATTTTGTCGTTTGGTAATAATTATATCTAACTATGTAACAAAAGCGGATTAAATTTCCCCTAACTTTGAGGTAAATTCTACAGCTGAAAATTAAACAATCACGACCATCTATTGTTCTAAGGGTCCACCTACCTATTTGATTTTTCATAAAAGTTCTATATTGCTCAAAGTATATCTATCTAGTGTTAAAAAAGGGCTTTCATGCTTATAATAGCTTTCACTCCTTACATTGTAGAACTTGGTAGAACATGATATGCGCAGACAACGGCAGTATATTTAGTGTTGTTTGTACTTGTCATATTTTTCGTATTCTGTGCATGCTGGACACAAAGACGAACTACCTTTCAAAACAACTACCGTTACTTTGAATTTGAAAATGAAATAAACGTTTACCCAATAAAGCGCTACCTTGTGCAATTCATTCATCTGTGATCGGCTAGCATGTAACCTGTTCACCGGCCATTTATAAAACAGCGCCTACACAGCCCCTACACGCCTGGGTAAGGCTAATAGCTTGAATATAAACCCGTCTTTTCCCAGGTATTGGGGCGATGGGTTATACATAAAGATATAGGCTGTCCGTGATTAGGCTTCATAAATGTTGAAATCCGCGTAAAACACCATTGAGCCTATCAAATGAAATATATATTTTATGAGCTTACCTTGTAGTCTTCATCCGATGGATATTTAGGTATACACGAGGGCCTTTTACTCTCATGTCCTGGTATAAGTCTAACGAATTTTAAGTACGGAGTATACACAGCAATGGAAAACAGCCAACAGCATGCTATGGCGACCCTCTGTGCTCGTACACCTAAAAACGCATCAAAATGTCAACCCTTTCGCTACTATACTCGTAGTTGGCTAGGCGGTCAGAGTAGAATTATACTACTCAAAATTTGCTAGGGATCACCCTAAAAGATTCACTCTGAATATATATGTGGCATGTATCATGTATGATTTTACAGTAAGTTATATTGCCACACTGAGCAATAAAATGACTGGTGGAAATGGGTCTTTTAGCCTTTACCTCAAAATGCCGACTGTTAAAGACACTGAGAAAGAAGCCTTTGGAAAACATTGTTGGAATAGGAGAAAATGCTGGATACCAGCATTTTCTCCTTTTTCAACAATGTTTTCTATCCTATTACAGACAGCATACTGCTCGTTGCAATTAGTTTTTGGTCAGGAAATGCTTTTAGCTTGGATAAATCTAGAGTTTTACAGTATGACAAAAAGTTTATGCAAAGCTGTTGTAACTTATAAACCCATACAGAAATATGTAAATGATCCCTATCAAATTTTGAGTTGTATAGATAAGAGTGCACAAATTGTGCATTCTGATCCTGTACTGTCCGCTTTGATGAGACATTTTGGTTGTGATCTTGATCTACAATGTCCGCAAAAGGTCAGAGGGTCGCGCTTAACAACCTAAGGGTTAAAAGTATCTTTCAAAACAACAACCGTTACTTTGAATTTCAAAATGAAATAACACTTTCCCAAACAAGCCCTTTTTTTGACGTGTCTGCAGCACAAGTCTTTTGAAAACACTGTGGGAAAAGGAGAAATTGCTCGTAACGAGCAATTTCTCCTTTTCCCACAGTGTTTTCTACCCATTAGGAGAACTGTCTGCCATTTTTATCAAATTTGAAATTGTCGCCTGCAAACACTTTGAGTTTGGAAGAGTCGAAAATTTGTCGTTTGGGAAAGGGTTAAAAGGGCCGTAAACCGGGATTTTTGCCATTTAAAGGATATGTATATGTGTGTTTGTATAGACAGCTAACTTTCATTGGCGTGCAAAGATTACTTCGAAACTCAAACGTAGGAACGTATAGAAATACATGAGGAATTACCAAAACTGTGTCTTTTCTTTAATATAATTCCCGATTAGTAATGGTAAAGCTATTTCTCAAATAACAGTGGATAAATACAGAGAGGATATTTGTTTTTTTTCGGTGAAAGATCGAAATTTATTTCATCGAGTGGACACCATTGGTAATATTTTCACGAGTGGCTCAGCCACTCGTGAAAATATTACCGATGGTGTTCACGAGATGCAATAAATTTCGATCTTTCACCGAAAAAAAAAAATCTATTTATTTCATGTTTTTAACCCTTTCTGGGAGGAGCTTTATCAAAATCCAGTACAGTTCTTTTCCGTTATTCCCCGTGGTGTACCCCTACGTCAAGCGCGAGAAATGTAAGGTAAATGACGTCATATTCCCATCTGGTTGTGAGGCACGCACAATTAATATAGGCTACGAGAATATAAAAATCGGTATTTTCACTGCTGGTACCAGTGTAAGATCGAAAAATATTTTCAATGCTATTTCTCGATATCCTACCGGAAAGCATGAAATAAATAGATGATACTCATTTGGTTGTTTTTGATATGAAAAATATCTCACGAGGACGCGTTGTTAGGCGTTGATAAAACGAGTGCGCAGCACGAGTTTTTTTAACGCCTTACGACGCGTCCGAGTGAGATATTTTTCATATCAAAAATAACCAGTTGATTATTCTATTTATTATATAGATTATTCTATTTATTATATACCTTATTAACATCATTATTTGTAATTTTGCGTTGACAGTCGAAAAAAATGTAGTCGAAAAAAAAGTAGTTCCCAAATTACGGCAGGAAGTGAAAGTGAAAGTTGATAACGTCACTAGTGATGATATCAAAATTTATTACACTGGGAAATTCCAGGATTTCACTGCTGAGTATATAATAAAGCTCTTTAAGTGATAAATGTGTAGTAAAATATCAGATTACTCGAAAGCTCACTTAATAGAGCTTTGGACTACGATTTGGAAAGTTGTGGGTTCGAGTCCAACAACAGATATTTTTTTTTCATGGCTTTTTTTGTTGTTTCTGTTTCACCTCATTCAGGGCAAATATTTACAGGGATACCCTCATTATTTTATATATATTAACCCTTTACCAAACGACAAATTTTAGACTTATTTGCAGACGACAAAATAAACATAACTCAAAAATTGATTTTTTTTTCCAGCAGGGTAGAATATGTTGTGGGGAAATGGAGAAAATGCTGGTTACCAGCATTTTCTCCTTTTTCCACAATGTTTTCGAAAGGCTTCTATCTCTGGTTCGTCAAAAACAGAAAATTGTTTGGTAAAGGGTTAACTTCCTCCTCGGTTAAAATCTGCTTTAATTAATCTTTTACAAAAGCAATATAATGTTTTCACGACTTTGAGAAAAAAAAAAAAACTTTTGAAAACATTGTGGGAAAAGGAGAAAATGCTGGTTACCAGCATTTTCTCCTTTTCCAACAATGTTTTCCACTTTCCCAGAGCAAGTTTCAATGTTTGAGTCACGTTAATTTTGTCGTCTGCAAATACTTTCAATTTGGACCAGTCTAAAATTTTGTCGTTTGGTAAAGAGTTAACACCCATTTAGGTAAAATTCTCACCTCTATAGTTAATTCTCTTCATGGGTTGACACACAGCAAATGCTCTGTCCATACTCATACACGCTAACACGTAGTTTGACGTCATCACAGCCGCATCACCAAACGTCCAACGTAATTTGCATAAGAACTCCCCAGCCAGCCACGTGGCTTCTCCATACTTAAAACCAATAATCCGTTCTATTGAATGTGGTAGACAGTGAATGATCCCAGCCATGAAATCTTCGAAATACAATGAAGATATCTGGTCAGAAATACATCATCTTCGCAAGCCAGGGCTGACGATTCACTACGCTACTCTACCCTTGGCGGATCGAGCTTGATTTTTACATTCACCCGATACGCTTTTTCATTGGATGCAGCCAGCTCTAGCTGCAACGAATGAAATCGCTCGTAGCATTTCATCTTTGATAAAAATAGAACAAGGTCGCTACCTTTCGTATATAAGGTAAACATGGAAATCCACGTGGATGTCTGCTTATCGCTTCATGTGTATTCGTAAGCGGTTTGTAAAACGATATTTCATTTGCTTTTAAAAATATGATGTAAAGGGGGGTAATAATCAACATCCAATAGAGGGTGCATCGCAGGAATCTCGTAATCGGGCCAAGGTAAGATCGTAGTGATCGTAACATTGGCGCGCGAATATGGAAATACATGGGAGATAATCAACTGTTTGATAATCAACTGTTTGTGTGTGATATGAAAAAGTTTTCACTAAATTCGGATGTGATGAGGTTAATGAAAACAAATCCAAAGGATGAACTATCCTTTATAGTATACATGTATTACTAATCCACTTTTTTTTTTTCTTAAATCTAATAATTATCAAGAATGGTGCAAAATGAGGAAAAAAAAGTTCCTGCAAACATTCCAAAACTCGTCACAAGTGATGATTTCATATTTATCATCACTAGTGATATTTTTCATTATGAAATCAAAATATTTCACTGATAAAAATTTAGCAAATTTTGTTCATGACTTAAAGACTCTCACGGCATAAGATTTTTGAAAGAGAATTGCCAAATCTAAACTATGAGAACTTATGAGGAGACCGATTTGTCCGACTTGTGTTTGTTCTCATGCAAAGTATGTACATTGAATGATATCAAAAGACATTTTTCAACTAAATTACTATTCCGGTAATTACAAAGGTCATTACAGTGATGTTCGGCCTATCCTGTTACATGGTGGACATGCATCGTGCGATGAATTCAAAGTTTTCGTCATGTTTACACCCGCTTTCAAGTTTTTCGATGGACGGACCTTGATGTTTGATCGATAGTGATTTCAACTTAAAGATGCCCGTCTACAGCTGGTGAGCAAACACGCTGTTCATTTTCAAATAATTTCGAATGGTACCGAAGCAGTCCTTTGTGTAAACACGGATAAATTTCTGACATATATGGTGTAAATGAAAAAAGAAACACGGTGATTTGTTCTAGAAACCGAACATTCGTCAGAAGAAAACTGGTTGACGATGGAAGCCGTAAACAATGGCGGTGCGTCACGGAAATTTATCGCTGGTTTCCGCCTAAAGTCGGCGACATGATTTACCACAGCCGTGAACAAGTTTCCAAGTGCCCTGCCACCTGACCGTACAACTAATATATGTGCTGTGCAGTCTGATCGAAGGATGTAGTCTGATCTTGTTTATCACTTTCCACAGTGTCGCACTAGCCAACCCTTAAGCTGCTTATCGTGACTCACTGACCTTTTGCGGACAGTGTAGATCCAAGATCAGACCGCACAGAACGTGCAGTCTGATCTTTGATGTACACAGTCCGATAAGGAGGTACATGTATGTGTCCACAAAACATAACTTTGAAAGAGCAATATTTTGTTTATTAGTATCGAAGTAAAAATATAATTTTAGTTACATAGCAAGACAAGGGTTTAACTCATTATCAAACGACAAAATTTTAGACTGGTTCAAATTGAAAGCATTTGCAGACGACAAAATAAAGGTGACTGAAAAATTGAAATTTGTTCTGGGAAGGGTAGTAAACACTGTTGGAAAAGGAGAAAATGCTGGTTACCAGCATTTTCTCCTTTTCCAACAGTGTTTTCAGAAGGCTTCTATCTCAGGGGCGTCAAAAGTAGGGATTGTGTGGTAATGGGTTAAAGCAAAACTTACCTGCCAATGCAAGATGGAAGAGAAAGAAATACAATCTGCTTCTTGTCGGGTACCTGGTGATAGTAATGATTACTGCCAGGTTGAGAGAGACGATAAGCACTGTCCATAAAATAGTTAGGGCTAAACCCACAATTACCGAGATCTGAAATTTACACGAAAAAAAAAATAGGGTTTGATATATGGCATGCAATACATGAAAAGGTGCATTCGGACATTTGCGTAAAGTGTCGTCCCGGATTAGCCTGCGCAGTCCGCGCAGGCTAATCCGAGACGGCACTTTACGACTACAGTAGATTTTGTGCTACAGTAGACTTGCGTAAAACAGAAAATCACATAAAATCGGAAAGTGTCGTTTCGGATTAGGCTGTGCGGACTGCACATGCTGATCAGAGACGACACTTTACGCAAATGTCCGAATGACCTTTTTCGCGTGTTGCACTCCATATTTTTAGCCATGCTCTATCAAAAAGGAACTTAACGCACCTGCAACAAATATCGATTCAGGTCAGCAAGCTGAGATAGATCGACAGGTTTTACTTTCGGTAAAGTTTTTGCATTCCTAAGGACCAGTGTAGCTCATGATTCTGTCAGTTGTGATACAAATGGTATGATGACTTTCATGGCAAAACTGGATATATTACATTTCATGTGTCTATTTTTAGAAATGTTATGGGTAAAGAAATGTCGAAATTTAAGCTGGAGGAATTACATGTATTTCCCCGTCACAGTGAATATTTTTCTCCTGCCGAAAATCTGGAACTACTTTTTTTTTGAAAATGTCCATTATCCGCTTAATTGACTTGAGATCTCTCGTTTTAAAAGTTGCATTCGTTGACAAAATTATCAGAGGAAATGTAATATATAATTTATTTCATCAGCTTGTGGTTAATATCGGGAAATACTTGCGTCAAAAGCGAAAAGTCCAAGAAAATAATGAGTGTCTTACGGCACTCGTTATTTTCGCACACTTTTCTCTTTTGAGGCAAATATTTCCCCATATTAACCACAAGGCACGATTTATTTTCGCGGACCTTTCCCTTTTAAGGTAAATATTTCCCCATATTAACCAAAAGCTTATTCTATTTATTGCATTTGCGTAAGATATTGTACTATGAAACTTATCACAAGATTACAGGTACACTGAATTCATTTAGTCTAACAACTGACGGAATCTGGAGCTAGAATGGTCCGTGGAAGTGCAGAAAACTTAAACAGAGCAAAAGTCTATCGACTATTGTCGGCTTGAGCGCGGTACGCACGCTGACATGGTTGATACTTCTTGAATAATCAATAAATCCCCTTTTCACAGAGTTTGGCTAAAAAGATTTAGCATCAATTTTCTTTAACTAATTCTTTACGAAACAATCCCTGGTTTTTACGATCCCGAAATAGAAGCCTTTTGAAAATATTGTGGGAAAAGGAGAAAATGCTGGTAACCAGCATTTTCTCCTTTTCCCACAATGTTTGCTACCCTGCTGGAATCAAATTTGTATTTTTGAGTTATCTTTATTTTGTCGTCTCTAAGTGCTTTCAATTTAGACTACTCTAAAATTTTGTCTATTGGTAAAGAGTCAAAATAAAGTTTGAGTAAACGAGTTATTGGTATTCATCGTTTATTGGCATCTTTCCTGGACGCTTTGTACCATTTCAAATACAAGGTCCATCTTTCAAATGTGTTAAAAACGGTCCGGTTTAAAATGTTTTCCCATGTTTACCGGCAATTTATCGGGTTTTCTCATTACATTTTCATAGGCTTTATCCACTATAGGGTCGTTTAACTCATTACCAAACAACAAAATTTCAGGTTTGTACAAATGAAAAGCATAATTTGCAGACAATAAAATACAAGTTACTGAAAATTTGAAATTTGTATTGTGAAGGGTGGAAATCATTATTGGAATGTTTTCTAAAGGCTTCTTTCTCAGGGTCGTCAAAAGTAGGGATTGTATGGTAATGGGTTAAACAATAGAATCGTTTGGTAAGGTAATTATTATCTCCCCCATATAGACACTGCTGCATTTAAAAATCAAAGTACTGAAAACACTGCTTGGTGCATCAAATCCAACTCAATTCAGAATCCAACCCTTACTATACAATCCCTACTTTTTACAACCCTGTGATAAAAAAGTTTAGAAAACAGTTCAATCTTAATCAGCATTTTCTAACCTTCCCAACACAAACTCAATTTTGAACCGTATTGATATTTTCGTCTGCAAATGCTATCAGTAAAGACAAGTCTTAAAGTTTGTCGTTTGGTAAAGAGTTGACCAAATAGTAAGCAAAGTGCTGCGCTATGTAATGGAAAAAGTTGTTGTTGTTACATGTACGTAGTTGATTTCGAAAGGCAGTCATTTCCAATCGAAGAAAATGTATTTTTTTTTCAAACAGATCACATATTCAGTTCTCACTGAGAAAATTTTCGTTAAAATTTTGTAGGAATGTCTTTGCGTTTATTTCCAATCATCATTGGTCGCCAGCGATCGCCAACATGGGCGACGCCCCCAGAAAACTTAGTTGTGGGTAAAAGCGCAAGATACTGGAGAGAGTACAACCTTGGCAGTGCCAAGTTCTTTAAAATACTTGCTATATGGCACCCAGATCTTTTAAAGACATCCTCAGTAGTTTAAAGTGGCCAGCCGTGGGGATCGAACACCCACCCCAAACACACACAAGTAGCCCAAGATTTGTCACTTTTCATGCCCTTCCACTTGAACTGTTCTGACTGATGTAGAGATTTCGGCCCCATGGATATAATAAAATGTACATAAACATCATCGATTTGTTGTCTTGAAAGAAAAACCTGGTCGCGAAGATAGATACCAATCGCGTTGCAAAGTTGTTTTGATGGACAAACAGAAACAGATAAGCGACAGAAATATTTTACATAGAACCCTTCTTCTTCAAAATGCTTTTGACACGTTGTAAGTTTTTGTTTCAGATTTACCTTATTACCAAACATCCGGAATTTTATTGATTGTTTTAGCCCTTTATCCGATATGCCAATTTGAGGCTCTCACATTTCAGCAGCTAATAAAGATATGATGTCAAAAATATTGACAAATGAGGATACAAATATCTGATTGAGTGGAAAACATTGTGGGAAAAGAAGAAATTGCTCGTTACGAGCAATTTCTCTTTTTCCCACAATGTTTTCAAAAGCTGTCTATTGTTGAGATGTCAAAATGAGTATCTATGGAGTAAAGGGTTAAAAACGTTGTGAGAAGAGGAGGTATCCCGCATTTTCTCCCTGTCCCAAATTGCTATCACCTGTTTCAAAGACAGTTTCCACCCTCGTGGATACACCTAGTCCCTTTTTTTTTTTATAGAAGTCGGAAATTTTGTCGAATATAAAAATATTTAAAAGGAGATAAATCGTTTCTTTTTCTTTGTCATAACGTTGATTAGTAATATCTTGTCTTATTTCTCATGTTTTATCAAATCTTAAACCCAGAGGACAAAAATTAGAATCGACTAGCATATCTTTCACTGCATTGAATGAAAGTAATGTTTATTTTCTAAAGCTTTAACCCTTTGGCTGCTAAGCGTCTCACTGACCTTTTGCGGACATTGTAGATTAAGATCAGACTGCACAGAACGTGCAGTCTGATCTTGAATCTACACTGTCCGGTAAAGAGATATTATTCCCTAAAACACAACTTTGAAATAACAATATTTTGGTTTTTACCAGCGAATTGAAAATCTTATTTTAGTTGTTCAGCAGGATAAGGATTAAGGCGTGAATAACGAATTTCAATCTTATACTGAGCTTGGTACAGCATTGATCCTTTACCTCACCTCGTTTTATCGACTCAAATGGAGAAGACTTTTGGGGGAAAAAAATGTAGTAACCAGCATTTTCTTCTGTTCCCTCAATGTTCTCTATCATGTAAAAGAACTTTTGTTCATTTGTTTTACTTTCGGTCCTGTCCTCTGCACAAGCTTTTAATAAGAAGAGTGTAGAATTAGTAAACATGTGAAGAGAAATGGATACAAATCCCTAAAGAACACTGTAAGACGTCTAACTGAAGCGCAAAAAGTCGCTTTGTTCAATCGCCGCAACAATCAAAATTATGTTGCAAAGCTTTACCATTCTAATGTGCATTCAATAAAAAGTCCCTGTCTTACTATCTCACAAATCAAGTCCGCTTACGAGATCGAATTTCCCTTTTGAGTGCCCGGACAGAGTGGATACCGACATTTGATGATTTAATCTGACACTTGAATAAACAAGAGCCGTCAGAGACGGGTTATGCTCCCCGAACAAGTGCTTGTCATAAAATATATGAAATTGATACAAATTCACTTCTTTCATCCTAAAAGAACCAGTTCATGCCCCCCAAAATTTGAAGTGAAAAGGCAATTACTATCTTAGAGATAGCCAACACAAACTTGTAGAGGACAATAAACCCAATAAGCCCCCTTTCAGCTCCCTTTTCCCATCAGACAATATTGCATCATTGAAATAAATACAAAGGGTGTGTGGTTTGTGGCATTTTTGAATAATACTTCAAAATTCGAAATTTCATAAAAATTTGAGCAGTCATGTAGTAAATATTACATAAAACAATTTTTTACATGAAGCCCCCTTTTTCCGCGACGCCGCCTGAAATTGAGAAACAGGAAACATTCCAACAAGTTCAGATTTGAAATTTCACAAAGTTTTGAGCACCGATAAAGGAGATACAAGTGAAAAACATTTTTTTCCATGAAGTCGCCTTTTTCCGTGATGCAACCTCAATTTGAGAAACCAGGAACGACGTATTTGCGCATGTGTAGGTCATAGATTGAAAAAAAAAAAACAAAGGGCACATGTTGAAACTTGTAAAACAAGATATAACCATGAAATTTCATGAAATTTTGACAAAAACTGAACAAGATATTAGTAAAAATTGAAATTTCGCATTAGGGCCCCTTTTTCCTTGTCATTTTACAAGAAACCCCCTTTTTCCATGACAGAGGGTCATATTGAAAAACACATAGATAAAGAAACAAGAGCACATGGTGAAACTTTGAAAAAAACAATATAACCATGAAGTTTAATGAAATTTTGAGCAAAACTGAATGAAATATCAGTAAAAATTGGAATTTTGCAAGAAACCCCCTTTTTCCATGACAGAACGTCAACTTTAAAAATGCCCACATTAAAAATGACAAGGGCACATGCTAAAACTTTCGATAAACAATATAACCATGAAGTTTCATGATATTCTGACAAAAACTGAATGAGATATTGGCAAAAATTGCAATTTTGCATTAAAACCCCTTTTTCCAGGCCCCTTTTTCCTTGTCATTTTACAAGAAACCCCCTTTTTCCATGACAGAGGGTCAAATTGAAAAACACATAGATAAAGAAACAAGAGCACATGGTGAAACTTTGAAAAAACAATATAACCATGAAGTTTAATGAAATTTTGAGCAAAACTGAATGAAATATTAGTAAAAATTGGAATTTTGCAAGAAACCCCCTTTTTCCATGACAGAACGTCAACTTAAAAAACGCCAAGATTAAAAATAGCAAGGGCACATGCTAAAACTTTCCATAAACAATATAACCATGAAGTCTCATGATATTCTGACAAAAATTGAATGAGATATTGGTAAAAATTGCAATTTTGCATTAAGCCCCTTTTTTCCATGACACGGGGTCAAATTGAAAATCCGGGAAAGATACGTCGGCGCCTTACTTCAAAACGTTCATATATGAAGTTTTATCCAATTTGGTCCAGGGGTTGTGGAGAAATCGCTTCGGACGGACGGACGGACAGACGGACGGACGGACGGAAGGACGGACGGACGGACGGACGAAGCGGCGACTATATGCTCGCCCTTCGGGGAGCATAAAAATTACATAAATGTGTAAGACTGATCAGTTTAGAGACGATTATTTGATAAGGGATTAAAACGAAGAAGAGTTTCAATGGTAACTAGTTTAGTTTAAACATACTTATTTTACATCGATTGAGAAACAAGTTCTTAAAACTTACACTAATCTCTCTCTATTAGAATCAATGGTAACTAACGGTTCAGGAGTAAATTGTCAGCAAAGACTGCAGTTTTGTACGGAGATATTCAATAGTCAGTCAATGAAAACATAAAAGTAATATAATTCGAAGTATAGAAATCAAGATTGTGATAAGAAGAAGCAAGAAATTTGTTTTTTGGAGAAAGAACAAGGAGAAATATTTACTACAGTGAGCGGATCAGTATGGCGACTTTGAACTTCCCCCAGTGACAGGGATTACATTTTGGCGCTCTCTATGGTTAAACAGAGTGGCTAGATCTGTCACAACTTTTAAAGCAACAAGAAAATATTGATGCACGTAACAGCAGTGGTGTCGCAAATCATTTGTTTGTGATAGAAAGGGCACATTACAGCATTTTAGATTTACCAAAGTAGATTTTTGCAGAACTCTGTGAGAAATGAACTTAGAAGTCCACTTAACTTAAAAAAAGAACCAAAAAATTTGTTAGACACAGTCATAGTCATTCTTTGGCGAAAACTAACATAATATATTTTAATTAGAGCTATGTACAGAAGTAGATGTCATTCGAGAGACAACACATGGCAATAGTATTAAAACTATGTTCCAAAATACGAAATTGAAATTTAAAAATGGATATGAATTGACTAAAGTGGGTAAGAAATGACCAAAATAAAAATATTTTTGGGTACGAAATGACCAAAATTGTAGGATATGGTACTTTTCAAAACCGAATAAAAATATAGTGCCGCCGCTCATGCGGCGCCACAATGAATAGTGAATATCATACTCAGATCCTCCGAAATTACTTTAGGCCAGTCGCAGCTAGACATTGTAGAATTATATTCTAATGTAGATGTTAGCAAAAAAAAAAAAAATCATACTATTTGTCAAGAGCCTCAAACACCTGGAAGGCAGAGAATAATTTTGGCCTTCTTGATAGACCCCTGCTAAGCCTAATCCTTGACATTGTTCAAAATATATGGAGATACAATATGATTGAAAACCTGGCAAGAAATAAAAGAAAAAAGTTAAACGAAATCTAATCTCAAGAAGACCTCAAAAACAATGCATACGAAACTTGAACCTCCATAACTGTAGCCCATATTGAAAAAGCCTTAAAACAATATTTGAAAACAAAATTCTGAAATCAGAACGGCAAAAGGCTACATGCAAAGTTTTAATTGATTTGTCTGTGTATTTCTTTCCATTTTTTACATTTGAATGGTAATTAAGCCCAAGTACAATAAAAATAAATAGATAAATTTTACAACCGGAAAAATATAACGGATAACCCGTCACTATACCCTTATGTAAGATAGGAGAAAACCCGAACGTGTCAGTTTTTACTGCATTGGTTGCCAAGATATACCTGTGCGAAAATGCACCGAGAATCCCGTCAATTTAAGCCTGTGGCGTCGCTTCTGTTTACAATGTCGATAAAACTTAGTTTTTCAAGCCCAGAATCAAGGGCAAAAACCTACACAGGAAGTGATATCGGGCGCGCATTTTCATAACTTTTATGTCCGCCATGTTGAACGGTAAGTCCTATATGAGGATGGAATGAGGTTAGCTTGGGTGGATACAAACGGTCAACAAAGACTCTCTTGGATTGGTCAAAGGCATTAGATGAGTACATTTAATATTCTGATTTTTCAGACAGGAAACAGGTGTCGATGTTCACTAACACTTCGACCAAATATCAGAACGACGGTGGATGTAGGTCACATTTAGTGACAAAACGTAAAAAAAATTCTTTTTAAAATGGTTCATTCTATTTCATTTTTCACCAGCAATTATATTCAGGTTCGTATGGGGATGCTGTAAAATGCAACTGTAGGTGAACACTGTTGTCAATTTGTGAAATGCGAGTCATTACCAGAAAAATGATATCGGAAGATCGTAAAACAAATAGGATATCGAACACAGCCAGTTAAATTTGTTAAGGAAGGGAGCAGGAAAAAATTAGGTCTAGGCCTCAGCAAAAGTCATTGGCTTTATGAACGAGTAGTGTGTAGTGCTTTGTCATTGGGTCATTTCGTCAGATTGATTCAAAGCTACAAGTTTGGCGTCACTTGAGGCCTTTTTTTTTATTTCAGAGATGCATAAACAATTAGAATTATATATCATTACTTACTTTTAACAGCACAACATAGAATTGATAAGCACTAAGGGATGGTGCCCAGGGGGTCATTCTAATATTTTCTAGATACATAGGCTGGGCCGATTTTCTTGGGTGCTGCTGCCAAGCTTTCGTATCAGTAAAAGTTCAGAGTACCCCACTGGGAGATTGGAGTCGACAGACTGACATGCAGGCACTTTTATTTTGAGATTTTGACAAAACAAACGAACCGAATAATTGTTCATGGTTTTTTTCGATTTTCATCCCACATTTTTTTGCTTTATTATAAAATGAACCAAGCATTATGACCAAACCAAAGATAAAACAGCATGCTCGAGCCATACATCGATAGTAAAGTATCGGTTAAAGATTAAATTGAAGGTATCTGGGAGTGCCACAATCCAAAGGCATTACGTTAGTAAGTCTATAAATTTGAAACGCCTGTAAACCCCACTTTACATAGAAACAAGAGGACCATGATGGTCCTATATCGCTCACCTGAGTACTAAGCAGTAACGGTCTACAATAAAGATAATTACCAAATATTGAGGTTCAAGAGCAAATGATGATGAAACGAACGGCAAACTGTCGCAAGATATGCAATCCCACCGCCTGTTGTCAAGGAGGTATATAGTTGCAAAGGGCAGGCAATGCAACAAACACTTTGACTTAAGATTCCAAAATTCCACTCTGGACAAGCAAAAAATACTATTAAAATAAAGATCAAAGTGGAATTACTCAAAATCCATGCTACGTAGAGTTATTGTTCTTGAACACACTTCTCGGTAATATCGCAACAAACATGCTACCAATTTTAAAGTCGTTCTGACTTGACATGACAAAGTTATATTCTCAACAAGCATTACATGCAGAATCATGCGAGATTTCATCGAGACAGACATTCTAACCAATTTTCAATTCAGCTTAGCAAGAAATGTGGTCTCTGGAGTGCCCACAAGATTTTTAAAGACTTCCCTCTTTATCTCTATGTGAAATCTGAGACCAATAACATAGGGCTAACTTTCACACCAGAGCCATAATTTGAAGTATTTTGGTAGAGGGCTACTAGATGATGCACATGCCAAACATGAAAACTCTAGCCCTTATGGTTTGGGAGAAGACGATTTGCTAAGATTTCCTTCTTTATTGCTATGTGAAATCCGAGAACCCACAACATAGGGCCATTTTCAACACTAGGGCCATAATTTGAGGTATATTGGTAGAGGGCCACTAGATGATGCTACATGCCAAATATGAAAGCTCTGGCCATAACCGTTTGGGACAAAGTGATGTTTAAAGATTTTCCTTATCACTATGTGAAATCCAATACCACAACATAGGGCCAATTTTTTACATCAGGGACATAATTTGAAGTATTTTGGTAGAGGGCCACTAGATGATGCTACATGCCAAATATGAAAGCTCTGGCCATTACCATTTGGGATAGGAAGGTTTTTAAAGATTTCCTTTCTTGTCTCTATGTGAAATCCAAGAACAACAACATAGGGTTAATTTTCACACCAGGGCCATAATTTGAAGTATTTCGGTAGAGGGCCACTAGATGATTCTGCATGCCAAATATGAAAGCTCTAGCCCTTACAGTTTGAGGTGAGACGATTTTCTAAAATTTCCTTCTTTATCTCTTTGTGAAACCCGAGACCCCACAACATAGGGCCAATTTCTGCACTAGGGCCATAACTTGAAGTATTTTAGTAGAGGGCCTCAAGATGATGCAACATGCCATTTATGAGAGCTCTAGCCCTTATGGTTTAGGACAAGAAGATTTATAAAGATTTCCTTATCTATCTCTATGTGAAATCCGAGAACCCACAACATAGGGCCATTTTCAACACTAGGGCCATAATTTGAAGTATTTTGGTAGAGGGCCACTAGATGATGTTACATGCCAAATATGAAAGTTCTAGCCCTTACAGTTTTAGACAAGAAGATTTTTAGTTTTTTCACTCGATTGCCATGGCAACCAGAGTTCTTCATGAAATTCAAATCTTTGAGGTATTTTGAAAGTGCATCACCTAGAGATCATTTCTGTGAAGTTTGATTGAAATCTTATCGTTAGGATGATAAGATTTTTTTGTAATTGTGAACGGACGGACGGACGAACAGATGGACGACGGACATTGACTGATCACAATAGCTAACCTTGAGCACTTCGTGCTCAGGTGAGCTAAAAAAAGTGGGGTTTATTTTTCTTATTTTTGCTTAAAACACAGATTTTTGGTGCTCATTAGAACCGCCTCACTGAGGCGGTTCTAACGAGCACCAAAAATCTATGCTCGGACTCTAAATAAGAAACCTATCACAATTTTCTTCTCAAGACAATGCTATAAGCATCAAAAAGGGAGGTAATATTTTGCATGGGAGTGTTAACGTAACGGCATCGAAAGAGAAATACAATTGCACAAAGGCACGGGCACAAACAGACAAGTATTTAATGTGTAAAGCCTGACTTTTAGTCTGTTGGTCGGGAGGAAAATTATCTTGATCTAAATTTGTCCTAATAGGACCTGCAAAGGTTTTGAAAATCGGTTAACATATAAAGTTTTTATAGCCAAAATGAATTTTGAATAGGAATTGCGCAATATTTAGCAAGGGAAATAATCCATGAGCGTGATTTTTAGGCCAGGGAATCCCTCTCAAGGGGTTCCCTTGCCTATAGGGATCGTAAGCTGCCTATTCAGTCAAAAATGTTGGACGGTGTGTCCACTCTATATCGCTGAGTCCGCCAAAACAACTAGCTTCCCAAGTATATACAGAGATGCTTATCACACGGTGTGAATGCTTTCCTTTCCTCAAAGCTTTCATCTGCAAAATGCCATGGAATTGCAAGGGTATTACGATCCTTCAATAACTGACGAGTGTGTGTTTTTATCCCGTTTTTGTCATTAACACTGACCTAATTAAGGCGTAACCTAATGAACTTGGCTTTATCCCACAGTTGTGTATTCTTACGCGCTATATACGGTTAATATCTATAACGCTCTCTCTTGCACTCCGGATCATTCACATTCAGGTATGGTGAGATTAACGAACGACGACTCTGCTCGGAGTTTGTCTATAACGTTGTGTTGACATTTCATGTGTCACAAAACAAGTCTCCGCTAAAATGCAATTGTAAATAAAGCAAACTACATATAGAATATTGGCCCGTGTTACGTTTATCACTTTTTCTTATGTATATCGACTAAATCTAGGGTACTTCAGCGGAATGCTGGAGAAATCGGCCCCTGGAGAAATCGTCCCCAAAGTGCTTGGCCCGTGTTATGTTTATCACTCCGGAGAAATCGTCCCTTGGAAACGATTTCTTAGGTGAAATCGTCCCCAAATAAA
Organism: Tridacna crocea; assembly: GCA_943736015.1. Taxonomy (NCBI): domain Eukaryota; kingdom Metazoa; phylum Mollusca; class Bivalvia; order Cardiida; family Cardiidae; genus Tridacna; species Tridacna crocea. The sequence goes on along the minus strand of OX031057.1, from coordinate 27,217,542 downwards.
ATTTTAGAAAAATCGACCCCACCATCAAATTTCATCCATATCGTTAATCAAGCTGTCTATAAAAATATTTTTGAAATTTCGTTGTCTTTAGTATGTATATTATGTGTAATAGTTACCTTTATCCCAAGAGTTATTTGGTAGTTTTGTCATTGTTTAAACTGCCTTTTCACACTGATAGGTTGTATTTCACACCTTTTACACCTGTCACAAATAGATTACACCTGTGTGATTCTTAAAAATGTCTTTGATTGACTTTGATTTGAAACCAAATGCTTATAATTTTTTTCTGTAGTCGTTCGCTTGTCATATAATGTATTTTTTCATCTCTCTCTCTCAACTAGTGTCATATGACATACCTGTGACCAATACCATTTAGCAGGGGCATCAGTATCTCTGACACACATATTTCTAGTGCTCACTAGGGCTTGTGTGCATCCGAATATTTCCGGTCCATAACTTCTACAATTGTGAATGGATTTCAAAATAATTTGGCACAATTGACCTCCATCACGGTTAGATGTGCCATTTGAAACATCTGTTCAAGTAGGTTCAAGATTAAGGCCACATTGAAGGCCAATTTTTCGTCCGAACCATAACTCCTACATTTTTGGATAGATTCCGATATAAATTAGCATAATGCATTGTTCTCCATCATGAGCAGAAGTTACCTTTGAAAGATTTATTCAGGTCCAGGGTCTAGGTCAAGCTTGAGAGTCAAGTGTTCGTGGGCTTGACACAAGTTGTCCTTGGACAACGATGATGAATTAGGATTAACGCCTTTTTATATTATGTAGATATAAGTATCGAAGCTCAAGTCACTGTGACTTGTCCGTAAAATAGGTAAGTAAAATAGGAAAACCGAGCCTAATCGTTTTCCTAAAACAATCCAACCTTTTCACAGTATTTTATTGAGAAAATATTTTGGCTAAAAGAGAATTTGCTTGTAACAAACAATTCCTCCCAATTTCCCCAAAATCTTACTTTTCAATATACACGAAGAACTACTTTGGATTTTCATCTACAACTTCCTTTAAATATGACCAGTTAAAAATTTTGTCGACTTGTGGAAGGTAGAGACAACATGACCAACTGCCATATCACTCCAATCTTTATTATTCATTACATTTTACCTTGATATCTATCTTACATGTATTTTCATTGAAATCAATAAAAATAGATATGTTCTTGCGTCATAAATGTAAAAAATAACGTCATTCAGGACTACAAGACATCACATGTCTCAGAAAATTTAGATAACCAAAGTTGGTATTGCGCCGATTGAATACGATTCAATTTTGACTTGGGATAAAAACCAAGAATTCCAGGGTCTTAGTGGAATCCGCCTGTATCCCTGTCCGTCTACCTGTTTGTATTAATTAAAATTGACCTCATGTGTTGTTTCGTATCCTCAATTTCCTGGCCTTCAGTACTATCAGTATTTTGATTTATTCTACGCGTTCAAGTTTTACCTGAATATGCTGGTTTAATTCTAATATGTCTTTTATGTCATTTTACGATGATTTCCAGTGATCATGATCAAATACTAAGAATTTAAAAATTTTGCTGAAAAATGATTAGCTCTCTTCCACGAATTTTTGTACAGAAATTTAAAGAGAAAATACACTTCAGGAACTGACTGAATCAGATCCCAAACCTTATTCCCAACATCAAAGGGAAAGATGGACAAATACAGCCTGACAAACAATAAAATACAGCAGACGATATGTCGAGTCAACAGCTCTTACACAAACAGGTGGATACTTAGTTATCTATACTGAACTAAATAATTCGAAGAGTTAAAATGAAAACACAATAAGTTAAACGGCACCGAACATAAAACAAATACGACTGCAACGAAAGTACCGCCTTGGGACGGTCAGTAATAATTACTTGGGGGGGGGGGTTAAACAGGTTTTACTGAGCCCAAACCTTCACCCTCACCCTCCGCCGCGGTGCACACAATTAGTTGGTTGTTCGGCTCGTATGGAGGTCCCCTAACTCATCAGTGAGTCATCATGGGAAACAATTAAAATTAAGAAAAGACAGTGATGAAGCAAAGATGGGGACTCGACAGCCAAAACGTGTTGAGACACCTGGAGATCTCTGGGGCGTCAGCAACACCACTGGAATACTTGAGCAAAAGACGACCACCAGTTGAGCCCTGGTGGGCCAAGAAACGGAGAAGCATCCTGCCCCAACCAACCTATATATAGCTTTATGTTGGGGCTATCATAGAGTCTGAACCCCGAACCACCAGACATTGGCAGTCCAGAGATACATCCAGCGAACCTAGAACATTGCAACCACTATGTACGGCCGGAAGTTTCAAGTGTGTTTTTAGTCGAAAAGAATAAAGACATCTTCAGTTAAGCACTGGGCATGGTTAAACAAGTGTATACATTTGAACACCCAAAGCGACCGACTAAGCTGACTGACAAAGTCTGCAATTTAAAGGAAAGGGTAAAAGAAAAGTCCCATCTCGCTCAGTTTCTTGGAGAATCTCCATCAGCTATTGCATCTTCTTGTGTCAACAATCCCAGTCAGCTACAACTAAGAGTCTCAGATGGTATTGTTTTGTTAGGTAGCTTGTCTTACCTCCTGAAAGAGGGATGCCAAATAAATCGGGAGAAAGCCACAGAAGCCGTTGTTTTCCTTGCACGCGACCTTGACAGAATATGGTCCAAGAATCCCTTCAGATGGGCACCGATAAATTGGTTTCAAAAAGGATATAGTCTTAATGTCAATACAATGAGAAAAAATTTGGTCAGGGTACAAAATGATTGTTATCAGAGAGGGGTGCATGTGCCTGCCATTTATTTTGATGGACAGTGGCATAACCTTTCCGTCCGCTCAGAAGAAAACAAACCATTGACTCTTCTTGAATTGCAAAAGGATGTATTGAAAGAAGCTCAAGACATGCAGAAGTCTGGGATAGTAAAACTTTCAGCAGGACTAAACAAGGCATGCATATGTTCAAAACATAAAGGCAGGATTATATGTACGAATGGAAACAAAAGACTACCGACAACGCCTGCAGAAGGCTGGCAACGAAAACCAGTTAAACAGGTGAAAAATGCCGACAAACAAGATGAAACAGAACTTGAACAAATTCCTCTTCTAGACGTGATCCCAGAAGTTAAGGTATTGCAGAACCAAGTTTGGAAGGAGGTCATGATGATATTGAGCTTTCTGATATTTTAACACATTTAACTGTAGACAGTGACACGGCAAGGGCACTTTCCGACGTTAATGTAGGTCAAGAAAGTTTGGTAGGAATGCTAACAGAAGAAGTCATCGTAGAATCTGTAAGCGACGAACTGCTTGACACCGTAACTTTATTAGATTTGGAATTTCAAAACTCACAAGGTGAAGAAGGGTCCAGTTCAAACACAGAAACTGTGCAACGAAAAATAAATGACATAAAAGCTACTGTTTTGTTGGCGCTTCCGAAGACTGACACTTTGGCAAATAAAAAAGAGAAGTGGAATGAAAAGTCGTCGTCAGATATACTGAAAGCTTGCTCGTCGTACGAATGTTTGAAAACAATGCTTGATGCAGACTTGAAGGTGTTTGTCCGTTTCCTAAGCGAAAGATATACAGACATTAAAGTATGCGAATCGGATACTAAAACGAAGAAACTAGCGGGATCATCGGAACGCTTGGTATCCGAGAGCAATCGTCGGAAACAAATAAAGGACATCGAAGAGTGTCTACGAAAAAGGTAAAGCCCCTGTCAGTGTTGTGTCGAGAAAAAATAAATTCCAAGGTTCCAAAATGGTGCTTAACATCGCTTATGCGGAATACGTCGACATCTGCTTGAAGTAAAGTGTGTGGACTCCACGCATCTTTTTACAAGATTAAGAAGACATGTAGCTATAAGGGAACTCTTGACGGGATAGACAATGCAGCATGGAAAATGGTTGCAAAAGACACAGACATTCTTGTCAACAATGATGATCGAAGACGTTATAGACCGCTTGTCTGTATCTATGGCCCGTACCCACATCAGCCAAACGGTAGAAAATCCCACCAGAAAAAATGGGGATGTCAAATCTGCAGAACTTTGCAGTGACATAAGGGATTGGTGGGTATCAAAGGACGATCCAGGTATAGCTGCAATGGACAGAATTAGACTGAGACAAGCGCTGCGTAATCGTCTTTTGTCAGGAATTAGCTTTGGGAAATTTCCACCGAAAACAATGTATGTGAAAGGATTCCCAGTCCTATTGTGGGAAGCGTTAATATCGAACATAGATGCCAAAGAACAGTTGTATGCACTCTGTCGTAAAGGAACGTATAATGTCAGAGCGTTCTCAACAATGATGAGAGAGCTCACCTTACAAGACTCACGAGGACACGGCGCAGTTACATGCGAGGATTTCTCATGGTTTCTCGGAAAGGCTTTAGAGCAGATGCACACTCGGCTTGACAAACTGTTAAACTCGTTTCTGTTTGGAGGATATTGTCAAAAATTTCAAAATCTTAATATACTGACAAAAAAAAGATGTCACCTTACGTCATCTAGACAAGTTTTTTTCAGGTATGACTATTTGTGGTCCTTAGTCGATAGATACCAGACAACAAAATGCAAAAAGAAAATGAATTTCAATTGATCGGAAATGAATAAGTTATTTGTTGTAGACCGAAACCAGTAAAAACAAGTTAATATCAAAGGGCTGATAGTCCTGAGGGTCGCCTGGAAGATAATGGGTTAGAAGTTTTCACCCTCTTTCGTTCAATTCTATTAAAAACATTCAAGATACAAAATAACTTAACCATAATACAGTATTATATGCAAGCATATTTCTGAGTTGTCATCCTAAAATTCAAAATATCCGTATCAAAATTTACTTTTAAAAAAGTGGTGGAAATTAAAATTTAGGCACCAGGACCATATCTAAAAAGTTCAAAGTTTTTTACTCACAGACAACAACCTTTTACAAATAAAGACCAGATTATCTCCTGGTATAGGATCTAGTGACCTAGATTCAGTTTTGTCAAAAATATTATTGAGACAAACAGCTGGGCAATTTCATGATCATTGGACTGAACTGTGGCCTTTGGAGCACAAACAAATATTTGACTCAGTAATCTACTTGTCCTTTGGAAATGATTTGTTCTTGTTGTTGTCCAGGCAGAGGTTTTGACCAGCAATGGACTCAATGAAAGTGGCTGCTACAGCTCAAGAAAATCTATAACCCAATAGCATGATCATCAGCCTTTAATCAGCCTTTAATCTTTGTCTGCAATTTAAAACGTCCCAGGGATTAATAGTGCTTCAACAGCAATCCAAAATTGTCTACATGTATATTGCTTTGGTGTAACTGTTTGTGATTTGCTTTATTACCCTTTACAAAAGCCCTTCACAAGATTACTAACACTCCAATAAAGAACTTGTTGTTCGAGTGGGTTAACACTGATCTATTCTATTTGAATTATAGCAGAGTAAAAAGTCAATTTCTCAGATTGTTGGTTGTTAGAACCGCATAGTGCAAATTCAGATTTTGGCAGTTACGAGAGCACCTTGCGTTCTAACACCTGCACTAAGAAATTGTTGTTAAATAAATACTAGATCTAGGTTAATCGCTCACTGAAAAAAAAGTAACAGCAAATTTTAACAAATTAGCCCGTCTTTATGAACGAAAAACAATTAAACATAGTAAACTTCAAAGCACTCTCTCTGCATAGGTCGGTGTAGGCTGAAAGTAAAGGCCGGTTCAGCGACTGATTCATTAATATGTAAATTTATAAACATTTCCGTGGTGCAAATGACGTTTATACGTCACGTGATTACAAGCTCTATATTTGTCGCAAAGCTACATTCCAGAAAACACCTGCAAAGCGATGACTTGGTACAGCCTAGAACCGTGGACATTACATACGCTATGTACGATCTCTGGTGCACCTAGAATATGGGTGTACAAAAGAATTAGCCTAATGTTGAGAAAAAAAGCAATTGAAAGCTTCCATGTTAACTCGGCATTGCCTTTCTCTGTCCAATCATAGGTTGTTGAATTGAAATAAGACTTGCAGTAAGGGACAGATTGTAAGAGTTAGAGTGTACTTCTAATGGGTAATTATAAACAATTTTCACACAAATAGAAGCGTGTGGAAGTAAAGTGTCGTAGTAAAGACGCTCGTGGTTGAAGATTTCTCAGCGTGTCCACAGACTTGTTTGGTTCACGGCAGCTATTTTTACATACATGTATATACGTGATGCGGTATTTTTAGAGATGATGTCTGTGTAAGCAACAGGCTAATGTGTACCCTTGTGGACGAAATGATTGTTTCAAAGGTTTGAACCGTTAAACAGCTCAGTCTTTATAGATATATTCATTATCACAAAGGCACAATAATTGTAAATTGTTTACAAGAGAAAAAAAACTGGGTTGTTCACCGAATAATTTGAAAACTATATTTTATCTCGTAAACCGGAACTTGGGACAGGAAGCAGTACAAGGTCGGAGGTATGCTTACGTCACCCCATAGATCGGAATGATAACAATGAGAGCCTGGTTGCGTAGCAACCAGGCGACTCAACGAGGGAAAATCCAGTGAACACGAGCACACACTTTTACCTTAAACCTGCAAGAAATGATAACAATTGCATCCTGCATAAAACTCACGAAATATTTTGAAGCTGCACTGCGAACAAGCTCGTAATTGAAACCCACGAAAGTCCTATTTGCTAAATTGAAAAATTGAAAGGGAGACAACTTCAGAGACACAAAATTTATTCTTGTTATTATTTTTTTATTTTTACTTTTTTTTTTCAACTTCGAGTTAACCGCAAACCAATGCATAGTGAATCTCAATAGAGGTTCATAACCATTTTTTTTTCAAATACGCCAACGTTTCACTGTTTGCGCATGCGCATTGCGCGTTTTACCTCTTACAGCTCTTTCTGTTCTGCTTTGAATAACTCCGGCAATACTCATCAAAACGAAAATCAGTTATTTTGCATTTTGTTGTCTGACATCTAACAAAGACAAAATGTAGCCGTACCTGAAAATGTGAAGTTTCTTTGTTTGCTCAATATATTTGAAAATTTTGTTTTACATTAATATTTATGTACTGCTTATCATTTTAAAGAACATTTGCCTACCGGACATCTGCAAAGACGGTCTATCCTCTAGTCAAAAAAGGAAAGGGGGACACCATTGTCTGTGATGAACCAAACGAATTCGTGGAGCTAGGCAACAGAAATATTACAAGAATTTTGCCTAGGTAATGATGAGGGATGAGGGGGGCCTTCAGGGTGTCATAACTGCGTCAGAATGATTTTATATATTCTTCTTTAGAAAGGACAGTGGTACCTTGAAGAGGTGTTCTTTGAGTGATCGATATCGACTTTGACGAGATGCAATGTATCAGACGTCATATTATATGTGTGTGACCGACATCTCAGCACTGTTAAAAAAAATCAGAGAGAGAGAGAGAGAGAGAGATTACTTACTTAAACTGACGTAAGGGTTCATCAAATTTAAGCACTTGTTATAGGTTTCATAAACCATTACTTCAACACAAAGAACAAGAAGAGAGTAAAAGGGAAGAAGAAGGAAACTACCATTTCGAGGGATAGAAATGCCATACTAAGAGGAACTCTTGGAGATAGGTAGGTAAAGGCTCGACTAAAAGAATCAAAACTTCTAACCACTGCACAGAATGGGACTGAGTGATGAATTAATTTCTCACCCTAAGTAATTCTCAGAGTGAAGTCAGGTTATGTTAGTAACGCTTTCAGTGTTTTGTGTTTAAGGAAACTGTGTCCTAAAATAAAAAAGTAGGATATGAAGAGATGATTTACATTTTTATCGTATGGTTTCAAGGCTTTACTCTGTTTAAGTGTCTCAGAACTCGGATCTCATGTTAACGTTATCTGAATCATAAAGGATTGGCCCAATTATTGTTATTATATTATTTGTAACGAGAGAGAGAGAGGAGAGAGAGTTCTCACATATTTAATGTCAGTACTCAGAAAATTCAGGATTCTTTAAATAAGACTACGTAAATATTCTTTCGCTAAGAAGGCCTCAGCCTGCCCAGGAAAAATGGTTATGTCAGACCGTCCTTGCATAAATGCCTTAGCTGTTTACTTGGGCAGTGCTGTTTTGCAGGGCATTGGGATGTCATTCATCCCGATGTCAGGTAGAAGCCCCACAGAAACGGAGGCGGCATCCCGATATGATCCTACTGTCCTTACACTATCCTTGGAAACTGCATTTTTGCAAATCATCTAGTCCTAAAACTTTACAAGGAAAATATTACCTTGTCATCATCTGCCATTCTGAAAGTCATAAAAAAGTGGCAAAATTTTTTGAAAATCGGTTCACAAATAAAAATGTTACGCCAGAATATGACCTTTCCTTAACCACTTTTTGCATGTGCAAGGGATTGAAGGGACGTAACCCAAAAATAATAAAATCAGAATTCTAGCAGATTTTGTGAATTTTTACAAGCGTTTGGACATCAGTTCAATACATTTTACCATATGGTGTCGATTTGCAGTATTTCAAACGAAAAATTAGAAATTTTATCTTTTTCCGGGAAAATAGTGACTTCTCATGCTTACATTTTCACAATGAAAAAATACCTAGTCAAGATTATTTTTGGGCGCAAAACTTTTATTTGTGAACCGCTTTTCATTTGTATGTTTTTCTTTTGCACTTTTTAAGACTTTTGGAATAGCGAAGACATGCTTTTTAGGGACTCCTTGTAAACTCGACACAGTGGCATTTCCCCAATTCTGAAAGAAAAGGTTACTGGTGAACAATGCAATACAATTTCTTTGCTGTTAATGCAAAGAAATTCTCTTCTTGTGTCCTCTGCGGAGGATGCCGAGGTTTAACTTCCCAAGCCACAGGTCCTGATGAGAGATTGTCGTTCAAACGTATCACCGGTTAACTATTCTGATTCTGAATGCAGTACTTCCTTGTCTGTGTATTATCTTTAGCCAGGTAGATCTAACAAGTAAACATGTCGTGTCGAATGTGAGTTTTGGTTCCGTGTTCCGTTACTGAACAGGTGAACGGGACAATGCAGATCACATGGAGACGACAGTAAACACTGCGGTATTTATAGATTGCAGTTTTTCTACATGTAGTCTATAGTTCCTTACATGTTGTGGGTCATAATGGGCTATACAGCATATCCTTTCACTATCATTTGGAAACAGCTTTTTTTTTGCACGCCAACCTGTTCTAAAACAACCACTGGCAAATATGATTTGGTCATTCCCAAAACCTAAGAAAGTGCCTAAAAAAATTGAAGTTCGGCCCTTGCATATGCAAAATACCGGTTCAATATCGTTATGGGCTTCAAATTTCTATTTTAAATCGATTTAGATATACAATTTTGCGGCACCATTTAGGACCTACGGAATGAACAAAGATGAAAAGGTCATATCTGTAGATGTAAAAATTAAGCAATGACAAGGAACTGGAACAATCATAAACACGCGAGGACGCCACTGAAGTTTTAAGAAAAAGTTAAAATTCTGTCTGCCACCGGCCGATTTTTTCCAATTGTACCTGTCGTCAGGGTGCCGGGCGGGCGCATTTCGTAGTCGGGCGCATTTGGCTGTCAAGCGGCAGACGGGCTGCAGTGCGATTTTTACTCAGTCGTCACGGGGTTCGAGGGCCTTCAATCTTCGGCCGGCGATCGGTAGCGACTAACTGCCACTCTTCAGCATCCGGCCTGCTACCTATATGCTACCGATAGGCCACCGTGCGATTTCAAAATATCTGCCGGCGGCAGGGCGGAGATTGAAAAGCAGGTGGAAGGCTACTGTCGGTGTTGGTAGGTGGCAGGATGGCGATCTGCCGAGTGCAGACTCCTGGGCCCCTGTATATAAATTCGAGGCTATTCACAATAAAAAAATGTCGTAATGGCGATTCTAACAGCACCATAGCGACTCAGAGACTTGCGTATTGCTGGGTTGGGCTCTGGTCTCTTGCGCTTCGCTGCTGGTGCTTTGTCCTGCCCCTTGCCTTTAGGGGGCAACTTGTTAGAAGGAAAAAATTCTTTCGAACTAGATCTAATTATCTTGTGGTTGATAATAATGATGAACACTTTGTAGTGATACGAGAGCAATCTAGCTTTATATATCCCCCGTAAACCAGCCTGCCGCCACCAGATTATCGGGCGGGCGCCTGGCGGTGGCAGTTCGAACCCCCGAGCCATGTTAATTTTTTTGTCTGCAAATGGCTTCTTTATTAACATTTCATGCAATTTAAACCGCTTGGGTCATATAACAGCAGCCATGCACCTGTGCACGTGTTTCTTAGCTTTCTCACACCAGTGACCAGTACTGACACAACTTTCTCTCCAAATCAGGCATCAAAGGTCAGAGGCAATGAACCACATAAAAGAAAGTTTGCTGAACTGGGCATTTTTGCCATACAATGAACACTTAACGACCCTCGGGTAGAGGCCTTCTGAAAACATTGTTGGAAAAGGAGAAAATACTGGTTACTAGCATTTCCTCCTTTTCCAACATTTTTTTCCATTCTTTCAGAAAAAAATTGAACTATTGAATTGAATGTCGAATTCGTTATCTGCAAATGCTTTGAATTCAGACTGGTCTAATATTTCCTTGTGTAGTAATGAGTTAAGAGTATGCTCATGAATTGATTCGTTCCCTAATAGACCTTAAACCAAATAGTAAGAATCTGCTGAAGCAAATTAAAAATTGGTACTTATCTGTAAATCAAACAGTCTAATATGGTGATAAACATTGTGGAAAAAATGTGAACTTTATTATTACAGGTAATTTCCCCACTTCTCACAAAGTTTTCTGTGGACTTCTTCAGCAGGCTAGTAAAAATGTTCGATTTAAAAATAAATTTGTAAAAGTGCAGATTGAGTATTTTATTGGTTGTTGTTTCTACTTCAGCTGTTGCTGTTCATAATGTTGGACATTCTAACAAGTTTCCTTTAAGTCATGCACTGAATAACAACATGGCATAAATGATAAGTGGATCAGAAAGAAGATCATGCTGAAAATTTAAACGAGCGACCCTGATTTCAAGTTTTTGAGCTACCAACTCCGTTGGAGGGATCGGCAAAACTTTTATAAAGCATATTATTTGGCCTACAAGGATTCAAAATTATACTAAAACTTGTTTTCAGTACTCTAAGATACCTTTCAAGAACTGCATATTTGTTGCATATTGATAAGACAGAAAACATTGGATAGATGCATTTCTCCATTTCCCCAAATGTCTTTAAAGGCCTCTTCCACAGGGTCGTAAAAACTTGGGATTGTTTTGGAAAGGATAAATATCATTTATTCAAGTTCTTGTTTTTTGCTTGTGCTCATGTACCAGATTATATCTTTGTTTTAGCTGTGGCAAAAAGGGGCTTCTTGCATCCTCATGATGAACATGTATTAAACCAAGCAAGACATAAATAATTATTGACCCATAATGGCTTCTTCTTTTAACAACCCGCTTCTTTTATGGGTAGACCGACCCTTCGATTTACAGAAAATTGACCAATGGCGAAAAGTTTCAGCACAGGTAAGCCTGTGCAAACTGCACAGGCTGACCGTCTGCACAGGCTGACATAGGTATATACTGTTTGCAGATCGATTAAGACACCTTTTTATTCTTTTAGATTTTTAGAGTCAAGTATAAAGGAAACCTGTGCAAAGAAAATAATAAGAACTGTAGCTGGTACAAACCCGCTGTCTTCAGTGCGTCAGCCCTTTGATTTACATTTGCGCTTTTATGTAAATGAACGTCATGAAATTACTACGACGTTGGGAACTCATTTTGGGTCACTGGGCGTATCGCTGTCTTCGCTAACATGTTCTTCGAGGATTCCACCTGTCTGCTATCATGCATTCCATATACATGGGAAAAGTAGGGCTTACACCGAAGCCTGTATGGGAACTGTTTTAATAAATGCCTGGTGCATAGCTTACATTATTAGTTGTACGGTCAGGTGGTAGGGGACTTGGAAACTTGTTCACGGCTGTGGTTAATCATGTCGCCCCGAGCCGAAGGCGAGGTGGCGACATGATTCACCACAGCCGTGAACAAGTTTCGAAGTCCCCTGCCACCTGACCGTACTACGAATTTACAATGAATTTATTATACTGCAAAGTTTTACCCCTTCAAAGCGCGTTAATTTTCCTGTTTTATAATTTCACGAATCGAGTATGCTGAAGAAACAGAAATTCCCTTCTGTGTTCCCCAATTCAATGAAAACTGACGTCACTGGAAACTGACGTCACTTAAACGTGCAGTTTGGTGCATAAATGTGCAGTCTGGTGATCGACCGACGCCGCCATTTTGGATGTTGTGTTGCACGTGAAATGATGTTTACGGGGCACTCAAAAGGGAATCTGGTTTTACGTGGTCTTTGCCAGGGAACATGATATTATGTTCCCGGCATGTTAACCCATCATATCACGAGAAATTTCTTTGCAGTATAATAAGTTAGCTTATCATAGCTGAGTGAACCGCATCAGGTTGCGTTTTATTCAGTAAATTTTATTGAGTATTTTGAAATTCAAAGTTACGGTTGTCATTTTTTGAAAAGTAAACTAGTCAGTTTCTGTATCCAGAATGCCAAAATTTGATAGATATGCATTTGTAGAATACCATCTAGCGGGAGATAATGCTGAATGTATATCAAATTTAACGTACAAGGAAAACCGGCTCATGGGACGTGCCAGTGAATGTACGAGTATACAAGCGTAATAAGGATAATGTACTGATATCTGAATTGGCCCTCGTAACTGCCGCTGCAAATTACATAATTGTCTGGTAACATTTAGATCTTCTCATATAATATATGTCTTGCAGCACTGAATTGGTGAAACAGTGAATGAGTGAGTGTACGCTGTTATCTTGTAATATGCAGCCAGAGATACTGTTTTTTCTTCGGAGTGAATGGTAACCAGGGCCCGTATTCACCTACCATTCTCAAGAACGTTCTTTGTCTTATTCTCCAGAATGTTCTACATTTGTATGTAACAAAACTTCTGATTGGCTAAACCGAATGGTTTAGCCAATCAGAAGTTGTGCTACTTACAAAACCTTGGAGAGTAAGACTAAGAATATTCTCAAGAATGGTTGGTGAATACGGGCCCAGAACTTTGATCTTTTTCGGACTTCGCCTTATACCATTTAATCTCTGACTAAACGTCCAAAATGAACACAGTTATAGTCGACATAATAGATGTGAGCCAAAAATTGAAACCTGCTTTTGAAAGGTAGAAAACTTTGTGGAAAAAGGAGAAAATGCTAGTCACAGCATTTTCTCCTTTTTCCCACTATGTTTTCGAAAGCTTTCTTTCTTTAGGTCGTCAAAAAATCGGGATTGTATAATAAAGGGTTAAAACCAGTCGCAGTTAGAGCAAAATTACCCTCATAGTAACAATACCATTGGTTTAGTAAACCTGAATGTGTATTCAGCAACCATTCTTAAGAACACTCTTAGTGTTATTCTTCAGGATTTTGTCAATGTGAAAGTAACAGAACCTCTGTCTGGTTAAACCACTTAGTTTAGCCAATCAGAAGTTCTGTTACTTTTAGAGTCAGGAAACCTTATAGAATATGACAAAAAACTTTCTTAAGAATGGTTGGTGAATACGGACCCTGGTGAATGCTGATCATTCTTAAATGACACTAAACCCTTAATAAACAATCCCTGGTTTTTACGATCCAGAAGAAGAAGCCTTTTGAAAACATTGCTGGAAAAGGAGAAAATGCTGATAACCAGCATTTTCTCCTTTTTCCACAATGCTTTCTACTTTACTAAAGTCAAGTTTCGTATTTTGACTAACGTTTATTTTGTCGTCTTCAAATGCTTTCAATTTGGGCAATTCTAAAAGTTTGTCGTTCTGCAAAGTGTTAATATGTAGTGTACATGTAAAGAGCTGACCCTTATCTTATAGTACTCGACAAACAACAGAGAAATGACCTGTCAAAAGGGAGTTTAAGGTATCTCCTGTGATGTATTATAATAAGCAATTCATCACATAGCTATAGCGTCAAAATTCCTTTTTGTCTAGCAAATGACTGAATCACGATAGACACTTGTTCATTCATGTCCAGAAAATTGACAGATATAGGAAATAGTAACGATTTAGGCCAGGCTACGCACACTTCGCAGGCTGACTTTGGTCGATACCTTTCGAAAATACATAAAAACCTCGTTTTCACTGATTATGGCTTATCTATTGTTGTGGAATGCAGTAGAAAATAATACTTTACCCTACAATCACGTGTGTAAACGACCCTTAGCAAGACAACTTTTGACAAAAAACCTGTGGGACAAGAGGAAATTCATTTTAAGACAATGAGAAAGAAGCCATTTGAAGTATTGAAGAAAGAAGTGGAAATCTTTCCAACAACCTGTTCCCCCATTTCACAAATGCGTTATTCCCCCTTTTCACAAAATGTATTCTTCCCCCTTTTCACAAATGCATTCTTCCTCTCTTTTCACAAGTGCACTCTTCCTCCCTTTTCACAAATGCGGTATTCCCCCTTTTCACAAATGTGTTCTTACCCCCCACTTTTCACAAATGCATTCCACCCCTTTTCACAAATGCGTTCTTCCTCCCGTTTCACAAATGCGTTATTCCCCGTTTTCACAAATGTGTTCTCCCCCCCCCCCCCGCCTTTCACAAATGCATTCTTCTCCCCCTTTTCACAAATGCATTCTTCCTCCCTTTTCACAAATGCTTTCTTCCCGCTTTTCACAAATGCATTTTTCCTCCCTTTTCAGAAATGCATTCTTGTCCCCTTTTGACAAATGCGTTCTTCCTCCCTTTTCACAAATGCTTTCTCTCCCACCTTTTCACAAATGCGTTTTTCTCCCTTTTTACAAATGCATTCTTGTCCACTTTTCACAAATGCGTTCTTCCTCCCTTTTAACAAATGCGTTCTGACCTCCTTTTCACAAATGCGTTTTTCCTCCCTTTTCACAAATGCGTTCTTCCCCCTTTTCACAAATGCGTTTTTCCTCCCTTTTCACAAATGCATTCTTGTCCCCTTTTCACAAATGCATTTTCCCCCTTTTCGCAAATGCGTTTTCCCCCTTTCACAAATGCGTTCTTCTCTTCTTTTCACAAATACATTCTTCCTCCCTTTTAACAAATGCGTTTCACAAATGCGTTCTTCCTCCCTTTTCACAAATGCGTTCTTCCGCCTTTTCACAAATGCGTTCTTCCGCCTTTTCACTAAAGCATTATTCCTCCCTTTTCACAAATGCGTTATTCCTCCCTTTTCACTAATGCGTTATTCCTCCCTTTTCACAAATGCGTTCTTCCTCCCTTTTCACTAATGCATTATTCCTCCCTTTTCACAAATGCGTTATTGCCCCTTTTCACAAATGCGTTATTCCTCCCTTTTCACAAATACGTTATTGCCCCTTTTCACTAATGCGTTATTCCTCCCTTTTCACAAATGCGTTCTTCCTCCCTTTTCACTAATGCGTTATTCCTCCCTTTTCACAAATGCGTTCTTCCTCCCTTTTCACTAATGCGTTATTCCTCCCTTTTCACAAATGCGTTCTTCCTCCCTTTTCACTAATGCATTATTCCTCCCTTTTCACAAATGTGTTATTGCCCCCTTTTCACTAATGCATTATTCCTCCCTTTTCACTAATGCGTTATTTCCCCCTTTTCACTAATGCATTATTCCTCCCTTTTCACACCTGCGTTCTTCCCCCTTTTCACAAATGCATTTTCCTCCTTTCATAAATGCGTTCGTCCCTCCTTTTCACAAATGCATTATTCCTCCCTTTTCACAAATGCGTTCTTCCTCCCTTTTCACAAATGCGTTCTTCCCTTTTTCACAAATGCGTTATTCCTCCCTTTTCCCAAATGCGTTCTTCCCTCCTTTTCATAAATGTGTTGTTCCTCTCTTTTCACAAATCCGTTGCCGTCGTGGTTAAAGAGACTTAAATAAATCTACTTTTTTTCTTCACCGACATGGGGAAAAAGGCAGTCTTACAAAATAAAAGGGAAAAAAACGATCAAAACGCTTAGATATAACTGTCTTTACATCTTTCAAAGAACTGTACTTTACATGTTAGTAAAATGATTCAATTTTGATAATTTGAATATTGTTGGTAATGCGATCGGTAAGTATTAACTTGGCATTCTGGGTTCAGAGGCAAACTACCTTTTAAAACGACAACCGTTATTTTGAACTTCAAAGTGATGATCCAATTTTGATAATTTGAATATCGTTGTCGGTAATGCAATCATTAAGCATTAACTCCCGCTAGATGGCGTTCTGGGTTCAGAGGCAAACTACTTTTCAAAAAGACAACCATTACTTTGAACTTCAAAGTAAAGTATTACCTGGTGCGGTTCATTCAACTATGATCAGCTTGCATATGACCTATGCACCGGGAATTTATTAAAACAGTCCCTACAGATTTGGGTAATAGCTTTGGTGTAACCCCAACTCTTCTCCCTTATAATAGGATGAGTGATGTGTCATAGCAGACTGGTTGAATCTTCGAAGAATATGACATGCGCAGACAACGATGATATATGAGACCGCCTATTTCTGTTACATCAGATATGGCGTTGATCTAACTACGAAGTCCTGTTGCGAAACTTAAAAAAAAAGACATTTAGAAGGTTCGTTGTCCATTATAAAAAAATACCATTCCTGTCTTTTTATTTTCTTGCGTATGACTCTGTACCAATGGTTTGCAAGCTATCCACTTACTTTATTAAAAAATAAACTGCGCAGGTGTAACGCAGAGAAATGACCCCCATTAGAAAATGACCTACGGTCATTTCTCGATGTAGAATAATGACCCATGGGTCACTTCTCTACGTAGAATAATGACCCAGGTCATTTTTTCTCTTTGAAAAATGACCCATGGGTCATTCCTCTATGTCGAGAAATGACCCGGGGGTCATTTTGTAATGGGGGTCATTTTTCTGCATTACACCGGCTGATCCGAGACGGCACTTTACGCAAAGGTCCGAATGCCTTTGTTCGCGAGTTGCAGGCCAATTATTGTCTTCTGTTCTTTGTTTCAATAAGGAGGAGTCTAATTTTCTCTCGTTTGTTAAAAAGTGAAGGATAAAAAAGAATAGATTCGAAATGAAACATGTTTCGTCTGTACTGTACGACAAAAGAATAGGGTTATCTATGTCCAAATACACTAGAAGACATTATTTTCCAACGCGTCTCATGAGATGGGAATATTCTTTGAAAGTGTAGGAAACATTGTGGGGAAAAAAACTTATTAAGTCGCATTTTTTTTTTCTTTTTTCCAAAGAATTTCTAAAAGCCTTTCCGTCTCTTGGTCATGAAAACACACGGGATCGTTTGTTGAAAGGATTACAAATTTTTACAGTCATAGATTCTATTAACTCTTTGACTGCTAAGCGCGACTCGCTGACCTTTTGCGGACAGTGTAGATCAAGATCAGACTGCACAGAACGTGCAGTCTGATCTTTGATCTACACTGTCCGATAAGGAGATAACTTTCCCCAAAACACAACTTTTGAAACAGCAATATTTGGGTTATTAGTATAAAATTGAAAATTTATTTTTAATTCTTTTGCAGGATAAGGGTTAAAACCCAACGGAGGCTATAGAAAAGCCGACACGGGGGTTTTATTTTTCCTATGAAATTCTCAACCTGGCTTCCAGGCGAATAATTTTTCTCGTTTTTCAATTTTCTTCCTGACTTTCTCTGCAAAACATGAGATAATTACGAAACAGATTAAGAGATAATATTCCCAAAGATCAAAAAGAGATCGCGACAGGGAGACTGCAGTGGAGAGTTATAGAGAAGTTTTTTTGATTGAGCGATAATTTCCCCCCTCCAAAATAGCTAATTGCGGAACTGATTGACGTGTTATATTGCAAAAATCAAAAGAGACTGCGTTAACCCTTTACTAAACAATCGACCCAGAGGAAGAATCCTTCTGAAAACATTGTAAGAAAAGGAGAAAATGCTGGCAGCCAGCATTTTCCTCTTTTCCCACAAAGTTTTCTACTCTTCTACTTTTCTACTCTTCTCTTGCAAGTTTCATTTTTTTTTTTCAAAATATTTTTTTTTGTCACCTGCAATTGCTTTCAGTTTAGTATAGTCAAACTTTATCCTTCTAGATAAGTGAAATGAAATTTTAAAACTGATGGTTAAAAACCGAACCAGGCTATTTCATACCCATCGTTTTTTTTATTCCCTTTATCGGACAGTGTAGATTCAAGATCAGACTGCACGTTCTGTGCAGTCTGATCTTGATCTACAATGTCCGCTACAGGTCAGTTGGTCGAGCACAGCCCGAGGATTAATACCTTTTTATCCTTACAATCACGAGGAATTATGACTCCGAGCAAAAAGTCTTCTGAGAATGTTATGAGAACAGGAGAAAGCAATGATTACCAACATTGTCTCCCTTTCCCAAAATGTTTCCCTTTTTCTAAGTTAAACCATTGGTGCTGTATTTAAATTGTCTTCTGCAAATGCTTCGTGTTTGGAAAAGCCCAAAATCTTGTTGTTTGGTAAAGAGCTAAGGATCCAGCCATTAGGAATAATTAAGAAACTATTTTCTGACCAGTTTGTTTGTTTATTTGGAAGTTAATACCGTTTTCAACATCATTTTAGTTATATCTCGTGAGCCAGTACAACTATCCATGTTTCCCTGAAGTTTCTTCAACCAGGACTTTAAACAGTAATCTTTCAAAGCAACTAGCTGCTTTTCCATATAAGCATCATCACAACAAAGATCAGCAGTGAGAGGAATAAATTACTTTCAACAGTAATTTTTCAAAGCAACTGGCTGCTTTTCCATATAAGCATCATCAAAACAAAGATCAGCAGTGAGAGGAATAAACTCTGCTGCAGTAACTATCAAAAATTTTGGAACAAAAATTCGTCGAAATGAAGATTCCTACCAGCGAACGGCTGATTTCTAAGTCCTTCACTCTTCCCACTGCGCGGCACGGATTGGGGGTTGTTAATGACGGCACAAAATAAACCCGGTGTAATGCAGAGAAATGACCCCCATTACAAAATGATCCACAGTCATTTCTCGACGTCAAGAAATGACCGTGGATCATTTTGTAATGGGGATCATTTTCTCTGCATTACACCGGCTCAAAATAGCAAATTAGCTTTTATCTACCAAGTCGTTGTCTGCGCATGTCATATTCTTCGAAGATTCGACTGTCTTATATGACGCATCACTACTAGCCCCGAAAGCGGGCTGACTATAATATTACGCTCTATAAAGTAGCAATATTGACAATAGCCTTTACGTATCAATACGTTTGAGGAGAGATGAGACCTGCTTTAACAACAGATTTCTCTAAACTGGTGATCATAGTTGAGTAAATTGCACGAGGTAGCGTTTTATTGGGTAAACCTTTTTTTTTTTTGTTTTAAATTCAAAGTAACGGTTGTCGCGTAGGAAGGTGATTCGGCTCTGTACCCAGGATGCCCGTATCAGATAGATGAGTATTTATAGAATGCCATCTAGCGGGAGATAATGTCTACCAAGTGGGTCTAACTGCACCGTGATAAACTGTATCATGCTGTAACTATTCCCCTAACCCTTTCGGTAGTAATGGTAAAATCACGAGTCTTTGCTGGCGTTACAGATCAAGATCAGACTGCACAGAACGTGCAGTCTGATCTTGATCTGTACCGCCCGCTGTTTTCGTTAAGCATATTACATTAAGAATTCTGAGTTGTGGTGAATTGTAATTTAGAGTAATTAAAAGAAGTCTAGTTTATATATTCCAAAGTGCTGAACGCTGAAAGAGTTACGTTCCCACAAATTTATTGCACAATCAAACGATCCTATACGTCAGTAGTTTGCGAACAATGCCAAAAAGGCTCTTGAAAACAATGTCGGAAAAGGAAAAAAACCCTTAAAAAAAAAACGTACTGAGCATTTGAACCACATTCGATTTATTTTCTTTAGCTTTCATTGATGGACTTTACGACTGACTCGTAAATTTAACTTTATCGTAAAATTTACTATTTAGAAGACTCAATATGACCTGCTGAACGCGAAACGGAGCATTTGGACGATTGCTTTCAATACAATACAATACAATACAATCTTTATTATTAGCGTAATAAGGCCACTGGCCAACAATACAGATAATATAGTTTTCACATTTTAACAAATAGCAATGTCATTAAATGTCATTTCGGAACAACCTGCCCGGACTGTGCAGGCCGATCAGATACGAAAACTTTGGGCAAATGTCCGAATGTTCCTTTTCGTATATTGTAAAGCATACAAAATTTTAGCTGTATGTACTGTTCTGTCATAGAACTTGGCGAAGCGTAGGCTGGTTGATTACTATGTACTTATCTCGTATGTTTATGATTATTCGGAGCGATAAATAGATTTCATTGATGGAAAAGAACATACCGAAACATGAAGCTTTAGTTCCAGTTTGATTGCATGTTGTCTTTTTTTTTTTGGGGGGGGGGGGGAGTGTTAACCCTTTCCCAAACAATCCCTGGTTTTTACGGCCCTGAGATAGAGGCCTTTTGAAACATTGTGGGAAAAGGAGAAAATACTGGTTACCAGCATTTTCTCTTTTTCCCACAATGTTTTTACCATGCTGGAAACAAATTTCAATTTTTGGGTTACGTTTATTTTGTCGTCTGCAAGTGCCGTCAATTTGGACTGGTCCAAAATTTTGTCGTTTGGGGGATGTTTAAACTCATTTACCAGTAACTTTACTCGTAAAAACTATTTTTTGGAAGCCAAAATGGCTTCTTTTCCACATAATCATCGACAAAACCATGTACATAGTTCAGGGATGAAAGAAATTCGCCCTGCAGCTTAGAATCGAAACAGCAACCTTTGAGGTGACCCTTAAACCATTACCACTCAATCCCTACTTTTGACGACCCTGAGAGAGAAACTTTTAGAAAACATTGTGGGAAAAGGAGAAAATGCTGGTAACCAGCATTTTCTCCTTTTCCAACAATGTTTTCTACAATTCACAAAACAAATTTCAATCAGTCATTTTTATTTTGTCGTCTGCAAATGCTTTCGATATGGACAAACCTAAAATTTTGTCGTTTGGTAATGAGTTAAAGAGCCTTTCATTACATCTGTTGCATCTGTGTCAGTGCAGATCAAGATCAGACCGCATAAAGCACAAAGCCTGATCTTTGATCTACACAGTTCACCTTCTTCAGACATTTTTGACAATATAAGTTAACAAAATTTCTTATATCAGGGTCTATTTTTAGGATATACACCGGTACATTGTACAAAAAGTATTACACACTTTCATGAACCTTTTACCCCATAAGGCATTTCTATGGTATCTCTAATTGACCTAAATAACAGCAAGGATGAAGCTGTTTTTTGTGTGTATATGACACCTTCTGACAGCATAGAAAACATTGTGGCAAAAGGTGAAATTGCTCGTCACGAGCAATTTCACCTTTTGCCACAATGTTTTCGAAAGGCTCCTACAAGCAATGCGTAGAAATGAGTATCTATGGAGTAAAGGGTTAAGGGCAAAGAAAACAAAAGTCTCAAGTCTTAAAATATTAAGGGAAAAAAGCAAGCTGTGGGGAAAGCACTCATCAGCAGTAAATGATTGTTGTTCTTTGCCGAAGTTTTACGAAAAAAAATTCTTTGTACCGACACACTCGAAAAGGTCTTCTCGTGCACTTATTATTGCAAAAATGAAGGGCTATTTTTAAATTTTACTGCTGTCTCTCTCCGCAGAACGAGACTCAATGTACTTCTATTTCCAGTGGTCGAAAGAAAGTCGATTCTCTATATAGTCGATTTAATTTCAAAACCCCGTAACTACAGCTTGTAACAAGCTGTACTTAAGGGGTTTTGGTAGTAAATCGATGATATCCGGCACCGACTGACCTAACAGCCATACATTTTATGTTTCATGTTCAATAAACCAGTCAAATACTTGCAACGAAATGAATGAGGACAGTTAATTTATATGGTCCACCAAAGATTTAAGATATTGACAAGAATCTTTACCAGACAAATTATGTTTCAACAGTTCCCTGCAGAAAACCTATTCATCAAACTCAAAGACAGGCGTATTGATATATGTAGCATCATATCATATTTCTTTATCTTACTGTCTCTGAGAGAAATTGCAGATGACGACCCTCAACATTTTTTTACCAATCAGCACAACTTTACAATAAATGAAATTGAAAGACGGGCGTATTGATATATGTGGCATCGGATCATATTTCTTTTCTTTATTGTCTCTGAAAGGAATCGGAATTAACGGCTCATACAATTCCCACTTTTAACAACCTTGAAAAAGAGACCTCTTGAAAAATTGTAAACATCATCTTCCCCTTTTTCTACAATATTTTCTCTTCTATCAAAGACAAATTCCATCAGTTTAGCCATATTTAAATTGTAGTCTGCACTTGCTTTGAATTCGGACAAGTCTATATTTTTGTCGCGCGGTGAAGATTTAACTTTTTTACCAGTCGACAGGGTTTTAGACCGGTCCATATTAAAAGATATGGTAGACGATAAATAACATTTTTCTCAGATGATGTAATTTGTCTTTAGAATGATAGAAAGCATTGTGGGAAATACCTTTCCTTCAATTTCTTTGAGGACATCTTTTTCAGTCCTATACCTTTAAACTCGGAGTCCTATATCTTTAAACTCAGAGTCCTATACCTTTAAACTCAGAGTCCTATACCTGTAAACTCAATACAGCTAGATATAGGTTAACCCATTACCACACAATCCCTACTTTTGACGCCCCTCAGTTAGAAGCCTTTAGAAAACATTGTGGGAAAAGGAGAAAATGCTGGTAACCAGCATTTTCTCCTTTTCCCACAATGTTTTCTACCCTTCACAAAACAAATTTCAAATTTTCAGTCACCTTTATTTTGTCGTCTGCAAATACTTTCAATTTGGACAAGTCTATAATACTGTAGTTTGGTAATGTGTTAA
Organism: Tridacna crocea; assembly: GCA_943736015.1. Classification (NCBI taxonomy): domain Eukaryota; kingdom Metazoa; phylum Mollusca; class Bivalvia; order Cardiida; family Cardiidae; genus Tridacna; species Tridacna crocea. The sequence continues at coordinate 27,194,618 of OX031057.1, read as the reverse complement.
AGGGGGATATTTCCAGGATGCTTTCAAAGACCCTCTTTCGTATAGGGTCGATAAAACTCGATGGTATTTGTTAATTCTTTACCAAAACGGCAAAATTTTGGACTAGTCCAAATTGAAAGCACTTACAGACTACAAAAAAAAACGTGACTCAAAAATTGAATTTTGATTTAGCAAGGGTAGAAAACGTGGGAAAAGAAAATACCGGTTACCAGCATTTTCTCCTTTTCCCAGTGTTTTCTACCCTTTTTTGAGAACTTTCTGCATTTTTTCTCCAAATCTAAAATTGTTGTCTGCAAACTCTTTCGGTTTGGAAGGGTCCAAAATTTGATGTCTGGGAAAGGGTTAAACTTCCCTTGGTGAATGGTACTCCTTTTTTAGGTCTGTTCGTCGAGAAGAAGTGATCATTGCACGACTTCGAATTGGCCATTTACGCATCACATATTCCTGGTTCTTGACCAGAGATGTCTGTTTACTTTCATCTTTTTTTCTGTATACCTACTGTTCAGTAGACAAATATATGTGTGACACTGTCAAGTAAAATTAGATTATATTAAACATATGTTTTGAAATTGTTGAAAGTGCTGCACGCATATACATGTACTAGTATTGTATAATATAGGTCCTTTTACAGTCTGTCATACTCTCTAGATGTCGTGTTATCTCCTGTTCATAAATAATTCTTTTTTGTGACTATGTACAGCTGTGTACTAGTCCTGTAATAAACTTTTGTTCTGTTCTGATGTTGCCCCTGAATGTATTCCCTGTCATGCAACTTTTTCTGTAAAACATATCTTATTAGATACGATTAGATTGCGTTGACTTTCAGATAGTTCGTTCAAAGTATTTCAACATCGACAGTTTAAAAAATCTTTTTTGATTCTGTCAGCGTTGAATCTATTATCGCTTTCATTAAGGAGATTGGCATTTACAATAAACCGTGATACTTACTCTTGAGTTTCTTACCTATCTATTTATATTCTTTACACAGTTATTATTAGATATCTTTATCAGCTGATTCACAGTCTTACCGTTTTAACCCTAAAACTTTTGAGTAGGCAGGGTTTGCCAGCCACTCAATATCATATTTTATGCACGCCATAAATGACTAAGATTTCTTCTTCATTTATAAACTTCTTATTATCAATCCATCATTTAGTTTAACCCATTACCACACAATCCCTATTTTTGACGTCCCTGGGAAAGAAGCCTTTAGAAAACATTGTGGGAAAAGGAGAAAATGCTGGTTGCCAGCATTTTCTCCTTTTCCCACAATGTTTCCTACCCTTCACAAAACAAATTTCAAATTTTCCGTCACTTTTATTTTGTCGTCTTCAAACGCTTTCAATTTGGACGAGTCTAAAACATTGTCGTTTGGTAATGGATTAATCGTTTTTATCTCATGCTTAACTCTGTCATTCAAAACTTTTGAGTTGCATGATAGAGATTGCTCTGTCACTAAATGATATCCTTTGTGCATATTAAGATCACACATTATCCTTCTTAATATAACTCTTTTCCACGTTTCTTATCTTTTAACACAGATTTGCGCGCTAAATGACCTAAGCTGTCGATGCGCCACAAAACAACATTCATTCATTCATTCATTCATTATTTTCTAGATATAGATAAAAAAAAAACAAGTATGAGGATATTTTTCTTTGTCTTTTTTTTTTCTTGGAGGTTATAAGTAGCTTTTTAAGGTATTTTTAGAACTTTCGCCGGACTTTCTCAAAGACATAGATGAATGTCAAAAAATACTGGTGCTTGTAGTTTTAACACAGATTTGCGCGCTAAATGACCTAAGCTGTCGATGCGCCACAAAACAACATTCATTCATTCATTCATTCATTCATTCATTATTTTCTAGATATAGATAAAAAAAAAAAAAACAAGTATGAGGATATTTTTCTTTGTCTTTTTTTTTTCTTGGAGGTTATAAGTAGCTTTGTAAGGTATTTTTAGAACTTTCGCCGGACTTTCTCAATGACATAGATGAATGTCAAAAAATACTGGTGCTTGTAGTTTTAACACAGATTTGCGCGCTAAATGACCTAAGCTGTCGATGCGCCACAAAACAACATTCATTCATTCATTCATTCATTCATTCATTCATTATTTTCTAGATATAGATAAAAAAAAAAAAACAAGTATGAGGATATTTTTCTTTGTCTTTTTTTTTCTTGGAGGTTATAAGTAGCTTTGTAAGGTATTTTTAGAACTTTCGCCGGACTTTCTCAATGACATAGGTGAATGTCAAAAAATACTGGTGCTTGTAGTTTTAACACAGATTTGCGCGCTAAATGACCTAAGCTGTCGATGCGCCACAAAACAACATTCATTCATTCATTCATTCATTCATTCATTCATTCTTTTCTAGATATAGATAAAAAAAAAAAAACAAGTATGAGGATATTTTTCTTTGTCTTTTTTTTTTCTTGGAGGTTATAAGTAGCTTTTTAAGGTATTTTTAGAACTTTCGCCGGACTTTCTCAAAGACATAGATGAATGTCAAAAAATACTGGTGCGTGTAGACATTGCCCCGTCATATGCTGTATAGAAAAAAAATGATAATGCCATTGTCACGGTTTTTTTTTTTCGTGAGGTGGGAACAGATATTACTACCTTGGAAATTACTTTCCTGAAGAATATCCTAAGGGAATATAGTTGAACTTTATACATCTTAAAATAACGTAACGTAATGTAGCGTAACAAAATGTTGTGTTAATCTAGGCGACTGAATACCTTGATAAACCATACAAGATCTGGGCCCGTATTCACCAACCATTCTTGAGAATATTCTTAGGCTTATTCTTCAGAATTTTGCAAATGTGAAAGTAACAGAACGTCTGATTGGCTAAACCGGATGGTTTAGCCAATCAGACGTTCTGTTACTTTCACAGTCAGGAAATTTTGAAGAATAAGACCAAGAACGTTCTTGAGAATGGTTGGTGAATACGGGCCCTGGATATTGCGCGTTGAGGGGAGCTTATTAGATTTCATATCTCTTCAAACATGACAAAAAAATATATCATTGAATTCAGAAAGGGGAAAGGTGCCAAATTATTGGCCAAGAGGGAAGACAACAAAAACAAAATACAGTGCTAATCATTTGACGGCTACGTAGCCTCTTTAGGTATTTTTAGATTTCGCTCAAGAGTTTCTTAAAGTCCTAAGGATATGTCATTTGATCAAAAGCACGCGTCGATGTTGAGGAATCGTATTCAATCGTACGATGACGTCATATTTGTACAGGCCTTTGAAGTACCACTGGTCCACAACACTACCATTTCCTTGGTCGTTCATCGAACTCTTATAGCAGATTGTTGTATCGCCTGTATATATCATGCAATATACCCATTAGCAATGTTTCTATACTCATAAATGGCCCATTTGCGCCGCCCCCTTTACTGTATATGATAAGACAAAAACATCTCTGAAAGTGGACGGGGTAAAATCACTTCGACTTCTTTGCACATATGTTTTTTCCTATACTATATACGATATTTAGGCGAGCCTCTGTAGCTCATTCGGTAGAGTGCAGGACTTCAGAGGAGTGTGTTTGGATAATGATTATATGAGAAAGCAGCCAGTGGCTTAGAAAGAATATTGCACGGAGTACTGGTAACAGATACTTCAGGAAAGCATGGACGGGTGCACTAGCCGCAGTGATATAACTGAAATAATGTTGAAAACGGCGTAAAACATCAAACAATCAATCATTCAATATACGATTTTAACGGAGTCGGGAAATAACTATTTCTAGTAACGGTGTCCGATACTGAAAAATAGACCAATTGAGTTTCAAAGGCCTATGGTTATAGAAATTGACGGAGTTAACGATTGCTGATTGCCATCTCGTTGTGTAAATGCCCAAAATCGATTACAGAAAAACAACAAAATTAACTGTACAATTCATACGAATGCATAAAAATATATCTGGTTGTATTTATCGGTGTTTTATAAGATATTTTAATTACATCATAAAAACTAACAGCGCCGTTTAAAGCAAGGGATCCATGCTCAGTGATAAGGGGGTTTGATGTATCAGCATAAATGATATACACAGATCAGCGTGTGCCATCCACGCGGGCGAAGAGGGTCGAAACTTTCAGCTAGATCTATAAAATCTAGAAATGTTCTACGTAACCAAGGATAAGTCGATTGCATGAGCCAGTCGATAATTTGACCAACTGGATTTCACGAATCCAAACTTATGTAATATTTTCCTTCATTATGAAGCATCACGTTATTGCATTAACCAACTGGCTGCTAGGCGCGACTCACGTGACCTTTTGTGGTCAGTGTAGGTCAAGATCAGACTGCACAGAACGTGCAGTCTGATCTTGGATCTACACTGTCCGATAAGAAGATTTTTTCTTCCAAAAGATTAAGCTTGAAAGAGCCAAATTCATGTTTCAATCGGCTTGAAAGTTTCATTTCTGTTATATAGCAGGATAATGGTTAAACCCCCCCCCTTTTCCCGTTTCTCCCCCATGAGCATGGCACGTGCACGTAAAAAGGAACATTCGGACATTTGCGTAAAGTGTCGTCTCGGATCAGCCTGCGCAGTCCGTGCAGGCTGATCTTAAACAACACTTTCCGTTTTTATGTAATTTTCGGTTTTGTCTACTGTCTACTGTAGCACGAAATCTAATGTAAGTCGTAAAGTGCCGTTTCGGATTAGCCTGCGCGGACTGCACAAGCTGATCCGAGACGTCACTTTACGCAAATATCCAAATGTTCCTTCTCGCGAGTTGCAAACCGTATTTAACCCTTTACCCCATAAGGCATTTCTATGGTATCTCTAATTGACCCGAAATAACAGCAAGGATGAAGCCGTTTTTTATGTGTATATGACACCTTTTTATAACATAGAAAACATTGTGACAAAAGGTGAAATTGCTCGTCACGAGCAATTTCACCTTTTGTCACAATGTTTTCCAAAGGCTCCTAGAAGTGACGCGTAGAAATGAGTATCTATGGAGTAAAGGGATATTTTTGTTGCATTGACTTACCCTTGACATTTCGGTCATGACTCGTTCATTCATTTCGCTGCTTTCATTGCCCGACTTGTTGAAACTCTCTGTGAGCGTCAGGTTGACGCCAACTGTGGTATGATCCATATTGGTCCGTAATTTCGGTGTTTTTTCCGCGATGTTCTGAAATAGGAAATGCATGTATCTTATAAAAAGATAGACGGCATCACACGCTGCGGAATAATGAATATTTTCACAATATTTTTAACAGTAGTAACACCTGAGTAACACTTATATAAGTGTTGTTAGTAAAGATGCCCGCTAACAGGCGGTGGGCTGAAATGCTGTTAAATTTCATTTTTGAATGGTACAGAAATCAGTCCTTTGAGTAAACGTGGATAAATTACTGATACAATATTGTGTAAATGAAAAAAAAACCACACACACAGAGATTTTTTTTTTTGGAAGCGAACTTTGGTCAGAAGAAAACTGGTTGCCGATCGAAGCGGTAAGCAGTGACGGTGCGTCACGGTAATTTATCGTTGGTTTCCACCTAGAGTAGGATACGGTGTAATTTGCATATAGGCTGCGTGCTCCGTCTGAAAATCGAGACAGCAACAGAGATGCGCCTCCATTTTCCTTCGTTTACCTCATCAAACGCAGGGCGAAGGTCAAGTATAGTCACATGACAGAATGCATGGTCATCACTCGAATATATCTGAGTGTATAACGGAAAAATCGGAAATCTTCGATTCAAAAACCGGAAACGACGAGTTTGTTTACATGGAAGAACGCAACTCAGAGAAATGCATTTCCTATTGACCGTATTCTAAGCAACCTTGCAGCCGTCAGGCGCAATTTTTAGTATGAAGATACAAAAATGACTACAGTTTGATAAATTAGAGACAAAATGAATTAAAACTGGCTGAAAATGAGTTTATTAAGGGCCTCTTTAATGCATCCGAAACGGGTCTGTATAAGACCGTAGAATAGATATGTCCACATTTTCCACTAACAGGAAATCATTTTTTATTTACTCGCATATATTCATACCAAGATGTTTGTCAGAACCCAGGACATACAGCTATGCTTGGGTAAAAGTATTATGGGAGTCTCTATAAACCATAAGGCATCTTCGCGAGCCAAGGTTACGATCACAACGTGGATCTTACCTTGGCTGATTGAGCCCAATTTCAAGATTCCTGCGATCCGCCCTCTTTTGGATGCTGGTTATTACCCCCCTTTACATCATATTTTTAAAATCCAACGAAATATCGTTTTACAAACCGCTTACGAATACACATGCAGAGATAAGCAGACATCCACGTGGGTTTCCATGTTTACCTTCTATTCGAAAGGTATCGACCTTGTTCTATCTTTATCAAAGATGAAATGCTACGAGCGATTTCATTCGTTGCAGTTAGAGCTGGCTGTATCCAATGAAAAAGCGTATCTAGGGAATGTAAAAATCATGCTCGATCCGCCAAGGGTAGAGTAACGTAGTGAATCGTCAGCCTTGGCTTGCGAAGATGATTCATACCAAGATATTAATCAGAAGCCAGGACATACAGCTATGCTTGGGTAAAGTATTACGAGAGTGTCAATAAACCCAATGGCTGTTAAGCACGATGGGAGGCACTATTTTTTGCATGTTCCAGAATCACTCTACCTCGTGATTCATTTGATTGTTGGAGAAAATTCTATAATTCTATAGATTCATGTGTTGACTTACTTGGTATAGTGCATCACGGAGATACATTAACTCATTACCAAACAACAAACTTTTTTAGACTGGTCCAAATTGAAAGCATTTGCAGACGACAAAATGAAAGTGACTGAAAATTTGAAACTTGTTCTGTGAAGTGAAGAAAACATGGTGGGAAAAGGAGAAAATGCTGGTTACCAGCATTTTCTCCTTTTCCCACAACGTTTTCTAAAGGCTTTTTTTCTCAGGGTTGTCAAAAGTAGGGGTTTTGTGGTAATGGGTTAAGCCCCATTTTGCCATCGCCTGGCTCATCAGTGTTGTAATTTCAAAGTCAACTTTTAATATGAATGGAATTTGAAAGGGTCTTTAAAATCGTAACATCTTAGTTTACGGTATGTATATTTGCATCTTCGCAAGCCAAGGCTGACGATTCACTACGCTACTCTACCCTTAGCAGATCGAGCTTGATTTTTACATTCCCCCGATACGCTTTTTCATTGGATGCAGCAAGCTCTAACTGGAACGACTGAAATCGCTCGTAGCATTTCATCTTTGATAAAAATAGAACAAGGTCGCTACCTTTCGAATAGAAGGAAAACATGGAAACCCACGTGGATGTCTGCTTATCGCTTCATGTGTATTCGTAAGCGGTTTATAAAACGATATTACATTGGCTTTTAGAAATATGATGTAAAGGGAGGTAATAACCAGCATCCAATAGAGGGCGGATCGCAGGAATCTCGAAATCGGGCTTAATCAGCCAAGGTAAGATCGATGTAGTGATCGTAACCTTGGCTCGCGAAGATGATATATTTATGCCATGCATCTGCGAAAAGTATCGATTCAGGCCAGCCTGCACAGTCAGCACAAGCTGATAGATGGGCAGAAACTTTTCGCTACGGGTCATTTTCGTATGCCCAAGGACCAGTCTATCTTATGATTAACTTGGTTGTCAAAAAAGCGGATATTATAGATCCATAGGCATGTGATGGCTTATTGGTACCATGGATCACAAATATATTAACCCTTTACCCCATAAGGCATTTCTATGCTATCTCTAATTGACCCTACATAACAGAAAGGATGAAGCCGTTTTTTATGTGTATATGACACCTTTTGATAGCATAGAAAACATTGTGACAAAAGGTGAAATTGCTCGTAACGAGCAATTTCAACTTTTGCCACAATGTTTTCCAAAGGCTCTTACAAGCAGTGCGTAGAAATGAGTATCTATGGAGTAAAGGGTTAAGGCCCACGACACGGCTCATTTACTGGAAGTTTTCATGTAACCCTTTACTCCATAGATACTCATTTCTACGCATTGCTTGTAGGAGCCTATGGAAAACATTGTGACAAAAGGTGAAATGACTCGTCACGAGCAATTTCACCTATTGTCACAATGTTTTCTATGCTATCAAAAGGTGTCATATACATGCAAGAAAACTGCTTCATCCTTGCAGTTATTTAGGGTCAATTAAAGATACCATTGAAATGCCTTATGGGTTAAAAAGTTAAAAAATATTAACGGGTAAAAGGAAAAGGAAAGACTTGCCAAGCATACTGTTAAAACCTGTAAGAATATAGATAAACGAAAGGTATTCCAGCTACAACATGCAAACACTCATGCCAGATGTTTTCATTTATCTTTTCTAGCGTAATTTGACATTATCAAATACGCCGATACTAGTGATGCATCGAAATTAGCTTGGGGGAAAAAGTTAATGACCCTCATTTTGCATTTTGATAAACCTAAGCACTTTACCCTTTCAACAAAAAAAAAAAAACCCACTAAATTTTAGACTTGACTACATTTAATGCATTTGCTGAAGATAAACGATTTTACAATCAAAACTTGTTTTTTGTTGGGTAGAAATTTACCAGTATGTTCTCCCATTTCCACAATATTTTCAAAAGCCTTCTACTCAGAACTGTTATAACTCGTAATTGTTACAGGTAAATGATTAACTGTTTACCACACGAGAAAATTTTAGACTGGTCCAAATTGAGAGCATTTGCAGACGACAAAATAAAGGTGACTGAAAAATTGAAATTTGTTCTGGGAGGGGTAGAAAACACTGTGGGAAAAGGAGAAAATGCTGGTTACCAGCATTTTCTCCTTTTCCCACAGCGTTTTTTAAAGGCTTCTTTCTCAGGGGCGTCAAAAGTAGGGAGTGTGTGGTAATGGGTTAATCGTCATGAAGAGTGCTTTTGAAAACAAAACGGGGAATAAAGAAATGCTGGTAACATGCATGATCTCTTTTTCCCTCGTGATGTTTCATGCAAGAATTAAGCCTAATTCTATGAGTTGAATAACGTTGCAAATTGTCGTTTAAAATATGCTTTCAAAATTGACCAATCTGAAACAGTGATTTGTCGGAAACTCTTAAAGATTTCCTCCCCTGAAGCTTCTGGTTAACATAGCATATTTTGTTGTTGTTAAATTGTTGAGAGTTTATAGCGATTCTGATTCAATAATTCTAAACACTTTCAAACGCCCAGAATTTCTCTAACCCTTTATCACACAATCCCGACTTTTGACGACTCTGAAAGAGCCGGGTTTGGAAAACTTCGTGGGAAAAGGAGAAAATGCTGGTAACCAGCATTTTTTCCTTTTCCCACAGTGTTTTCTACCCTATCAAAGGCAGAAATCATAATTTGAGCTGCATCTTATTTGTGGTCTGCAAGTGCTTTAGAATTGGACCAGTCCAGATTTTTGTTGTGGGGTAAAGGGTTAAATATCTATCTAAAACGTTTCTGGTCATATCTCTATTTTTTGTAAAGGGAAGTAATGACAATCTCCCTTTGAATTGAGGATTTGGTGATTTCTAGATTAAAATTGATAGATCTGTGATGGTAAAACCTCAAAAAGTGGCTCGGTTAAGATGCTATATACAATTACAGTTATATTATATGATTTATAGTTAATCCGTTACCACACAGCAAAATTTTAGACCTATCCAAATTAAAAGCATTTGCAGAGGACAATTTCAAAGTGGCTCAAAGGTTGAACTTTGCTTTGAGTAGGGCATAAAACTTTCCCTTAATAGGGTAGAAAACTATGTGGGAAAAGGAGAAAATGCTGGTTACCAGCATTTTCTCCTTTTTCCACAAGGTTTTCAAAAGGCTTCTTCTTCAGGGATGTTAAAAGTCGTGACTGTGTGGTAACGAGTTAAGTTAATGCAGCATGTTGTGTTTACAGTCTGATGAGTGCGGTGTTTGGCACTCAGAGCATCGAAAGATAAGAGGTGGCTGCCCTTAGAATTGTTTGCGAGGTGTCAGTTCTCGACATGGCGATTGTGCCTACCGGGCTCCGTACGATTGCCGTATTGTGTATTGGAGAAAAACCAGGCTACTGGTACGTTGTTCGTGACGCTTGCTTTTAGGAGAAAACAGTTGACCGTCGGTCGACGGTTCGAACTATTTTACCAAACCAGAAATGTCTTGTTAAAAACAGATAGACGGGGTAAGAGGCACTTGGATATGAATATTAAAGTTCGTTTGTAGATCTAGTTTAACGTGAAGAAAATGACGAAAACAGTTCTGAAAGTAGCCTCTGTTTAATTGCATACGGTTGAAAGCAGAAATGTCAAAATTTTACGAATGCACAAGCATGTTTTGATACTAAAATGAAGCATCTTTCATACATCGACGATTTGTCGTTATGACTGCATTTTATCACCAGTCAATGCTTGACCACAGCCACCAACTCTTACTAGGAGCAGTTTAGTAGGAACCCAGTTTCTTAGCTAACAACGCAGTAAAACCGATTATTCCCCTCGGAAGGCATAGTTAATCACTTTACGAATGGAATCACCAAATTCAAGATATAACATCTTTTTTCATTGTAAGAAAACACGAAATAAGTTGTTAAACAACCCATTTTCGTGTAAGACAATATTTAAAAGCGGTAGCCTGCCGTCCCAGTTCATATTCGGTTTTACGCGAGGAAAAACGGGTACCAAATCACATGCACTGCACGAAATTAAAAAAAAAAAGAACTCACCAATACTCATTGTAATTAGTTTATCAATATGATTTAGATAATGGCTGTTTTGCTAGAGTTAAACATCTGTATGGCCATAAAGTACAGCTTTATATGGTAAACTTGATCATTGCCTTATTTTTCAGTCATGAACACTTTTATCCAATGTCAGTAAATGTCTACTGTAACCCTTATTTTTTTGTAGTTTACATATTTTGGCCAATCACAAAATGAGTAACAGTTCATATCCTCCTGGTACTTAAAGTAGGTCAAAAATGAGATCATCCAGCTACGCCGAAAAGAAAGCAGCGTTATATCTATCGTGCAAGGAGTGTGAGTTTACAACGGGGGTGGCAACCTACGTCATAACAGAGGTGTCGGAATAGCCACCATTTTATGCGCAAAGTTCAGATTAATTACTTTAAAAAAGATATATGTATCTAAAATTTACTTAGAATACCTACTTCATCTGGTGACAGTAAATGTATTTGTCCTATTCGTGAAATCAAAATGCCATGAAACAATGTTGTAGCTCTAAACACTATTCGTGAAATCAAAATGCCATGAAACAATGTTGTAGCTCTAAACACTATTCGTGAAATCAAAATGCCATGAAACAATGTTGTAGCTCTAAACACTATTCGTGAAATCAAAATGCCATGAAACAATGTTGTAGCTCTAAAGACTTCGACACAATTATTCTTAACGGCATTGTATACATCTGTTGTTAAATCGCACATGTGTCACCCGCTTTGAAAATTGCGCGTAGGTAGATCTAATTGCAAAATCAACGAAAATGATGAACAAAATATTAATTCAAATTTGAATCTTTATTGGTAATCTAAGGCCTCCGGCCAATAATACAATATATACATACAAAAAACGTATATTAACGAAGCCAGTTGTCAGGTACCATATGCATTGCGTTGTTTGGACAGATCTTCAATAACAATAATGTACAAGCTGAAAAACTTATCTAGATCTACTAAAAAGAAAATGGCAGATTTAAAATGTCTCCGATGACGTATGCTATGACGTAGGTTGTTACCCCTGTTACGAGGGGATACAGAGATACTTTTATTTGAAGAGAATACATGTAACCCATGTCAAAATTACAGAATAAACTTTACTTTTAAACCTAAAGAAAGGTCCTGAAAATAACAAATACTGGTCAAATAAAAGAGACAAGTGCTGTTTGCCAATAGTAAAAAGGATTTATTTCAAGAATTGAGCCGCTAGACAGATGACCTTAACATATGATAATGTTTTAACGTGATAGCAAAGACTTATTTTCTGAGATTAAGAAATCAGTGGCCACATGAGTCTCGTATAAAGATAAGGTACATCAAGCACGGCTTTTCTAGGAGATTTGCTGCATTTTATACCCTTTGGGCTGCTAAGCGCAAATCACTGACCTTTTGTGGACAGCGTAGATCAAGATCAGACTGCACAGAACGTGCAGTCTGATCTTGACCTACACTGTCCGATAGGAGATATTATTCCCCAAAACATATAAATCCCTGAAATGGCACTATTTTGGGGTATACCTATGGATATTAGAAATTCCATTTAAGGCCTTTTTAGTAGGAAAAGGGTTAAGATTTACTGACAAAACGAATACCCCCCTTTGTAATAAATGTCTATTATGGTGTGATTTGGCATCATGGTTGCTCATAAATATCTCATTTTTCTACCGCGTCTGTGATTTCCCAGCAGATTATAACACTATTTACAAGAGGGAAACATGCGCAAATATTGAAGCAGAGAAAACTGTGGCATAAATATGTCCTTAAATCACTTGAACTAGTTTAGTTTAAACATATTTATTGTCATTATTTACAAATTCTTATATACATAAAATACGTTTTTACATTGAATACACAATAAGACAAAAGAGTTTGACCTCCTAGATACCACCATCCCCTTATTGAATGAACACAGTACAAAGTTTTCAATCGTCAAAAGACAACAAAACAAAAAAACAGATGATAATATCCTACATAAAAATATTTTAACAGCATAATGATTGAAGACAATTTTGTTCCAGCTGTAGAGAGGATTTTCTTGATTGATAATAGATAAGCTGGAAGACATTAAGAACGTGTTGGAATTGCAATAATATATAACATGCTATTCAATAAGAGGAAAAAATCGAACTGTCAGTGAATGTAACTTAACATCCCGCCAGTGCTTTGACAGAAACAGGCAATTACTACTATTTTGTTACAGACATATAAACGGACGGACACACGAACAGATAGGTTAATTCCAGTATACCACCGAAAACATTTTTTCCGGGGGTAAGAAAAAACAGACGGTAGCTGTGAAAGAACACCTAAATGATGAGAGAGAAAATCTTGTCAGTAGTTAAGAGGGCAGATCGGATGTCACTGCTGGAAAGCAAACTACTCGTATTTACAACCTCTTTGTATCCCTTATAAAAGTTTGGACTGAAATAATTATGAATGAATTTTCACCATAAACGACGTTGCCATATCCAAACAGTAAGAGCTGCGGAGGAAGTGGGAAGCGAAACAATTTAATGCGCGGTTCAGTGAAACTTGGACACTGAGAAAGACAGTGTTCGGCGTCTTCAACAACGTTCCCACAACTAGATGTTTGGGAACCGTGGCATGTGGTTCCAACTCAGATCGAAGTTCAAGTTACTATCATTATTTTAGACTCATGTGTATAAACCAGATAGTCTCCTCTGTTCTACAAGATAATGCCTTACACTAGTTACGGTGGCTTGGAAAAATGTTACTTTCTCTCTGATGCACACTCTTTGACGTATTAATTTTTTATAACCCATTACCACACAATCCCTACTTTTGACGCCCCTGAGAAAGAAGCCTTTTTAAAACACTGTAGGAAAAGGAGAAAATGCTGGTAACCAGCATTTTCTCCTTTTCCCACAGTGTTTTCTACCCTTCCCAGAACAAATTTCAGACTAAAATTTTGTCGTTTGGTAATAAAATTGATTATATAGAAATAGACCGCTGCATTCGTGCAGTGGTGCATTCGTACACTATTGACAAGAAAGATCGTTTCAAAAACGGGCGGAACTAGGATGTACAGTGGAAAATTGAATGTCCTTTGTCTACCTGTGTTTAAAACAGTTTTCAACAGTAATTCAGTTACATTGCAGCGGCCTGCACACCGATAAGCCTAGATACTCTCCTATAGTTCTATAGCTATTACTTTGTTCAATATTCTTTCCATGCTGCTGGCTGCTTTCCCACATAACGGTCATCGATATAATGAGTAGCGGAGAGAGAAAATTGAAACCCGTTTCAAAGGCTTTAAAAGAATCAGTCTTTGTAGAGAAATTTGCAGATCGGAATATAGGAGATGTGGCGCCGTATGAGCGGCGACACTGTTAGTTGTACGGTCAGGTGGCAGGGGACTTGATCACTTGTTCACGGCTGTGGTTAATCATGTCGCCCCGAGCCGAAAGCGAGGTAGCGACATGATTCACCACAGCCGTGAACAAGTTCCCAAGTCCCCTGTCACCTGACCGTAAAACGAATTTATTATACTGCAAAGTTTTACCCTTTCAAAGTGCGCTAAGCGAAATTTTCCTGTTTTATAATTTCACGAATCGAGTATGCTGCCGAAATAGAAATTCCCTTCTGTGTGCCCTAATCCAATGAAAACTGATGTCACTGGAAACTGAGTCACTGAAGCGTGCAGTTTGGTGCATAAATGTGCAGGGTGGTGATCGATAAACATCGCCATTTTGAATGTTGTGTTGCACGAGTAGTGGTGTTTACGGGGCACTCAAATTTTAAAGGGAACTGGTTTTACGTGTTTTTTTTTTTCCAGGGAACAGATATATGTTCTCGACATGTTAACCAATTAGATCACGAGAAATTTCTTTGCAGTATAATAATATGTTTTTATTCGCTTTTTAAAAGTGCCAGTGGAGGTAGTCATATTGTTTACTATACGGCCTGGTTTAGTTTTGTTTTTAACATATATGTAAAAATATAATACTTTCATCACCAGATCTATCCTGTACCAACTATACTTTTTCTGTTTAGATTTTTTTACAAGAAGAATACATACTTTCATTGCCAGATCGATAACAATTAGATCGTATCCCAGAGTTTAAATATTTATCATGTAGTATCAAGGGTGACAACCTACGTCATTGCAGAGTTGGCGGAATAGCCGCCATTTTGTGCGCAAAGTGCAGATTAATTACTTTAAAAAGATACATGTATCTAAAATTTACTTAGAATACCTACTTCATCTGGTGACGGTTAATATATTTGTCCTATTCGTGAAATAGAAATGCCATGAAACAATGTTGTAGCTCTAAACACTTCAACACAATTATTCTTAACGGCACTCATGGTATACGACATCTATTGCTAAATCGCACATGTGTCACCGGCTTCGAAAATTGTGCGGAGGTAATTGCAAAATCAACGAAACTAATGAAAGAAAGATTAATGTATACTAACTAAGAAAGTTGTCAGGTACCATATGCACTGCTTTGTTTGGACAGATCTTCAATAACAATAATGTACAAGCTGAAAAACTTACATTTTTAAAACGAAAATGGCGGATTTAAAGTGTCTCCGATGACGTATAGGTCATCGGAGACACTTTAAATCCGCCATTTTCGTTTTAAAAATGTAAGTATGTAGCATCATTCGGAACACCTCGGTCAATTCTACGAATCAAGCCTCGGATGTATGCCGACAGACTACTTCCGGAAAGAACAAAAACACCCTTATAAACAAGAAATACAATGACGTCATTACCGCGGAAACATTCGAAAATCTCAGCCAATCTTTCGATCCAGCCCAATTTTTCAATCGCGTAATCAATGCATGTCCTAAATTCAGCCATTTATGCTGCTATAGTTAGACTTAGCGTCATCCTACAGAATTTGTTGTCATTCGAAATGGTTACTAGTTGACGTTATTTGGAACATCCCGAGAACTATGTGGTAGGGAGTATCTGTCGAATAACCGCTTCCGGCGATGCATGTCAAGTTTTTTAACATATTATTCCGTCGGCATACATCCGAGGCTGGATCGAAAGATTGGCCGAGGTGTTCCGAATGTATGTAGCATGTATGCTACATGACGTAGGTTGTTACTCCATTGATGTTATGTATCAATATTTTCTTGTGTGTATTTTGTGGTTTCATATAAGGAAACATTATGAAAATTAATAACCTACGTCTGAAATTTATTACTTTTCTCATTTCTTTATACTCGTATACTCCGGTAAAAAAGTGAAAATTTCAATTATATAATTGAACAGCGCTCTGTTGTGAAAAAGGAGTTTAATATTTCCATTCCATTTCCGTATTGTATTATACCAAGAAAGTCATCAGATAATCATAAATCGATAAAATTCATTTTGTCAAACATCGGAAAGAACCATGAAGTACAATAATTCCTGAATATGAAAATGAACAAGTAACAAAAGTAGGACCCATATCAGTCTGCGTGGACTGTGTATAGGCTGACACAGACCAATATTTGTTTTTAAAGATTCACCCTTTTTCGCAAAGTAAGGGTCACAAGTTTTCCAAGACTGAATTTTCTGAATTGACAAACAAATAGAACAAAAGCTCAGAAAATTTACGGAAAATCGTCATAGACCTATTTCCTTTGAGCTATGGACAAAAACAGGTAAAAATGGCTTCGGTGTAAGCCCTGTATACTTTTCCCCATCTTCGCGAGCCAAGTTTACGATCACTACGTGGATTTTACCTTGGCTGATTGAGCCCGATTTCGAGATTCCTGCGATGACCACTCTATTGGATGCTGGTTATTACCCCCCTTTACATCATATTTCTAAAAGCCAATGAAATATCGTTTTACAAACCGCTTACGAATACACATGAAGCGATAAGCAAACATTCACGTGGGTTTCCATGTTTTACTTTCTATTCGAAAGGTAGCGACCTTGTTCTATTTTTATCAAAGATGAAATGCTACGAGCGATTTCATTCGCTGCAGCTGAAGCTGGCTGCAACCAATGAAAAAGCGTATCGGGTGAATGTAAAAATCAAGCTCGACTCGCCAAGGGTAGAGTAACATAGTGAATCGTCAGCCTTGGCTTGCGAAGATGACTTTTCCCTATAGCATATGGGATCAGTGACGCGTCACGTAGCAGACAAGTCGAATCTTAAAAAAATGTGACTTGCGCAGACAGACAACGTTTTGCGGACGGCAAAGATCAAAATCGGACTGCACCGAATGTGCACAGTATGTGCAGTCTGATTTAAACTTTACTGTCCGTAAAAGCTTTTGAAGCTGCAGTCTGATCTTTTATCTTTAACATCCACTCATTTTGTTTACGCCAACAAGATAAAAAATTGACTTTACTTCAGCGGATTGTATTTCAACCCGTCGAAAAGGTTCCACTTAGCGGTATTAAAGTTAAAAAGTGTTTTCGGATTTTCGAATGTAAAAAGCATCGTTTAAAAGCATATATAGAAAAGAAAGAATACATATACACAGAATGTATTTATAGATCTAAATATTTCCTTACATCATTAAAAAGCTAGCAATAAAAAACTTACAGACGTACATATTTCCGCCGATTCAATTTCCATCTATAAGCACTTCTTTCCGCAGAGAAAGCGCACCGTAAAATAATTCAACGAGAACTGTAAACTATGTCATAGCCGAGTTTATGTAACAGCTACAGACGTACGTATTTCCAATAGTCATCCCATAACTGCATAACTTGCGCTTTTATTACCGTTTTGCACGTTTTTTTTTTCTATATATTAGGTCTTTAATCTTTTACAAAAGAACCTTATATTTCAACCGCTCTGGCTTTTGGAAACATTGAGGGAAAAGGAGAAAATGCTGGTAACCAGCATTTTCTCCTTTTCCCACAATGTTTTCTTACCTTTCATTCACTACTCCCGTCATATGACTTACAAGTTTCTTTATCTTGCGGTCTGCAAATGTTTTTGATTTGGACATTTTGGATCCGTTCAAATTCAAAGCATTTGCAGAAGAAAAATTTAAACGTACCTAAAATAATGGTTTTTGACCTTGTAAGGGTAGGAAAAAAGTATGCAAAGAAGAAATCAAGTTCGGTTACTTGTATTTTTCTCTTTTTCCTACAATGTTTTCGAACGCTATTTTTTAATAGGGTCTTAGAAAATTTTTCTGTCCAGCCTATCCGAGCACAAAAAGCCAAAGGTGAGCTTTTGGGGATCGTGTTGTATCCATCATACATAGTCCGTCGTCCGTTGTCCGTTGTTCCTGGTTCGTCTTTCGTTGTCCGTTGTCCATCGTCTGTAGTCCGTTGTCCGTCGTCTGTAGTCCGTTGTCCATTGTGCACAGTCAACCATTACCTTGTGTGAACGCAAGAGGTCACTTTTTTCAGCTGAATATTTATGAAAATGAAATTGCTTTTAATATTTGTCTCGACAATATCTCGGACAATCTGGTCAAGTAGCATAAAAAGGCAGGTCTTTTGGATAAATCCTAGAAAATCTTGTGTGCATTCTATAGGTCACAATTTTGCCTAATATTCATGAAACTTGGTATAAATGGTTGCCGATCTCAAAATTGGCTCACATCGCGTGAAAAAAACTAGGTCTATAGGTCAAAAGTTAGAAAAAAAAAAAACTTCAAGAGCCCTCATTTTCAGTAATAGACCCATGGGCCTAGCCAGGTTGAAAATATTTATACGAACAATGAGGCACGAAGTGCCGATAGGGAGAAAAAGGAGTATAGCATTTGTTGCAAAGCACAGAAGAACTTCAAAGTCAGCAGTGCATCAATTTAACCCATCTACATGTATTCAGTTGGAAAAGACGCACACATTTAGAGAAAAAGCAGTACATGTACATGGAAATGATATTATGATTTACAATTTTGGTCGTGATTTTTTGTAAGCACTGGCGTAGTGTACATAATGGGCCTTACCCCTCTGACCTGTGAAAATTAGTCAGAAACTTTGTCCCGATAATATCTTGAACGAGCCACGTTCTATACATAATGTGTTACCGAGCTCGGATTGGCTATGCAATGTAGTATTGTAGCAGATGCCCTTAGAAAAAAGTGTGACATAAATGTAGGGATGATATCCCTATGATGATTTTTTAACAGATTTTGGAATCGCTTAGTTGTGATTTTGAAGATTATCCCTCAAAAGCGGCGAATTATAAGAGAGTCATATTCTTTCAAAATTGAATTTAATGCATAATCCAAAAGAATCGACACAGGACAGGCGGCGCAGTCCGTGAAATACAGAGTGTTTCACGATATGTATCGTTACTCTAAACATGAATATTGTCTACACATGTGAGTTTTGAAATATATTGAAAACTACCACCGTTTGCAGACACATAAGAAGTTCATTTGATATGTGATACACACACTTTACCTAAGCATTCATTTATGCACTACGTTTTTTTTTCTGACACGACCATTTTACAACAAGTGTCCTATTTAGCTTGCAACAC